>OZ004581.1:1200000-2400000 GCA_963924555.1 Crambe crambe
AACCACCTGTGTATGCATGGACTAATAACTTGAGCAAAAATCACTGTGTATCAATAACCTCCCCCCACACCATGGGAGAATCCCAGGGAAATTTTAGTGCTTGTTTTGCTTATACTGCATGAATAACGCTATGGGATGTGGACAGGACCACGCTCCACCGTGCATAGTCCGCAGGGACCACAGGGGAATAACGATACTGATAAGAAAATCTACGTACAGCTTGTTACAGTCCGCAGGGACCACAGGGGAATAACAATACTGATAAGAAAATCTACGTACAGCTTGTTACAGTTCTGCGGTCCATTTCTTGACGACAATTGACGGATTTCTTATAAACATAATGAGAGAGAGATTTTTTGTTTTGTTTTGTTTTGTTTGTTTGTTTGTTTGTAAATTGTTGTTGTTGTTATTGTTATTATTTGGGGTTTGTTATCGTTCTTTAGCTTCATTTACATTTATTACTCTCCCCCCCCAGTGGTACGCAGGAACAATTGGTGGACCCAAAATGCTCTATCTAATTATCCATGTTACAAAAGAAGAAAATTTCAACTCCATTCAAAAGGCGGCTCTGAAAATTCTAAACACCACCACTCATAGGGACTCAGCCGCAATCTACTTCAACAATCCAAGTGGACCATTCCAACAAACCAATCAAATGGGCCGGAACAACTTGGGCCAGTTTATTACAAACCAAAGTTTCCATAACAACAGCAGCAATGGACTGGAAAGTATTTTCAATATGACTTTTCGAAAATTCGAAAGTACCCCTGCTTATCTCAATGCAACGGAGTGCAATCGTGTCATAGTCTTCTTTTCAGATTCGCCTCTTTTTCGAGAACTTCCTGCACAAATCAACAATCTCCAGCCCGAACATAGAGTTGATATCTTCACATTTACTTTTGGTGGGTTGGTCGTTGATCCAGCCGTTCCCCGTGAAATAGCTTGCCTCTCAAGGGGAGAATGGTTTGGAACCGGTTCCAAATCACTACCTACCGTAGACAACCTCATTCCTATGTACTTGAATTTCTATTCCAGAACGCAGGGAACCGATGCAGTAATGTGGTCTGAAGAAATAACAGACATACTAACACAACGGAAAGTTGTATCCGCTTGTCTGCCGGTGTTTGATCCTGAGAGCGTTTCAGGCACACTTAATGTGCTAGGAGTCACTTGTATCGACATTGACATTGAGGAATTCAACTCTTCATTTGGTGTAAATCAAACGACGGTATTTATACTTATTGTGCTCTCTTAACTATAGTAAAAATAATTTTAACTTCAGGGACTTTCATATCATTTTGCCTAACTAGCTATCCCAGCAGATCCAGTTTCTGTCTTAAGAACAGAGTTCAGATAAGTAAGACTCTCAGGCATATTTTTGGGTGGTATTTCATGCTCATAGCTAAGTTTGTCCTGTTTGAACTAGGAAATTGCCTGCTCTGCATAACTAATACGTAGTTGAGCTACTTTTTGTCGTAGTGAGCTAATAATAATGGCTTCGTGACTTTTATTACTGCAGATACTGAATATGCTCTTGTATAATACCTCTGAAATGCCATGTTCACATCCTGATGGACCCCTGGAGGACAGAGCAAGGGAATCCCTCCGCCAAACAAAGTGTCACAATCAGCCTCCGAGCACGCCAAACGATCTTCTACAAATTCTCAATTCTTTCTTGATGGAATCGTCAGAAATCCAAGGACAAGCTTTTGTAGAATTTGTAGATTCTGGCAATTGTCCTTTTGCTTCTTCTAAGAATAATATCAACAACTTGGATCTCTTCAATCCATGCAATGATAGTGAGGTCATGAATTCATCTTTCTCAAGAAATGCCAACTTCAGTGATGGTGTTAACACATCGTATGATAGACTTGGAATCTTTACGCAACGCATGAACAAGACAGCAGTGGATAAGGTAAATACACTACAGCCTGCAGTCATAAAGTGTATCATTATTGTCCTTGACTCATATACATGTAGGTAAGCAGTAGTAGATGCACTAGCTGTTAACAGTGATACTTCAATATTTTATGTGCTGATTTACAGTTATTACTTATTATCTCATAATATTATTTTAGCTAATTGTACGTATATGTCTTTAGATAATCTGTCCAGCTAGAATACAGAGCAGACCCTGGACTTTACTCAGAGAGCGATTGCCCAACATTACCAGTCTCCAGTTCTTCACCACAGAGGAGGGCCTCCTGACTCTAACATACCCTGCAGTTTCTCTGCCCCGTGATGATAGTATGATGTTTTGTGGGGATCAATATAACCACCAGTTTGAAACGGTACCTGCTATACTTAAACGCAGTGTAGTTAAAACACACAGTTTTAGAGTAGATGTTATATAAATATTCATCATACATGTAGTGAAAGTGCATACATGGCAAGATCAAATGAATGTAACTTAATTCATGCATGCTTGAGACACAATGACTATTATGTAAGTATGTAATGTTGGCTAAAAATTATATAACTATTTTCACAATATTCATGCAGAACTACATGTCTGCAGTATCAGCAGGCAAAGACATTGTTATTATTCTCGATCTCACTGGAAGAACCCCCATGCACTCCTCCTATGCAAGAATTATTAACAATACCTTCTCCACTTTGGCGTCAATAGACTATTTCACAATCTTAGCAGGAAACATAACATTGAATCATCTCCTTGTTTCAGCTAATGATACCAATTTTAGAGAAGCTTACCAGATGTTGGTAAATATGACTGAATATCTTCCTGCTAGGCAGGAAGATTTAATCAGCAGGGCATTCAGTGTTCTTAGCAACTCACGCCAAATTGACAAATCGGTAATACCCAGTGCCCTGTGTCAGTCAGCAATCATCATTATCACTAATCGTGACATTGGACCAGAAATCCCCAGCCTTGTACAACAGGAAAATGAACAATTCGTACGCAATAATAATAATGCCACGTCAGTGAATGTCTTTGTGAATACCATCAATATCAACACCAACGTGACTACAGCAAGTTCTGAAAGAGATTCCGCAGCATTGGAATTGGTTTGCAACAACAGTGGAATTTGGAACTCAATTCCACCGAATGACGCCGCTGCAGCCTCTCAGCTGGTCAATGGATACACAAGAGTACTAGCACGCTTTTTGGTCATCCGAAAACCGCTGTGGAACTACAATTCATTAGGATTAATCGACAGAGGAGCTTCCCTCTGTTTACCCGTTTATGATGAAAATGCCATACATATTCGGTTACTAGGTTTGACATGCATTACTGTACCTGTTGATGAGTTCAGGAGATTCAGTGATCCTTCCAGAAGGGGAGAAGAGGTAAGAGAGTGAGTGAGTGAGTGAGAGTTAGCTAGCTAACTAGCTATGTAGTAGCCAACTGCACACCCAAAAGGAGCAGCTAGGAAGACAGTCAATTCCTTCCTAGTCTTCTGAGATGTGTAGGTTCTTGAAAGGATAGAGTGGGTTAGCAACCTCAGCAGCTAAAACACTCTGGTAGTCAGTCTGTCTGAAGTTTCTTCACATTCTGGGAATCAGGATCTGAAATGGAATTTCCACACACAATTATTTCTCTTCAGTGCATATTTGTGGTTACAATAATTATGTCCTTTGACAAAAGTGACATTGTATCTGATGTGTGTGTGGCATAGCCTTGTTGGCTGAGCATGAGTAAGTTATGTGTAATTGGCTTGTTCTTTTGTGGTGCAGCCCCATGTGTAGCCATGAGTATCCTGGGAGTAGTATGCTATGATCCCCCCTCTCCTTCCCTCCTCCCCCTCTCCCCTCCCACTATCCCACCCCCTCTCCTCCTCCCACTCTCCCCTCCCACTACCCCCTCCCTCTATGCAGTTCTTGGCTGAAGTAATCGCTAATCAAAGACTAGTCAGACCGCCGTACTCTATCACAGAACTAAGTCCAGAAGACATCAACAATCTTCGTCCAGCTGAGAGACAATGCCAAAATCCTCCTCTCAGTCATGGCAGCATCTCACCATCCCTACCCACACAGTCACTGCGCCCTTCTACAGCCATTGCCACAAGCTCCTTCCCTTCTTCTCTGTCTTCTTCACCAGAACCACAGCCTTCAACTGTCTCTTCCTCTGAAACTCACCCCACTACTAGACATCTTCCAAGTTAATAGCTTAGCTATTTACCACCACACTGGCGTAGGAACAGGGGAGGGGGGCACGGAGCCAGGGTCCCCTTAATTTTTTCTCTTTCTACTTTATGACTGCAATTATTGTGGCACTGCATGCCCCCACCCACCCCCCCAAAAAATGAATCATCTTCCTACGCCCAAATCATAATCCAGTCACTGCACGTATAGGAATAGCAATAGCTAATAGCTCAGCTGTGTATATATAGCTATGCCATGATATCTAGCCAGCTAGCCAGCTGCAAGAGAGTTCATGGTGTGCTGAACTTTCTAGATAGCTACATCAGTCACTTCCCCACCTAGTTATAATGATTCATGCACTTTATCTATATATAGTCTTGTCCCTAGCTATATACATTCAGGCTATCTTCTCCCATGCACAGACAAAAAGAGTGGCTATCTCAATCTGTAGCTAGCTAGCTAGCTATAGCTATAATAGGTCCCAGCCTTTTGTCCTTTGTAATGAGGTTGTCCTCTTTCAATGATCATTTTGTGTTGAGCAAACATGCAGGAATACAATGGATTAGCTAGCTATTCCTCTGTTGAGAGATTTGTCCTCTCCTATACTGTAAGCAGTAATTGATTACGTACTAATTGATGTATTCCATTCTAGGACTGATAAAGAAATATATAATTCTCATCATTGTGATATCGGTGGTTCTTTTCTTTACTTTCATCTGTCTGTGCTACATTTCTGCTTCCCTGTGTCGCAAAGGAACCAGGAAACCAAGGTAGCCATATTGAAAGATTAGCTATGTTTTCTAACTTGTGTTGCCAGCCTGCCGAATTGGCTAATTTTTAGTCAAAATTTTCAAGCAATAAACCAACCATAAATTGTATTATAATTTTATCGTACCTTTTCATCCTGCTGGCTGAGACTTCTGCACTTCTACAACTAACAAGGTCATAGCTATGTATATGTGTGGTATAACTACAGGAATTAATTTAAAAAATCCCCTTAGACTGCTGATGACAATATTCATGTCAGCTATTATGTTAATAATGTCTATGTATAGACTAAAACATAGCTACCTCAGCAATTTGTGAGT
Organism: Crambe crambe; assembly: GCA_963924555.1. Lineage (NCBI taxonomy): Eukaryota > Metazoa > Porifera > Demospongiae > Poecilosclerida > Crambeidae > Crambe > Crambe crambe. Next base: position 1,205,193 of record OZ004581.1, read on the forward strand.
GGGTTTTACCCCTTCTCCATCTAGGTCAAAACAAATTTTCAGTACAGAAATAAATTTATTAGCTAATATTGTCAGAATAACTAGCTATAGCATCTCTCTCTCTCTCTCTCTCTCTCTCTCTCTCTCTCTCTCTCTCTCTCTCTCTCTCTCTCTCTCTCTCTCTCTCTCTCTCTCTCTCTCTCTCTCTCTCTCTCTCTCTCTCTGCAGATACAAGGAGTTTGGTAAGTCTACAGAAGAGGATGAAAATGACTTTGGCACAACCGATTATCAGAAGTTGCACGAAAATATGTCAAAAAAGGACGAATAACTTGTTGCCACTAGCCTTGTTATAATTCCCATTTTAAATCAACTCAACTATAACTGTAGCATCTTGACTATAATGAATATAGTGTGTGTCATAACACAGTTTTATTACCATTGTACTGTTATTAGTGTTAATTGTATAGGCCATTTAGCTACATCCATTTGTGGCCACTCTTGGCGTGTGAGCTGTAGCAGCTAATCAATTCATGCAGGCTTAACAAGAATGCTCAAAGCTGTATGTCAATCAGGGGCAGATCCAGGGTAGGGGTCCAGGGGGGCCAGACCCCCCCCCTTTTTTAATTTTGAAGTTACATTTGTTGACAAGTTGTTAATATGCAGCACAAAATACGATTATTCCAAACTTCTGTACTTTTTTGATTGACTCATTTTGTGTTTTGTTCTCTAAAGGGATTCTAATTTCTTGTGGACCCCTCCCTTTCAAAATTGCTGGATCTGCCCCTGTCACAATATAAGCTAGCTGCGGGGGCGCTATGTTGTAAAATCCCCCGGCCGTATACAGTCGCGCGGGGGATGTTTTGAACGTAATTCGGGGGATGTTTTGAACGTAATTCGGGTAATACCCTCACACGGCCCGCGCCCTTAAACTTATGTGCCTCTAAAAAGGTGAAGTCTGAGTCTTCTATCTCGGCTAGCAGAAAAAAAGAAAAGACGAGCGATTTACTCAAGGTACGTTCAAAGTAAGACAGAGCTACTGGCCATAGCTATTACCCTGTTAAATCCGACTATAAGGGTCACTTTGCCCTATTAAAGTTTAAATTCTATACTAGCAACAACAATATCAGTAGTCAGGCAGCTGCATGCATTATTAAAGTGAGATACTTTAACATAGCAGGTATAGCTATATAACATCTTCCTGCGAAATGAATTCATCAGCAAAGGCAATTTCCATGAAAAGAAAATAGTGTGAGTCTGTGGTCTAGTACCTGCATGCAAGACTAGGTGTGAAATGCATCCCATGCAGAAACTGTATATGAGTATTTCATGTACCTAGAGTAACATTTTAATTATATACTTCTGCAATAGACAGCCAAGAAAACTCTTCAAGCAACAAAATTGGAGTGAGCTTATTATCGTAAAAAAAATCCTTTCCCTGGCAACCAATCCCCGTTGCATAATGTTCGAGGTGAAAGCAACGATTATTCTGCTCTGCAATCATGTGGAAATTTCTGTCAATGAGAAGAAATATATAAAGCACTTCTGAAATAAGTTTCTTCATTAATTGTGATGTGTTGCAATAGTTGATTTTCCCCCTTCCCTGCTGGTATCTTTCATATTAAAAGTTGCCACTTTTTTTTTCACTGTGTGAATTGGAATAATCAAAGGGTAATAATATTAGACTATAACTAACTGAACCATTTTTATGCATACAATTTAAGATATCAAAGCGGCTAGTGCAAGTATTTTGACTTTGAAAAGTAACACAAAAACACAGCAATGTCTCAAGACAGCAATCATAAGAGAATCCTTCGTAATCGATATTATCACCTGTTGAATCCATTGACTGACATTGATAGTGTCACTGAGACTCTCTATAGCAGAGAAATAATAACCACCAACGAAAAAGATGAAATCATGAGAGCTTCATCACATGAGAACAAGCGTCATACACTCTGTCAAGCTTTAACTGGCAAGGGTATCGACCAACTTGTTGAAATCAGCCATGTATTGAAAAATGAACAAAAAAGGCAATCATCCACCGGATGTCACAGTAATTATACTGATATCACTAACACCAATAGTTCAACAACTTCCTTCTCTAGTACTTCGTCATCCAGTGAAGACTCTAATGGTAGCTCTGGTCGCAGTGAAGCTAGGAAGAGTGACCTTAACGAAGATTCTAGAGAAGTACCTCAAGGTGTGTGTTCAAGTATCATGATCATTGTTCTACTTGAATAAGCAGTCATGTAAAGTAATTCTATACCTGTAATATTATACTTCTAAGGTATACATTAATGTGTTGTTTACTGTAGAAGGAAGTGTCAATGTGATAGATATGAGATGTGTATAAATACATTTAAGGTGCTTTTGAAATGGGGGGGAATTTTTTCTTGTTATTGTAAGTCTATGTTTAATGAAGCGCATGTATCTGAAGCAATTTTTTGACTTGCAAAAATTGGGATGATAATATTCCGAGTCTAGTCTAGCCAAAAATCAGCATAATTAATATTGTGGACAAAATAATAGTTCCATTTGATTATGGTTTGTATAGATTCTTTTGATTTGATATGTTTTCATGTAAACTTGTATGAATACATGCATGTATACAGGGAAACAGCCGCCTCCTGCTGGAAGAAATGTTTGTCTCTCTGTGGAGGACACGGTCAAGACTTTCCCCAAACACAAGTACAGTGACTCAGAAAGGTGACTTATACAGCAGTATTTAACTACATATGATAAGTGCAGAATAAATGCTGATGCCTGTGGTCATGGTACAAGTTGATTATCAACCTCAGTTTTTACAATTTATATAGCCTCGGGCCTACAGCTAGAGATTTATCAATCTGTATAGAAAGCTATTTTGTTCTTAGTATGATTCTGTTTGGGAATACATTCAACTCTTGACTGCTCGACTATGGCAATGCTGCGTAAACATGTTGCCATTAATAGTCACATGTCACCTGTCATATCTTCCAATAGAGGGAAAGTATTATGCTTTTATAGTTATGGAACTCCTTAATTTGTATTCTCTATGTGAAGTGCTAAAACCTCTACAGTTAGGATGCTTTTTCTGTGTCCATTTAGGACTGCATTCTCTCTCTCTCTCTCTCTCTCTCTCTCTCTCTCTCTCTCTCTCTCTCTCTCTCTCTCTCTCTCTCTCTCTCTCTCGTCTCAGTATTCAAGCATACTGTTATTGTGACAAAGAAGCCCACATGGTCAAAACTGAAACCTTAGTGTAGTCCAGAGTCACTTTTAATTTCATAGGTGGTTATAATTGTGGTGTAATGTGTGTATGGAATGATAAGTATACATAATGGTTTTATCATAACCATTCTTGTGTGCTTTAAAGTGGTACATCACACCATATCTTACCCGTAATTTAAAAAAACAATTCACAATCCGATCAGGGAGATGGCCTATTTATTTCAGGGGCATTCATAATTTCTCTACATTCATGCAGTCATCAGCAAAGGGCAGAGTATTCCAGATGGAATGTTTTGGTAAATGACAAGCATCAGAAAACTGACGTTCCTGACCCTCCTCTGGAGATTCTCACACCATCTCCCCATGGATCATCACCCCATCACATGGTAAATCATCAAACCACATCATGTGTGACACATATGCAAATATTCTTGCAATCTCACCTTTTTGGTTTCTTGCAATTTGCTTTGCATGCATTGTAACATGTCTCAGTCTTGGGAAGATATGCTTGCAAAACAAAGTCATAGTTGCAGAAGCTTAAAACACTTATAGCCTGAAGTAATTACTAGCTTATGTGATAGCTGATAGCTTGCATAATTGTACTGAGAAATCTGTAGTAGGTATTGTGAAGTAGCTGACAACTGAGAAATCTGTGTGTGGTAGCCATTATGGTCATTAAGGGGAAATCATGAATGTCTGCAAATGATTCAATATGGCAGGTTGCATCAAAATGATACAATAAGTAATTAGCTATGTGTTGTTACTAAATAACCCATTTTCTGCACATTTTGATGGTTTATAATAGCTAGAATGCATAAACATTACTATATATAATATTATTCATCAATTCTCTGTATTATATACACATTATAGCTAATAATATAATGTATAGTTAATCTATCTATACCGATCAAATTCATTACATCATGACTAGTTCTAAATATAGCCCAATGATTACATTTCAGTTGCCCATATACGTAGTGTCTGTGTAGATTGGATTATGCAACTGCGCAATTATCTCATCCAGGGGATTGGCATATCAGCAAGAGACTTGATATATCCTGCTTAGTCAACCATTCTTCTCAAGATTGGCAACTACTGCATGTCTCTAGTGTAGTTATGTAGCAGTAGCATCTCTAATTAGTATATCTCTTAGACCTAATGCTTTAGTGTAGATGAGTGCTATAACTATAGCCAATCTATTCGTGTAGGACAGAATTAATCTATTTAGGAGTCAATTTGTAGAGTATAGCAATCAATCTAATAAGTCTATAGTATCAATATCATATTAATCACCAATCTTCATCGCTTATTTCATCAAAAAAAAGTAATATTTTTAGCACTATTTTCGTTTTTCTTTATTACAAAGATGGCAGAGGCTTTCATCGTGTTATTCTATACCTTCATCGTACAACAACTGCAGTATTTCTGGAAAAATAGTGACAAAAATCCAAGCCACTTGGAACAGAATGCTTCATATAGCTCAAACACATATGGAGAATACAGTTCCCCAGCAGTCTCTCAACTCTGTAATAAAGTTATTTTTCCCTGGCTTCAAGTCGATTTACAACTTGAGAGTGCGTCTGACTACTTCCCAGCTGAAATAATCAAAGGAATAATTCCAAGTTCTAGTAATCCGGCCTCCATGAGACTATCGGTTATTCTTGAGGCCTTTCAACAATACTTTCATGCATTTGAACAAATGAGAAAAGAAAACCAATCGTTGCAGAGGAAAGCGAAAATGTTTGATGAGGTTTTGAAAAAGAATAAGCTGTTGGAGGCTAAACTGAAACAGATGCAATCGAGCGGTCAGTTTTCTCCAATTTGTGTGAATCTCTCCGATGATGTTACATCTCAGGGAAGAGTCATGCAGGAGAAGATAGCAGATTTAGAGGAACAGATGAGGCAAGTGGAGCCACTGCAGAAAGCTTATATCAGATCCGAAGAGAGATGCAAGCAACTGGTCGAGGTCACTCAGCAGTGGGCCATCGAATGCGATGAGAAAGTCAATTTGATCAAAGTGTATGAGGAGGAGAACAAACAGCTCAAATCTCAAGTGGAGCAGTTGGAGAGAAGAGTTGCCAAGTATAAGAAGTTCTGGACAGACACTAAGGATCAACCCAAGAGAAAAGTCCCTGACTCACAGTTTGAAGAGCTTCGCAATGAGTTAGCCTTCAGAAGGGAGCTTTATGATCAGGTAAGTAGCTCTTTCTTCTATCTATATTATACTATACTATAGAGGTGTCCTCAAATACAGAGGTTGAATGGAACCTCTCTATTGTGGACACTTTGGGACCTTGGAAATTGTCCTTAGTATAGAAGTGTCCTCAATATAGAAGTTGAACAATGCATTAAAGTACAGTCTGTGGAACCTCTCTATTGTGGACACTTTGGGACTTTTAAAACCATGAATTTTATTTATATTGAAGTTAGTTTTTCTTTTTAACATAATAATAAAGTTTATACTATTACGCATAGTCTGTTTACATTTCATTATGTGAACACTTTCCAAAAAGGTCGTTGCACAACGAGATGAGGCCACCAAGAAGGTGAAGGCTCTTACCCAAGAGGTAGAAGAACTGAGGGATCACAATGCCCAGCTCAGCGACAGAGCTGCCAACTTCAAGGTCCAAGCACAAGCCAAAGAGGTATAGAGGATCAAAAATTTTTTGTGGGCTAAGCACAAAAATTTGTGGGCTAAGCGCAAAAAATTTTATGGGCTGAAGCACAAAACTTTTGAGCACATTTTTTTGTGGGCTAAAATTTTGAAGTCACCATATATTTAGACTATCCTTCACCTGAAGGACAAAGGTCCTCGGGTTACACTTATACATTGAGGTTGACACCTACTCCCCTTTGGACTTTTGATAGTACAGTATGAATAACTTGTGATTTTTGATACAAGGTGCTAATAGCTTACCGGTTGCACCTGGAACTAGGCATAGGAATGAGCAATCCTTAAAGTTAGCATACCATTAGAATGCTCTATGAATAAGCTACAATTTGATACCTAAAAATTAAAAAAAGACTCAAGTATAAGGAAGTTATGGACAAAAAACCACAAAACCAAAAAAATGGTGATTTCATTATTGTGACTATGGCAATTATATCATGTATAACTCCCTTTTTGCCTAAACATTCTTAGGAGACTTTTACAGTAATGATTTTCTTGGAGGCTGCCATGGTAACACCAGGGTGTTATAAAGGTCCTCGGGTCACACTTATACATTGAGCTATTTTAGGTTGACACCTACTCCCCTTTGGACTTAATGATTTGACTATGGCAATTATATCATGTATAACTTCCTTTTTGCCTAAACATTCTTAGGAGACTTTACAGTAATGATTTGCTTAGAGGCTGCCATGGTAACACCAGGGTGTTATAAAAATAGCTTTAGGGTCAAACTATTCAGCCTGAAGCCTTTCCTAGTGCAGGGTTCTGCCCAGAATTCTTGAGTGGTGTCCAAAATTTATTTGCCATGCCTCCCTTTGGGATCAAAACCATCACCGATGTGTAGCACAAGCCTATATATGTACAGCTAGGTGTGGTGGCCAAAATAGTGGCCAGCTAGTGTAGGTCAAGTCAGGTCAGGTCAGGTCAGGTCAAGTCAGGATAGGGTATTCCCCCTAGTTTAAAGTATGGTGTGTTCTTCTTCTTCTTTTTTTTTTCGTAGCCCTCTGTCAGGGAGATGAGTAACCTCTTGGAACTGAATGGAAAGCTGGAGAGTCATGTAGAGAAGCTGAAAAGTGAAAAATCTGAACTGTCAGATAAAATCGTAGCACTAGAACTATTGGTAAGATACCATTAATAAAAAAGCTCAATGCCCCCTGCAAAAAACAGCAAATATTTTTTAGAAAAACATCCTAATCATAACACATTATTCTACAGGTAGAAGATTTGAAACAAAACCCCCAACGTCCTGAAAATCCACTCAGTGGGCCTAATCCACATCCTAAAAAGACCCAGGTCAGCTGACTATAATATATTGTATTTCAAACAAGGATGACCTTCAAGGGATATTTATTTGCCAAAAATGTCCCCAGCTCTTTCTAGCTAAAACAAAGCCTCAGGTGCTATTGTATGTGGTGCCAAGTCTCAAGGTTTAGACACAGCATATTCCTGGCAATGTGTACATGCATGGTACTTCCTTTATCCATCCCCTCATTCAGCTCCAACAATAGCTCTGGTCACAGTCCCGTGTAGAAACATTCCGTTTCTTTGTTCCAAACTTCTGTCATGTGTTCTATAATGGTTAGACTATCTCCACACCAAATTTCCAGACCATGGCCACTAGTAGTCATGAGTTATGGTGAGCCAAAGTTAAAAAATAAAATATGTAATATTTGATTTCTACTTGGGACTGTCATGGTAATGGTATGGTAACGGTGTTCAGATTATCATGCTAACATCTGTATAATCATATAGTGTATTCAGCGACATTTTGACACTTTGCATATAAACATTCAGGCCATGGTAACAGGACGAGACCTTCCAAATCGAGCAGCACAATTTCCACCTGGCATAAACCCGCCACCGAACCACCAGCTTCTTCCCCTGTCATCCCGTGATCCACCACATTCTCCTGGACTTGGAGCCAGTCCTCCTCACTACAGACCTACCAACCCTCCATCTTCTGCTCATGATGAAGACGATATTGCTTCCCTTCTGAGTTCAGAGGGAGAAGCAGCATTTTTGAGTTTTGGATCGACTTCTGATAAAAAGCACTCGGTTCGTAGCCGTGATGATCTTAAGGGTGCATCTGATCAGAGGAACATGAATTCACAGAGTGGTTTATCTCAGTCTCATGATATTGGATCACTGTCACATGATATTACATCACAGTCACATGACCATGTCCCCATAGATGATGAGGGTGATGGTGATGAGGATTATACCCGTCGCATTCAATATCCAAAGCACTCGAAAATTCATATTCAGCCTCTTCTTAACGAGGACATTGTACTGAAGAGCGAGAGCCAATCAGAGGTATCAGATCAGGGTCCTCCCCCCACAGCACACGAGGACGATAAAATCACAGGAGAAAAAGAACATCATCTCGGCAGTGGTGCCAGTCCAGGGAAGAAATCACCAATTTTTTATGATCGGAGCTATTTCGACCCTTACAGGATCAGACCAGATATGCAACGAGAAAACAAGCAGCAAGAAAGACGAGGTAAGGGGGAAAAAATTACAGTGGAACTTCCGAATAATGGACACACTTGGACCCTGCCTTTTGTCCTTTGTAGAGAGGTTGTCCTCTTTTGGAGGTTATTTAGTATAGAAAGGTACTTTAGATTATCCTATGTTGAGAGGTTTATCCTCTTTCAGATCGGAATATAATTATAATAGCCAGCTTCAGAGGGCCTTTGACATTTTTTTCCCTTTCTTTCTTTCTTTTCAGTTGCAGGCCAGCCAACAATGACTCCCAGCAAAGCAACCAACAACAATCCTCCTCTTTCTTCATTCGCCAGCAAGGAGAAGAAATGTCCAGTCTGCCAACACGCCTTCATCACCCTCTCCGAGAGCGAGTTCCAGTCCCACGTAGCCCTGTGCTTCAAGTGAAACTATATAACTGCAAACTTTTTAGCCACTAGCCTCATTTCACTAACCATTGATAATGTGAAACTTTGGTATAATTATTTGCAAGTTGTTATCTGGTGCTTTAATAGCTACTTTATCACAATCAATAATACAACCTTATTATTCATTTCGTTTGTTTATTAGTTCAATAATTATGTTATATTAATCCCACAATTGTATGTTACTATTTTTTTAAGTATAATTCATCTTTTCATGAGATCCTTTGATGGCTTTATCTTCTACAGTACATTACGGTTACAAGTCACTGGTGAATTATTATTATTGGGTCTATTACAGTATTGGTACATTCATTTTGTCCATTATGAAAGGGAAAATTAATTAAAGTTGTTGATTCATGCAAATCATCAACTACCGGAGCCATGCTATGTGTTCCTTTCTTCTGGTTTCTTGTATGGATAGCTGATGATATCAAAGATCTCCTCTTCTCCTTCGACCAATACAGGTTCACCCAAAACACCTATAAATTAAATGAAAAGTGTAGCATTCCCGAGGGGGTGGGCCTTTTCTTTTCCCTTGAAAGTATCAGGCTCACATTGGAATTTTCAATCTATTTGCATTCACATGACCCCTTGACCTCTTGATCATTCACTATAATAATTATGATATATTATCTGCTCTAACTTAAACACCAGCAGAGAGCGAGATCAAATGGACCATACGTAGTTTAACTGTCCATTGTGAATAAGGTCCCCTAGGATATGTGACTCTCTTCCCTGAGGCCACTACAGTGGATTCTGACTCCAATAAAGTACACTCTGAAAGAGGACAAACCTCTCAACAAAGGAAAGTCTACCTTTGAATATACAAAATAACCTCCAAAAGAGGACAACCTCTCTACAGAGGACAAAAGGATGGGTCCAAAGTATGTCCATTATTTGGAGGTTTCACTTGTGCATATCACACATACATACCTGCAGTTCCCACAGGACGAATGCAATACTCGTTCAGAGTGAATCCTTTTTCCAGTGCGTGCGCTCGCATTTGCTTGTTGAACATGTCGCTGCCGGTGAAATAGAGGATCCCAAAGTGGTACTGATCCTTGGGAATGAGACGGATGTCGATTCGACGGAAGACGGGGGCAGGAGATGTCCCGTCAGGGGATGGAGGGAGGGAACACACACCCTGTACATGGGATAATAATAATGGGTAATGGTCACCACACCCATAAGCTAAAGTCAACCAGAGCTAGAGGTGATTATTCGCTATATTATTTTCTCAATTCTTGACTAAATTTCACATTTAAATTATCAGCAGAGAGCTGATCACCCACTCTATCAGCTGGTTTTTGAAATATGAAATTTGGTTAAGAATTGAGAAAGTTATAGTAGTTATAGAGGGATTGAGTGAACATAAAATAGACATAATTATACTCACCATGAATTTAGTTTCTCCCAGAGAGAGCGTATCACACACAAAATTCTCAGACTCCATCTTGGAGACAACACGCTTTATGAAATCTGGCTTTTTCTTCATGTCAGAAGTGTACTCCTCGTGTGCCAAGAGGACATCAATGTCTCCACTGGACACCGCCCCTCGACGAAAGCTCCCACAGACTGTAGCAAGGAGCTTGGTGTCCACTAATTTGATGCAGCTGAAGGCTATGTCCTGTAACTGCACCATCTCTTCTCTCGGTATTCGTTTTTGGAAGTCAAAAAAGTACCTGTGAACCGGTATAATAGGTAAAGGGTCGACATTAAAAAGTGGAGCCTCAAATGGACCCATACCCAGCCTTTTTGTAGAGAGATTGTCCTATTTAGGGGTCCTTCATTGGGAAGTTTGTCCTCTTTTTTTATCAGAGGTTCTGCTATGAACAGTATGTTGTTGTAAACCCTTTACCTACTACTATTACCATTTTGGGTGGAAGTTAAAATTATGATTGTTTATTTTGATAATCTAATCATGAGCTGCTTCCCAGATCAATTAACTACTGATATTTTTGGTAAAATGCTCCAGGCAATGACATCACATACTCACTTACTTGACACCTATCTGCTGATGGTGATTGAGCTTATCCAAGTTCTTCTTCAAATCTGTGTATGCAGAGAAAAGAGAAGTACTGTAACTCTTGCTGTCTCCGTATGGCAATACAGTGGAGCTTTAAATTCAAATGTGGACACAAAAGAATAAGAAATGTCAGGAGTGAATTAAAATAGCAATGAGACAGAGAAAAAGTGTCCTGATTATAAGGGGTAAGGGGACATCCTAGCCTCGTACCCAGGCCCGCTTTTTTCGTGGCCGTGGGGCACGAAAAAAGTGGGCCTGGGTACGAGGCTAGGGGACATCCTTGTCCTTATTTAAGGGGTATCCTTATGTAAGGGGTATGGGGTATCCTTATTTAAGGGGTATCCTTATTTATGGGATGGCATCCTTGGGTATCCTGATTATAAAGGATGTTTTACATTCACTGTTTGATGGGGGTTCCACGTGGATTAGTCCCACTATTAATTAATTGATTAGGATCAAATAAGGGATTGTAGATACCTGGTCACATCTGGCATGATTAGAATTATTCACACACTAACACCAAAGGTCTAACTGGTACCTTCCAAAGTGGTTATCCCTTCATCCACAAGCTTCTTGGCAGCAGCTGGTCTAAAAAAATTTTTTTACTAGTTTCTAATTAAAGAGTTGATGGTGTAATACAACAAATATAGATATGACTATATTCAATTGGGTAAACTCGTGAAAGAATTTTATACACAAGAATATGGAGATTTATAATAATAAAGTCAACTCTTCAAAAACCAGGTCGTAGATTGGGTGATCAGCTCTCTGCTGGTGAAATTTGGTCAAGAAATGAGAGAAAGTTAGAGCAGATGGATCAAGTGAAGGCAAATAGAGTTTTAAACTAAAAACTAGAAATTTTACCTCATGAAAATTAGCCACTTGTACACTCATCGAACCCCATCCCACGTACCCTATCCCAGTGACCTGTGTGAGGAAATTGATGGCCTGGCTGGACTCGCTGCTCCTTATCTTCTCCAGCTTTCCAAGTTTCCCTGTCTCCAGAATCTCATCGATTTTCTTAGCAATCTTCTCCCCAACCCCTTCCTAGAAAATGAAGATGCAGAAAAAAGAAGCCCAGTGTCCATTAACAGTGGAACCTCCAAATAATGTACACACTTGGGACCCATCCTTTTGTCCTTTGTAGAGAGACTGGAGGTATAGAGTGTGTTATATACAAAGGCAGAGCTAGAAATAAGATATTCAATTTGATTAGTCGCTATAAAGATTTGGTGGGACATTCAGTACTACTTAAAATACTGACCATTTGGTCATAGTTATTTTTAGCTCTGCAAAGGTACATTTAGATTGTCCTATGTTGAGAGGTTTGTCCTCTTTTGGAGTGTATCAGAGTTGATTCTTTATTACCAATTTCTTTGCTTCGGCGCCATTTTTGATCCTTGTGGGATATTTTGCTACAGCACTTGCAGCTTTCCTATAATTAGATAGTAAAATTGGATGCTTGATATTCTCTGTACAATTGGATGAGACCTCTCAAGTAGTGTGGATATTGAAGTGTGCCACCACTGGTTGATTGAATACATAGCTACTTTAAAAATTTCTTCAGATAGGAAAACTCTAGTCCATTTACAGCTGTTTTACCTGTATGCACTGTACTTGTGGATATTACGATTCACATTCTTCTCATTATTAGCAAGTTCTAGAGAACATATATTATATGGTTCATTTATGTTCAAAATTTGTGTATTAAATAACTGAACTTACCTACAAGAATGTCAGATATATCTTTGTTGGGTGTGTCTCCCTGAGGAGCCTTTCTTTTAGACATAACTGCTTAACACTTTGAATTCCCTAGGCCTTTATCATTAGGGGTCAAAGTTTAATTATAATATAATTATTATTAGTGGGAGGAGTTTACTTGTAGCAAAAAAAGGACTGTAGTGCGAGAATAACAACAACCTTCTCCCTTGAATGAGAACGCTTTTATCAAGCTTATCTCGCGTCCCATGTCGGGTATGGAGACTCCGGTAAGCGCCCAGCAAGGTGGAAAGAGCGTGGAAGGAAAAAGCTCACATCCTTCTGAGGGTAGCACCTCAGGCACCCTCGATACTGAAAGTCAGGCCGGTAGCAGCGGCGGTGGTGGAGCTGCTGGACAGTCTTGGAATGCTGCCGAGTTCTTGAAAAGGAAGCATGCCTTTGAGGGGAAGATAGGAAGCGCTGAAGCAGAAGAGCTGGCGTTGTTTCCCGAAGATGACAACTCTTCCAGAGCAAAGAGGTGAGTGTCCTCTTCTTAAGAAGCTAGCTAACTTCCAGTACACTATTTCAAAATGACCTATAGACAATCTCTGGGACTTGGCTAAGAAGTTTGTTGTTCTAACATCGTAGCTGGACCAGCTAGCTATTGTATTTATACTGCAGCTTGCAAAGTTGATGTAGTGCTCTATTGTACTCCTTTGTATACTTTTTGGTAACCAAGTGAACAGATACAATTCCTTCTGTATAAATAGCAGCAAAGTATAAGATGGTGAGGTTATCCTTAACGCAGGGAGCCACAGCAACCACAGCAAGAGTCCCTCTAGAATAGCAACTCTAATTAGGGACGATGTTCAATACAAAGAATCTATCCCTCGTACATATTATAAGTATCCCACCAAATGCCCATTCGATGAGTAGACAGCAGACTTGCTCTGGGTTAATCCCAGGAAAATTACTGATTCCATACAAGCTTGATTACTTATTGCATTTCTGCCTTCCAGCTATTGGATACCTCTGAACCTTAGTGATTCGTTAGGTGTGTCCTTGCTTTAACATGCCACATAACATTAAGTGGTACACGACTATAAAACATGCAGAAAAAAAAGACCTTTTTCATTAAGTTGACTGTCACAATTGGCACTTTTTAAAATAGCTATAAACAATGCCTTGACTCATTATCTTCCAGTGGAAATGCTGGATGAAATGGAGCCAGCCCACATAGCTCCACGCATGCACACATTCACTATATTGGCTGGACAACCTAAGCCAACCCAGCCCTACGCATGCACACATTCACTACATGGCTGGACAACCTAAGCCAACTCAGCCCTATGCATGCACACATTCACTACATGGCACAACCTAAGCCAACCCAGCCCTATGCATGCACACATTCACTACATGGCACAACCTAAGCCAACCCAGCCCTATGCATGCACACATTCACTACATGGCACAACCTAAGCCAACCCAGCCCTATGCATGCACACATTCACTACATGGCACAACCTAAGCCAACCCAGCCCTATGCATGCACACATTCACTACATGGCACAACCTAAGCCAACCCAGCCCTATGCATGCACACATTCACTATATGGCCGGACAACAACTCGGCCCTACAATCATTGAGCCAATATGTCCCAGTGCATGACAGGATAACATCTCATGCACACCTTCATTGCGTGGATTGGTGTTTTGCAAGTTGCATGTATGTAGTCCCTATGGAATTAATATAGGGTTGCCTTAGGTATGTGGTTATGTGTGGGATGAGTCAATAGGGCATGAAAATGCAACCATGCTCTGTTGACTGTGGCATGCTGCCAAGACCGACCGACCTATACACCCACTGATACATGTAACATGTACATGTACATGTGCCGTGGACTTTTTGATATGTAAGGTGAATTTCAGACCACTCTAAAGAGACCGCTCTACCCAACAGCAGTTATTTCAACCTCCCTACCACCTATTTCAACCTCCCTAAAGAGATCACCTCTCTATTAAGGCCACTCCACCATGTCCCAACAGCACCTATTCCAGCTATTTCAACCTCCCTAAAGAGACCACCTCTCTATTAAGGCCACTCCACCATGTCCCAACAGCACCTATTCCAGCTATTTCAACCTCCCTAAAGAGACCACCTCTCTATTAAGGCCACTCCACCATGTCCCAACAGCACCTATCCAGCTATTTCAACCAGATAACCTCTCTATTAAAGCCATTCCACCATGGCCCAACACCTATTCCAGCTATTTCAACCTAAAGAGACCACCTCTCTATTAAAGCCATTCCACCATGTCTTATTCCAACCTCCCTATCAAAGCCACTCCATAACATGTCCCAACATTACCTATTCCAGCTGCAGTGAAACAGACCACCCTAGCTATAATGAGCTCTATTAAGGCCTCGACCATATCCCAACGACACCTGTTTTCAACTGGAGACCATCTCCATAAGTGGTTATACGTAGTAAGCAGGTTTCACTGCAGAACAGTGAAAAACATCTCATATGTACATGGTGTAATAAAATTATGTTCTTCAGGTTGAGGGAACTTGCATGCTCTCAAATTGTTGCTCCGTTGGAGGTAAGCAGCTACATACATACTTACCATGTACATACAATATCCTTAGTTAAAGTGACTGCAGTATACATGTAAAATTCCCCTAGGACTTGGAAGCATGTTGGGTTCTCCCCCAAAGGGTGCTAGAGAGGTCAGGTGCAACACCACTCTGATGGGGGCTGTATCTGCTCTTAACTCTCTCAATTCCAGACCAAATTTTCACATTTAAAACACCAGCAGAGAGTTGATCACCCACTCTACGAGCTGGTTTTTAAAATTTGAATTTTGGAGAGTTATGGCAGTTTAAAATCAAGGCATCAAATGAATCCAAATAGATTCTAGTTATACCCACATTAATTAATTGGGTCTTAGGGAGATGGAGGTGGATCATGTATGTATCATACATATAATGTACAAGTGACCAACTATGTAGGACTGACCCCATGGGGTCACTAAAAAGTACTCCTTTAATTATAATAATTATAGGACCAGTCAGTCTCCTGGTAGCTATGCCTTGAGGGATAATGTTTATTTGTTCATATTTTTATGGCGTCTTGAAGGCACTGTATCCCATGAGATGCGTGACGACCAATAATTATCTTCTCAAGTTACTCTGGGAACTACCTACCTACCTATGTAGCTTCTGCAAATGACTCAGCTTTTAGTGTCAATTCAGTTTTTCATTCATACTGTGTAACTGAAACCACATGTCGGCATATTTATATAGCATGAATGAATAATATCTGGCTTTATTAGTTAGCAGTTAACTTGCTGTGTGTGGCTGATGTACGAGGGGGTAGTGGACTTTTGTAAACTGAGCAGATGTAAGCGTTTATTTATTAGAGTCATTCTAGCTGGATTTTTTGACCTCTTAATTAATCGTTCTGGTCCCATTAGTGGATGATTAGTTGTCATAACTGGAATACGTCGTGTGGTACACACATGGACCATGGGTTCATAAACTTGATGACCATTACCAAAGCCATGAATGGAATTGATGACCATTACCAACTTATGCTTTCTTTTCTTTGCAGCCCGGACTTGATTTCAACCGTGGACACTCATCTACTTCAAACAGAGGTTAGAATCCACCCATCTTGATCATTTTCTTCTTCCCCTTTCTCGATCCCTTATTCCCTCCTCTTGCCCAGATTCATAATTTTTCATTCTTTCTCAGAAGCTTCAGCCAGTTCTTTGAAGTCACCACCAATGGGATCATATTCACCATTTTCAGCCATTTCTCAGTCGTCAGGAGATTCTGGAAGAAGACAAACTGCTACTTCAAACTCACGAGTGCCAATTAGTGAGCAAACGTAAGTAATAAATATTTGAATATTGAAACTTTCATAATGCTGCATGCCAACCCAATAGAATCAGTGATGAAGATGATGTAGCATTGGGTCTTGCTCCACCTCGACGGCCCCCTAGTAACCAGCGAGTGCTGGCCATTGGAGAAGAAACAGGCCAGAAGGAACCTTACAATGAGACTGCTTCTTCTTCCTCCCCTCCTTTGCGTAGCAACCAATCTGAAGACTCTGAGAGGGATGATAGACATCTCTCTCGACAGATTGAGTCATTAACTGTCAAAAATCAGGAACTACAAAAGGAGCTGGAGGAGAGGGAACAGGAGAGAAATAGGCTGCGAGAACAACTGGAGATCCAGCGGACAGAGAAGGGATACCGGTCTATATACTCGCCCCCTGGTCTCCCCTCAAGAGTGCTGGACGGGAGGAAAGTGCTGCGTGACAGTGTCCCATTGGTCACTTCACCTGGCATACCTATCTCTTCCTCATCCCCTCTCCCACCTCAATCTCCCCTCTCACACTCCCCACGTCATGTTGCCTCCCCCCTCCCCACCCAATTCCCACAATCCACTGTCCCTCACTCCCCTAGATCTCGTCTGCCCAAAGATTTTGAAACTACCCCTTCGACAACAAAGAGACGCAATATCGTTCCAGAGGAATTCATCCTTCCACGAACTGATAGTAACATTCTGAATGACCACTACCTCCAACAAATTGAAGAATTGAAGCGAGACAATAAAGAACTCGAAAGACGGCTACACGAACTTCTGGAAGAAAGGAGAAAGTTGGAATCTGAGTTGGGCACCCAGAAGGAAGCGTTTGATAAGATCCAAGCACGGGAACAAGATTTGTCAAAGGATATTGAAATCCTCCGGGATGAGAACTCCCATAACACTGATGCCTTGAAGCGTCTTCAGGATGAGAGGGAGGGACTTAAGAGTGAGAACGAAACCTTACAGGAGAATTTGACCACCATCAACGAAAAGTTGAAAAAGACAGAGAAATGTTATAATGATGTTGAACATGAGAATTTGTCACTGGAAGCTGAGATCGAACAGCTTGTGAATGACAAGAAATTGCTTTATGAAGAGAAGCAGAAACTGCAAATGGCTGTTGAAGATGCACTCAAAACTAAAGAAAATTACAGATCATCCATAAAGCAGTTACGGGAACAGAACCAGTCGCTTGAAAACCAGATCAGACAGCCAGGATCTCAGGCAGCCAAGCCAGAAAAGAAGAAAGTAATGGTCCCTGCAACCAAAGAACACAAAACTCTAAATGAAGTCATGAATTTGAGGGAGGAGAAACTGCAACTTCAAGATAGACTTCTCTCTGCTAAACAAGAAATTGACTCCCTCGAAGTCCACCTCAAGGTACAGGATGGTAAAGATATTCCAGTCGACGACTTACGTGGGGAGATTACCCAGCATTTGGCTCATTTTCGTGCGCAAGTTTCATCAGTGCGAGAAGACCTAGACTCAACCAAAAGTGCAATCTCTTTCTTTATTGGTCAGCCACATGTTTTGGCTCATGATAGTTTTATAATGTTGGTTAGCAAATGCCGTGAGTATATATCAATGGCTGAAAATGATAAGAGCAAGCTGAATGAGGCACTCTCTCTAGCTGAAAGTTCCTTTGCGAAGATATCTGAAGATTATGAGCATCTGAAGAGCGAGAATGCCAAACTCCATAGCCAGAAGATTAGCGTAACTGATGAACTTTCTGCGTTGAAAGAAGAAGTAGCAATGCTTCAGGATCAGAAGCGCCTCCTCTCAGTGAAACTCTCTCAAAATGAAACCATCCTCCACGAGAGAGATGGAAAGATATCCGAGATGGAGTCTTCGCATAAGCAACTACAGGAACGCTATTCAACATCTGAGAGGAACTGGAAGAGAGAATTCTCCAAGTTGGAACTGGAGTGGAGTGGCAAAGTGGCAGAAGCCGAACAGCAGTGTGAGCTCTTGTTGGAAGATAAGGACACTTTACTGAAGGAGAAGGTTTTCTTGGAGGAGAGGATAGCTGAGGTTATTCTGGAAAACGAAAAGCTGACCGTTGCTAGGGATGAGTTAATAGCACAAGTCGAGGAGATGGAGAAAAAAATGGAAAGCATTAATTCGAAGGTGGATGAGAATGAGCAGACTATTTCCAGAGTTCAGGGCAATATTGCTTCTCTGCTTGCGAAAAAGGTATGTCTGGTTGCCCAGATGAGAGTGGAGGAAGAAGTACACAAAGAGAAGGTTGCCAGCATGGAGAAAGAAAGGGCTAAAGTTTTATCAAATGCACACGAGCAAACACATACTCTTCAGGAAAGAGTAGACATTTTGACTCGCGAGAGAGAAGACATGGCAAACAAACTGGAAGAAATTACAAGCAAGGAAGAGGACATCGGTAAATTGGAGTCGCAGATGGCAGTACTGATAATAAAACAGGAACAGCTTCAGGCTGAGAAAGATGCTCAAACTAAGAAGCTTTCGTCGCTTCTCCAAGAAATCCAAGCATTACAAGAAGGGGAACACTCCAGGAGACTGCATAACGAAAAAGTTAAAATGACACTCACGACAGAGATGAAGTTACTCAAGAGCAAACTGAGTAGCTTAGAAGATGAGAATGACAGATTGAAATCACGGTTGGGTGATGTCGGGAAAGAGCACGCAAAACAATCTGGTGCTTTTCAAGCTCTAGCGGCTAGCAAGCAAGTTGATCAGATGAAACAGCAAAGCTCTGACTCGAAACATCAAAGGAAGTTCAACTTGGAATCCGCTGGAAGTCGGACCATAGCCGAGCTCCAATCTAGACTTACTCTGGTCGAGGGAGAGAATAAATGTCTTAAAGAGGCAACCATGAAGAACTCTTGCACTCACACTGATCTGGATGAAGAGACAGTTATGGCTCTGCGTAAAAAACTCACTGAGAAGACGCGAATGATCTTCTTTCTCGAATCAGACAAACAAAGTTTGACCGGGAAAGTGGAACGGCTCACTGCTAGTTTAAAATCTGCTAGAGAGACACACAGTCATGTGACAACAGGACGAGAACAAAAGCTGCTAGCCGAAAAGAGGGCACTTCAAGAGAAGATTCACGCTCTTGAGGGAAGCTTGACCAAGAAGCTTATGGCTGCTGATGCAAAGATTCTGGAAACAGTTAAAGAGAATGATAAACTGAAGCATAAACTGATAAAAATCCAATCTGCTATCGGATCTGAACAATCTCAAACTTCGGGGCTGGAATCATTGCTGACCCTTTTGAAGAGCGAGTCTAAAGTGCTTCAGGAGTTAAAGAGTAGCTTGGAAGCCTCCAGCAATGAGTTGGAACAGTTAGAATCGGGACACCATAGGATCGAAAGTCTCCAACAGGAGATACACCTCACTGTTTCCTCCTCACAAGAATCTGAAAGTGCATCTCCAACTGAGAGTAAAAATGTCCCTGCTGTATTTAAGTCCCTTCCTGCTGGCTATCTCTCCAATCTGCAAGGCCGTAAGACGCCATCGAGACTAGATTCACGGTCAGCCAGCTTCAGTATTTCAAATTCAGACCTCCAGAAGAAGTTATCCGAGGTCAACTCCGCAACTGTGGCGTTTGGCGAAAATTTTCAGAAGCATGTGTCTACGCTCAAACAGAAAGATAAAGAAGTGGATTCAATTCATGGAAGGCTGGTGTCCTTGGAGGACAAGTTTCGAGCTGAGTCTGAAAGGAGTGTGTCTCTACATGAGACCCTGTCGGCCATCAATCAGGGAATGGACCTGCACAATGAGGAACTTCAAGTTGTGATGCAGAAGCAGATTGAAAAACTGCAAGATCAGGTACGTGTTTAAACTGTAAGAGATTATGCAGCAAGACTTCTCTCCTCTTCACTTGTGGGCCCAATGTAGTATTAACTATTAATATTAGCCTTTACTGGGAAAACATAACCTATTTAATTGAGTCCAATTAAAGAGGGAGGTGGTCTTATTTGAGAGGTCTCCTAAATAATGGATAGAGTGAAGCCTACACCCATTAAGTGGAGGTGGTCTTATTTGAGAGGTCTCCTAAATAATGGATAGAGTGAAGCCTACACCCATTAAGTGGAGGTGGTCTTATTTGAGAGGTCTCCTAAATAATGGATAGAGTGAAGCCTACACCCATTAAGTGGAGGTGGTCTTATTTGAGAGGTCTCCTAAATAATGGATAGAGTGAAGCCTACACCCATTAAGTGAAGCCTACACCCATTAAGTGGAGGTGGTCTTATTTGAGAGGTCTCCTAAATAATGGATAGAGTGAAGCCTACACCCATTAAGTGGAGGTGGTCTTATTTGAGGTCTCCTAAATAATGGATAGAGTGAAGCCTACACCCATTAAGTGGAGGTGGTCTTATGAGAGAGGTCTCATAGATATAATGGGTAGACTAAGTCATGAGTTATGGTGAGCCAAAGTTTTTAAAAATGAATGCGTCTTTTACTTGCGAACTATCACAATTTTGGTATATTTTTCAACAGGTAATTGACCGAGACTCAGCTCTAAGTGACATCGAAGCTCAGATGAAAGTCGATTTTGAAATGCACGAGCGAAAATTTGCACTGATGAGATCGCAAGTCCTTGAGCTTCGTGAGTTACTCTCCTCCAAGAGCGACCTTCTCAGATCCAAGGACCAGTACATCCAACAGACTGAAGACCAATGCTTGAAACTGGAAAATGATCTCTTTAAAGCTCAGAAGGAACTGGAGAGGGTCATCAATGAACAGAAGGAGCTGGTCAGGCAAGGTCTTCCAGAAAGTATGCAGCTCCAAGGCATTAGCAGTGTTACTGATGTGATTCGCATTCAAGGTAAAATTCGCTATTCTGGTGTATATGTAGTACTTTTTTAGTACTTTTTTTTTTGTGGGGGGATTTTTGTGGATTTCATACATATACTGTATGTGTACACACTCACATAAATTTAGCCCCCACACAAATTTCCCACATTCAGTGAAAGCTGGACCACCTCTTAATGGAGGTGGTCTCTTTACAGAGGTCATTAGGACATAACCAAGTGGTCTTCAAAGAGAATAGGGTGGTTTCTTATAGAGGTGGTTTCTTATAGAGTAAAATCCATGGTATACAAGCACTATTGGGACATAACCAAGTGGTCTTTAAAGAGAGGTGGTCTCCAAATAGGGTGGTCAGGTTTCATTGTTACAGTACATGCAACATAAATTTGGCCTCACGTAAATTTCCCATGGTGTATTAATCGTAGGAGAGAAGCTCAACCAGCTGCAGAAACTCTTGAGCGACTTCACTCGAAAAATGAGCGAAGTGCAGTCACAGCTAGAGGCCACTCAGCGGGAGAAGAGTGTCCTACTGTCCAAGGCCATTGAGATGGAGCGCATGCATATGCAGATGAAGGAGCACATGGGATCGGACATCACCTACCTCCGTCAACTCAACCTCCAATTAGTTGAACAGCAAATGAAAGGTAAGTAGTGTCTTTCTCTCCAAAGAGGACAACCTCCCTACAAAGGTTATTCGAAGGCTCCACTGTAAATTTCTCTCCTGAGAGAAAATCAGTAGCTATGCATCTCCTTAGAATATGTACCTGCAAACACTATCAACTCTTTTTCTTTCTTTCACAGCTGAGAAAGCAACAGAGATTCTAAAGGAGGTCAAGGAAGCACAGACAGCTTTCAAGAAACAGAAAGACGTCATCAAGCTGGAACAAGAGGTAATCAAACTCCTTGGGACATAGGGACATGCTTTCCTAAAATTTGAATTTTGAAAAATTTGAATTTTTGAATTTGTATTTAGAAGCAATTATTCTAGGCACCATGTGCTTGTAGTGCACATTTCTACTACCTCACACACTTCCTTTGTATTATGTACGATCAGAGGTGCTTGTTGTTAACTACGACCACCACTACCACAATAACAACAACAATAACAACAACAATAACAATAACAATAACAATAACAACAGCAATTTACTTAGTACTTATCTATTTTTTATTCTCTGTAGCTCGATGCCTCTAAAATAAAGCTCCTGGAGCAGAACCACAAAATAACAGAACTGGAGTCTCAAGTTGCTACCCAAACACTCATGATCAAAGTCCTCCGTGCTGAGAAAGACCACCAAATCATGCTGACTCATCACGTACCAGAACTTACCAATCAAATCACTGGACTACATCTACGTCCAAGGAGTGCCGAGAGTGCTCGAAAGCCGAAGTACAAGATATCCGATTTCAAGTCCCGTGCGGGAATAATGGGGAGGAACACCCACGGAGAGTTCTCCATCATCCTCCCCTCTCAAAGCTCCACCCACGGGAACTCAGGGGTGGACATCTTGAACCTAGAGGAACAGCCCGAGACTGAGAATACGCAAAGGATGCTCAGTCTTGGTCCTATGGTTGTCACAGATGATGAATATGCCGTGAACCAAGAAATGGAGAAAACAACGGGAAAGCAGCGATACATGAAATTCAAGAAGTGTCACAGACGAACAGCAAGCACTGGATCAAACATCATCCCGTTCTCAAAGGAGAAAGATTCGATGACGAGTGGTGCTAAAGGTGTAAATCAGACCGTTCCAAGCATGACTTTCCATCCCAAACAGAGTCTTGGTCTTCCCGTCACTCAAAAGCCACACTTGAAGAACCCACGTCCGGGGAGTGCCGGGAGTACGAGACAGGACGGTCACATTCGACAAGAGAGCGGAGTCAGACCAATGGAGGAGATAGCAAAGACAGCTCATGCTTTTACTGAGTACATGCATACTTTGATAGATGACCACACCCATGAGGGCATGGTCGATGATGATGAACCGGTGAAACTAAGTGTGAAGGATGCTAAGGAAACACTTGAATGCCCTCCTACGATGAAGGATGCCACAAATTCTGGGCGGGGTTTTGTTGGGAGTGTCAGTGGACGTAGTGGGAGTGGAGAGGGTGTGTCTACTGGAGGTGGGGTCGGTGTCGGTGCTGGGGGGAGCAAAAGTGGAACTGGGAAAGGGACTATCTCTCGGAATCAACCTGCTAATAAGTCGACTGATTCGAACGAAACCAGTAGCAGTGAAGGTAGCTCGTCTAAGAATTCCAGCCAATCAGATTCAGGCATATCCGGATCCAGGGTGGATTCCAAAAGACCGATGGAGAACATTAACCAGAGTAACGAGGGGGCAGTTTCCTTGTACCACCGTCACCCCAAGGGCGAACAGATAACGGATCTCTCTCGCACGCAGAGCATGTCCAGTACGTGCTCCACACTCTCCATTTATGGAAGCAGCACACTCCCCTCACGGAATCCGTCCTTCACTTACGACGGAGGGGAGAGTAGCACCACGTACTCCTACGAGAGTCTGGAGATAGGAGACTCGGTGGAAAACTTACAGGTATGCGTATAATTATATGTTATGTTTGCATTGGCTTTTGCAAATTTTTCACAAAACTGTATGTGAATCAGAGATCATAATTCTCAATTGCATCCCCTCCCCTCTTCCTCCCCCCCCCCCCCCCCCCCCCCCCCCAGAAATTGGGCTACAGTCCATACATCCACCCAATCATGCCCTCAGGGAGCTACAACACCACATCTTCCAGCGATCCTAGCGACGACGAAAACTACCGCAAGAGCAGGAAGAAGAAGTCCTCAACCACTGGAGACAATACCCCCAGGCACAAAGGTATGTACAATCAATTACCTCACCAATGATCGGCCAGAATAATTAAAGTCTATTTGGATTCACTTGACCCCTTGATCATTCACTATATCT
This sequence comes from Crambe crambe, assembly GCA_963924555.1. Lineage (NCBI taxonomy): Eukaryota > Metazoa > Porifera > Demospongiae > Poecilosclerida > Crambeidae > Crambe > Crambe crambe. The sequence goes on from OZ004581.1 coordinate 1,229,283, forward strand.
GCTCTAACTCTTTCAATTCTTGACCAAATCTCACATTTAAAACACCAGCAGAGAGAGCTGATCACCCACTCTATCAGCTGGTTTTTGGAAATTTGAGAGCAGTTATAATGAATGATCGAAAGGGTTAGGTGAATAGACTTCAGTGGAATCTCCAATATAATAGGACACTGCACAATAGAGGACGTACTAAATTTCAACCCCGAGTCTAAGAATGAAGATGTGGTTGATTAGAGAGTCATAAAAGGCTTTTCCGACTGAATTTAAGCCATTGTGGATATATTATCTCTCTGTTGGAGTTCAAAGTTCAGTCAAATTATATGCAATTCTAGGAAACCCTCTGATTAATGTGGCCAACTGTCGACATCTTTAAAGTCTTACTTATGAGTCAACATTGAGGGTTCAATTAACCCTCTTCAGATCTTTTGCATGAGAGTTCAATTACTTTAGATCTTTGCATGATGTGTCTTGGTAACTCATCTATAGGTAGAAGTCCTAATGTTTGTACAATAGAAGACATTAAAACGCTCAGAAGGCTGTAGATTTTTTTTTCTGCCTGAGAATTTGTGAAGTCCCTTGCGAATGATGCAAGCAATAATTATAAGATGTGTGATTTCCTTGATTTTGGTATGATGAAATTAATAATACAAGGATGTTCAGTTAAAATCACTTTTTTATTCGAAACTCAATCACGAATAACTGCTAAAAGTCTATTTGCGTTCACTCGATACCCCTTGATCATTTCCTATAACTGCCATAGCTGACTGTCTCAATTCTTAACAAACCTGTGAAATTTGGTCAAAAAAATCTAGCAATCGATCAAGGTATCAAATGAATGCTATCTAGACATAGAGGAGAATTGTGGTCCCTTCTCCAATGATGTTAATAACGTGATAAGATTACATGATTTTGACAACCGTTTGTCACTCCTACTTTCTCCTCTCACATACGCAGACGTGGCCTACCATAGCAACTCATCATGTGATTCAGACACCCAGCAACAGAGTGGTTACCGCGACAGCACCGAGACAGGCAAAAGAATGAAGATTCCTATGCATGTGAATGAGAGTATTTCTATCAGCGACATGGACAGAGACACTACAGATATTGAGGTGAGATAAGGAGAAGGTAAAGTAACGGGGAATTCTTCGTTCAGTACAGTAGTTACACGTGACCCTTTAATGTGGTTCCTTGTGATTGTAGAACCCTATTCATATGACCTTGATCGGATATCTGAATCTTTTTGTGTTGTGTATTCCCTGATAAAATTATAAGAATGCCTCTCCAATCTGTACACTTTTCTTTATTGTGTCCTGAGAGATAAGGACACATCTCTAATCAGGACACTTTCCTCTATCCCATAGTGTTGTGTCCTGATAGATAAGGACACCTCTCTAATCAGGACACTTTTCTCTATCCCATAGTGTTGTGTCCTGAGAGATAAGGACACTTCTCTAATCAGGACACTTTTCTCTATCCCATAAGGACATCTCTCTAATCAGGACACTTTCCTCTATCCCATAGTGTTGTGTCCTGATAGATAAGGACACCTCTCTAATCAGGACACTTTTCTCTATCCCATAGTGTTGTGTCCTGATAGATAAGGACACCTCTCTAATCAGGACACTTTTCTCTATCCCATAGTGTTGTATCCTGAGAGATAAGGACACTTCTCTAATCAGGACACTTTTCTCTATCCCATAAGGACATCTCTCTAATCAGGACACTTTCCTCTATCCCATAGTGTTGTGTCCTGAGAGATAAAGACACCTCTCTAATCAGGACACTTTTCTCTATTCCATAGTGTTGTGTCCTGAGAGATAAGGACACCTCTCTAATCAGGACACTTTTTTCTATCCCATAGTGTTGTGTCCTGAGAGATAAGGACACCTCTCTAATCAGGACACTTTTCTCTATTCCATAGTGTTGTGTCCTGAGAGATAAGGACACCTCTCTAATCAGGACACTTTTTTCTATCCCATAGTGTTGTGTCCTGAGAGATAAGGACATCTCTCTAATCAGGACACTTTTCTCTATCCCATCATGTTGTGTCCTGAGAGATAAGGACACCTCATTATCTTCTTAGAATCCTGTATTGGGACACATGCTATATACAGTGAACTCCCTCTAATCAGGACCCCTGAAATGAGGCCACCCAAATATTCAGGACACTTTTTAAAGTCCCAATCCATCCCTGAAATCAGGCCACCCCTCTAATCAGGACACTTCTGCTGGCCCCGAAGGTGGCCGGATTAGGGGGAGTCCCACTCTATACCTATTGTGTTTATCATGGCTTTGATGGTGATTATATCTTCAGATGGACCAGAAGGTAGCTGACCTGCAGCAGTGCTTCAGGCGAGTCCGTCAGTCGTCAACTGGTAGCATGAAGATTTGCTACTCTGAGTCTTCCAACACTTCCATGGAAGACATCAGCAAGAATTGAGCTTTAGAGCTGAAGAAAGGAACAAGTAAGAAATAGCTAACAGAGTTTTAAGTGTTTGAAAACAATCTTTATACAGTATAATATGGTGTTTTTGTTTTGTTTTTGTTTTTGTTTTGTTGTTGTTGTTATTGTTGTTGTATTATCATGGACATTATACGTACAACGTACGTCTCTGATTCAGTCTTTATTCCTGTACTTAAATTTTCATTGCTTTGAATTAATCAGCATTTTTAACTCCATCTATACTATATACAATATTATCCATTATGAATGTTTGTTGTTGTTGTTGTTGTTGTTGTTGTTATTGTTGTTGTTGTTATCATTTTTCTGGAAGAAAATACTGCAAGAAAAAAGAGCAGTGAGCTACTACTGTATATAGTAGGCCTGGAATTTGGTATATGTATAGAAAAGTCAGAAAGATGTATACATGGACACACTTGGACCCTCCTCTGTAGAGAAGGTTGTCCTCTTTTGGGTATATCCAAAGGTACTTTTAGATTGTCCTTTGTAGAGAGGTTGTCCTCTTTTGGAGGTTATTTTGTATAGAGTAAGGTACTTTTAGATTGTCCTTTGTAGAGAGGTTGTCCTCTTTTGGAGGTTATTTTGTATAGAGTGTATATACAAAGGTACTTTTAGATTGTCCTTTGCTGAGGTTTGTCCCCTTTCAGACTGCATATCACTGCCGCCTGTACTTCAATGGATGCTAGCTACAATTAAGTGATAGCAGAGGACATACCCACAAAAAATACAAAACGGTGTGAGGACAGCCTTTTGAACTTATATGTAATCAAATGTACTGTACAAGTGTCCTTTTATTGGAGGTTTCACTGCATCACTCTTCTGTGGTTATCATACATAATTAGAGAGTCCACATCCTTTGATAAAGTGCCACTGGATGAATATAGCTCTCATGTATCTTAAACTAAGACATCCGTCACATTAAAATCATTTTTTTCTTTTAAGATGACCTCATAGACTGGCCCCGTGATGATCTATTTCACCCACTTACCCTACTAGGAGCGAAGCTGATTTCATACTGTACATAGCACTGTTATTAGAATGACTGTGCAGTTTTTCAAGTGATCTCATATGCCCATAGTCGTTAACTTTCTCCCGCCCTATTATTGGATGCTGTGAATGAAACTCTCTCCTGCCCTGGAAATCCTCAAGCTGATTTTTAAACTCATGGTTTTCCATTTTTTTTAAACGTGGGTTAACTTTTGTCCCACCCAAATCAGAGAGCCTTTAAGTAGGGATGGCACAGATTACCCCATTGGACTACTAGGTGTGATTTCAAGATGTTCAGTAACTGATTGTGTTCATTAAATGAATTATTGACAAGAGACTCACTCATTATTACTTCGTCCCACCCTCACAGAAACTGCCTGGGAACAAACATCACTTTGTCCCATCCTCACAGAAACCGCCTGGGAACGAACTTAAGCCGAATTTAAGATTTGCAGCAACCATTAGTACAATAATGTTATTATTAAAATAGACAGTTAAATGATGGACTAGACTCACACCACTTTGTCCCACCCTTGATCAAACTGCCTGGGAACCAACCTGATTATGGAGTTGCACATTCCCAGCGGCAATGAGGTAAAGCGATTGAAGATTCAATGAAGGAGCATACACAGAAGTCCTAAGTCAAAACATTAGATCTTGATTGCATAACAGAGGAAATTGATTACGTAAGAAACCTGCTTATGATAATTACTAAAAGCTGTTGGGAAAAATTTAAATATTATTGGCATCATCATACAGGATGTATGGAATTGATATCCCTGAAGGCTTTGGACTTTTTGACCCCTTTTGACCTTCCATGTTAGATCTTTCAATTGATCATTATGGAAAACACATGATCCAGAAATTGCGGATTGTGGGTGGACACCCTATTATGATATTGGATCTAAATGATACTCATTAATAATGATGATATCCTAGAAGGCACCCTTATTAATGACACCCTAAAATGAGGACACCCTATAATGATACCCTAAAATGATACCCTAAATCCAATAATGACACCATAAAATTAATAACACCCTAAGATGATATTCTAGAAATCATCCTATCAATCTCCTTTAGAAGTCATCCTAATGTTGAAAATGAGTGGTGGCCAGATGAGAGCATTATGAACAAGGTCATGACACGTACCACAGAAGGGAGAGAGGACTACATGTATTATGTCATATTACATACATATTACATGCATGCTCCCTCTCTCTCCCCTCCACAATACATGACACTACACTTCTTCAGCTCGACCATTCAGCAGCTGCCTCTTCAACGATGTACGGATTAAAATAGGGAAGTGGTCTCTAGGTGTTATTGGGACATGGCTACAGAGTGGCCTTTACATTAGAGAATGGTGGTACATCTGATTATAAGTACAGGGTGGTCTTATTACAAGGTGATCTCATTATAAAGTGATACATCTGGTCTTATTACACGGTGGTCTTATTACAAGGTTGTATATCTGATTATAGGATGGTCTTATTACAAAGTGGTCTGATTATGAAGTGGTCTGATTTAGTAATCACGGCTGACAAAGGTTAGCAGGTGTTCTTGCTTATATTGGAATCTAATAATTAGCACAATCCATTTCCATTTTATCAATAAACGATAGAAATGAACGTCCAGATGTGTCCACATTCAAATTAGCTAATTAGGCTCCGACTAGGCTAACAGCATATTAAGCCCCTGGGAAGAACACATATCAGTCCTCAATCTCCAAAAATAGTAAATACTCCTCCTTCCCTTTCTAGACAATTAAGGCTTTCCAAAATAAACCTCGCAGCTGACGCCATCAGTCTGATAACAAGACAGTCTAGATTGCCTCTAATGCATAATTGAGCTATGTATGCAGAAGTTCAATACATTATTATTTGCTATAGGCATGCAGTGCAGAATTCTATAGCTTGATGGCTTCTTGCAAAATTGTGCAATGCAGTTGACTCCAATATTATACATAATAGCTTTCTTGCAAAGTCATGCAGATATCTGCAGATATTGTTGCTAATTTCACAACAGAAGAGCTTGACCACTGTCTCCGCCAAAAAAGAACAAGAGGGCAAAGGATTTGTTGTTCATGGGAGTCCTCACAAATTAATAATAATTTTGACTGCAGTCAGAAAGCTAAAAGCTATTAATTTCTGGAGTTTTTTTAAAATGATGCAGATAGCTATATTGAACTTCAATGGTTTCTGTTGATATCCAGGATGTGCTGTTATCATTCAAAGTGCCATCTTCTGCAAAAAGGTTCTCACGGAAGCAGCTTTTCCTGTCGAACCTGTTAATGGTTTAGGTGCTGATCTGTCAGGCTAATATGGATCAGAAGCAACTGCAATACATGCTCAAGTAGCTATACAAGGATGCTAGCACTGCAATTATTATAATTATGCTCAAGTATTTAGCCATGCAAGGATGGATAAGCTTGCACTGCAATACACTCTGAGGTATTTAGCTATGCAAGGAAGGATAGCTTGCACAGGTATGTATTCAGCTTAGGTTTGAGCTAGCTTGCATGCTAAGTTATGTAAAGGTTCAAGCTAGCTTGCACTGTAAGGTATTAGCTATGATACGTACGATTTCCACTATCTCCACAAGCATTAACTTATCTATGTTGATGTTAAATCTACCTTCTTCTTCTCCATAAAGACATTGATGTCCTCTTCTTTCTTTTTCATAGAGACGTCATTAATATCTTCTTGAAGACATCATTTCTTCTTTAAAACTGCACTCCACCTTCTTCTCCATTGGAAGACAGCCCTCGCAAGGTGCCCTGTCACGTACCATAGAGGGGGGAAGACCCTACCAAATCATGGCTATAATCAACAGAGCCACCTTTAAGTGCCCCCCCGATGGGCAATTAGAGGGTGGAGTCTGTTGGAGCACATGACTTGAATTTTTTATCGGTCATCTCCCCTCCACAATACATGACAGTGCTATACCTTGTGGTACGTGCCACTCAGCCAAGCCTCCTTTGCTAAAAAAGTCTATTTACATTCACCCGGCACTTTGTAACTTTCACCAAATTTCAAATCTTAAAACCAGCAGAGAGAGTGGATAATCAACTCTCTGTTGATAGAAATTTGGTTCAGAATTGAGAAAGTTATAGGACTTAAAGCAAATGATCAAGGTGCCAGGTGAGACTTTAACTTCTTAAAGTCGAGTTGAATCAAAACCTCCAGAGAGGCCCTATCACATACGTACCATACAGGAGCATGAAATGGGTGTGTGGCAGAAAGGATCTCTCTCGGTCGAAACCTCCAGAGAGGCCCTATCACGTACCATAGAGGGGTGAGACGGGATGCATGAAGTGAAGGGTGTGGCTAACAGTTCCTCTCTTCATGCATGTAAGACTGTCTCTCCCCTCCACAATACATGATAGTGCAAAACACTCCAGACATGATGCATTGTTTATCGAGAAAACTTCTTAACCAACAAGAATGCCAACTCATTGGTATGTGGAATTCCCAAAGTTGCACCACTGCACTGTCTATTTCTTCCTGGAAGAGCAATGTACTGCATATAAACAACCATGGAATGGACTCCCTTGAAAATAACAGATTCTCACTACATACTTTAGCTCTCCATAACTCATGATTACTAGTAGCCTTGGGGGCTGAAAATTTGGTGTGGAGATAGTCCAACCATTATAGAACACTTTGAAACAAAAGCATGCTTGAAGAATGAAGCTAGATTTTCTACCTAGCTCGATATATTTTGTATAGAAGTACTTGTGTTGTGTTGTCATTGCCAGTGAAGCTAGGTTTCTCAAACTTGCAATGTCTTTGTTGACATTACAGATGTGGTTGTAAAGAAACACTACACCCCAGTCTCAACTTCTACAACACAGCAGGCGCATGTGATGGACCTCCTCAGCTGGTTATCACCCCATTCTCTGAAATCTTACGTACATCCTAGACACAAATATTACACAAGAACCTCTTAACGCTGGCACTTTCAAAAAAATAGATACACTGTGACCACTTGTGGGGGGCTAATCATATGTACTGGTTCTGATGGCAGTATCCATCATTATTATTAAATGCTCTATTCCATACCAATACATAATCATTTTTAGGTGCCAAGTTGGGACTTATAGTAGATGTGCAGTTATTAAAATCAGAGACTCTTCCCTGTGTTAACTGTGAAACCTGCCTAACCAGACCACCCTATGAGACCATCTCTCTATTAAGGCCACTCCACCACGGCTATTTCAACCTCCGTGAAAAGACCACCTCTACTAATTAAGACCACGTACTCCACCATGTCCCAACAGCACCTATTCCAGCTATTTCAACCTCCCTAAAGAGACCACCTCATCCATTAAGACCTCAGCTGGTCTTTGGAATTTACGTAGTCAAGAGTCGAGAAAGTTATAGCACTGCAAAGTAATTACCACTAAATACAGTTTTTGTGTAAATTGTGTGTTGTGCTAGTGTCACATGAGGTGCCTTTTCTCCCTCTGTAGCTACGTAAATGGATGCTGTAGCCAAAAACAGGACAAGAAGGATGTCGATAATTAGCATTGTATTTCAGAACTGAGCAAAAATGAGCCCTCGATAATGCCAAGCAATAACGATGCATGTATGGATTGACCAAATAGAGACAACTAACTTTGCCACCATGTACTAATAAGGTCTTGATGATCACCCCTACATGGTTGCTAAATATTATAAGCTAGTTGACTACACCTGTTTTATCAAAAATTGGTGCAAATTTTCCCTAAAATGCTCATTGCAGGTCTTGTGGAACAAATACCGGCCCTGTTGCTATACAAAATTCTTTCTTTGATCGTTCGATCCTATTCTGTTTTCTATTAATAGCCACCAATGCATGCCTTGTTTATTCTATTTATAAGTCTGTGTATTCAACCTCTGTATTGAGGACACCTCTATACTAAGGATGATTTCCAAGGTCCCAAAGTGTCCACAATAGAGAGGTTCCACTGTACTTTAGTGCATCATTCAACCTCTGTATTGAGGACACCTCTATACTAAGGACAGCTTCCAAGGTCCCAAAGTGTCCACAATAGAGAGGTTCCACTGTACTTTAGTGCATCATTCAACCTCTGTATTGAGGACACCTCTATACTAAGGACAGCTTCCAAGGTCCCAAAGTGTCCACAATAGAGAGGTTCCACTGTACTTTAGTGCATCATTCAACCTCTGTATTGAGGACACCTCTATACTAAGGACAGCTTCCAAGGTCCCAAAGTGTCCACAATAGAGAGGTTCCACTGTACTTTAGTGCATCATTCAACCTCTGTATTGAGGACACCTCTATACTAAGGATGATTTCCAAGGTCCCAAAATGTCCATAATAGAGAGGTTCCACTGTATCATTCAACCTCTGTATTGAGGACACCTCTATACTAAGGACAATTTCCAAGGTCCCAAAGTGTCCACAATAGAGAGGTTCCACTGTACTTTAGTGCATCATTCAACCTCTGTATTGAGGACACCTCTATACTAAAGATGATTTCCAAGGTCCCAAAATGTCCATAATAGAGAGGTTCCACTGTACTTTAGTGCATCATTCAACCTCTGTGTTGAGGACACCTCTATACTAAGGACAATTTCCAAGGTCTCAAAGTATCTACAATAGAGAGGTTCCACTATTAATGACACCTTCTATAGCTATATGCTAAGGACGTTTCCAAGGTAACACTCTTCATTTAATTAGAATTAAAATTTTCACACATTTCGCTTAGAAGATGTAGAGTTATTAGCTCATGCTATGTGGTACACACCTGTCCAGAGATCAAAATTAAGAGTCAATAAAAAGGTATCTCTTTATGAAGTTCATTTGGTTTGGTCACCTGACGAGATTGGATTAAGTTTATGAGGCATTCCAAGACTGAAAATAAACAAGTCCAAGAGGATCAATATTGCACCTCACAAAGGTTTCCGATGATGGAACAACATCAAATTTCAAAAACCAGCTGGGTGATCGTAGTACAGAGGAACCTCTCTACTGTGGACACTTTGGGACCTTGGAAATTGTCCTTAGTATAGAGGTGTCCTCAATACAGAGGTTGAATGATGCACCAAAGTACAGTGGAACCTCTCTATTGTGGACACTTTGGGACCTTGGAAATTGTCCTTAGTATAGAGGTGTCCTCGATACAGAGGTTGAATGATGCACTAAAGTACAGTGGAACCTCTCTATTGTGGACACTTTGGGACCTTGGAAATTGTCCTTAGTATAGAGGTGTCCTCAATACAGAGGTTGAATGATGTACTAAAATACAGTGGAACTTCTGAGGCCATCATATAATTATAAGCACACACATATAAGCAAAGATGGATGGCCGGGGGATAGGACAAAGAACTGAAAATTCCAACGAGAATTACCCTAAAATGGTAACTGTGCAAGTGGGCTGTTTAAACATGTGACAAAGGAAAACTTGGCAGAGGAGAAAATTCTGGTTTTATCTTCTGCCAAAAGCTCCAGTGTCTCCTGTTTGGCCATTAACAATTAATAGCAAGGGCTATTCAGAAGGTAACATGCCCCCTTCTCCTCCTCTTCAAGGATGGGCTAGCTGGGGGAGTGTTAGTGCTGTACACATGTGAGCCTACATATGAGCTGGGAGCTTCATTATTCTTGTTAAGTACAGCTAAAAGGAACTAGCTTGGTGATTGCTTTATATGGGACTAGAACGAGTGTCCTGGAAATGGAGGGTGTCCCTTAACCCTTAATACAGAGAGTCCACAGTGAGAGGTTCCACTGTGTTAGTATGGGACTAGAACAAGTGTCCTGGATATAGAGGGTGTCATACAGAGAGTCCACAGTGAGAGGTTCCACTGTGTTAGTATGGGACTAGAACAAGTGTCCTGGATATAGAGGGTGTCCCTTAATACAGAGAGTCCACAGTGAGAGGTTGTAGAACAAGTGTCCTGGATATAGAGGGTGTCCCTTAATACAGAGAGTCAGTGAGAGGTTCCACTGTGTTAGTATTAATTGTCCTGGATATAGAGGGTATCCTCTATATCCAGAGAGAGACACTTAATTCTCACTCAGTGTATTAAAGGATTTATTAACACTTGATATTCCACTGTTATAAATAAGAAGTGTAATTTTTTTTCTCCATCAGACAGTGTTGTACATGTTTTACAGGTGAGAAGGCCATATCCATGGCACATATGCTTCACTACTACATCAGCCAACTCTGGAATATCATACCCGACTTAATTAGTAGAAAAGAAACCATCGCAACTTGGTATACATCACCGTGCAGAATAATCTTTAGTCTTTGATATTTCTTACAAGCTGTATCATCTTTCAACTAGCCAGACATATACAACATAACCATTCAATTTCAGCTACAGTTAGAGAAAGCCATAAAGGTTTCCTTGGCAACCAGCTGCCCACCATTTTTAGCTATTGTATAAGTTCGGTCACGTTTTTTTTGCACAATTGTATTACTAATAATTATGGTTAACCCAAATATATCCTAGCAGCCATGGGACTGGAGCAAGTATGTCTATACTGCAGATTCTTATAGGTGTGTTATGCTTGGGTTACATAATAGACCTTTCGTGTGAACATGTGTAGATCAGCCACCATTGAGTCCTTGGCTCCATGTGTGCGTGTGCGGGCATGTATGTGCATGTGCGGGCATGTATGTGCATGTGCGGGCATGTATGTGCATGTGTGGGCATGTATGTGCATGTGCAGGCATGTATGTGTCTTGTGTGTATGTGTAACTAGACACAAATGTTTCCGCCAGAGCTAGACTTCTTTTTTTTTGCCAATTTTTTGCCAAGACTTTTTTTTTTGCCAATGTACACCAAGGGCACAGACAGTAATCTGAACTGTGGACGGCTTCCAAGGTTTACAAGCAAGATCTAGGCCATGTAATTCCCCAGAGCAGTGAAGCTCTAAATTCACTACAATTTGCATCATGGGACAGGGACACTTTTTTTTGTAATTCTGACAGTCACTGAAACATAATAATTAACCTTTTTAACCCCTAGTTTTTCTCTAAATATTGGTCAGGTCTGGCCTGACCTGTTCCACCGCCTATGGTTCAAGGTTCATGTACAAGCAAGCAAGGATCGGGAAAAAAACTTTGTGTAAACTGCAGATATTAAGGACCTGGAAGCCAAGGACTTGCATGCATTGTTACTAATAACACTGAAATGTCATTTAGTGCAACTTCCCCCTTGAGCCCAACACCCCACTAATCAAGATTGACACTTTTCCCCGTCCTATTGCCATTATTCTAAAATAAATGAGGACACCCCTCTAATCAGGACACGTTTCCTCATTATTAATTCACCCTCTGACACCTCTTCACTAATTCACCCCCTGAAATGAGGACATCCCTCTAATCAGGACACGTTTCCTCATTATTAATTCACCCTCTGACACCTCTTCACTAATTCACCCCCTGAAATGAGGACATCCCTCTAATCAGGACATGTTTCCTCATTATTAATTCACCCTCTGACACCTCTTCACTAATTCACCCCCTGAAATGAGGACACCCCTCTAATCAGGACACTTTTTTCTACTCCTAAAAAGGACTTAATTGTGAGGTTCCAACTGTAAGCTTTTCCTTGTTATGTTATCAGTTCCCTTTTAACAACACACCTGTTTAGATCAATACAAAATGGGATAATAGAGAGGATAATGGGTGCAGCTACACCGTGGTTATGTACCAAAAACGCTAACACCCATCATTCACTGACCTTTCATAAAGGGTTTAAAAGCTCGCACAACAACACATGGCTATAATAGGTAAGTTCCATAAAGATGAATTAATTCAAAAGTTTGGTCAGTTGCACTGCAATTAGTGCTCAATGCTTGCATAAATTGGTTAGCTGTGCTCCCATTAGCCTGGATTTTGTTATGCATGTGGTTGTTTCTAGCCTTGTCTTGTGGTTGGGAGTTGGCATCGTTCTTCACTGGACCTGTTGGCATTATCCAATTTTGAGACATTATTATGAACATACATAACGTAATCAGAGTTGCTGGGTACAATGGAATCTTCCACACCACACCGTGGTGGCGACTCAAATTCAGGGGTAAATTCAATTTTTAACTCATTGCAATGAGCCTATTAAAGTGAAGGATGGTATTACAGTAAGTGGAGGCTCCGAATAATATGGACACACTTGGGACCCAGCCTTTGTGTAAAGAGGTTTGTCCTCTTTTAGAGGTAATAGTGTACATTCACCACAGGATCTGTGTGGAAGAGGAAGAAGAGAAAGCAAAACCATCTACATACCAACTCTGAAGTGTTTTTATACTGTTATAGGGTTTTTGATCGATGGATTGATTGATGATCATAATAACGTATTAACATAGAAATTGGTTGCAATCTATACCTACTTAGGGTCAACCACGTGGTATAGCCTCAGGGGCTGTATATACATAAAGGGAACACTCCATCCAAATATAAATAATCTCCAAATAAGGACATTCTCTGATGCTCACATGACTATATGCATGCATGGTGCATGTGTAACCATGACACTCAAAAACAAGGAATTGATACAGTCTCCTCAACCATTGAGCCAATTTTTCATGTGCTTGCTTAAAGCAATGAATCTGAATATTAACAAATAAGGAGTTATTTCCTATTTCCATGTGCACTGGCTGTGTCCAGCTAATCCATTTTTCTCCATGGAGATCCATGTTCTTTTTTTTAGCTAACACTTACAGGGTTTACTTAGATGATCGATTTTTTTTTTATCTATCATTTTTCCCTCTCTATCTTTGAACCTGCTATTAAACAAATGATATCTAGATGATGATAGTGTTGTTGTGTGCCCCTGTACTGTACTGGCATGGTGAAAATCTACCAGAAGTTACTTATACTCTAGCTGTCTTGCATGGAACCATCCAATATTAGAAGGGTACATGTCCTTTTATCAGAGGGTTACCACATTGCTATACTTGTGCCTACCTGAACTGCTGCAGGAAGTAACTTATATCTCAATAGAAAACTGATAACAGCTTATAGGTCATGCAAGGGCCAAAGGAGAAGCTAAATTAGCACGAAACCAATGATGCATGGATGATGTGCTCACAATTAGCTAGCTAACTATGTGTAGGCCAAGTTAGGTCCTGTAATACTCTGTAGGCTGTGTTAGCCAAGTATTATTAAATAGCTATGATATTGTGCCCAGTTACAGCTAGCCTATGGCAAATTTTTTAAAGAGCTGGTCTTTTTGCTAGCCAGCTGCTAGTTTTATAGCTAACCTTGGGGGCTGAATAGCTAGTTATTATATAAACTATTTGGCTATTGAATAGAAATATCATCTTACCTTCAGCTCAGCCTCTAGCAGTAAACAGAACAAATATTCCGAAGCTGCTCCATCCTAGAGACGCATGAAGTTGCGACCACGGTTCAGCCTAAAGAAAGGGACACGTACACCAGGTCAGGGCTGTTTGAGCTGTCTTTCGTGGTCACTAAACGTTATGTGGTCAAAATGTCTTCCTGCTGCTGTTCCTGCATGCTGTTGCTGCAAAAAATTCTCATGTGGCGTTATCAAATTTCCAGCAGTCAATTCGAATCCCAAGCTAGCTTGTTAACCTGCCGGACGCCTCAGTTTGCATGATGGTCTTTTTTGTAAAGCTTTTTATATCCTTAACGTACGGAAGTATCCGCTGCGCACGCATAGTCTGCGCATGAGCATTATTGAACAAAAAGGATAGGCTTTACTATAATCTATTGAATGAAATATTCTTTTTCTTTCACTTTTTAGTAGCCTGTAATCCTAGCTAGCTATCCATTGACTGCTTTGCTCAGTCAATAAGCAAGACCAGTGTACTCATGTTTTTAGCCATCCATTCAAAGATGAATACATTTGCTGTACAAACACTTTATGTCCAAAATTGTCGGCTGTATAGTTGTATTAGCCACAAAGAAGTTGTTCTTGATTCAAGTTTCATGTTGATGTGATGGTGTTTCTTTTCAGACTTCTCAATTTAAACTGTTCCTGTGAAAAGAGTGAAACAAATTTCTGCTTTACTTCAGTTATATTACATTATATGCCCAACACCTCCTGCCTATATTATAACAGGCTGTATTACTATTACTGCTTCATTGTTGGCTATTGAATAAAATATAGCTGTGAAAAAGCTCTAACATTACCAGTGCCTCAACCTGTGAACTTTGATTCAGTGTATAAAGTGCCCCATTTTCAGTATTTTTACCATGACTTTCAGTATTTCCAGCCATTTGTAAGTAATGCTTGTATAATGAGTTTACTTAAATTTCATATTTTTGGTCAAATTTGAGTAAGAATTAGTATGGTTGGAGGCTCTGCATTACGAAATATAAAATAAAAAATAAAAAAAGAAAAGAGAAGAAGAAGGAGAAGGAGAACTGACTTATTGTTTAGTTTGGGTTAAAGGACAAACTATGTCTGCAAGTGTGAATATTTAGGGCTGACAATGTTGTGGCAGAAATCATAACAAAAGCGCAATAAAAAATGCTTGGAAAAAGATTTTAGGAGGAAAATGTAGCCTATAATCGAATCATCCACCTCTCTCCACTCAATTAAGTAACCAGCTAGCTATTAGAAAGTCGGTTGGCAGATTAGAAACTCTCTGTTGAATTTGCAATGTGCTAGTTACAACTGCAGTAGCTAGTCAGCCTGAAGGCAATTAGCTAGTCAGCCTGAAGGCAATTAGCTAAGTGGAATTCTGAGTTCTCTTGAATCATAGGTGCAATGCCATGTACGTACTAACTCATAATGTCATTATCATTATCATTATTCAAAATTGCATGCACACACATACACACATACACACACACACATACACACAAACAACTCTGAAAGATGGTACGGCTATATGGCCGTACCATCCATAGCAGTGCCTCCAGCCATGCATCATGGTATTGTGGTCAGTATCGTAATTGTGGTATTAAGCTAAAATAACTGGAAGGCAGATGTGAGTCTAGTACTAGTAAGCTATGCAGGAAATTAATTACAAGAGGACATCCTCTTTCAGATGCTGATAACAAAATTTGCCTTACATCCCTAAATTAAACTTATTTGGGTATAAAATCCATCGACCTATCAATGTATAGTCTATCCTGTTAAAAATACAGTCCATAAATACAGATGGCTCCCATTTCTCTCCTAGTCATGTGTGTAGAAATGTGACATGGCACAACCTGGCCAAGCCGCTACACAAAGCTTCAACCATTGGTAGTAGTTGAAGGTCCTGCTGTTTGGTGTAATATCTACTACTAATGAAGCCCCTTAATAGACTAATGTAATTACAGAGGAACCTCCGATAAAGGACATTCTAAAAGAGGAACAAACCTCTCAGACGAAAGGACTATCTAAATTAGAGTACCTTTTGAATAACATGGCTACACTCTATATATATATGATATGAAATAATTAACCTCCAAAAGAGCACAAACTTTCTACAAAGGACAATCTATTTACACTCTATATAAAATAACCTCCAAAAGAGGACAACCTCTCTACAAAGGACAAAAGGATGGGTCCCATTATTTGGAGGTTCCATTGTACGTAGCTATGTAATACTTGTAGCTCTTGTGTGAACTATGAGGGCATGACAGCAGTGGGGTAAACACTGTGGTAGCTATAAATAATAGAGATTTGTGGGGTAAAGATGCTTCTAGGGCTCCTGTCTGTATACATATATCTAGCTAGAATGTTGCTCTGAAGATAATTACCAACTACATATGAAGCTAGCTAGGTTTTTTCCTCATACCATTAGCTAATTCGATTAGATGTGTAACTAACAGTCTCAATAAATCTATAGCTACTGGTTACTGGAACCTTCTAGCTGCAATGGAGGCATTTGTACTATGTACTTGTGCCATATCATTACCTCACCTGAGACATACGGTGCATGTCATGGATACCCTCTAATTATGTATGTCCAGGAAATTTGAGCTACTTCCCCCCAAGGTTTCAGAGATAGTTCCATTAGTGCAACCTCTAAATTGAGGGCACCTCTATACTAAGGACAATTTCCAAGGTCCCAAGGTGTCCACAATAGAGAGGTTCCACTGTACTTTAGTGCATCATTCAACCTCTGTGTTGAGGACACCTCTATACTAAGGACAGCTTCCAAGGTCCCAAAGTGTCCACAATAGAGAGGTTCCACTGTACTTTAGTGCATCATTCAACCTCTGTAGTGAGGACACCTCTATACTAAGGACAATTTCCAAGGTCCCATAGTGTCCATAATAGAGAGGTTCCACTGTATCATTCAACCTCTGTATTGAGGACACCTCTATACTAAGGACAATTTCCAAGGTCCCAAAGTGTCCACAATAGAGAGGTTCCACTGTACTTTAGTGCATCATTCAACCTCTGTATTGAGGACACCTCTATACTAAGGACAGCTTCCAAGGTCCCAAAGTGTCCACAATAGAGAGGTTCCACTGTACTTTAGTGCATCATTCAACCTCTGTATTGACTCAAATGTGGACACCAGAACCCATGCATAGCTCATCCCATTGCAAAGATTGTAGCCATATGTATCCTCACTCCCCAGCCCTTCCAAATATCTGCAGATTCTAGAATTTTATCTGCTATCAACTTCCCCCATCACCACCACACATCTGAGTGCACACATTCACACACAGAATCCCCTTTATAAGGAAAGCGCTGTTAATACATTCAAATAGTGAGTACAACCCTTTGTGTCTGGAAAAGGATACAAACCGACTCCATTGCCTTCTTTAGCACCTTGCTTGCAACTATTACTATTAATTTGCCCTGACATTGGTGTGTGGTGTCACTGTGGGCAGACCTAAATAGTCCATTGACTAACAAAGAGAGTAATTGAGTGGATCACATTGCGAAGGGCTGTATGTATAATCTAGATCTCTGTAGTGTTGTATAGTACATATGTATAGCATGTGATGGGGTTTATTCACCTTGTCATGTGATGGGGTTTATCTGGGAGTATTGAAGAGTTTTGCACAGTTAGTGGCTTTCCTTCGTCCTGGATATAGAGGGTCTTCTTAATACAGAGAGTCCATAGTAGAGGAGTCTCACTGTTATTAAGGGACACCCTCCATATCCAGGACACTTGTTCTAGTCCCATACTAACACAGTGAAATCTCTCACTGTGGATTCTCTGTATTAAGGACATCCAGGACACTTGTTCTAGTCCCATACTAACACAGTGGAACCTCTCACTGTGGACTCTCTGTATTAAGGGACACCTTCTCAATTCAGAGGTCAAATGATGCGGTGAAATGGAAAAAAAAAATGTCTTCAGTACATGGTTAAGATCGTTCCCAGGAACATTGAAAGTGTGGCAAAGAATTAATAATAAGATAATTCTACTTACAATAATCATGTCTTAATCACATTACTCTCAGCTCCACCTGCATCTGACCAGCAACCGGCAATACTATGCTCACAGAGTTAGCTATTTAGCCTCGTAACCAGGTCTTGCCTATACCCAGCAAGCACCCCCCCCCACCCTTTTGATTCAGAATATAGCTCTCTCAGATTTTGCTACTTGCTGAATTTACCACCATATACTCGGGATTTTAGAAAAGGGGGTGGTTCAGCTACTGCTACGTAATGATGATGACATAATATTGTCACACACTTCTCCAATTGAATGCCCAAAAGTGTCAATCCATAACTCTATAGTCAGATGTCCCTTCAGAGTCGATGTGAGGATAAACAGAACTATGTGCTTTGTTTAAAAATGTGCAGCAAAAATGTCATTCTACATGCTAATACATTGTAAAATAAATTGGTTGGTTACAGGCCCGCAGACTGAGGCCTTAGATGTACGAGCCAATGAATATGATATTCCGACTGTGTGCATGACTTCAAGCACTGGCTTCTTAACAGCAGAAGTCCCTTGAGGAGTCCCTTAATTATAGCCAGCATGAGAAGTCCCTGCATAGCTAACAACCATATACTCTAGGGCTCTGTACTATATAGCTAGCCCCTTGAAAGTGTATCACTATAGTTACTAGTAGGCATACATTAATATGTAGTTATAATAATAAGAAAGATGATTTCCTTATAAAAATAAAAATATCATGACATAGAGACCTTAAAACACACACATTGTAATTATTGCATCGACTGTACGTATAAAAATTGCATTTTTTATTTTAGTGGTGTCTTCAGGAGCTTTAAATTGTGAACACCAGAATGTCAGTGGAAATGGATTGAAGGATGACAAAGATCCCGACCAAGAAGATGGCCCAAAAGCATTTCTTGGAGAGCCGGTCAGAATAGACAAACAAAACCTTTAAGATTGACGATGATAATAATAATATAATGTAGGTTTATAGCTGTAGGCTACATGAAAATGAACTTACCATGAAAATTTGAATTTGAGAAAAAGCTGGAAAAAAAGGAAGAAAAGTTAATAAGTAGGTATCTATAACTCACCATAAAATAAGTCTTCAAGCGATAAGAATTAAATTTTGTGCTAACAATTTTCAATCATTTCTGTAGCTTTGCACTAATTTAAATTTTCTTTGTGGAAAATTTCCAGATTTATGACATTTTAATGGTATACAGTATAGCAAAGTCCAGCTGCTATTATTGGAAACTTTGATACTCACAAATAAAGTAAAGTGGGAAAAAAAAAAGAAGATTTAGCAGCCGTGTACACCACATTACACACACAAAGTTGTACTCCACAACGTATGCATGTACTCCACTGGGGATCATGTGTTTAGAATTGCACGTGTCTACTCACTCACCCACATAACAAGATATAGAGAGTGAGTGTTGTCTTTTCCTGATCACAATGTATCCTTACCCAACAGAAATCATAGCATCAGATGAAGATCCTTACCCAATTATATTACATTTAAGATGGGTTTTTGCAGATGGAGATCCTTACCTAATAGGTTGACCAACAGGATTATGAATATGGGGTTCACCTTCCACGACTGTACTGACACCACAATGATAGACACCTGCACAGGAATATCGTTTAGTACGAAATTTTCGTGCTTTTTTCCCCCCTTATTTGTGTAACTTGATCAATCAACTGCTATAACTTTCTCAATCCTTACAAAGAACCAGCTCAGAGCGTCTCTGCTGGTGTTTTAAATGTGAAATTTAGTCAGAATTTGAGAGAAAGTTAGAGCAGATATAGTGGTGAATGATCAAAGGACGCAAATAGAGAGAAATCCATGAAATTTCAGCCCTGCAAAAGATTACTATACACTATACAGCTCAGCCTAATACACACACAAACAACTGTCACATGTAATTACAGGAACTTACTGCTATAAAGATGGCGACCACAGCCAGAAATACCCCAAGTATAACTTTCTGCATGAAAAAAATGATTATAGGTCCATACCTTGATCATTCATCATACGTAATAACTGCTAATAACTGCTATAGGTAGCTAACTTACTCAATTCTTTCAAACAGAGCTCTCTACTGGTGTTTTTAAATGTGAAATTTGGTCAAGAAAGTTCGAGCAGATTATAATGAATATCAAGGGATCAACTGAAAATGCAAATAGACTCATACTTAACAGGTGATAGCTAGCTAGCTAGAAGGATTAGCTATTTGTGTAGATTCAGCAAATCTAGCACTAGCATTGCTTGCTACAATGCATACATCTAAGCTAGTATGTATGATTATTCCAAATAGCACATTTTATATCACCTCCACTACTTCAATCAGCTGCTGCTATATGAAGCGTAGCAGCTGATTAATAGAAAAAAAAATTTACTGTATGTTCACCATGCTTCGCGTTTGATGTTTTTCTTGGTAAATAGGATCCTGTCCCACTAATCCTGCCGACACTCCCGGGAAAATGGGGTC
Organism: Crambe crambe; assembly: GCA_963924555.1. NCBI lineage: Eukaryota > Metazoa > Porifera > Demospongiae > Poecilosclerida > Crambeidae > Crambe > Crambe crambe. The sequence continues at coordinate 1,249,509 of OZ004581.1, forward strand.
TGTTTCTGCCATAGTTTTGCTGACTTCGCTGTAATCTCTTCTCTACAAAAAAGATTAATGCTTCTTCTCGCATTAATTAAACCACGCCCACATAATCTATGCGCGCGCATTAATAATCTATGTACTAGCAGGGACACCCTAGACTCCCAAATTGGAAGAGTGGAGGAGTTTGTAGCCACAAATGGCATGCTCTATCCCTGAATGCATCTAAATGTGAAGTAGTGATTGTCTCATCCCAGAGAGCTCCTGCTGAGCCAATTTGCACAATCAAGGAACAGGCCCTCCCTCCAGTTGCCTCTGCCAAGTGCCTAGGATATTGGTGGTCCTGGGACCTGTCAGCAAACAAGTCAATCGACACTGCAATTGGACGGGCAAGAAGTAGCTTCTTTGCATTTGGAGCAATGGGTGATTTCCAGGGAAAGCTAAATCCTCTCTCTGGTAGAGCCATCTTCGAAACTTGTGTCGTCCCAGTCCTGCTATTTGGGAGTGAAAACTGGTACTTGACTGAATTGGATAAGCTTGAATCTTTCCAAGCTGAGATCAGCCGTCGAATCTTGAAACTGCCCCGACATCACTCTGGCAGGGCTACTAGACTCGCTCTGGAGTGGCCCTCAATGACAGCACGCATACTACAGCGGAAACTCCTCTTCATCCAACGTGCATCCACAAATGAAGAGTCCCTCGGTCATCTATTTCTCACTCATCTCATGGGAGACACACCCAGTGAAGTTCCACTTCAGATCGTAGAGGGGTCCCAGTTTCTTGAATCTCGTCTGGGTTTGGATGGTTTGGTGAAGAAGACCCTAGGGATGATGTATTCTACAGCTGAGCTGAAGAGTGAAGTGACTAATAGAGACATGGAACTGCTACTATCATCCTGTCAAGAGCACATGAGTACCAGAATAGCAGCTGCGGTTGCTAAGGAATCTAGCTGGATAAAACTCTGGGACGCAGCCCTGGATAGAGGCACAGCCGGCACCACTGCCTTACAGAACCTGTATAGGGAGCTGACCAGGCCCTCATATGGTTCCAGCCCTTGCCCTCGATGTGATGTGTCAGATTTGAAGGGCAATTCGTACTTTGAACACTATATCACAACTCACTCCTCCCTCATAAATGTGGACAGGATCCTCTCTGCTCTGTCATCATCAGAACCTGACTTATCACTTGTTATAAATCATTTTTATGTTACACCTGAGTAGCCTCCCTCAGTCACTTGACATTCTTTTCCCCCCGTTTATTTTGCATATGCCCTTTGGGCTTTACATTGCTTGCTTGATTGATTGATTGCGCATGCCCAACATTCTTTTTTGACATAAGTAAACAGAACATGAAGGAACAGTGGGTAATAATTTTGACCTCTGACATAAATAATAGAACTGTGTGCATGTTTATAGATCAATTCTGGTGCTATAGGCTAGGATCGCTGGATGGTGAAGACTAAAATGTCAGTGCTAATTGACTCGATGATCACGAATACCCCAATCAAAAATATTGCCCAAAACCACTTCTTGGCAAGTCTGTCAGTGAAGACAAAGTACGTCTATAGAGAAAATAAGGGAAAAATGTATATAAATATTATATGATAGTTCCAAGTAGAAATTACATAAAATTCTGCCATCACTTTTATAATGGTAGGACTATCTCCACACCAAATTTCAGCCCCAAGGCTACTAGTAATCATGAGTAGAGAGCTAAAGTATGCCATTTGTCTAAAACTTCTGTCATGTATTCTATAATGGCTGGGACTATCTCTTCTATAAATGGTTGGACTACCTCCACACCAAATTTCAGCCTCAAGGTTACTAGTAATCATGATTTATGGAGAGCTAAAGTATGCCATTTGTACCAAACTTCTTCTATAAATGGCTCCACACCAAATTTCAGCCTCAAGGCTACTAGTAATCATGAGTTGTGGTGTGAAGAAAGTGGTCTAATGAATGCCTCGATATAGAGATCCACTCACCACAAAAATCAATACTTGCCCAATAGCTGTACAAGAGAGATATACAAAAAAAAAATTCACAATGTCAAAAATCAGCTACACAGCTTCTATTTCACTGCTGTTCCACTGTATACAGAGGTGTCTCGATTAGAATAGAGGGGTTCCAGGTGTCTCCATTTCAGGGGGTTGGAATAGAGGGGTTCCACTATATACAGAGGTGTCTCCATTTCAGGGGGTTGGAATAGAGGGGTTCCACTGTATACAGAGGTGTCCTCAGTACCATACACTCTATACAAAATAACCTCCAAAAGAGGATAACCTCTCTACAAAGGACAAAAGGCTGGATTCCAAGTGTGTCCTATATTGGAGGTTTCATGGTCGGTTAACCCCAGCACCCATAGTTGTGACATTACTGCACTGCACTCTGAACTTGTGCACTGTACACTTACCCAGTACATTGATGGGCAGTAAGATGAAGAGTGGAGTAACCTTCCATGCTTGAACGGATGAACAAATGATGGTCACCTGCAATGATCATTACAAAACTGAGATACTGGCAGCACTCATTTTAGGGGGTATACAGAGGCGTCCTCATTTCAGGGGGTTGGAATAGAGGGGTTCCACTGTATACAGAGGTGTCTCCATTTCAGGGGATTGGAATAGAGGGGTTCCACTGTATACAGAGGTGTCTCCATTTCAGGGGGTTGGAATAGAGGGGTTCCACTGTATACAGAGGTGTCTCCATTTCAGGGGGTTGGAATAGAGGGGTTCCACTGTATACGAGGTGTCTCCATTTCAGGGGATTGGAATAGAGGGGTTCCTTTGTATACAGAGGTGTCTCCATTTCAGGGGGTTGGAATAGAGGGGTTCCTCTGTATACAGAGGTGTCTCCATTTCAGGGGGTTGGAATAGAGGGGTTCCTCTGTATACAGAGGTGTCTCCATTTCAGGGGGTTGGAATAGAGGGGTTCCACTGTATACAGAGGTGTCTCCATTTCAGGGGATTGGAATAGAGGGGTTCCTCTGTATACAGAGGTGTCTCCATTTCAGGGGGTTGGAATAGAGGGGTTCCACTGTATACAGAGGTGTCCCCATTTCAGGGGGTTGGAATAGAGGGGTTCCTCTGTATACAGAGGTGTCTCCATTTCAGGGGATTGGAATAGAGGGGTTCCTCTGTATACAGAGGTGTCAGGGGGTTGGAATAGAGGGCTTCCACTGTATACAGAGGTGTCTCCATTTCAGGGGGTTGGAATAGAGGGGTTCTACTGTATACAGAGGTGTCTCCATTTCAGGGGATTGGAATAGAGGGGTTCCTCTGTATACAGAGGTGTCTCCATTTCAGGGGGTTGGAATAGAGGGGTTCCTCTGTATACAGAGGTGTCTCCATTTCAGGGGGTTGGAATAGAGGGGTTCCACTGTATACAGAGGTGTCTCCATTTCAGGGGGTTGGAATAGAGGGGTTCTACTGTATACAGAGGTGTCTCCATTTCAGGGACCACCGTACACGGATGGTATACGGATTTTAGATTATTCACTTACTACAATGAAGACAGCAACTAGACCCAGAAAGACATAGACAGCAGTTTTCTAGAATGGAAGGAAACCAAATAATATAGTATGCTTACCTACATGTATAATGGAAGAAAGGGGTGTGGCTGATTAGAGGATATTAATATTATCATCAGACACATATCTGCAATCTGCAGCTCTAACTTCAGATATGAATCTTTAGTACACACCCCAGACGAGAGAATAAGGACATACTATATTACTCTGGACCACATACACTACTGAGTGCGCACATACAACTCGAATACCTAAAGAGGCTAGCCAGTAACTTACTCACCGTTCTTTTGTTCTTGACTCTATCTTGAAAGATCGGCTGCTCTTCAGTACTCTGAGAAGAAGATGGGAAAAAAGGGCTGCTCTCGTCCATTAGTCCTTTTAGCCTGCAAAAAACCACCACGCCAAATGACAACGAGTTTATTGTTTTTTGTGGAAAAAATCTTATCATGTGACAAACATTTACTAAGTTAGTGGGCGTGTCAATCACGTGGATAGATTGTTTTGCGCCGCCTAGTACCTGCCGGCTAGCTACAAAGTAAAGCTGTATACAGAAGAAGCAAGTTAGAGAATGTCTGGAGTAAAGCCCGGTGGTGGCCCGGATAGGCCCCAGGAGACCCGTTCTGAACCGCCTCCACTGTATACAGCGTCTGGTTTCCAGCATGGAAAATATCCAGTGAGTGTGTGCTAAAAAAAGCTAGCTAGCTAGCTCAGCTAATGACTGTCCCCCTGCTATATATGCACTTCTGCAGCTATTCAAGGTAATTTTATACAGTGAAGCCCCTCTATTCCAACCCCACCTCTGTATACAGTGGAACCCCCCTATTCCAACCCCCTTGGAATTGCAACACCTCTGTATGCAGTGGAACCCCTTTAAATGGAAGGCACCTTTGTATAATAGTGGAACCCCTCTATTCCAACCCCCTGAAACACCTCTGTATTCAGTGGAACCCCTCTATTCCAACTCCCTGAAATGGAGACACCTCTGTATACAGTGGAACCTGAAATGGAACTGAAAGAAATAGTGACACTTCCTAATCAATATCTTATTATCATGTAATTTCTCCCTTTATTATACAATACTATCTCTTCCCCTTTCTAGAAAATCCTCGTCATAGTGGCATGCTGTGTGCTTGGTCTGATGCTTGTTGTGAGTACAAAATAAATAGAAAGGATAAGGGCTCTTGAACCACCCTTTGCATGGTAGTGCAGGAAAAGTCCTTGACACGGGACGAACCCCATTTTCCCATTGGTTTAATTACAGGTGTTTGCAAATTCAGCATCAAATATCTGGTCAACTGTGATTTCACCCTGATAGTGCAGTCATTGTGGATTTGGTTAGACTGTAATTCTTAAATCTCTGAAATTTGGTTGACACATTTCCAGAAAAGTGACCAGTAACCAGCAGATATTTTTAGCTATGCCATAATAATTTTCATAGGTAAATTGTCATGCATTGAAAAATCCACACGAACAAGGATATCACAAAAGTACAGTATCTTTGCATGCTGGATTTATTAGAGTGTACAATATTAATTAGGGTGTCATGACACATTTTTAAAGTGGGTCTTGAATAGCATTGGTATAATGACATCTCTACCACCTCTTTAAAACCAGCTGTATCTGTAGCCCTCAATGAACAATAGAATAGTTAAGGAACATTAGTGTCTTTGAATAAACAAGACCACAATGGTGTTAATTATTGTGTGACCTTTGTTTCGTAGCAATTCCTAAAATTGTAAAGTGAATTCATAGTTGCATTCAAGGAACACCAGGTGCAAGTGCTGGTTAAAAAATGGGTGTGGTTAAGGAAGTGGGTGTGGCTGAGATTGTTTTGCTCTACATGATTCTCTCTCTCTTTGCTTCCCCCCTCTCTCTCCTTCCCTCCTCTTATTTCCCTCCCTCCCTCCTCCTTTTCCCCCTTTCCCTCCCTCCTTTCCTCACCCTCCCTCCCTCCCTCCCTCCTCCTTTTCCCCCTTTCCCTCCCTCCCTTCCTCACCCTCCCTCCCTCCCTCCCTCCTCCTTTTCCCCCTTTCCCTCCCTCCCTTCCTCACCCTCCCTCCCTCCCTCCCTCCCTCCCTCCCTTCCTCACCCTCCCTCACCCTCCCTCCCTCCCTCCCTCCCTTCCTCACCCTCCCTCACCCTCCCTCCCTCCCTCCCTCCCTTCCTCACCCTCCCTCACCCTCCCTCCCTCCCTCCCTTCCTCACCCTCCCTCACCCTCCCTCCCTCCCTTCCTCCCTCTTATTCCCCCTTTCTCTCCCTCCCTTCCTCTTCTCTCCTCCCCCTTTCTTTCTCCTTCTTCTGCATTAGCTTGCTCTCATCTTCTGCCTGGTAGGAGGAGTCCAGCACAAGCAGCCGAGATACTTTCTCTTGATCATCAATCTCATATGTAAGTTTAACTTTAAAATTGTGTACAGAATTCGTGTTAGGTAAGTGGTCATCAAAATAGTTATGTTAATTGGTAAATGGTCATCAAAGAAACAAGTTCATTATTATTGTGGTATGGTGGCAGAGGTAGGAGAGAGGGAGCTAGAGAGAGAGAGAGAGTTCATGATTTTACGATGGTCTGAAAAGGTAGCAAGAGAGAGCCAGAAGCTACAAAGTCGTGAGAAAGCAGAAAGAGCCAAGCAGCAAGAGCAGAGGCAGTAGGCAAGTAAAGAATCGCCTGCGAAGTACAAATGAACACAAATAATAGCAAGAGCAGAGGGTACAAAACTCAGTTATGACCACCATAAATTAGCCTCGTTCCCCAGGCCTATTTTTTAAACAGCTAGCTTGCTACAGCAGCAATAATGAATCTCTTATCATACTTGCAAAAAAGAAACCAGTGACAACCAAATGATGGAAGTCTGCTTTGCAAGTGGTTGGCACTCTGCTCTCCACTCACCAGTTGTATATAAACACTTAAGACAACTAACTTAGCTCTAGTACAGTGGAAAGTCAGCAACCTGCAAAGCACTGTACATGCTGAAGCATCAAGTCTTTTTTTCTTTTTTCTCCTAATTGTTCAAGCAGGAAGTGGGTGGGGCTTGGAATTAGTTTAGGAATGTTAGATTTGAACCCATTAAGCCTGGCTGCACATCATTGTATATATAAACAGACACAGTGGTCAACCTTCCATGCATAATGTTTTTTTTATTGTCACGATGCAATAATAATTTTTGGAAAGCCTTGAAGGCTTGGCAAATGTAATCCATGCACCTACCTGAGAAGAAGCAGGTGCTTGCATGTAGTCTTTGCCAACTGGTAACGCTGTACAATTCACTGTATATGCTGTGGATTTCAAAATAGGTAGTGGACCCAAGAAATCTGATCCTTTTATGTCCTACACAGGATATGCAGTTAGGACCCCAAACTTTTTGTGCAATGGCTGCCATCTTTACTAGTTTTGCCTATGCATAGTTGACAATCAACCTGAAATATGGCCACTTGCTGTTGGACTTTGTCATAATCAGGACACCTCAGGACACCTCTTATAATCAGGCCATTAGTCCCAAAAGTGAGGTATTGCTCAAATTCTATCATTTTCTCTAGTCCTCTGACAGAGTTCCCATAGGACTTTATTATGTTGCCTTGGAGACCCCCAAGTACATAGCCAGGCATGATAATAATGACAGGGGCAATCACATGGCTCATATTATACGACTCATATGACCTTATTCCCATAGTACTAGACGAATGCAATGCATTGTGGGGCGAGCCTGAGCTGAATGTGATGTATGCTAAGGAATCACAAGTTGACTATGTCATTTTACTTCTTTTCCCCCTACGTATCTCCTCTGGTGAAATTCCAGCATGAAGCCACCGCATAGAGAGCAAGGAGTGAATTTCTTATTGGCAAGTGTATTGAATCACCATGCATGGGAGTGAGTCTTCGTATTGAACCACCCCCATCTCCTCTGGCGAAAATTCCAGCATGAAGCCGCAAGGAGTTATTTTCTTATTAGCAAGTGTATTGAATCACCATGCATGGGAGTGAGTCTTCATATTGAATCACCCCATCTCCTTTGGCAAAAATTCCAGCATGAAGCCACATAGAGAATGAGGAGTGAATCTCTTAACTTATCAGCAAGCGTATCAAATGGTCACTATAATAATGGAAAAAAACCCCTTCCATATCAAGTTACATCATTGCAGCCTATAATCAAATGATATCATTGTCATAAAATATGTTCTTTGGAGGCGTAGAGAAGACTGTTATGTGAGCACGTGGAATGAGTCTGACCATGCTTTCTGAATTCCCTTGATAGACGGAAATAAGCTAGCCCTTTTGATGTGGTCAGGTTGAAATGCGGATATCAGTATTGATGCGAAAAACACCTTTCATATTTTTGTGATGGCGGAAACACTATGTATGTATGTGTGTATGTATGTATGTATGTATGTATGTATGTGTGGAGTCACTGGTTTGCACTCTGGGCTTGTAAGCGGGAGACTGTGAGTTCGAGTCCCACCAGAGACATATGGTGTTTATCCATCCTTTTCACCAGCATTAATTTGCTGTGAATATCCATCTAACGCCATGCCGCCACCCAGCTGAAAATGAGTACCTGGAATTTCCAGGGTACAAATCAAACTAGCCATTTCTCTAATATCAGCTGTGGTCCAGGTGGGACTTCGGGTGCCCACACCACTTGCTGAGAGGAGGTAGTCAGTCCTCCTGCAAGTTCCTAGCCTGGGCTCCAGGAGGTTGCTAGCACTGGCTCATATGTACTGTGGTTTTAGGGAATCTTGCAAAAATTAATTGTCAGGCGTCATCCGTAAACCGACTACTACGCATGCGCACTGCTTAAAAATTTAAAATTACACTCAGATTTGGAAAGAACTTTAGAGAAGTAAGCTTTGAAGAGCTAGCTAGTGACTGTTCTAATATAGTTCTAACCTATTAGCATGCCATTCACCTTCTCTGATGAGATTTTCGAGGCTCAAAGTTGAGCATGCGCGAGAATGCACACTCAGCATTTTGCAAGATTCCCTAAAACCGCAGTAGTGCCTGCTTAGCACACAGGCATGACCATGTGCGTGACCAGCTATATGATTTGCATATTGCATTTCCGTGATGTATGTGTGTATGTGAATGTCACTATTCCAACTGAATTGTGAGAATTTCATATCTGACCAAATTTGGTGTACAAAAAAGTGAGAGGGGATGTTTCCCTGTTATTCTTTATTAATTTTGTGCACTGTGACATTTAATCTGTAGCTGGAAAGTTCTGTGTACTAAATGTGAGGGGGAAAATATGATCAGAGGTCGACCTGGTATTGCACTCAGGGATTAGTCCAGGATATTATCCATTTCCCTATTATTATTATTATAAAGAGAAGTTCTTGTGTGAGAGAGAATTTGGAATTAGTCCAGGATATTATATGATTTGCCTAGAATAATAATTATAATATTCAGAGATTGCTTCCAAACATCCATAACTTTTTATGCTTTGATTTTGAGATAGCTCAGGCATGAATTAACATTTATCTTCTTCTTCTTCTTCTTCTTCTTCTTCTTCTTCTTCTTCTTCTTCTTCTTCTTCTTCTCTCTCTCTCTCTCTCTCTCTCTCTCTCTCTCTCTCTCTCTCTCTCTCTCTCTCTCTCTCTCTCTCTCTCTCCACAGTGAGTGCTATTATCACAGGATTGCTGGTGAGTTCTGTATGTATGTATGTATGCATCCATGTGTGTATGTATGTATGCATGTATGTATGTATGTATGTATGTATATATGTATGTATTTGTATTATGAGCAGGCAGGCATGGATGTCTAAAATTATGATACGAAGGAATGTAGGGGGGAAGTAGTATGAGTGAGTATGATGGAATGAAGTTTACATTGTAAAGAATGCAAAATCGATCTAGTTTTTCAGGGGGTAACCATTTATGGATGAGTGGGTATGATGGAGTGAAGTTTATATTATAAGGAATGTGGTTCCGGTCTAATTCTCTAGGGGGGGACTGTCTGTTTATTAGCTGTATGGATGAGTGGGTATGATGGAGTGAAGTTTATGAAGAATGTATGTAGTTCCGGGGCTGTTCTGACCATTCCGCTGGGATTGATGTGTTACCTGCATGGTTGAATGCATATCCCGTGACTAATGGATCTTTGGGTTCTCCCTCATAGGCTTTATGTACACAGAGTTAATGAAGTATCAGCTGACCTTTCCACATTTGAGAAAGGTCAATTCTCACATGTCAGTGAGACCTGCTTTCTGTGGCCACCTATGGTTTTAGGGAAGCTGGAATAGGTGCTGTTGGGACATGGTGGAGTGGTCTTAATAGAGAGGTGGTCTCTTTAGGGAGGTTGGAATAGCTGGAATAGGTGCTGTTGGGACATGGTGGAGTGGCCTTAATAGAGAGGTGGTCTCTTTAGGGAGGTTGGAATAGCTGGAATAGGTGCTGTTGGGACATGGTGGAGTGGCCTTAATAGAGAGGTGGTCTCTTTAGGAGGTTAAAATAGCTGGAATAGGTGCTGTTGGGACATGGTGGAGTGGCCTTAATAGAGAGGTGATCTCTTTAGGGAGGTTGAAATAGCTGGAATAGGTGCAATTGGGACATGGCAGTGGCCTTAATAGAGAGGTGGTCTCTTTAGGGAGGTTGAAATAGCTGGAATAGGTGCAATTGGGACATGGCAGTGGCCTTAATAGAGAGGTGGTCTCTTTAGGGAGGTTGAAATAGCTGGAATAGGTGCAATTGGGACATGGCAGTGGCCTTAATAGAGAGGTGATCTCTTTAGGGAGGTTGAAATAGCTGGAATAGGTATTGTTGGGACATGGTGGAGTGGTCTTAATAGAGAGGTGGTCTCTTTAGGGAGGTTGAAATAACTGGAATAGGTATTGTTGGGACATGGTGGAGTGGCCTTAATAGAGAGGTGGTCTCTTTAGGGAGGTTGGAATAGCTGGAATAGGTGCTGTTGGGACATGGTGGAGTGGCCTTAATAGAGAGGTGGTCTCTTTAGGGAGGTTGGAATAGCTGGAATAGGTGCTGTTGGGACATGGTGGAGTGGCCTTAATAGAGAGGTGGTCTCTTTAGGGAGGTTGGAATAGCTGGAATAGGTGCTGTTGGGACATGGTGGAGTGGCCTTAATAGAGAGGTGGTCTCTTTAGGGAGGTTGGAATAGCTGGAATAGGTGCTGTTGGGACATGTTGGAGTGGCCTTAATAGAGAGGTGGTCTCTTTAGGGAGGTTGGAATAGCTGGAATAGGTGCTGTTGGGACATGGTGGAGTGGCCTTAATAGAGAGGTGGTCTCTTTAGGGAGGTTGGAATAGCTGGAATAGGTGCTGTTGGGACATGGTGGAGTGGCCTTAATAGAGAGGTGGTCTCTTTAGGGAGGTTGGAATAGCTGGAATAGGTGCTGTTGGGACATGGTGGAGTGGCCTTAATAGAGAGGTGGTCTCTTTAGGGAGGTTGGAATAGCTGGAATAGGTGCTGTTGGGACATGGTGGAGTGGCCTTAATAGAGAGGTGGTCTCTTTAGGGAGGTTGGAATAGCTGGAATAGGTGCTGTTGGGACATGGTGGAGTGGCCTTAATAGAGAGGTGGTCTCTTTAGGGAGGTTGGAATAGCTGGAATAGGTGCTGTTGGGACATGGTGGAGTGGCCTTAATAGAGAGGTGGTCTCTTTAGAGAGGTTGGAATAGCTGGAATAGGTGCTGTTGGGACATGGTGGAGTGGCCTTAATAGAGAGGTGGTCTCTTTAGGGAGGTTGAAATAACAATGACACACACAGTGTAGATTACTCTTTGAAGGTCTCTCTGTCTCAGTTGGCTTCAGTAGATTTGATCTTTGTGTGTGTTTACATTATTATTAGCTAGAGGGAAGCTTAGATAGTAATTTTAGTAACTGGCTGTAACAGAATTATCTGTTACAATTCAATAGCTTTTATGTCGTGGGATATATATGCAGGAGTGCAAGTCTTGAAGCCCTTTTGTATCTTATAATTCACACGTGTTCCCAAGAGTATATGTTACCTTCCTTTGATTGCATGTGTGGGGACTTTTGTGTGACACTGTCTCGTGCAATTACAATAAACTTGTAGGAATGTGTGTTTAGAAACCTACTTACTGTGGAATAGGTGCTGTTGGGACATGGTGGAGTGGCCTTAATAGAGAGGTGGTCTCTTTAGGGAGGTTGAAACAGCTGGAATAGGTGCTGTTGGGACATGGTGGAGTGGCTTTAATAGAGAGGTGGTCTCTTTAGGGAGGTTGGAATAGCTGGAATAGGTGCTGTTGGGACATGGTGGAGTAGCCTTAATAGAGAGGTGGTGGTTGAAATAGCTGGATGAGTAGCTTTAATAGAGAGATGATCTCTGTAGGGAGGTTGCTGGAATATAGGTGCTGTTGGGACATGGTGGAGTTGCCTTAATAGAAAGGTGGTCTCTTTGGAATAGGTGCTGTTGGGACGACTTGGCGGAGTGGCCTTAAAACCACCTCTTGAACCTCATAAAGTCAGCCAGTTCAGGGGAAAGGCTATAGAGGAAGCAAAAACCAGTTACCCTTGTGTTCTAATGAGATAAAAACCACTCTCCTAACCAGATAGGGGAAGGAGCGTAAGAATGCACACCCTTTTATTCAAGATAAAAACCACCTTTTTTTGGCCTAAACCTCATTAGTACTTATCAATGATTCAATTTTTGGTCAGTCAATTCCTTGCAAAGTGGCAATGACCCAGGGGAGTTTTAATTTGTGGTCAGTCAATTCCTTGAAAAGTGGCAGTGACCAGTCAATTCCTTGGAAAGCGGCAGTGACTGTTGGGACATGCTTAATAGAGAGGTGGTCTCTTTAGGGAGGTTCTGTTGGGACTTGGCGAGAGGCCTTAAAACTACCTATGAAGTCAGCCAGTTGGGGGGAGGCTATAGAGGAAGCTTAAAGAACCAGTTACCCTACCTTGTACTATAGGTTATTCAAGATAAAACCACCACTACCACTATAGTGTTTGGTTGGACATCCAAAACCTCATAAGTACAGCTTATTTAATTTAGGTCAGTTGATGACGGTGACCAGGGGATTTTGGTCGGTCAATTCCTTGGAAAGTGACAGTGACCCAGGGGAAGTGTCCTTTTACCAGAAAGGGAATCAGGCATTATTAGCTTCCATGATACCAATTGACACTTGATCTAAATAGTTGGAACTGATGGAGTATATATGTGTTATAGTTTCCTGTCTGATAATAGGGGGTATTTGGCAAGGGAAGTGTAGAAAATTATACCTTCCTCTCTATTAATTATGATGTGATATATACCAGTCCATACATGTGATGAGGACATGATCCAATAGGAAAGGAAGAGTCTTGTTAATTCTGTGTGTACAGTGTACTGCGACCACTTATGGGTTGGGTTGAACAGAGAGGTGGTCTCTTTAAGGAGGGAGTGCCTTAATAGAGAGGTGATCTCTTTTTAAGTAGTGCCATTAGGACATGATGGAGTGATCTTAATAGAGAGGTGCTGTTGGGAGTGGCCTTAACAGGTGGTCTGATTAGGCAATTAAGCTTAATTCACTCTACATCCAACCAATAATAATTATCCTGAGCTCTTAATATTTACTGCCCTATATATAAATGGAGCATACCAATGCTCCCTATTGGTGCTCACTGGCTTGTCCACTTAATAATCAATTGCCCCACCAAGTTTTGTAGTATTAATTTAATACAGTGTTAATTACTGAAAGGAGTCCACCAAACAACTGAGGTTTCTCTAAAAATTCCCCCTGCTCCCTCCTTCCCTTAAATCAGAGAGACCTTTCAAAGACTTGTTCTCTTTTAATTGGATTGTGAGTACACCACCTGTTCATACTCCTATCAGTGCTATATTCAATTTCTGCATGAAGTGTTATGTATGGGCAAGAATCTTGTGAAGCATTTGTATGAAGCTAGTGGTTGGGGCTTCACTTCATATCAGGAAATTCAAATTGTTGAGGCAGTTAATGTATATTTAAGACACCTCTATACTAAGGTCCCAAAGTGTCCACAATAGAGAGGTTCCACTGTACTTTAGTGCATCATTCAACCTCTGTATTGAGGACACCTCTATACTAAGGACAATTTCCAAGGTCCCAAAGTGTCCACAATAGAGAGGTTCCACTGTACTTTAGTGCATCATTCAACCTCTGTATCGAGGACACCTCTATACTAAGGACAATTTCCAAGGTCCCAAAGTGTCCACAATAGTGAATCATTCAACCTCTGTATTGAGGACACCTCTATACTAAGGACAATTTCCAAGGTCCCAAAGTGTCCACAATAGAGAGGTTCCACTGTGTCAACACCTCTATATAAAATTGCCACAATTTCTAAGGTCCCAAAGTGTCCCTTCCATCCATAGATATGATAGGTCTTCAATGCCTGGCGTGCCACTCCAAATAGATTCATATCTGCCTTCACTTTCAATGTGTCGCCCACTCAAGTGGTAGTGCCTAGTATATGGGGGAGGTCTACGGGAATCAAGTAATGGCTTCCTAATCTTTGATATTGAATTTCATAAATCTGTGTTGCCAGGAAGTGCCCTGAATGAACGTAGGCAATGTATGCACTGAAGTACAGTGGAACCTCTCTATTGTGGACACTTTGGGACCTTGGAAATTGTCCTTAGTATAGAGGTGTCCTCAACACAGAGGTTGAATGATTGTGGAACATCTCTATTGTGGACACTTTAGGATTGTCCTTAGTATAGAGGTGTCCTCAATACAGAGGTTGAATGATGCACTAAAGTACAGTGGAACCTCTCTATTGTGGACACTTTGGGACCTTGGAAATTGTCCTTAGTATAGAGGTGTCCTCTTTATAGAGATCGAATGATAGTGGAACATCTCTATTGTGGACACTTTAGGATTGTCCTTAGTATAGAGATGTCCTCAAGTACAGAGGTTGAATGATACTCTAAAATATAACTGTTATACAGAACCCTATTAAGAAGCGCCCTAGATGATAGTCGACCATAGACAGACTTTACTCACCATAGGGGGATTTTAGACTAAAAGCAACTCCCTTAACAAAATATGCTGATAAACAGATGTTACAAGCTAAGGCATGAATGTCATTATTGATATGCTTACTCCAATGTTTCAATATGATTACGATATGAACACCCCACCTAGGCTCTTTTAAAGGTGGGTGGTTTGAGTTTGGCTGGTTTTCTCATGATGAATATTGTTACTAAGAGACACGCCTGGAGTCAGTGGGCAGGAAGGGCTCTTTATTGTCTAGAGAACACTTTCTTTATTAAGTCAGAAGAGTTTCCACTAGAGGAAGATTTACGTGCTCGAAAGGAGTTGTCTGGACACACATCATACAGTGAACACCCCTGAAATGAGGCCACCCCTGGATTTAGGACACTTTTTAAAAAGTCCCAACATATATACAAATGAGGTCATCCCTCTAATCAGGACACTTCTGCTGACTTCAAAGGTGATCGGAGTCCACTGTAGTCCCATAGCTCTGTTTATGTGGACTTCTGGTAAAATGGACCGGACAAATGGGGAAATTGTCTGGACACACGTAACCCCAAAGGTGACTAGGTAGATTTCAAATCCAGTACTTGAATTGTCTCGTGCATAGCGTTTGATATAACGGAGTTTAGGACAAATAAGGAATTGATCAGAAGGCCTGTGCTGTTTTATTTTGAGCACTGCGGTTGAGATGCTGCAGTTATAGGTTTCCACTGGTTAAACCACCTCACTTTGATTGGACCCATATACTATATCACTATGATCATTACAAAATCATGTGGCATACAGATTAAAGGAAGGGAAATTTCAGTGGTCCCACTTACATGTGCTCATCTGTGTACATATCATTGTACAGTACATGCAGCTGGTACTTTGGCAGCTGCAATGGATTTGCGAAATTCAGTGGTATGGTCCCACTTTATATGTTATATAGCCCTGCCAGGTTATAGACATGTGCTCATTATAATGAGCTATGGTACTTGACCAATGGATTTGGGTCCCTCTTGTTATGTCATTACCTGCAGCTGGTACTTGAGCAGCTTGCAATGGATTTTGGGAAATTCTGCCACTTATACATGTTATAGCCCCATGGGCTGCAGGTCATGTAAGATATGTGCTTATCCTATCCCATATTGGGAAAGCTCAGCGGTCCCACTACACACTGTGTGCTCATGTACATTGACATGGAAATCCCCAGAACATGTTAATCTAATTTTTCCTTTATTAATATCATAGCAACTAATTGAAGATTGAAATGCACATACAAAGCCATACAAGTATGCTTTTTAGCAAAAACATTTCAAACGCTTATTGCTTATGGATATGCCTTACTGTCAACATCTCTTGAATCTTTCCCTTCTTTCTCTGCTTGTGATACACATCCGATATGGCCGTGTACTTATGTATCTTGAAGTTTTCTTTAGCTCAAATGGCTGGATGTTGTCAACACATACATTAGGTTATGGCATGTTCGTTAATATATATATATATATTATGGTACCTTCTTCCCAAAATTATAGTGGACGCTTTTGGGAGCAGCTATTTGAGGGAGTTTCTACTCTTTGGTGGTTCAATTTGTATGGTTTTTGGTTCCTTGATTAATAGCGGAGGGCTTTTATTGTAATACAGAGAGTATGAAAATTAATTAAAGACCCAATTTACTATTTCTTATCTCTGCATCTAACTTCAACTCCAAGGCTGCTAGTGATTACGGAGAGAAGTAGAAATGAGTAATAATGTTATGTCTAACGTTACTTCTGCCTGTGACTGGCACATCCGTAATGATGTCATCTTTTAATGAATTTGCACCAGCAGCGCAGCTAGCTAGCTAGGTGCGAATCATTTTGGGAAAGTTTCTTTTAGCTGCATGTGACCCATCAGAGATCAATAACCACCATGCAGCATCAACAGTGCATGTCTCAATTAGTATTGCCATGGATACTGTTTGTTTAGCTTGGTCAGGGGTAATTTTTTATAGTCTGTCTGGCTCAATGGTGCTTATCAACAAAGGAAGTCATGAGTGTTTCCTATAGCGCATGACATGTTTATCACATGCATGTGTCTTGTATATGTACGTGTACATGCATGTGACATGTGTATCATATGTCATATAGCTTGTACAATATACATCATACAGCTATATACCATTATGTGATACCACACGTCATGCATGCACTGACCATGCATTGGGGGACATACTGGTATTTCTTGATAAGGAACATCATAAACAAATAACTCCCTTATAAGGATCTTTTCAACTTGCGTGTGACTATTGTTTATATTAATGATGTCATTTTTCCTCCCCCCCTTAAAGCTATGTGGTTATTTATTTAAAGTATGTACTTGGAAATTTTAAAATATCGTGTGTCTTCATATCTAGAAAGAAACTGCTGATCATCCCAACCTTTAATTAATGCTCAAGTGATGCATGTCCAACCAATCATTTAAATTGCCAACCACATTATATTTTTTTGGTGTTTTAAAATAGAGTAATGCATTATCAAACCTCAAGACTTGAAATGATTAGTAGAGAGATTATGTAGTTTAGGGGCACTTCTTCATGGCTTTGGAGTTGAAATTTGTTATGGAGATAGTCCAACCATTATAGAGAAGTTCGACTAATTTAATGGTTAAAATGACTGTCATATAATTATACGTCATTATGCGTCATTATGCATTACGTATAAGCAGATGTCATGAAACCTATCCTATAGAGACTTTGTTAATTAAGAGATTAAAGGGATGTGAATGTGGGAGATGAGTTGTCAATGGGTTCAGAAGCACTAACTTTGATACTGTTTGGACTGGGTGGGTCACATAACGTACACAAGAGACTCCCCTTCAAGTTGTAGATAATTATGATCGCTATGTGTCTACAATGCAACACTTCTTTATACAGTTTCCATATTTATATAGTCCCAAATGATCCACTATTGACATGATAGACAGGTTTCTCTGTACTCTAACCTCTGTATTAAGGGCTAAAGACAATTTCCAAGGTCCCAAATTATCCATAATACTTTAGTACAACATTTAGGACACCTCTATACTAAGGACAATTTCCAAGGTCCCAAAGTGTCCACAATAGAGAGGTTCCTTAGTGCATCATTCAACCTCTGTATTGAGGACACCTCTATACTAAGGACAATTTCCAAGGTCCCAAGGTGTCCACAATAGAGAGGTTCCACTGTACTTTAGTGCATCATTCAACCTCTGTATTGAAGATACCTCTATACTAAGGACACTTTCCAAGGTCCCAAAGTGTCCACAATAGAGAGGTTCCACTGTACTTTAGTGCATCATTCAACCTTTGTATTGAGGACACCTCTATACTAAGGACAATTACCAAGGTTCCAGACCTGTGAGGTTCCTCTGTACTTTAGTGCAACATTTTAACCAGGACATGACAATTTCCAAGTGTCCACAATAGAGAGGTTCCTCTTTTAGAAGTTATTCTGTATAGAGTATAGATTATCCTTAGAGGTTTATCCTCTTTCATGGTGTCTTTTATCAGCAAACAGCAACATTAAACATTCAATTATTCTATTTCTCCAGATTTTTTGGTACTTTCGAGGAGCTCTTGTACCCACCATGCTATGGTACATCTTCGTGCAGTGTTTCTTCCTCTTCTTCCAATGTGTGACCACAGATATCTTTGCGTGGTACGAAGCTCAGACCATCGTACCTGTTCCTGACATCCCATTCAGGCCCATTGGACCAAACTGCAATTCCTCGCATCCTCCACCAGGCTGCAATGTGACCACACACCCAACTAATATGACCACCACCACACATAGTCTATTAGACTTTAACTAATTGGACTTTTTCTTTCTTTCTTCCAGAGGTAAACAAGGCTATATATTGTACATTGATTTTGGCACTGTTAAATTATGGTTTTTATTAGTTCTCTTTCACTAGTGTGCGATTTTTTTCTTTTCTCATGGTATTGAGCATTTTTTGTTCTTTGTGTTTTAATGTGTGGCACTACAAACAAAACTCTTCTACTGTACAGTACGTGTGAAATAAGCCATATCTATTCTTTTCCATTATTAATATCTGATAGTGTGACTTAGTTGCTCACTTTCTAATAATATTAATTTTCTTTTTTAAATGCGATAAAAATTGACAATTTATTTTTTTATAATCTTTTCTTGATGAACGAACAAAAAATTTGCACACATACATACATACACAATAAAGACTCGATTAATTTAAAAAGTTGTATTATGATTTAAAAATAATTTTTTAAAATGTGATTTGATCACAAATTGCAGTACCTGATGTGTTCGAACCAGGGGTCAAAGGTGTCTCTGTTGTACGAGAATGTCTTTTTACAGTTAGGGCAAGAAAAAGAAGCCTGTTGAGACATGTTGGATTTGCTAAACACACTTCCTTTACTCCCGCTGGCACCTGTGTTATTAATAGGGGCTTCCTCACGGAGAGAGAGAAAATTGGGACGTGATGAGGAGTACTGCATCGTCATGTCTTTTGTTTTTGATGGTGTTACGGTAATACTTTGCCTTGCATTCTTCATTTCCATTTCAGTACTGGAATAGGACCCCTGACTACTCTTTGAACGAGGGTAAGGTGTGTGGTTTGAAAACTGGGTATCGGTGGACGAGGTGGTTTCGTTGGAAGCATATCCAAGACTAGAAAGAGAAGTGCTGTATCGTGGAATGGATGTATTGGAATGAGACATGGACGACCCGCTACTACTAAAACTCGTCATTCCAGAATGGGGTATGTGATTACTGGAATGTGACATCCCGGGCTGTCCATATTGAGGGAGGCTACTTCTTCTCACAGACGGGTTAGAAACAGTAAGTTCTGAGAATCGATTTGAAAATGAATGCACGTTTGGATTCAAAGGACCTTGAATGTTCGCTGTGTTCGTAGCCATGTGATTGGTCGTATGGCGTGTCACATGATCTTCTGGAGCGGAATTAGAAGTGGAAGGAGAGCTGTTTGTGTGAGGGGAGTGGTTTTGGTGAAGAGGAGCGATATTATCATGGTTGTCCAATGAGTGAGTGTTCTTGCTAGGCTGATTGTCAAAGTGGATCATTGGCATCTGTAAATGCTCATCTTTTTCTACGTGTCCACCATGGAGATCTCCTCTTGCCAATAAACCCTATAAAATTTTTTTTTTAAAAAGAGAAAATAAAGACTCTGAAATGACAATGTCAAGTCCCTATAAAGTCCCTGTAATTATGGTATTATTCCTGACCTGAGGACACCTCTATACTAAGGATAATTAGTGTTTACTTACTGGAGGTGTTGGTGGGTTAGGATCAGCAGTGTGGTGTGTCTGGTGGATGTTGCGGTGACAGGAGTGGAGGGGGAAGGAGTAGTAAGAGCCAGAAAGAGGGCGCATGGAAGTGGTGGAGAAGGAAGAAGAGTGGGTGGGTAGAGGGAGGGAGGTGCTGCTTGTGGCAGGTGGTGAAGGAAAAAACTTGAGGAAAGCTTGACGAAGTTTTTCAACCTATAATTATTGAAAGAGAGAAGATGATAATTAAATATATACTTTCCTGTATCTTTCTGTATCTTTATACTAGTGTAATAGTCTCCATAGTAACAAAATTTTGGCTCATAATCAAAGATAGAAGGTATTTTGTCTATACAAGGTATTATGCTGTCCCTTGGGGGTTTTTAGTGGTGTTTTATAGGGCTTTGCAAGTAATGGTGATATTGTCCAGTGGGTGGGGGGCGAGGTGGTGAGATCACTGCATGGTGTACATGTACCCAGTGGGTGGGGTGATATCACTACATGGTTGAGATCATGACATATCAGGAGGGAGGGGCTTAAGAAAGATAACAGGTGGGTGCTAATATCTACACACAGGGGATTTTGATGCCAGTTGAGATCACCACTGACAGCCAGAATGACTGACAACTCCAGTTAACTTTCTGGTGCCAGACAGTCTCAAGACTTGTATGTGTGTGTTTCAGTGTGCATGTTTTTGTTGTTTTTTTTTCCCTTGAGTAAGCAACAGACTTACTTATCATAAGCAAGGGGAAATTTTAAGCACACTTATCTTTAGTCTTTATCAGTGCACACTCAGTCTTAACTGAGACAACACGAGACCCTTACATAAATCACTGTAAGGTAGGCACTTTTCTAGACAAAGCTATTACGACTGATTATCCCAATACACTCATTAAAGTTATAATTATGCGTGCTTGGTTAATGCTAGGGATTCTATTGTTTGATCATAGGGATTCTATCACTTGATAATATAAGGTACTGTCTAGGGAATAATCTATTATGGCAACTTCTACTATAGAATCTGTATTGGATCACTAATACATTGCTATCGAATCTGTTTATTGGATCACTAATACATCAATTGGGGGGGACTCTTTCTACTACTAACCGCTCTACTTTCACTTTCTGGTTGTCCCACTTCCTTTAAAAATTACACTACTGTGCTCTCTGCCTTGCAGTATTGCAGTGTTGCAGTAATGCTCACTAGCCATCATTATCAGTTTATTTGGAGTTCCTTAACCCCCCCCCCCCCCCCCCCCCCCCCCCCCCCATTATTATCATAGGTAGTACTGCTTCACTTTTAAGTAGCCTTTAATATGATGCAGACACAGCATTAGCATAACTACCTTATGCAATTCCTACAGGCACAATCTCTATTACAATGGTGGAGCATAATTCCCTCCCCCTGTACAAGCAGACACCACAGCCATGACTGTGATGGAGCCTATTTCCTCCAGACACCATCTCTATCACAGCCATGTGATAGAGTCCTAAGGGTCTCTGTTGAATGCATGTAAGCCACCATCGACAACCATCATCACTAAACCACCAATGCTAGGTCCACCTCACCCCATGATGAATCAAGTGCATGTAATGATGTAACTTTTCCACCACTACCTACCTGTTTTTGGAGTTCCAGCTTTTCACACATTACGTCCTGGTATTGCCTGTTCTTTTGTTGCAGAGAACGCTGCATCTTCCGATACTCCTGTTTCATGTTCAAAGCTAGTTGAAGATCACCGAGCTCTTGGATCTGTAAAATTAAATACATAATTGAAGCATGTTAGAGAGGTTCTTTAATTTAGTGCATCTGTATTGAGGACACCTCTATACTAAGGATAATTTCCAAGGTCCCAAAAATTAATGTCCACAATAGAGAGGTTCCACTGTACTTTAGTGCATCATTCAACCTCTGTATTGAGGACATTTCTATAGAGAGGTTTCAGTTCAATCTCTGTATCAGGGAGAATTTGATACCTGTATATTGATTATTCTCCAGGTCCCAAATAAAAACCTCGGTTTCCATGGCTATCAAAAGCCAAAGGGAGAGATCCTTTGCCAACTATTCACACCCACATATTCTGATACATACAGGCAGGTGGGAAGTGTTGTGAATGATGAATAGGTGGCTATCTGATGTTGAAACCCACACAAGCAACTCTCTCTCTCTCTCTCTCTCTCTCTCTCTCTCTCTCTCTCTCTCTCTCTCTCTCTCACTTCAAGGGGAAAGTCATCTTTGGGGGGGTTTCTGACCTGGCTAGACCACCCCTTTTCTAAAAATTCTAGAAGATTCTTTAGCTATTTTGGGAAAGTTAGCTGGCCAACCAAACAAAGGCATAATCCCTTAGACTCTGTACTCCATGTAACATAAACAGAGCCTGACTAACTGGAGCAGTTTTCTTAAACTTAAACACACTCTGCACCCTACAGAATCTTGTACTCTGATATGGGGGGATTTTCTTCCCTAAACTTTAAAAGGATCCACAAAATTCTTGTACTCTGAGATAGTAAATTACATCTTTTGATTTCCAAATGCCTCCTGTCCCCCACCCCAACCCAAAAGGATCCACAAAATTCTTGTACTCTGAGATAGTAAATTACATCTTTTGATTTCCAAATGCCTCCTGTCCCCCACCCCAACCCAGTGGGGGAACTTTGTGAACTTAAACAGCTCGTAGATCAGATCCTCATGTTCTCAAATGTTTGTTATACAACTTTATGAAATTGAATCTCTTTGAAGAGCAAGTACTTTTTTTTAATAGACAGTTATTTGGCTTTAAAAACTTGGACCAACTGTTGGCCAATTGAGACTGGGTGTCTGAAGTTACTTATGACAAATTTTTAGTTAATTACCAGTGGAATTCTCATTATTAGTAATGAGATGCTAGTGCTACAATCACAGAACTTGTGGATCCCGTTATGACTTTCTCAATTCTTCAAATCGGCTCTCTGCTGGTGTTTTAAATACCAGATTTGATCAAGAATTGAGAAAAGTTAGAGCAAGCATTATAGCAAATAGACTTTGAAGGTGATTGTATCAGTATGGTATACTCTCTGAAGTCTTATGACAATGGTTCATTTCTAATTGCTTAATACTTTGACTGATAACACTGTCCACTCTTCCCTTACCTGTAGACGTAGGATTTGATATTCGCTCTCCAGACTCTGCATCTCCTTATGTTTCCGGTTCAAATCCTCCTTGCAATCTTTGATGTCCCCTCTCAGTTCAGCAATGGTGGCACGAAGGGAGTCTGTTTCCTGGTTTTTGTCATCCAACTGGGACTCGTATATTGAGCATCGGACACAGGATGTGTTGGAGCCGGCGTGGTGAGTGGGTGGAGCTTGTGAGGAAGTTGAGGATGAGGTTGTGGTGGTGGAGGAGGAGGATGTGAAAGAAGGAGAAGCTACGCTGTGGAACCCAGTGGCGTTAGAGATCTGCTTTGCGAGGGCCTCGTAGTCCAAGGCCCACTGTTCATTGATGTGGCAAACCTAACAAGTGGGAATTGTCACATGTGCACATGATCGAACCACTGGTCCAAATTGTGGGCCACCATCATTAAATTTGGCTTGATATGGATTCAAATAATTATATAGCCCATGGTTCTGTAAAAAAAAACATACCATGCCCTTATTTTACAAAGATCCTCCTTACAGATTAAGGGTAGGATTACACTTAAGTTAACTACCATCTCCCTTGTTATAATATTAATGGTATTCATGCTTTTAAATAATCCCTGAAGACTATTTGCATAACACTGCTGGGCTTTCCGGTTGGCCTTATACATAGGGATACATAGGGATATCGAGTTACAATTAGTCGAGTGGTATTTTGCTAGGGAATGCTTTTGTTATTGATATTCATTTGATATTCGATTCATATTTGGAAATATTGCACAAGAAGTTATATTTATTTATACTAGAATATTCCCCTATAGAATGCTATGAAACTTATTACTTTCATGAGAAAAACAGTTTTGTATCACATAATAACCCAATTCAGCTAATACAAAAAGGGGAAAAGTTTATAATAATGTTCTTTTTTCCCAGATAAAATTTTTCAAATAGCCCTAAAATTGATCAAAAGCAATCTCTTAGATGGAAAAAAAAAACAAAACCTTTCTCTTTCCAAACTCATCATTGACTGACTGCTCTTACCTCTTCATATGATCGTTTCAATCTTGAATATTCTATTGAGTGAGACTCCAGTTTCTTCTGCAAATCCTCGCACAACTCAGAGGTGTGGGACTCCAGTTTTCCCTTGGATTCCTTCAGTTTCACCTCCAGTTCTGCATTTCTTTCCTTCAGTAAAGCAACATGATCCTCATACAGCTGCTTCACTGTCTCACTGTCCTTTTTCTCTCTCTTCAGAAGAAAATAATTTAATAACAGAAATATAACCACAGAGTGAATGTTAGAGAGACCAAGAGAGTAGAAATGCGCAGGGAGGATCTCTTCCATTTTTTCCTGATTCTCCGCATCGTTGGACCTTTCTACAAGCATACTGCTGCGAGAAACGACAGTTTTGGAGAAACATGCTGCAGTGGTCTGCAGAATACTTGCAATTTCTTTCTCTTCCATGGTGTCATGATACTCTTCTGATAGTACTTCAGCAGACAACTCGGGTTCTATATTTCCCGAAGTCATCAAAATCTCTTCAGCAGCACTGTTGTGAACGTTGCTATTCTTATCCATGCCTGATATTATTCAGTGCTGCAAAAATTAATGGTTAAAAAACAACAGCAAAATGAATTGAAATGAAAATAAGGAAACTAATAGTGTTCTACACATACGTACACACTATGGAGAAACAATCTATTGTAGATTTATAGTCTTTTCAGTTTTCAGATCATAAAACCACAGATTATCTACACTCAGATCTTACACAATGCACAAAGGCTGTTAGTAGGTGCTTATAATATAGGCTACCATTAATCAACACTCAATGGAATTGGTATTCCCCATGTAGCGACCAAGCAAACAGTAATGGCATAAGTCTTGTACCCAAAGTCAATAGTTGCAAATAATTATAGCTATATTTTATTGCAGCTACATACATGCTTAACAGTATTAATTGCAAAATTCACAGCCTAGGATAAAATACCCTTTAAGACCTCCTGCCTGCAAGATTGGCAACTTCTTTCATAGAAGCTGTATACAGTAACCAGTTAAAGAATTTACTGATCATGAGCATAACATTTAGCCTTTGCCATGTCCAGTAGCTTGATCATTCAGAGCATTGCACTGTCACTGTACTACCAGCTAGCTATATAATTATATCAGCTCGTTTAAAGTTTATCAGTAAGCTTATATTGCTAACCTTTGTCAGTGAAGTCTTCACACTGGACTGAAATATAGCTAGCTAGCATACACTGCTGCCTCGTATCAGCTAAATTGCTTCTGCCGCCGAACTTTATAATAGCTTGCTAGAAATTCCCCCTAGCGCATGTCTAATTTCCGGTGTAACCGGTTAACCCCCACATCAGAGCCGGTGTACACCGGCCAGCCAGCCTAACTTTGCTGACGCAAGCGTTCTACACTCTTGTCTGTTGTAAATAGAGGCTATGTGGACGAGCAGGACGGCTCTCCTGTCCCGGCAGACTGCTTCTATTGTGACGGGTCTCAACTTTCGGGCCGCTGGAACGTCGCGTTATATTAGTAGGCTGTCTCTGAGGACCGTAAACTGTAGCTCAGCTCGTGGTTATTCTGGTATTTCAATTCGTGTACCTAGATACAAGCAGAGGACATGGGGAAAAGGTCATAATTCAGGGCATTTGAAGTTCTATCCTGGTTCTATCCAAGGTATAAATGAATTAGTATATTCTATAGTCGTCCTAAGTATATACTTCCAGTATTATTTAACGTAATCAAATCATAATGTTGAAAACTTATGCATTGATTTTTTTTCCCCCTTCAATTACATTCCTCCAATTTTTTTTTTTTTTTACACCCCCAGCACGTTCTATGTTCATTCAAGTCCAAGAGACGCCCAATCCAAACAGCCTGAAGTTCATTCCTGGAATTTCAGTTCTGGAATCAGGAACTTTAGATTTTCCATCTCCAATCTCAGCTCGTGGTTCACCCCTGGCTCGACAGTTATTCAGAGTAGAGGGAGTTAAAGGGGTTTTCTTTGCAAGGGATTTTGTGACAGTGACAAAGGTGAATGCTTTCACAACTTTGTCAGTGTTGTTTCATACCTGACTGTACTTCAGTGCATCATTCAACCTCTGTATTGAGGACACCTCTATACTAAGGACAATTTCCAAGTGTCCACAATAGAGAGGTTCCACTGTACTTTAGTGCATCATTCAACCTCTGTATTGAGGACACCTCTATACTAAGGACAATTTCCAAGTGTCCACAATAGATAGGTTCCACTGTACTTTAGTGCATCATTCAACCTCTGTGTTGAGGACACCTCTATACTAAGGACAGTTTCCAATGTTCCACAATAGAGTGTGTATCATTCATGCTTAAACTTTGCATTGAGACAGCTCTGAGGTTTTTGATATTTCTCTGTGGTCCCACCAGTTCCCACAATGAATGCCACTTCAAAGGTCCTAAAAGTGCCTGTGGTCGTTAATGATTACATCACAACAGTCCCAAATCACTCTAATTTTCTTTCTTGGTGTTTTTTAGCTTCATTATTCAGCAAAAAGAGGGGGGATATCTGCAGATACACAAGTATGACTAATTGTGGTTGGAGGTTGGATTAGGCTAGGGTATTTAGTTTGTTTATGCTGGTCCTTCTCTGTTTTGAACTGACCAACCATTTTCAAGGGATTTTTAGCTCATTAGAGGGTGATATCAGATTGAATAGGCTGGTACTTAAAGTTTATTTGTTCTGATCTAGATGATTTGAGGGCATTATTAGATTTTGAATAGGGTATTTTAGTTGGTACTTACTTATTCATGCTGGTCCCTGATTAAAGCTCATTAGAGGGTAATATTGTTTTGAATAGGGTATTTTATATAGCTGGTATTTAAATGGTCCCTGATTAAAGGGATTTCAGCTCATTAGAGGGTAATATTAGTAATAGTTCTAGTACGGTGCCGAGGAAATTATGGCTGTGAATGGCCCGAGGACAAGGCCGTTCACAGCCATAATTTCCAAGGCAACCGTACTATAACTATTATATATCCCACCTGATTGGCTAGAATCCTACCGCAGTTACCATAGGCACCTAGCTAGCCGTAGCAACAATCATGGCAGAATCCACTTCTACCTCTGAGTATCCTTGCATGCCCATACGAAAGGTACTGCTAGCACCTAGGCATGTGCGAGTGGACTGGCCAGCTGTCTCGGGGCTTTTGGCGAGTCTCCGCCCACATCTGCAGTCATTATACAACCACTTACTGACGCGAAGGTTGACGCCCTCCTTGGCAAGCGTGCGCATGCTGCTAGCAACGAGCTCCTCAGCTCCCCAGCCCCAAGTCCACAGCTACAGCTGAGTTAGAAACGGAAAATGCACTACGTTTTGAATGTGCCTCTGAGAAAGAGCTAGCAAAGTTTGCTGAGGGGATAGTTCCACAGAACTAGATTTTGCCATAGCTACTGGGAGCTCCATCACTATCATGGTCTCTTTATTGTCTCAAAGAATAACTAGCTATAGAAAAGACAAAGAGGCCATTATAGATGGCATAGAGATGCATTTCACTTGGCCTGGTATTATGGGGGAGGCTGGTATTACAGTTAATGTCCAGCCCTCCTATTAGGAATAAATGTACTAGGTGGGATATATTTTTGAATAGGGTATGTATTTTATAGCAGGTATTTAAACGATTCAAACATGCTGGTTCCTGATTAAAAGGATTTGAATAGGGTATGTATTTTATAGCAGGGATTCAAACATGCTGGTCCCTGATTAAAGGGATTTCAGCTCATTAGAGGGTATTATTGTTTTGAGTAGGGTATTTTATAGCTGGTATCAAATTGACCAACCAGATTTCAGCACCCAATAATCATGATCACTATCTCCTTCTTTGGTGATTCTCTGGCAAAAATAATCGATTACATAAGAGGTTACCTGTTTCTCCATCCTGGAAACAAAAAGGTCACCTTTGCTGGCTTCTATTATTGACATGACCATATAAGAGGTCACTGATAGTATAATCTGTATTGTAGAAACCACATATGCCTCACAAAGATCAATTTTATGTACCATAAATATTGAAGCTTTCATGGTGCATATTATAGATGTCTGCATTTGGAATACAGTTTTGATAATCGATTGAGCATAATAGGTTAAAAATGCTCGAAGACACGGGCACTGAACCTACACGAGAATTCCCAAGTGTCCATTTTAGTTGATTTGAGTGATGGATGCATACTACACAGTTTTCATAATCGATTGAGTGTGTAATAGAAATAGCTCCAAGACAATTCTCCAAGTTGAATGAGTGGGAGTAGCCATTGTTTTAATACTAACCACCAAACGGATGCCCCCCAAACCACAAAGTATCAATTGCTGCCAAATACGGAAGTAATGTGTCTCTATATTAAGGAACAAGCCGGTTTCTGTGGGTTAAGAGTGCAACTTGTGGGTTTCCTGAGTGGGGTTAATTCAGCTTCCTCTTAGAGTGTACATACAGCAGATTGCAGTGATCTTGCAATACAAATCCAGAACAGCAAAACCAAAAATTTACATAGCCTCCTTTCAAGTAGCCCAACTCCAAAGCCATTTGAAAGGAGACTATGTAAATTTTGGT
The DNA here is from genome assembly GCA_963924555.1 of Crambe crambe. NCBI lineage: Eukaryota > Metazoa > Porifera > Demospongiae > Poecilosclerida > Crambeidae > Crambe > Crambe crambe. The sequence goes on from OZ004581.1 coordinate 1,277,909, forward strand.
TTTGCTGTTCTGGATTTCATGTTGCAATCTGCTGTACCTAAGAGTTAATATTTCCTGACATGACCTCTGTGGCTGGATCTTGGATACTGAATTTTATATCCTGAAACTTGTAATGGTTAGTCATCCTTCTCTCTCTTCACCTGGCTTGTTGCTGTCTAGACTTACTGCAGTCTTTGGCTCTGCTCTCTTCACCAGTCTGGCACCTGGCTTGTTGCTGTCTAGGCGTCTTTAGCTCCATGCTGATTGCTCTCTCTCCACCTGTCTTGTGCTGTCTAGACTTACTGCTCCTTGCTGGTTGCTCAAGTTCAAACTGATGATATACTTCACATGATTAGATCTTGTAAATACCTTGAATGGTGAGGCATGGGTCTAGTATTAAATTAATCCATGAAAACTCTCTCTGTAGATACTAAGTTGTAACTAAATTTTGTACCAGCAAATAATACTTACTTTGCGGTTTCTCTTCACTGCAGGTAGATGATGATACTGTTGACTGGCAAGTGTTAAAACCCGAAGTCTTTGCTATCTTGATGGATTTCTTTGCCAGTGGGTTGCCTGTGGTTACCGAAGAACACACCTCCAGCGATACAGGTACTACTCCAACACTGAAAAAATTTTTTTTGAGGGTAGGGTGTGATGATTAGAGGTGATGCATTCTCTATCAGGCTAGGGATAATGCCTTGCTAACTGAGACCATCATAAGATATGGTTTCTGCATAGAATGTGAATGAAGCCGGTGGATTCAGTATTGGAACTAAAAAAAGCCTGTCAAGTGGGAAAGCTGTGGAAATTGAAAGACCCTCAGATGCCCTGATTTGCTAACATTTCAGGTTAAAGATCAACGTTCATATTAAATGGGCATGAATGAAGTATTTTGGAGAGAAATTTTTTTCCAAGTGGGAACTATGTATAATCATTTTCGTATTACAGTGGAACCTCGAGCTATACTGTATGGACACTTTGGGACCAGTACCTGTACTTTCAAACAGGGTGCTTAAGTATATTCATGAGAATATAATTCAATTAGTGCCACAGACCCAGCCCACTTTCTTTGAAGTTCTACATAATATCCAAACAGGGTGGCCCGCCCTGCATTTAGTATACTGGGCACTGTAATTATGAAAATTTTTTACCCCTACGTACCCACTGTTAAGTAAGAATCACTCCTAGTTAAGTGAAAGACTAAGCATACATAAGCAGTGATTCCTTATAAAGAAAGAAAGAAAAAAAAACAACGCTAGTAACCATGTCCAGTGGCCTAATAGACGAATGTACAGTGTTTGATAACAGAGTCTCCCCTGTACTTTCGAACAGGGTGCTTAAGTATATTCATGAGAATATGATTCAATTAATGTCATGGACCCAGTCCAACTTTCCTTGAAGATTCACAGGGTGGCCCGCCTTCATTTAGTATACTGGGGAAAACGCTGAGTAATATTGTCTGGACATAGCACTTGAAGGTAGTCTTAGTATAGGTAAGACACTCTCAATGAGGTTCTTGAATCATGACCGAGGGTGATGTAGATGATCACCAAGGCGAAGCCGAGGTGATCATCCCAAGGACTTTAATTCCACGGGGGGAACCCCATTAAGAGTGTCTTACTTGTTTAGAAAATTCAATGTTTTCTATAAGGAAATGGTTTCTTATTCTGTTCTTATTGCCTGTGATGAGGTGTCTTACTGGCTATGTAGCCACACTACTAGAACAGGTGGCTTCACGAGACTGAACACCTGATTAAGGACTAAAGATCAAAGCATACTTTGCATACCATTTTCTAAATCTATTAATAGTAACACTGGACAATGGAAATTTGCTGCTATGACAGGAAGTCCTAGAATGACTTTCCATCTGATTCAGACTGTACAGATTAGATAGAGTTCCATGTTTGCAAGCTTCCTTTTCTAAGTGCTTAATAACCCAGGAGAGTCCTAAGAAGAGTAGAGAATCATCTGATTCAGAATGATAAATTGTGTGCATAGGTGTGTTTAGAGAGTTCCTAGTTAGCAAGTGCTTGATAACCCTCAGACACTCTGGGAGAGTCCTAGAATCATCAAATAATAAATTGTGTGCAGGTTACTCTATGAATCTATTGATTTTAGAGAGTTCCTTGTTAGTGAGCATCCTTTTCTAGTGCTTTACAAACCCCCCCCCCCCCCCCCCCCCCCCCCCCCCCCCCCCCGAGAGCCCTTATAGACAGGACGGCTCTCACTGGTGTCTAGTAGCCTAACAACCTCTTGTTGCTTGCCTGCCTGCATGGGACCTTTATTAGTCATAAAGTGACAGGGGTATCCCACTGAGCACACTCTCTGAGATTATCTTGTGACTAATTAAGCAACTAGTCATCTACAAGCCTGTGGGGATAACCCTGTCACTTTAACTAATAAAGGTCCCCCCATCAGGCAAGGTTGTTAGGCTACTAGATATCTATCTACAAGCCACCCACACATTGAGTTATCTGACAACCTAAAATAGCTGCAGAGTGACTCTATATCCTGCCCCAGTTTGACTTTGTAGATGACTAGTTGCCTGACAGATTTTAATTATAATAGGGATATCCCTACAGAGTGAGTCTATCTCTCCCCCCCCCCCCCCCCCCCCCCCCCCCCCCCCCTCCTAATTGATGGCTTATAGATGAGTTATCTGATACAGAGTGACTCTATATCCTGCCCCTGCGCCTGTGGATGACTTGTAGATGACTAGTAACAGAGTTCTGGCTTGTAGATATCTCTACATTACCCCCTTGTAGATAACTTGTTGCCCTGACAGATTTTAATTAGTCATAATAATAACATACAGAGTGAGTCTCTCTCTCTCTCTCTCTCTCTCTCTCCCCCCCCCCCCCCCCCCCCCCCCCTCATAAAATGTATCTTTAATGACAGGGATATCCCTAGTAATTGACTCTAGACTAGTAGACTGTATGATGAATTATACAGGGCCAATGAGTCTATGTGAGTGAAAGTTTCAATGAATCAGGTATGATCTCATTCTATGATCTATATACAAGCCATGGGTAAGCAGGCAGTCTGTCCATAAACTGGGGCTTTTTTCCACATGAATTCATGGTCTACTTAATAAGGAGACATCTGATGTTCAGAAGCTCATTAGGGTTGCCCCAATGGCCATGATGAAATACAATTATGATAATGAATAACAGTTACAGTTAATCCTCTCCTACTCCCATTCCCCTTCCCCTCCCATTCCCCTTCCCCTCCCACTCCCCTTCCCCTCCCCTTCCCCTTCCCCTCCCACTCCCCTTCCCCTCCCATTCCCCTTCCCCTCCCACTCCCCTTCCCCTCCCATTCCCCTTCCTACCCCTCCCACTTCCCTTCCCCTCCCACTCTCCTCCCCCTCCCCTCCCATTCCCCTTCCTCTCCACTCCCCTTCCTCCCCCCTCCCTCCCCTCCATTTCCTCCCCCTTCTAATTATAATATATTCAGAAATCACTGAGGACGATGATGAAACTGTGGCAATGATCAAGGAACTCTTGGACACCAGAATAAGGTAACATTTCAAATTCTTTAGGGCACTAAAGTACAGAGGAACCTCTCTATTGTGGACACTTTGGGACCTTGGAAATTGTCCTTAGTATAGAGGTGTCCTCAATACAGAGGTTGAATGATGCACTAAAGTACAGAGGAACCTCTCTATTGTGGACACTTTGGGACCTTGGAAATTGAGGTATCTGGTGCACCATATTTATAATTAACTGGGGCCATCTTCAAGGCATATCAGGATGTGGCAAGAAGCTGCATGGATAGTATCCATGACAACACGCTGAGTATTATTGTGATGTCATCTTGAATGTAAACATTTTTAACTGCTACATGTATATCATACCACAAATATTTTCTCTCTCATGGCAAATCTCCTTGGTAGCATGGTGAGTCCCTCTGTGAAATAGATTTCCACATAAAAGTGTTTCTTGGAGGAAGAGGTTAGGATGGTTGTTCCCTAAGTCAGTGAAATGGGCTGGCTGGGAGAATACAAATTGCTTGAAATGTTAAGGTAGGTAGCCCCGGACATTATCTAGGATGTAAAGGAGGTAGCCCCTTGTCATTAAAAGGAGGTCGACGCATTACCATGATGAAAAGGAAGTAGCCCCTGAAGTTACAAGCATTAATTATCTTTTCTCTGATGAAAGGAGGTAGCCCCTGAAATTAATTCTTTTCTCTGATGAAAGGAGGTAGCCCCTGAAATTAATTATCTTTTCTCTGATGAAAGGAGGTAGCCCCTGAAATTATCTTTCTAGAATGTAAAGGAGATAGCCCCTGGGATTATTGATTAAAAGGAGGTTGCCCTGGCATTATCTAGAATGAAAAGGACGTAGCCCTTGAAATTATGACATTATCATGATGAAAGGAGGTAGCATATCTTTCTAGGATGAAAAGGACATAGCCCTTGAAATTATATGACATGATGATGAAAAGGAAGTAGCCCCTGAAATTATGAGGATTATTGTTTTTTCTATGATGAAAAGGAGTAGCCCCTAAAGAAAAAACTTATCAAGTACTTTATAAACACATGAATGAAAATGAATGGATGTACGCAATTAAAACAAAAAAAAACAAAAAAAAACAACAACAACAACAACAAGAAGCATTGCTGTGGGACATCTTGACAAATAAATATGGCCAGTTTTTATACACTTCCTGTTGCTTCCCTTAGTAGGCAATATCAGCAGAGCTCCTAGAAAATCTGTCACCATTGGAGTGCGTAGTTTTGCTGATGGCTTCTGTATGATAATGTGGACAAAGCTGGGACTCCCGTGCAACAATATTGTCTCGACACACTGCCCACATGAATGTACATCCGGGGATATGACTTGAGCTTTGACCCTTAATGAATCCATCTTATAGGGTTTCCTTCCATCCAGAGAGTGGAAGAATGGTGTTCCCTGCCTAATAGATTCTTAATTTTCATCAAAAGTGGTAATTTATCATCATTTTCTCTTCCAATTTTCTGAATGGAAACCCTGTCATCATGATTTGAATCAAAAAAGTCATAAATAGTGTCTCTATGGGGAATGCATGATGTATCAATTAAGACAATAATTATTTCAGCCCCGCCTTGAAGGACTATAAAGTAAACATTTTGGGGGTTTGTCCTTTGTTGAGAGGTTGTCTTCTCTTCAGGGAGGGCTGTCCCCTCTGCCTTTATTAAGGCCACTCTACCATGCACCTATTCCAGCTATTTCAACCTCCCTAAAGAGATCACCTCTCTATTAAGGCCACTCCACCATGTCCCAACAGCACCTATTCCAGCTATTTTAACCTCCTAAAGAGACCACCTCTCTATTAAGGCCACTCCACCATGTCCCAACAGCACCTATTCCAGCTATTTCAACCTCCCTAAAGAGACCACCTCTCTATTAAGGCCACTCCACCATGCCCCAACAGCACCTATTCCAGTTATTTCAACCTCCCTAAAGAGATCACCTCTCTATTAAGGCCACTCCACCATGTCCCAACAGCACCTATTCCAGCTATTTCAACCTCCCTAAAGAGACCACCTCTCTATTAAGGCCACTCAATATCCCAACAGCCAGTTATCCACCTCCCTAAAGAGACCACCTCTCTATTAAGGCCACTCCACCATGTCCCAACAGCACCTATTCCAGCTATTTCAACCTCCCTAAAAGAGACCACCTCTCTATTAAGGCCACTCCACCTGTCCCAACAACACCTATTCCAGCTATTTCAACCTCCCTAAAGAGACCACCTCTCTATTAAGGCCACTCTACCATGTCCCAACAGCACCTATTCCAGCTATTTCAACCTCCCTAAAGAGACCACCTCTCTATTAAGGCCACTTCACCATGTCCCAACAGCACCTATTCCAGTTATTCCAACCTCCCTAAAGAGATCACCTCTCTATTAAGGCCACTCCACCATGTCCCAACAGCACATCCACCGAAAGGGATTATTTCCAGCAATTCATTATTAGGCATGTACGGACTAGCAGTCAACCACACTAGAAGTTCTGTATTCATTGTCCAACCGTAGGAGCTGAGTCTTCCAGCCATTACTAAGTGGTCTCTCTCTCTCTCTCTCTCTCTCTCTCTCTCTCTCTCTCTCTCTCTCTCTCTCTCTCTCTCTCTCTCTCTCTCTCTCTCTCTCTCTCTCTCTCTCTCTCTCTCTCTCTCTCTCTCTCTCTCTCTCTCTCTCTCTCTCTCTCTCTCTCTCTCTCTCTCTCTCTCTCTCTCTCTCTCTCTCCACATTCTCTTTGAGGGTAGCATATAACTAGCTGAGAGAGAGAGAGAAGGGGGGATTTCCACTTAGGATGTATGTGTATGGAAAGTACAGGCTTCTATATTGCTACACACAATTCATACGGATTCTAATTGTCGGGCAAACACGCAATGTGGCATGATCTGGAGACCTGAAGACATAAAAGAAACCAATTTTGACTCGAGATTAGGTCAGACATGCAAAAACTTTGTAATTCGAGATGCACTGAATCAGTGATTCAAGAAAAGTGGTCAGACTTTCAATGACAGACAGGTCACACATCGACACTCTCTAATAAGGTCGTATCCAGTGTCTCTAATAAGGTCGTATCCAGTGTCTAGAATATGATATTCTTTTGTGGTATTACCTAGTTCACCCCTAAAAAGAACTCTTTTGGGGCATGACATATGTACCCTAATATTTATTAATTTCCTTGTTTCTGTGGTGGGTAGGCCTTATGCTGAAGATAATTTACAATGAACTTTGGTTTCCGGTTGTGCTGCAACAAACACTGTCTTGGTGAACTTTGTCAGGTGTTTCCTGAAGTTGCAACTTACAGGGTATGTTAAGTATGCAGGACTATGAACTTTGGGGTTTGTAATAAGTTTCGTTTTTTGGAAAAAAAGCATCACAGGACTAGAGTGCATCTGTGCAAACAAGAGTCAAATCATAGTAGTATGATCTCTTCATCTGAGCTCTTTGTGGATTTCCTGCATTCAAATGTCCTTCAATTTGACCTTGAAATGGAGAGAGAGAGAGAGAGAGAGAGAGAGAGAGAGAGAGAGAGAGAGAGAGCTTGGCTATGCCTTTAAATGTTGGGTCAACTGTGAAGAAGTTATAATTTTAATGGGACGGAAAGGGATTTATAAGGACGTGATAAGGTGACCATATTGAAGGTTGTATACTAACCAATATTCCCGATAGGTTCACCTTTTAATTACTTATTCCATTCCCATGAGGAAAGTTATTGAGAATTTATGGCAGTTCGATCTGATACTATAACCAAACTGAAGACCTTTATTTGGTTACCAAGAATGAGGTCTGGAGTCTAGGTTTAGCTACAAACACCAGTGGGGGGATATGTGTCTTTGACAGCTTCAAATGCCAACTCCCCAAAGTGATAGTCTAGACATTGAAATAATGGTGGGCGTCTTCCCCATGCAGGGTTTATCCCTGAGAATGAGCACAAAGAATGTTGGGTATTGTTCACAGCTTTTGTGTGCACATTCCTGTTTGACCTACTTACGGACACAGTGACTTTGACCACATCAAACAGATCTCTCTCTCTCGGTCTCTCTCACCTAAACTATAGGCCTATGATAACTCAGGAATACAATATTTACCATGATACTTCTTTGACCCACAATGGCATGCTACTATAGCCACATATTCCACAGGTATGTTTAGGGAGATGCCATCTGAAGGCTGCTAACCACATCGAAGGAAATAATGAATGCTAATAAGAATGGCATATCAATTTAAGATACTTGAAGGCTGTCTGGGTTCTGTGAGAATTCTTCTGATAATGTCATTTCGGGCTGTATCTTGGTGGCTATGTGGAGTCCAGGAGTCGTGAGATATAACGGATGTTGACTGGTCAGGGGATAACCAGAGCCACTGCAGAAAGTCTCTTTGTTTGATAACCGTATTGTGTCTGTATTCGAGATGCCTATTGATAATGAAGTGAAACGGGGATAACATAGTAGACTGATATTACTTAAACTAAAGAGGGACAACCCTATAATTATGTATGTAGACGAATTGATTAAAACAGGATGATTGTAGTCCAGGGAAATGGGGAGAACCCTGTAATTATGACAGGGAGAACCCTATAAAATATTCCACTGTAGTCCAGGGAAATGGGGAGAACCCTGTAAATATGTATCGAGAGAAACAGGGAGAACCCTATAATGTAGTCCAGTGAAATGGGGAGAACCCTGTAATTATGTATTGAGAGAACTCTATAATGTAGTCCAGTGAAATGGGGAGAACCCTATAATTATGTATTGATAGAAACAGGGAGAACCCTATAATATTGATGATAGTATACTGATCAATTGATAGAAACGGGGAGAACCCTATAATATTGATGATAAATCCACTGTAGTCCAGGGAAACGGGGAGAACCCTGTAATTATGTATACTGATCAATTGATAGAAACAAGGAGAACCCTATAATTATGTAGACTAATTAGATGACCTCTAAAAATGATTTATAATTATATTTTTTATGAACAGACCTACTGTACAAGAAGACGGTGGAGATATAGTATACAAGGTCAGTAAACTAATCAGTAATCTAGTGATTTAATTTGTTGATTACACAATTAAAGTTGACTCTTTATGGGAATAGTTTGCAAGCTTGTGTATGGAACTCAGAACAGCTATCATAGCATGATGTGTTAGACGCTGTAAGAAAGACAGCCATTTTCAGTATCAACTACTTTGCAACTCCATGCTCAGCACTTTTTTTTGTTGATGCTTTTGATATGAGTAATTCGTGAATGAGGTATAATTGTGCATACCTTCTAGCGTCATAGTTTATTTCATGATGACTGACCATGGGTAAACTGAGCCCTCCCCCCCTCCCTCCTTGTCACCCAGCTCCCCCTCCCCCCTTGTCACCTACCCCTCAGCTCCCCTCCCCCTCCCCCTTGTCACACCCAGCTCCCCCCCCCCCCCCCCCCCCCCCCCCCGATCAGGTTCTAGTGTTTCACCTATAATTGGATGAGCAAATTAAGCAAACCCACAAAAAATTATGTTATGGAAGAAAAAGAAAGTACCATACATTATGTGCATATGGAGATATGAGCAACATAGGTCCAGCATTCTATGTACATTCTTTTTGCCGGCAGAGACAGTTCTGTTTAGTACAGACTTGATTTCAGATCTCAGAACTGTAAGAAACCGTCAAGATACGTCCACACAGATACACATGAAAAAATCACGTATTTAAGTGTTTACATTCCTCCATAGTGCCCATTCCAACTAGCATCCACTGCTTCACCGTGGCAACCAATATCTCAAATGGAGTGTGATAGAAACTTGATATCCTTATTTTGGCTTCAAGGGGGAAGGAAAAAAATTCCCTTTCTGTTTTAGGACATCCCCACCAATTAGTCAATATTACGTGATGTAGGGACAATGGAGATTTAACCCTCTATGTGCCCTCTCTGAAATAATATTATAAATATTATATAGTGGAACCTCTAAATATAGGGACCACTAATAAGTGTCCTGATTAAGGAGGTGTCCTAGAGTGTAACCTCTAAGTGTGGACATTTTAGGGACCAGTGATAAGTATCCTGATAAAGGAGGTGTCCTAGAGTGTAACCTCTAAGTGTGGACACTTTAGGGACCAGTGATAAGTGTCCTGATAAAGGAGGTGTCCTAGAGTGGAACCTCGAAGTGTGGGACCAGTAATAAGTGTCCTGATTAAGGAGGTGTCCTCAATTCAGGGTCTATGGCTCAGTGCTGCAGCTGTTTATGTTCCAGGACATTGCAATCTTTTTATGAAGACATTTTAATTTGTGATCAGAAAAGAAAAAAAGTGTCTCAGGAGATCTCTTTCTTTGGTAACAGCTTTGAATAGTTTTGCTGGGACTTCCATGGGCTTAGGAGTGATGCATTCTATCACATAACAGTTCATATCTTTCGAAATCGAGCTCAAAAGGTTCTCGGCAGCATCAAAAGCGTCTGGAATTGCTCTCTTGCAGCATTAGAACTATAATCCCTACACATTGTGCAGCAACTAAAAGGGTATTAACCCTTAAAAGGTATGCATCCTTAAAGCAGTTGAAAAAAAATTTTTTTCTTCATTGTTTCATAAGCCACTAACACAGCCCTTATTTGAAAACTTTTACTTCCAATTTAAACTTCCTTGATCACATATGCTTCTTTTTATGCTCTCCAAACTTGAAATATTGCACTGTTGATATATGGTCCTTGGTGTTAGTGATCTTTATGTAACATATGGCATTCATCGTTTGGATTGCTACATCTGAAAAGATATATTTTGCTTATAAAGCAGCAACAGGGATATGACCTACCTGCCATTAAGGGATGTGATTCTATTTCTTCATTGTTCCGGTACAAACTTGTCTGTGCAGTCATCGTGGTGTTACATGTTTTCCTCGTTTGCTTTTTACCTTATGGATGGATGTGACCCTATTTCTTCACTGTTTCAGTACATATATAAACTTGCCTATGCGGTCATGTGATCGTGTGTTTATGTGCTGTGCATCTCAAGTTTCCAAGTGGTGGCGTTTACTTGTTTTTTCCTTGTTGTTTTTTGCCTTATGGATGGGGTAACAGGAGATGTAACTTTATTTCTTCATTGTTTCAGTAGATATATAAACTTGCCTGTGCAGTCATATGATCATGTGTTTCTCTCAAAGTGGAGGTGTTTACTGTAGCAGTGCTTCCCCCCCCCCCCCCCCCCCCAAATTGCTTTTATAAGGTAGCAAATTTTTCAGCTGATCTTTTTAATCAGGACACCTCTCTAATCAGGACACTTTTAATCAGGACATCTTTAATCAGGACACCTCTCTAATCAGGACACTTTTAATCAGGACACTTTTAATCAGGACACTTCTCTAATCAGGACATTTTTAATCAGGACACTTTTAATCAGGACACTTCTCTAATCAGGACATCTTTAATCAGTGTTACAATAAATTTCAAATTTCATTGGAGTTACATAATTCTAACCAAACAGAGAAATGTAACAGGTTTCTCTTGTGTATGTATTTGCACCTTTGAAACACTTCAAATTCTGCTCCTAGACTCAATCAGCACTAGGTTAGTTCCTTTCACTTGAAGTCTTAGATGATACTGTTTGTTTTGTTTATATCTGAGCCCAATAAAACCATCTCAAATGTTCCACTACACCCTAACAATGGACACCAGCTTGGAAAAGCATTTTCATTTACAAAATGTATTCCCAGAATATGAGATATTGAGCGGTATCACTGAAGCTGTATAAATAGTACAGCTTTTATAATATTTAAATCAGAACCATCTTGGGATATCCAGTGATGTCACTGAATCGGGCTTGTTCATAAAACGGCTAACTTCATCCCATATGAGTATGGGATTAGATGTTAATAAGTGATGTCATATAATCTTTTTCTGGTCAAATCAGTACCAGCTTGGGATGATAACACCTTAAAACATTTCACCCCATAATTTCTTCTGGTCAAATCAGTACCAGCTTGGGATGTTGCCGTCGAACAGTTATAAATATGCTAAATCATCCCACTATGAGCACAGCTTTTATAAATTTCTTCTTCAAATCAGTACCAGCTTGGGATGTTGCTGTTGAATCAGGTTTTGCTTATAAACATGCCAAGATTTCATCCCATTATGAGCACAGCTTTTATCAGTACCAGCTTGGGATATTGAGTGATGAATTGGGCTTGTTTATGTTAGAACTAAGTTAGGAGAGATTTCATCCCAGCTTTTTTCTGGTCAAATCAGTACCAGCTTGTGATGATATCATTGAATCAGGCTTAGGAACTTTCATTCTGTATGAACATTGACTTTCATTGGAGCAGTAGACAACACAGTTTATTTTTTTACTCGTGATGTCAGGTTTTGCTTTGTCTATATTTTAAAAAAGCTAAGTTAAGAAATTTATTCCTTGTGCCTGCTTGGAATGCGATAACAAGTATCCTTTTGTTTACAATGAGGATATCTGTTTATTAATAAGGTATGCCAAGTTAGGAAATTTATACTTTGTTCTGTTTAGATGCCTACCAGCTTAGGATATTGACCAATTAGTAGGAGTAACTCCTGTTTACAAGATATAACCAAGTTAGGTCTGAATGTTTACCAGTGGAGCAATCAATAGGCAATAATGATTATTTACAAAGTTACCAAGGTTCTTGGTCTTTTTATGATTGCGAACATCAGTCTGAAAAACCAAAGGAATGTTCACATTTTATGTGTTACCGAAAAGCATTTTTATATGACGAATCTTTACGAAGTATACCAATTTAGGAAATTTATTCTTTGTTTTTTATGACTGATAACATAATGTCACTCAGTCTGAACTGCCAAAGCATCTTATGCCAATTATGTGTCATTATCTTCCCTTACTTATTAAGAGACCTTCGTTTATATTAATTAGGTCACTAGTATTCTGTCAATGCATTGAATAAGCACTAAATGGTAAGATACCGGAGCTGTCGTGCAATAGGTTGTTTGTGAACAAACATTTATGATTATAAAAGTTTTTAAAAATTATACGAATTTGTAAAGTATTCACTTTGAATCTCTGTTTCACTTGTAAGACATGGAGTTACGCATAAAGGGGAAATTCTTTATAGAGTATATACCTTTTTTGATCATTCATTATTTTTCTCAATTCTTAGCCAAATTTCAAACTTCAAAAAACCCAACTGGTTGCTACTGGTGTTTTAAATGTGAAATTTGGTGTCAAAGTTTGAGTAAATAATTCTAGTGGAATGATCAAGGTATTAATTGAATTCAAATAGAGTTTAGGAATTAGATTTCAGAAGTGTCCATGTTGCATGGTGCCACCTGGAATGAGATACCGGAATGGAAAGAGATATTGAAATGGAATGAGGTACGAATAGAATGAGGTATCAGTATACCTGAGGTACCAGTATGCCTGAAATGGAATGAGGTACGAATAGAATGGGGTACCAGTATCCTGAGGTACCAATATGCCTGAAATGGAATGAGGTCCAGTATGTCTGGATAGAATGAGGTGCTGAACACCTGGAATGGAATGTGGTACTGATAATACCTGGAATGGAATGAGATACTGTAATACCTGGAATGGAATGAGATACTGTAATACCTGGAATGGAACAAAGTACTGGTATACCTGGAATGGAATGAGGTCCAGTATACAATTAGGTGCCAGTATAACTGAAATGGAATGAGATACCTGGAATGGAACAAAGTACCAGTATACCTGGAATGGAATGAGGGTATACTGTTGGCGGGAAGAACGTTAAATAGCACAACTGCAAGTGGATAAGCATCTTGTTTATGGGAATTTATCCACAGTTAGTAAATATGTCTAATTATGCCTTGAACAATAAGGGGTTTCTGGTAGCTAAAGTGAAAGAAGTATCTGCTTGATCCCAAGATTACAACTGCTGTAACTTTCTCCAAATCTCAAATTAAAAACCAGTTCATAGAGTGGGTGTGATCAGCTGTTGGTGTTGAAATTGAGATAGAAAGGAGCTGAATTCTTTCTGCCATACAATGTATCAATAGTGGAAAACGTGTGCTTGTTATGATCATATGCTGTTGATTTTAAAACGTTCGGGGGGAGTAGGGAATACCGATTGTTTTTATCTTATGATTGATCAGAAATAATATCCTTCCTTATATGGAAGTGAAATATTGTGGTTTATTTTTTGTGATTGTTAGAGGGTCTTTTTCGCAGAAGCATGTTGACAGATGCTGAAATAGTAATATCAATTATTGTGGGGGATCGATTCAACTATGAAACAAAAGTCAGTCGGTTGTTATGTCCATTTTTAGTCTTTAGCAAACTTGAAGACATGTTTGTCTATGTCACTGTGGACTAGCTCTATTTATATAGATTAAAGACACCCTGACACTGGTTCTAGTCCCGTACTAACACAGTGGGACCTCTCACTGTGAACTCTCTGTATTAAGGGACACCCTCTATATCCAGGACACTTGTTCTAGTCCCATACTAACACACTCTCACTGTGGACTCTCTGTATTAAGAGACACCCTCTATATCCAGGACACTTGTTCTAGTCCCATACTAACACAGTGGAACCTCTTACTGTGGACTCTCTGTATTTAGGGACACCCTCTATATCCAGGACACTTGTTCTAGTCCCATACTAAGGTTCCACTGTGTTAGTATGGGACTAGAACAAGTGTCCTGGATATAGAGGGTGTCCCTTAATACAGAGAGTCCCAGTGAGAGGTCCCACTGTGTTAGTATGGGACTAGAACCAGTGTCCTGGATATAGAGGGTGTCCCTTAATACAGAGAGTCCACAGTGAGAGGTTCCACTGTGTCTCACTGTGGACTCTCTGTATTAAGGGACACCCTCTATATCCAGGACACTTTGTTCTAGTCCCATACTAATGCAGTAGAACCTCTCACTGTGGACTCTCTGTATTAAGGACACCCTCTATATCAAGGATCAACACTGATTCTAGCTGGATATAGACAGGTGTCCTTAATGGAGAGAGTCCATAACTTTTTTATGTGAAACTACATTTGTGTAGACTTGGGACAGGATTGATTCAATTTCTAGAAAGAAACTTTTTTGTTGTTGTTGTTGTTTTGGGGAAGGAGAGGAAGGGGAAGGGGAAGTTATAAAATGGCGAAACTGTAGGATAGAGACTGAAATTGGTGCTCCTTGGGATTAGCTTGTTTAGACTTGAGACTATGAAATTGTACCTGTACAAAAGAGGAATTGAACAGTTTTAATTGTGGAGTGTTTCATTGCTACAACTTATTCAATTAGAGAGAGAGAGAGAGAGAGAGAGAGAGAGAGAGAGAATAATTTCAACAATGAGTCATGTAAGGTTAATTAAGGTGTTGAGTACTAAAATCATTACAATTAAAATCTGAACACTACATGAAAGTACATTGTACATGATAATCCACATCCTCTCTCTCTCTCTCTCTCTCCCTCCCTCCCTCCCTCCCTCCCTCTCTCTCTCTCTCTCTCTCTCTCTCTCTCTCTCTCTCTCTCTCTCTCTCTCTCTCTCTCTCTCTCTCTCTCTCTCTCTCTCTCTCTCTCTCTCTCTCTCTCTCTCTCTCTCTCTCTCTCTCTCTCTCTCTCTCTCTCTCTCTCTCTCTCTCTCTCTCTCTCTCTCTCTCTCTCTCTCTCTCTCTCTCTCACAGGGTTTCCAAGATGGAATAGTAAAACTCAAGCTACAGGTTAGTCATGTGCTCAATTATTTGCACCATTACTTATTGCCAATCATAGTATTGGAAGCATGACCCCTTAAAAGTAATTGCCTCTTTAAAGCAAGCTATGTCCCTTTTAAAGTAGCCTTCTTTAAAGGCCTACCTTTTAAAGCAAGCTGTTAAACCTTTAAAGCAATTACACTATTAACTGTAAGAAAGAATCATGTCTTGAGTCATGGTGGAACCTCTCTTTTGAAAATCCCCTAATTATCTTCATAATGGGATACGTAATCACAGAAATATGCGTGTGTGATACATTTAACACTTTCCAGGGAGTCTACGTACATTTGAGGGGCTCAACTGTTAACTTAGTGGATTCATTATTGCACACATAGAAGAAATAATTTCCCCCACGATCAATCTTGACAAAAAAAAAAAATCCTGCGTTTTTAAGCCAGGTCCACAATAGAGAGTACTTCAGTGCATCATTCAACCTCTGTATTGAGGACACCTCTATACTAAGGACAATTTCCAAGGTACCAAGGTGTCCACAATAGAGAGGTTCCACTGTACTTTAGTGCATCATTCAACCTCTGTATTGAGGACACCTCTATACTAAGGACAATTTCCAAGGTCCCAAAGTGTCCACAATAGAGAGGTTCCACTGTACTTTAGTGCATCATTCAACCTCTGTGTTGAGGACACCTCTATACTAAGGACTATCCAGTATATGGTGCATTATTCATGGCTGGTTACTTGTGCAGGGGGCATGTACCAGTTGTCCCAGTTCGGTGGTGACCTTAAAGATGGGGATCCAGAACATGATGCAATTCTACATTCCAGAGGTCAAAGAAGTGATCCAGGTAAGATGGGAGGGGCTTGGTGAGTAAGGGGTGAGGAGTTTTGCATTCCAGAGGTCAAAAGTTAAAATGGGAGGGGATTGATGAGGAAAAGGGGAGGAGTTTAGGTCAAAGGTTACTTGGTGGGAGAATGAGGAAAAGGGGAGGAGTCTTGCATTCCAGAGATCAAAGAAGTGCTGCATTCAAAATGGGAAGGGCTCAGTGGTAACAGGGGTGGAGAAGAGAGAGGAGAGGTCAGGGTACAAAAATCGGAGACATCAAGGTGAAAGGGACTGGTAGAAGAAGGATGTTATGAGAAACTTTAAGCCTTATGGCACCAGTTACTTCATGTGCTCAGATAAACATTTAGGACAGTATTTTTAGGATACTTATGTTTGTATAAACCTCAAGGACATCTCCCTATATACGCACAGAGAGTGCATTAGAACTGGCAGGTCAAAGGTCATAAGATTGTACATCTTCTTTCTCTTCTACCCTTACTCTACAGGTTCTCAGAAGACTACAGTGAATCATTACATCTACACAGTAGAGTGTAGAATGTTTAAATTCATTCACTAACATAAGGGGGAAAATGATATATAAAATGACTTTTTTTCTTTTTCTTTTATAATAATAATAATCAATGTACTGACTCACACTGGCTATTGTTATCACAATTCTGTTATGGCTGGCCATCTGTTAGAGTGGCACATACTGCCACCCTCAATTCTTTACATACACAAACTTACTTTCAACTTCAAAAAGCACTAAAAAAAAAAGGAGGGAAACAAGTGAATGCAAAGATTTCTTTTAATTAAAAAGGTTAAGTTGGGATGGCCTAATCTAGCTGGTTGTATAATGTACTGCAGCCTCATATGAAAACAATCCCTACTTTTACAACTGCCATAGTTGGCTATAGGTAGTGGATGCAAATGTAGGGATTATTTTCATATGAGGCTGCAGTACATTATACAGCCCAGCCCAGCTAGATTTTAGGCTATTCCAACTTAACCTTTTCATTTAGAAGAAATTTTTTGCACTCATTTGTGATCATGTCTGGATAAGCATAAAGGACATTGTTAAAAAGACATGTTCAGGACACCCCCAAAGGACATCGTTAAAAAGACATGTTCAAGACACCCCCATATAAGCATGAAGGACATTGTTAAAAAGACATGTTCAGGACACCCCCATATAAGCACGAAGGACATCGTTAAAAAGACGTGTTCAGGACACCCCCATATAAGCACGAAGGACATCGTTAAAAAGACATGTTCAGGACACCCCCATATAAGCACGAAGGATATCGTTAAAAAGACATGTTCAGGACACCCCCATATAAGCATGAAGGACATCGTTAAAAAGACATGTTCAGGACACCCCTATAATCATGAAGGACATCATAATTATTATATAGAAGGATATTTTTAGGACACCTCCTGTTGTCCTAGAAAGATGTAGTTGGGACACTCCTTCTTCCCTCATCCACATTATCAAGACACCTGTCCACTTTATCTTGTTTACTTGAACTCAGAGGACACACAGGGGACCAGATCTAGTGAAAGAGAGTGTTTAGAATTTCCCTGTCCAGGTCAGAGTGGGGATCTTATAAAACCCATCCCAGCTATATATTTCCGTTATAGGATTTTGCCGGGGGGAACTTTGTGGATATTACATACATGATAATGGAAGGCTGAACTTATAAATTAATGTTGGGTTTCCTTTCTGTAAGATATCATTTTTGTTATGCAATTATGCTACAATAAACCATCAATTTTCTTACCAATTTTTAAAAGCATTTTTGTTGAGCATAATAGGACAGGGGTTCTGGCATTGGAGCATAGCACAATAGGGAAGAAAAAAAAGCATAATTTGCGTGTCTCTAGACTGAACATCCCTTCATCCTCCTCCCCCCCCCCCCCCCCCCCCCCCCCCCCCCACAGCTCATGTTCAGCCTCTTTTAGTCATCCATCATAATTTTATCAACAGCAAGTTAGTTTGCTGGAACATTTAGTAAAGAAAACAGCAGCTAAAGACAGTTGTGATATCTTTTTTAAGTTACCACCACCAATTACGTAGGTGGCTACTCTAATTCAGCAGTTTATGCAAAGGAACTCAAGAGTCAACATCAATACCTCCATATCTGCCAACCCCTGGAAGTAAAAATCCCCTATTATGCCAGCATTGTGCTTGCATTAAGGTTCAACCCATTATGCCCAAAGCTATGCCGGCATAATTTGCATGTCCCTAGTTCAGTCCCAACCTCTAGGACTTTTATGTTTATCTAGTAAGTGATCAGATGTCTTGCTGTGTGAAACCAAGAAAGGGGATGTCCTGAAGGCAGTACCTGGTGCGCAGCATTAAATAACCGCTCAAAATTGGGGGGGTTTCACACTGACAGAGTACTCTAAGAAATTTCATAGGTCAACAACATCCAGGGAAATTCTCCTCTGGATCTTCCGGCTCTTTGGCACTCTGAAATGGACTGGTACTCAGGGGAGTTACACATGCGTAAAGCAACCGTTCAGGGAAATTCTATACATCCAGCTCTGGATCTGGTTTCATGTTCTGACAGTTACAACTCAGGAAGCCAAAACTAGCAAGGGGGGAAGAATGTTTTGACAAGTGTTAGGTTATTTCTGATCCACCGCTGGATAAATTTTCATATCTAGCTTTGCTAGTTAAGCAGTGGCCAGGGATGGGTGACCCCATGGAAAGGCTGGTGGAAGTGGGGGTGGTGGTAAGTTGGTGGATCTCTACCTGCAGTGCAGGTTGAGACCACCACTCCCACTGAACATTGGAAGAGGATTAGTCAAATAAATGATGATTTTTTTATATTTTGAGCTAGCATGTTTTAGCTGTCACTAGCTAATTTTCGTTGGTGATTAAAGTCGGAGTGTCTCAGAGTAATCTTATCCTTTGCTGAAGTTTTCACCACTTGTTGAGCCCCCACTAACCAAATAAAAGGTGACCCTTAGCTGCAAGGTAATCCTGAACCATAATGATGCAAAAGTCTCCTGCTAAAAACGAATCTGTCCTGAGGTTTGATCCTTCACAACACGAGATGATGTGGAACTGAGCTATGTTTAATCAAATAAAGGTGATCCTGAACTATATAATTTATTGAGAAGAAGCATAATTCTCCCCCTGCTCTGAGATCAAGGTCCATCCTGAAACAATTTAAGCAGGCATGATTTCCCCTCCCCACAAGACTAAAGTTTGTATTACCAGAGAGACACTTTATCTAACAGCAGATGGTAATAAGATCAGGGATGGAGAGAGGCAGGATTTTCCCAGGCTATTTATCTGCTGAGAATCCCCTGCAGCCAGCAGGATACAACCGTTAATTATTACCTTTTGTGGCTTAAGTGTCTCTAGTATAAGATTTTAGTAGGGGGAGATGGAGAGAGAGAGAGAGAGAGAGAGAGAGAGAGAGAGAGAGAGAGAGAGAGAGAGAGAGAGGATCCTTCATCCTTAGCTGGTGAGTGGCAACTACCATAATTATAGTACTACAGATATCATCTCCTTGACAAGAAGTGAAGTCTTGGTAGTTGAAGCATTCAGATTAAAATTACCCTGGAAAACTGTTACAAGATTATGTTATGATGCTGGAAGCTTGAGTCCCTTGATTTAGGTATGGCTGTTATGATCAATAAATAAAAACAATAATAATAATAACAACAAGAGATTTATTTATAAACTCAAAAAAAAAAAAAAAAAAAAAAAAAAACCCCTGGGGGTATGTATTATACAACAATAACAATAATAACAACAACTATAACAACAAATTAATGTGAGGCAACCTCACAAGATTCCCTGGGAGAATCTTGTAAACAATAGCAATAATAATAATAACAGGGATTTTGAAGCTATCTCAAAAGGAATCTACTTGTAGAAGTCTTAAGCTTTTGGAGTCTTGTGTGTGCAGTGTACAGTGGGACCTTCTGACAAAGGACACTTCAAAAGAAGACAAACCTCTCAACAAAGAAGTACCTTTGTATATATACTCTATACAAAATAACCTCCAATCTTTTTACATTCGCTCTAATAACCTCCAAAAAGAGGACAATCTCTCTACAAAAGACAATCTAAAAGTACCTTTGTATATACACTCTATACAAAATAACCTCCAAAGGAGGACAACCTCTCTACAAAGGACAATCTTTTTACATTCACTCTAATAACCTCCAAAAAGAGGACAGTCTCTCTACAGAAGACAATCTAAAAGTACCTTTTATAACCTCCAAAAGAGGACAACCTCTCTAGAAAAGACAAAAAAGACTGCATGGGTCCCAAATGTGTCCGTTATAGTGTTTGCCATCAGTTGCATTTTGAAACTAAATTATTGTAGCTACGTGTAAGATATACTTACTCTCTTATCATGGATGTAAAAATATCCAGCAGAACTTCAAAGAACAATCTGTGATGAAACTATTTATTGATGCAAAGAAATTCATCAATATACAAACTATAAATATTAGGACTTCAAAAGAATTATGGACAATCTGGGAAGTAATAACAGTTATTAATAGACTACATACATTTGGAACTGTTGGGAAGAAATAGTGAAGCTGTTGGTAATTATATTCTACATGTGTAGGTGGAAGATGAAGAAGATGATGTGAACAGACAAGTCCTGGAAGAGCTAGAACAAAAACTTGACGATAAGTGAAATAATGATAACATTACTACATATGATACCAACTCATTACATTGCATCAGTGTTGCTCTCTCTATAATTATATCAACTCTGTCATTGACGGATTTTGTGAAAATGAATCTTATTTAACAGACACCAGATCAGCTCTATTACATAAAATTAGCATGGAGGGATAACTATCACAGATTTCGTGGTCTTATGAAATTTATATTGATGACTTCACACCTTGATTTTGAAAAAAGTCACTTAATTAAAGCCCTCCTCTCCCATGAAAATTTCAATTTGGATAAATAATCTGTTGTAATATTATAATGTTGCTTTGTTCTTTTGGTGCATAGAAATAAATCCCTAGCATGCATGAATGATGAACGTGCCCCATTGCTCCAAGAAGTATTGTGCTTGATAGTAGAGAGAACAGACAAACTGAAATTGCTACTTTAGGATTTGCTGTGAAAACAATTATCCCCATGGAATTGCAGGGGGATACTCAATATTAGTAAAGTTTTGCTAATCTCTATAAGATTGTTATGGCCACAACAAAAGTGAAACCTAGGTTTGAAATTATTGAAGTAGCTGGAATAGGTGCTGTTGGGACAGGTGGAGTGGCCTTAATAGAGAGGTGGTCTCTTTTAGGGAGGTTGAAATAGCTGGAATAGGTGCTGTTGGGACATGGTGGAGTGGCCTTAATAGAGAGGTGGTCTCTTTAGGGAGGTTGGAATAGCTGGAATAGGTGCTGTTGGAACATGTAGTGGCCTTAATAGAGAGGTGGTCTCTTTTTAGGGAGGTGGATAACTGGCTGTTGGGATATTGAGTGGCCTTAATAGAGAGGTGGAAACAGCTGGAATAGGTGCTGTTGGGACATGGTGGAGTGGCCTTAATGGAGGTTGAAAATAGCTGGAATAGGTGCTGTTGGGACAGGTGGAGTGGCCTTAATAGAGAGGTGGTCTCTTTAGGGAGGTTGAAATAGCTGGAATAGGTGCTGGTGGAGTGGCCTTAAATAGAGAGGTGGAGGTTGAAATAGCTGGAATAGGTGCTGTTGGGACATGGTGGAGTGGCCTTAATAGAGAGGTGGTCCCTTTAGAATTAGGGGGGTTGAAATAGGTGCTGGAATCCACGACATAGTAAATTTAATAGAGGTGGTCTCCATAATGATATTGTAGCCAGGGACTGCATGTAATAATAACCTTGCCATTAATTCTTATTTTGCTTAAAAGTACTTTTCTATAATATCATACAGAATATGTACCATGTAATTCATACATGTGTTAAAAGTCCAGGGCCAGCGAACTCACACCATTTATGATTGTAATATCTAAAAACTGCAAAGAATAATAAATAATGGCTAACCATAACACTGCACTATACAAAAATTGTCTGCTCTCTTGTCTCTTGTTGCTATGATGACGGTATAGTTGGTATGGTAATGGTGGTAGAAGCTATGGTGATGGTATTTAAGTGGACTGTGTCAAGAAAGCTGATCGGTTCTGTATTCTTGTTCTTCTCTCGAGCTCCTGAAGAAAGATAATTATGTAGAATTTGACAACCAATAAAGACAATATGGTAAAGGGTAGATACAGACTCTGGATTTGATAGCCATAAGACAATATGGTAAAGGGTAGATACAGACTGGGATTTGATAGCCAGCCGGCGCGGCCATGGCCACAAGACAATGTGGTAAAGGGTAGTTACAGAAAAATACACTCAATCATATCATTTGTAGTATTCGAATTTGATGACCATTACCAATAAGCATCAGCTTCATAACATACCCTCTTTTCTTCAGAGAGCATTCTCCGTTCTTCCTGAGCCCTTATTCGGTGAGTGGTAAGATCCTGCAAGGCCTTTTCTCTCATACTAGTTGCTTTGAACAAATCTGAATTCTCTCGCACTATCTTGTGCTGCAGTTCTTGTTCTGCCTTTTCTGCTTCCAAAGCTGCTGCCTATTGTAAAAGATGTGGTAAAGGGTCAACACGGTATAGCTGGGTGTGGTAAAGGGTCGACTAAGACACAAACTCGTTAAAGATACGTACACGTAGTAGTATTTCAATATGACGACCGTTTACCAATTTTTGGAATGATGACCATTTACCAGTTAAAAGGTTCACCGTGTGTGCCCTATGCACTTCCAAATGGTTCAACACTCCTTGAGCTTATGAGCCTTATTTTGAAAACAATAGTCCAAGTTCAGAAGTCTAAAATACATTTGGAATTATCCCTCTTTACCTTACGTAAGTCGCTATGCCAGTTACACTGTGTGTGACCTACGTAAGTTGCTATGTACCTTAAGTCGACGTGCATTCTCCCTCTTGAGGTAGTTCAAGTCATTTTGCATCTTCATCAGACTTTGATCGTGTTTCTTTTTCTCAGCCTCTGCACTTTTGGCCTTCAAGTACATGTCCTGCTCCAGCTGGTCAAAGTGGGTCACTGCACGCTGGAAAAATCAATAGAGATAATTATAGTCTGTTATTATATTAATTTGTGTGTGTGTATGCAGAAAAAATTTTCCACTGTAGACAGTAGCTACTTAAGGCAGTATTGAAGAAGAAGCTAGGAACTTGAAACCAACTATTGCAGAACACAATACTATTGCAGAGTTAGAAATAACTGCTGGTCACTGGTCATTTTTTGGAAATGGTATTTTTAAGTATTACATGATACTGAATGTCCAACCAAATCTTTACAATCACCAAACAAATTGCTAGCTCTGCTATACCAACCACTTGCTTCAAGATGTCATCTGCTATCTGTAATGAATTCGGAGCATACTTAATGAGTATTCATAGTTTAATTTTATTGTGTCAGTTCAGTATTCATAGTTTAATTTTATTCAGCTATCTGAATATTCATAGTTGTGTCAGTTCAACTATCTGAGTATTCATAGTTTAATTTTATTGCACACAAAGCGTATTCATATTATGGTAAAGTTTTCATAATATTACAGATAGCAGTGCACCAACAATGATGACATCTTGCATGGTAAAGTTTTCATGACATTACAGATAGCAGTGCACCAACAATGACATCTTGCATTGCAAAAGATAACATTGCATCCCCATGGTACGTACATGATATTGAATTCATGATGCACAGATAGGAGTCCCATTGACAACACCTTTACATCACATATGTAATAGTGTCCCCCTATATCCTTGATTTCCCCCTGTACTTACCGATAGCCTCTTCAGCCTGTCCTCGTGCCCCTTCCTGCGTGACTCATTCTCCAGGGTACTGTACCTCTGTTCCCACTCCTTCAACTCCCGAGTGTTCTTCTCCACCCTCCTCCTCTGAGACGCCTCATTCAGCACCTGCTTCCGAGAATCTACCAACTACACATGATACATACAACAGTCATAAAACTACATAATGGTCAGCTCAAACAGTGCACATATTTATGCAAAAGTCCAGACTTAAAGGTTTTTCTTGAAAAGCTCCATTTGACCTTCAATAAATTTTTGTTTTGAATAACTTTCATTTATTTGTTTTGATCTGCACCAATGCCATAATTGAGTATAATATGTAGCTTTGGTCTAGGACAGTCCCAGCTGATCTGGAGGAATGTCAAGTGTGGTCAATGAGCCTTTAACCTTTTGAGAGTAGCTGCATTGTTACCTGTGTTTTTGTGTTCATTTCCTGTCCTATCATGTCCAGTTCCACGTGCTCCGCCTCCTTGGCTATCAGACGCTGCATCTCTCCATTGTGCTGCATACGAGTACGCACATCCTGCAAGTTACGACCACCTACACAACACATGCACATGACATGCACATGACATTCACATGTACACATCACATGCAAGCCCATCAAATAAAATTAATGAAGTTAAACCCTATCACAATGTGTGTGTGTGTGTACTTAAAAGCTTAAAGCTTCCCAGCAAGGGGGCATGGCTAGTAGATATAATGTAGAAGCTAGAGTTTGTACTTTCTTAACGATCTAGAACGGCCTCATAGGTACTCTGATACGTAGGAAGGAATGTTTTAGTAAATACCATACCCCCAGTACACCCCCAAAATAGCTAGCTAGTTAGAGACCTGTAATACTTACAAATGAAAAAGAGGAAGATAGAGAGACCAACACAAAGTGATGTCATACAAGTGCTAACCACACGCACATCAATTATTAATTAGCTAGTTCACTGCTCAGTTTCAGATATGTCAAATAAGAAGAACCACCTTTTTTTAAATTCTCAATGCATAATTTTTAAAATAAGGACACCTTTACACTTGTCATCTTATTCCTCCAACATAATTATGATGATCTACTCACTCTGCCTCTGTTTAGCAGCAGCCATTTCTTGTTTCTCTTTGAGGGAATGGTGCAGGTTTCTTCTGTTATTCTCGAAACGGTGGCCTGCCTGTGTTTTGGACTTCTCTTCCGTTTTCATATTTTCCTCTTGAGCTATGGACCCCTGTGATTAATTGATATACTATAGCTGGCCCAATTGGCTTAGTTGTCATTTATAAAGCCTATCCATTCCCATTATGATTCAATGGCATCGTCACTCAACATACCAAGTATATCGATTTGACTAGAACAAAAGCTGTGCCATCTACTGCTTCAATGACATGTCTTAACCGCTCATAATGGGATGAAATTGGCAGACAAGTGACTGTTTCATATACAAACAACACAGGTAGCATAGCTATCCCAGCTCACTTTAATCATTAATTTTCAGCCATGATTATATATTATAATTAAAAAATCAGTGTGAAGAAGAGCAAAGCAAGAAACACTTAGAAAGCACTATTATAATGAAAACCCAAGCATTTTGACATTGGTAGTGAATTTTTGACGTCAGTGCAGCACACTGAAGAGAGCTTGCTGAAACTCAAGAGCTATCAGAAGTCATTAGTTCCTTCTGCTTCTACTGGTAGAATGACTGATGATAACAAAATACAGCTGCAACTAGCACTAGATATCATATGTACACATACTGGCTTTCAAGCAGCTGCTTAAAATGGGCCAAGTTGCAGCTCTAAACACACCTCCTAGCTTAAAGACAATCACTTTAAGTTGTGTGTATGTCTGTCTACCTGGATATCTTTCTTGGATGTGCGTGCAAACTGCTTGTTGTTTTCGGCCTCAGTTTGCCTGGTCTTGTGGGCCTCCATGTTGAGAGTAATGGCCAAGTCTGCCAGCTCCTTCTTCATTCGAAACTGCTCCTCCTGAAAAATGGATAGTGATGAGAAAAACAAACCATAAATTTCCACAGAGTGGCACATTACTAACAATGTATCTTACCTCCTTGGCTCTGATTTTGTCCTGGAAATCCTTGCTTAGTTTTTCCACCTCGCCTCGCTTCTGTTCCAGAGACTCAAGTAGATTACGATAGCGCCAACTCAGCTCATTTCTGTCAACATAAAAAGAAGTTTATACACGAGTCCTGAGCAATAATTTTAATACCAGTGTAACATGACAGGAAAGTAGGCAGATCATATCAAACCAAGCCCTATGGCCCCAAAATCTAGCTGGATTACATACTTTGACTGCAGCATCATATCAAACCAAGCCTGGATTGATATGATGCTGCAGTCATAGTACATAATCCAGCTAGACTTAAGAATTTTTTTTGTGCTCTCTTGTACTATCTCCACACTCCAAGATCATAATTGACATACTCTGTCTTGATGTATTTCTTTGTCGACTCGTTGAGTTTTTGCCTCCCTACTAGTGAGGCCTGTGTCTTGTTCTTGATCTCGTCCTTGTGGCGATGGAGGTCTTGTTGTCGATACTGCTCCAGTGCTTGCTCCTTGCCATGGAGAAGACGGTCCTCTTCGGACTGCTGCTGGGAAATTTCTGGAGAATGGATTGGGGGAGGAGGGAGGAGGGGGAGAGGAACCAGGAGAGAGGAGTAGGGGAGGGGGAGGGGAAAAAGAGGACAAGGGAGAGAGGATAAGAGGGAGGGGGATGAGGAGGCGGAGGAGAGAGAAAGGAGGGGACGAGAGAGAGGAGGGAAAAGGGGGAAGGGGACAAGAGAAGGGATAAGAGGGAGGGGAGGAGAGGAGGGAACAACGAAGAAGATAAGAGGGAAAAGGGGAGGAGGGAGTAGAGAAAAGGGAAAGGTGTGATTAGTTGCTAAAAAATAAATGGTCTCATGATAAAGGAAGGGAGGGATCTACTCTTACTTGATTCATATTGCTTTATGGATCTTTGCACTTGTTTCTTCTGTTTGATGAGGTCCATCTCGGCTCTCTTCAGATCTCTCTCCTCCTGTCGATGCTGCCACATATAATCCTGTAAAAGAAACACATCACTACTGCAGAGGCCATGCCCTACTCTTCAGCTATTTCGACTTGCCTAAAGAGACTACCTCTCTATTAACTGGTTCACTCAGTTTTCAGAAAAAATTTTGTTTACAATTTTTTCATGTATTGACCACGAAAATAAATTAACATTCAATTAATTTTAGGATATAAGGATTCATAACAACCTCTATTGCTTTGAGCCTTTGAGAACTTTCATCCAGACTCTTCTGTGCATGTTTGCGGATAGTGTTAGCAGAAGGTGGCCGAGGATTGGTTCCTTGCTTTGGGGGGCCAGGGATTCTTGGGAATTCGGATGTCTCTGGAACCATATTAGGCAAGTTGCCATATTCATGCGCCCTAGAGGAGAATAGAGGACAGGAGAAGTATTAATGGCACACCTGCCCACGCATGGTTGCCAAGGAAACTAATCTCCAAAATTTAAGGATTGAAACTCCACAGAACTAAGACAAACCAATTGCATTTTGAGAGAAATCGTAAAATATAACTACATCTTGAGGATCTAGTATGAGGACCCCCTTGCTTATTATAATTATTTCTCCTTGAAGAATGGCCTTCATCCTTAAGTCAAGGTGAAGTTAGAAACTTTTTTCTTCTTACTCTCTGGAGATGTGCAAAGCTGTCTTTTCAAAGATCCACAGTTCCATACATATTGAGTTAGCCCTTTAATACTGTTAGCTACTCTGGCACTTACTTGAGAAAGTCTGCATAAGCAGTGTCCGGTATCAAGGAGTCTCCGGCCCCAGCTCTGGAAGAAAGAAGGCTGTAGTGAGCTTGGAGCTTCTTGTAACGTTGAGCAGCCTGAGGTGCTGCCATTTTTGTTTGTGCGTTACCGTGGTGACACCTTCCACCGGCACCATATCCGCGCGCGCATCGCCTAGCCCCGCCCCCTAGTCTCGCGCGCGCGCCCCTCCAAAATAAAATTTTTTTTTTCAGCAACTGAAATATAAGGATGTAGAGAGGAGAAGTAAATAATAAGAAAAGTGAGACAAAAGGTTAGGGTGACGTGTGATTAGTCCAATGCTGGGATGTGGCAGACCCGGGTGATAAGATCTGTTGGGGCCTCCGGTTCCCTGGTTGCATGGCCAATGGTGGAACGGGCGCCCCTGATGCTCATGATAGCTGCACGTAGCAGAGAGAATGAGAGACGACATCGGATCCAGCCCATGGTGTTGCTGTAGATATCATCTCTTTTTGTTGAGATAAGAGTGGCCAGTCTCTTGTATGTGTTTATAGCAGCACGTCCCATGCCACCAGTGCAAGACAGAACGAGGGGAGTGAAAGAGCCATGTTCAACTTCTCTGATTCGTTGATCATAGGACCTTTTCTTTGCATTTTCATGAGATCTGTAGCAAGTTGTTAGTTGGGAGTTTCGGTTTGAGGGAGCATATGGGTTGAAAACCCTTACATCAAAGAAAGCTCTCTCGTGCCTACTTCCCCAAAAGCCATCAGCAGCGATGTCTAAGCGGGCTCCATTCTGACGATTTGATGATTGATTGTGGAGGGCTTCACCTTGTAGTGGCTGGAGATGTGGCTCTATTGCCACATTGTGACAAACTTCTGAAAGGAGATGTGCGGTGAAGTCCCGAATCTCATTATGTCTGATGGATGGATAACCTCCAGTGGGGCAGGAGAAGGCATGTTCCACTGAGAAGTTGTGGCCACATGAGCAAGAGGATGGAGTATTGATCAGCTGCCAACCATACCTCAGGGCCAAAGCATCCCTGAAAGCACTCTTGTGGAGTGAGAATCTAAACTCTTCCACGGGCAGTACGGTAAGCCAATTTGAGGCTCCTTTTTCTTGAGAAAGATCCATAGCTCTTTGCAGCTCGATAGGTAGATTAGCTCTAACTGAACTGGCCTGAGTGTTCTGAATGGCGCGCTTTCTTTTCTTCACACCAGAGACGGCAGAAAGCTGCTCTGCATGGGCTTCGTAGGGATAGGAGCTCTCCTGTGCTAGGATGAGGTCAACTAGTGGCTTGGTTACGTTCTTTGAAGCTGAGAATTCCTCGCTGGCTGTGGTGGAGGGATTGGTGAGTCCTAACCCACCCAGTCGGCATGGGAGAGCTAGTAAGTCCCTCTCCTTATCATTTGGGGCAGGGCGACTCGATAATGTTGGAATTAATTCTGTCCGGATATGTCCTCAAGGGGTTGTAGGAGAGGACCAATGTTCTCGGTAGTTCTTGATAAGTATGACCATTTGTTGACGAGTCCATGTGTGAAGGCTGCATATGCAGCTTGAGGGCTGGTCTCAGCGATTGAACACAACAACTTCAATTCATGACACCATCGGGCCACTTTCTCCTGCACATAGCTTTCTCGGAAGGAGGAGGTGCCCAGGGGGGATCCTAGGTAAGAGTGACCATCTGAAGTAATCTTGATCTGTGTATCACCAAAGATGGTAGTGGCATTTGCGAAAGAGGATTCCTTTGTTATCAGGTATGTTTTGGAAGCATTGACATGATATCCATAAGCAGGGCCGTGAAAGACGAGGGCATCTCACCATGAGCGGAGATCTGATAGGTGACCAGTGGCTGAGGCATCGTCTGCATACCAGGCTTGAGTGACAGAACAGTGAGGGTTTACTTTCTTGATCAATGGTAGTAGGGCTATGGCATACATTGGCATAGCTAGCGGATCCCCTTGCGTAGTCCCTTCTTTGGAGTGTATGGTTGTGCCTCCAACGAATAGTTCTGGGTCTTTCCGGTAAGAGTTGATCAACATGGTGGAGATGGAAGGGCATAAAGTTCTGATGTTTCTTAGGGCAATTTGACGATTCAGGGAGTTGAAAGCATTACTTGCATCTACCAATAGAACAGCCTCGCTGTTCTCCTCTTTGAAAGCGAGGTTCATGGCGTGTACTGCTGCCTCAGTGCCGCTCTTTTGACCTGCACAAAGTTGGACTGTACCTGCGGCATCTTGAATGTCAGCACCAGTGACTGAAAGGACAGCCTTTGCTATAATTCTCCGAATAGTCTCACAAACCCCAATAGGACGCACACCTGGGTTCTTGTTGAGGGCAATTAATCGGCAGGCCATCAGAGGGGCTAGGCCCTCTGGGTCAACCAACACAGTGCAGATACGCCGAGTGAGTAGTGCCAGGGAGTTGCAGAGATCTGTGGAGGCTGAGCCAAATGAGGTGCATAATCTCCTCCATCCATGAGCATCAATTCCAGATGGACCAGCGGCACCTTCAGTCCGCAAAGCTGCTGCACGGATGGTCTTTCCTTGAATGGAATCAAATACTACTGGGTGTGTTTCTGGTGGAGATGCAGCCTCATCCACTAAGGCATCATCTTGCGGGTCAGCTCCAATGGGATGCTTTAATTTGAGAGCATCTAGCACCGACATTGAGCCTCCATCGGTAGAAGGAACATTGTCAGATAGTTGGAGGGTGGAGCCTCGTTTCTCCTCGTTGATTAGACGGAGAGCTGCTTTAGTGTTGCCTTTTAGCATTTCTTGTGTAAAATTTCTTTTGATAGAGTTCGTATCATCTTTCCGTCTCCTGTTGGGAATTCGCTTCTGTATTGTTTTGCCCTCCAGTAATAATTCTTCCAGGTTTCCAGCTTTCCACAGAGTCAATCTTCGCTCTAGGCACGCTATGTGATCTCTTGTCTTGGATGTGCGATGTGGTTTCTGAAGAAGCAGTGCGCACATTGTCATGACTGCTTTCAAGGCTACACTCTCTAGAGCCGAACCCTCTCCATAAGCACGAAATAGCCGTGACAGCTCATTGATAAAACCTTTACCTTGGTTCCCTGAGGGTACAGTGAACACGTTCCGTGTCCAGTACACCACGGTCTTGTAGCACTTATCCAGCTGTGAACTGAAACTGCTGGCTTCTAGCTCACCCCATGTAAACACAGGTGCAGCAATTGTTTGGAAAATTGGAAGGGAGGTGGAGCAGGCCTGGGAGGAGCCTATTGTGCTTGGAGTAGTAGGTGTGGACTGTGGGTGAGCATTGACAGTGGGACAGGCGGCATTCTGAGTCTTGATAGCACTGGTAGCAGGATCAGCAGCATGGTTGGACTGGTTTTGGCTTGGTGGAGCAATATTGGCACAATTGCCTAAACGCAGGGGGAGGCAGGTGGAGCAGGGTATCCCCTGCTTGACACAGTGGCAGTTCAGGCATCGGCCTGTGCGGTTGCATCTGCAGCAGGTCATCCAAACAGTGAGTGCAGTCACCTAGACCAGGAGCAGAATCCAAATAAAGCACACTCCCGAAAGCCACCAGCCGAGCAGGAGATTAGGAGCCACTAAGGTGGGGGGTTTTCAAGCCTCAGGCTCTTGCACAGTGGTGCAAAAGCTAGACTGTAACCACCGCAGTAGCTTCTCAACAGTCTCAATATAAACTCAACAGTCTCGACTCGTGTGAATACTAGCCAACAGACTCGCCGATCTGATTATTACCTTTAGTTGGTAAAGGGTCCTAAATAAAATTTAAAAAAAAAATCGTAGGCGGGCGCGCGCGCGAGACTACCCCCCCCCCCCGGCCCCCCCTCGACCTCCCCCCCCATACATGCGCAAACTAACTGCGCATCGGATAGCGTAGCGATCCGCGGAGCCTATAAAAGCCTAGCCTATAACTACATCATTAAATTTTATATATTCTCCTGTATCACCATGAGTGAATGTTCGCAGAAGTCAGTTTCAGTCAGAATATTCGTTGTAGGCTCTAAAGTTTACCACGTCAAACCCGATACATCGTGCAGAAACGACTCCGTCTCCGAAGAAGAGATGGAGTATGAAGTCGCAGTACAGGAGTCTGACCCCACAGTTTCACTGCGGAAGGACACGAGCGAAATGGCTGTATTAAAACGTTATTTGGAAGAAAAAACTGTAATCTAGCTAGCTATGTCCATCGATAAACTTTGCAAGCCAGCTGGTCTGGTCCTTTGTAACTATTAAACTGAGCTGGTTTGTTCTTTCTACATATTCATATTTCAAAATAATGTACCACTATAGCTAGTTTTTTGGTTTGTTTGTTTTTCTTGGTATGTAATTTATAATAATGCTTTACAGTGTAGTAATGGTGACAATGCCAGTGAGTTGAGAGGAAAACACAAAAAATATAATATATAGTTACTATTTAAAATAGAGTACATGAGAGTTAAAAAAGTTGGACTGTGAAATAATTGATAACATCTTGAATATGGACACAAGTAATGATAGCTACAGGTTGATGAAGAGAGAAAATTATCCCTGAAGTGGTTCCATAAAAAGTTCACTAGACTATGCTTAATGGTGGCAATTGACAATTCAAGATTGAAAGGAGGGAGAGAGTTCCAAAGTCTGGGTATTCTGTTAAAGAAAGTGTCTGGATCTGTTGGTTGAAGCATATACATGAGATAGTTTTAGTCCAGAGGACGACCTGGTTCCCCTTTACTTTTACTGAAAAAATTATTGACATTGGAAAACATTCCTCGCCTAACTTTTAACTAGTCTCACGCACCGCCCCTCAACTACTGGTTCCATGGTGTAGGTAGGAGAGAATGTAAAAAATGTAAAGAATGTAAAAAAAAAAGTGCAGCTGGCTAGCGAGACTTGAGAGAATGGACCACGCTGGTGAGGAAAGAAAAATTGACATTGGAAACAAACTTTTTATTTTGCATTTTATTTTATATTATTTTATTTATTATATTATTTTATTTATATTATATTTATTTATTTATTTTATTTTGCTCCCAAAAATATAATACTGTACACACACACACACACACAATAAAAAAACAAAACAAATAAACAAAAAAAAAACAACTACACTCCTGGACCAACCGAATGGATAATGGTTATGCACAGCACGTATCCAATTGGTAGAAAAGTGGGAAACCCCCTATCACTAGATACAATCACAGTGTACATAGCTAATTACATCAAAACTGAAATTAAAGACTCTCTGCTGGTGCATATAGCTTGACCTGGGTCTTCTCCAATCCCTTAGCAGACATAGTCCATAGCTGGGATTAAATGAAACACACCTCTTTCCAGCTGATTGTGGAGGCACCGTCTAGCAGTGCTTGGTATTTATTGTTTGCATATAAATTGCTGATGAGTATTGAACTTCATTAGAATGAGGTATTATAGGAGGCCTATCTACATTAGGCCTGTGTGACCTATGTGGCCTATTTCTAGGCGGTTCACATCTAGGGGGTCATCCCTACAACCAGCCTTTAACTTCATACCATTTCCTATATGAACATAAGCTATATAATAGGAAATATATACTTGGGTACAACTAGACCATGAACAACTATACCAATCTGTTTTAAAAATACTTTTTTGTATTATCATACCAATCCAATATGAAGTCAATACACATGCAAAAAAAAAGAATCATTGTCACTGCATGGGAGGTGTGCTTGGCTGAGGCCTGAAAGTGAAAGGGAAGCTTCTAGTATTGTACATTTCGATAGTGATGGTATAATTGTATATGGTGGAGGAACAAAGTCATCAACCTACCAAGTGATGAAAAAGGACATTAGCCATTTCAATCACACAACTATGAATGTGTTATATCCAATCACTCAGCTTAGTAGATTGACATTGACTATTATAGGAACCACATGCAGCTTGACCTCAGTGAGTTTACTTTGCAAATTAATTGGTACACCTGTATTGTATATAGTTCAGTACTAGGGCATTGTGGGGCAAGCCTGATGATTTGGATCGGTTCGTGTTCATATTGAAAGCTGGCCGGATCTTTTTTCCGGTGCTGAGGCACAGTGCTGAAAGGCAACAAAAACCAGAAGTAATAATGTTGAAACATTCAGGAAAAGGGGCTTCTTGGGGATCATAATGCCAGAGCTCTAGTGGACACTTTGGTTTTCTATATTATTGGACTATATTTTTTCATTTATTAGAGGTAGTAGTCACTCTAATACATGTCAGTGACAACTCGATGTAAAGTGTAATCATTTTAATTACAAAATTAATGAGTCAACACTTCTAGCCAATGGAGTATGAAACAAAGTTTCTTATGTGAACGAACATGGGATAGCCAGATGCTACCTTCTGTCCAGGACGGTGGAAGCTGTTGAAATGAGGATCAGGTGCCATCTTCCCTGCCTGGTTGATGAGAGTGATGGTGGAGGTCCAGCAACATAATGTGTAAATACCACACCATAGTTACACATTGCATGCACGTTTCTGGACGACATACATGTAGTAAGGATGTAATTACTAACCATAAATTTCCAGTGTGATACATAGAGTTTCAATGGGACTATACGAAATGTATAGAATGAAGCCTAAAATTTGCATACAGCTATTATCTGAATAGGTAAACAAATCTACGTTTGGATTTATTCTAGAACTTCATTTAGCAAGCCATGTAATGTTGCCATAGGAATATCAACAAAAAGCATTTGTAATAAGAAATGGCTGACCAAGAATCAGCCACTGAACTCAAGTATTTGGTGAGAAATAGCATGTTTGGTATGTGTTATAGTGTGTCTTAGTCATGTGGAGTTTCATTGGAGATTGGCTTCCTTAGCAACCATGTCCTCTTTAAAAGGAAGCTATGTAAATTTTGGTTGATGCTTTGCTGTGAGGTGGTTCAGTGGAGAAACTCAACACAAAAGTCTCCCCTTAGTATGAAAGATGTACTTAATAGTCAACACTCAACTAGAAATCTATTCAGCAAGCTAGCTATCTATTTCAGTACCTTTAGGAAGACATCCAGTTGTATGACTCCATTTCTTGAAGCCTCTTCAAGGTAGTAAATTGTAGCATTTATAGCATTCTCCTTCGCATATATAGTCTATGAGGTGTGAGAGGGAGGCAAGGGATGAAGAACTCGGTGGTCCTGATTCGATCCTTTGTAGAGAGTGCTGCAAGCTAAGATATGACAATATGTTAAGCCTTGTTTACACGTGCGCCCAATCCGGGTTGGATTCAATCCGGATTCCAATCCACCTAATTGATATGGGTTGGGCTACCCGGATTGAAATCTGGGTTGGTACCGTTCACACGCGAAGCGAATCCGGGTCGAATCCGGGTTAGAACCCCCATGTAAACGGGGCTTTAGAGAATACTGAATTTTAGAACTGGCAGTAGTGTAGTGAAATTGCAGGAGAAAAAATAATTATTGTTATAAATAACCCATTATGAGACTGTTGACTCTAACAACATCCAGTTATAATATAATGGTTCTTTA
The DNA here is from genome assembly GCA_963924555.1 of Crambe crambe. Classification (NCBI taxonomy): domain Eukaryota; kingdom Metazoa; phylum Porifera; class Demospongiae; order Poecilosclerida; family Crambeidae; genus Crambe; species Crambe crambe. Next base: position 1,312,934 of record OZ004581.1, read on the forward strand.
GTCACTATAGTTCAGTTTATTTGAGGGGTAGGATCGGTCCACTTTTTAAGGGCATACTCGTCACAGAGATGGCAAAATGCAATGTAGTTTATGTCATTTCGACCGCCAACTTTCAATTCAAACTTGCAGAAGATGACCTCAAACTTGTGAGCAGTGACCTGTGCACTCAGTTCCAATTCACTCAAAGCTCGATGGAACTACACACAAAAAAAAGACACTTGGTCATTTGATGTGTATTGGGGGGGGGGGGGGGGGGGGGGGGGGGGGGGAATAGGTAATAGGGGGTTATCCCTTGTCCAGCAGTAATGTATATGATAATAGGATGATTACACTTGCCTGTGGTAAGACCTTACTTTCAAAGCAACTCAAGTACATGCTTGTCATTTCTTTCATAGTTGCCCTGAATCACCTCTTAGTTTATAGAGTCAGTGGATGCAACTACCTATGTAATAAGGAGATGCTGTAGCGAAAAGTCATGCACAGACTGACAGTGTTAGCTAGCTGTGAGTGTTGGTCAAGAATCTACAACAAAAACAAAAAACAAAAAAAAAAAAGAAGAGAAACACAGCCAGTGTTACTAAGTATAACAAGTAAGGGAAAAAGCATTTCGTGAAATGAAAAAAAGATGTAGGGATGACCACTGCTCAAAAAAGTAAGGAAACAAGAAGGATGGAAATGGGATCAATCTTTGTTCTGTATATCCAGCCAACAATCCCTACATATACACACATTACTACACTATAATCTGAAGTTACCTGACGTATATGTAGGGATTGTTGGCTGGATATACAGAACAAAGATTGATCCCATTTCCATCCTTCTTGTTTCCTTACTTTTTTGAGCAGTGGTCATCCCTACATCTTTTTTTCATTTCACGAAATGCTTTTTCCCTTACTTGTTCCTGGTCTTTTTTCCTCTCTTTTATGGTTTTAGCTATGATTAGAGTTCATTCTTCTATGTGTATGCAGGGACAGATGAAAGAAGTTCTCCAATAGCATACCAGCCCAATCATTTATCGAGTCAAGGTGTTGTGTTGTTGAGCCATACTTGGAGGTTGAAGATGCTGAAATAGAGTCTACCGTGGTGAATATAAATCCCCGAATCGATACAGTAGTCTATCATCAGCTAGAGCTAGCTAGCTAGAGACAGCTGAGTAATTATGATTTCGAATAATTGGATATTCAAATACATGCGCATGCGTATTATAGAAAAGATGGCTTCCTAATTGAATTAGTCGAGTGCTGTGCTCCATAGTGTCTCCTTTTTCATCGACTCTTTCGAGGATCAACGAGTAGAAAAGATCGTAGTTGGTAGAATTTGGAGTGGATTTGTCCAGAAATCATGGCTGTAGCTTGAGTGGTTCGAGAGATATGGTTGTCTAAGAATAATAATAATAGAGAAGAAGAAGAATATAGCGATTTACCTGCTTGCCGTATTTCTGAAACGGTAAGCTCCCTGGTCCTGAAACTTGGTCTGCACATTGTAGTAGGCTCTAGTAGGCTGGATAATCATTCACAGTAGCTTTTGTTAGGTCTAAGTGGGAGAACTAGAATTTCACTTTAGTATTAGTCTATAGGCGGCGTGCGCGGCCGTCCGAGTCATCCCTACATAGAGAGTGCTACCGCACTCTCTGATGAATGAAATGGCCCGTGGGCTTGGACTCATACATGATTAATGGTCCATGTACAATACCAATTGCTATGTTCTCCAGGATATCTTTCTTGGATGTGTGTGCAAGCTGCCTCAGTTTGCCTGGCCTTGTGGGCCTCCATGTTGAGAGTAATGGTCAAGCCTTCTTTATTCAAACTGCTCCTCCTGAAATGGATAGTGGTGAGAAAAACATACCATACATTTCCACTGAGTGCAGGGCTCACCACCCGGAAATGATTATCTAATAGCAGTTTAAATGTATAGGAAAAAAATCCACTATAGTTGGGGAGAACCCTGTAATTATGTAGACTAATTAGATAACTCTTCAAAAATTTTCGTGAACAGACCCACTGTACAAGAAGACGGTGGAGATATAGTATACAAAGTCAGTAAACTAATCAGTAATTTGTTGATTGCACAAATTAAACTCTATGGCAGGGCTCACAGTAACACTCTATTATTGTCTGGACATCTAATAGCAGTTTTAAGCTATATCAGAAAATGATCGGACAAATGAAGAAATTGACATGGCAATGTCCTGTGACTGACTGTCACTGTGAGCCCTGCTGAGTGGCACACTACTTAATATGTATCTTACCTCCTTGGCTCTAATTTTGTTCTGAAAATCCTTGCTCAGCTTCTCCACCTCATCTGTCTTCTGTTCCAGAGACTTGGGTAAACTAAAATAGCACTCTGTTAAACAAAGATTTAATCAGATTATAGTTTCTACATAGTGAGAGTCCTGTGAGTCCTGAGCAAATAATTTTAATATTAAAGTAGAGAATAAAATGCCTCAAATACTAAAGTCTATGCCCCTTGATCATTCACTATAACTGCTATAACTTTCTCAAATTTCAAATTTCTAACACCAGCAGAGAGAGGTGAACAATAGACTTATAAGAGGTTTTATATCAATGCCTCCATGAGATCACTTGTTGAGAGCCAGCGCTAAGTGATTAAAAAGTTTAAGTATGGTTGAATGTTGAGGCAACTGAGAAGAAGCAAACGTTGACTACTCAATGGTTGGTAGTCATAGAGATAGCATGCAGACCAAATAAATGTAAGCCACCTGTAAGCCACCTTTCTTACTTACTTGTGGCAGTCACCTTGGGGGTCTTGCAGTCACATACATCATTTAGTAATTATGACTTGTTCAATGGTCCAGCAAACTGAGGATGGAGGGCTTCCATCTTAACATGTGGGTTAATCAGGTGGTAAAATCAGTCCTATAGTACTTAAAAGGAAGTCCATCAAGAGCTGATAGTGCAAAGGTGGTTAATTCATAATGCGATGATTATAACAACAGCACAATGATTATTATAAGCTAGCAGACCAATGAATTGGATATGTAATAAAAATAGCAATCTGCTCACAATGGCAAGGATCCGCTCCTCGTACTATTCCCCTGAGACTATAAAAGCATATGACCACCTCTCACACTTGCCACAGAGTGTATATGCAAAGGTACTTTTAGATCATCCTTCGTCGAAAGGTTTGTCCTCTTTTGGAGTGTTTATCAGATGTTCCACTGCATCTCTATCACTGCACCTGGTAGATGTGACCCTCTGTGATGGCATCCATTTGTTCTAGTCCCATACTAACACAGTGGAACCTCTCACTGTGGACTCTCTGTACTAAGGGACACCCTCTATATCCAGGACACTTGTTCTAGTCCCATATTAACACAGTGGAACCTCTCACTGTGGACTCTCTGTATTAAGGACACCCTCTATATCCAGGACACTTGTTCTAGTCCCATACTAACACAGTGGAACCTCTCACTGTGGACTCTCTGTATTAAGGGACACTTCTTTTCAACGTCCAGTCTCTGATATGAATGTTGCGTCGGGTTGCCCTCAATTTTCAAAATTGATGGCTCTCGAAGATGAAAATTATGTTAAAGATGATGTAATCTTTATTAAATGCATTGTGGATACCAGCCGGATCTTCCACCCATGAACACAGTGGAACCTCTCACTGTGGACTCTCTGTATTAAGGGACACCCTCTATATCCAGGACACTTTGTTCTAGTCTCATACTAACACAGTGGAACCTCTCACTGTGGACTCTCTGTATTAAGGACACCCTCTATATCCAGGACACTTGTTCTAGTCCCATACTAACACAGTGGAACCTCTCACTGTGGACTCTCTGTATTAAGGGACACCCTCTATATCCAGGACACTTTGTTCTAATCCCATACTAACACAGTGGAACCTCTCACTGTGGACTCTCTGTATTAAGGACACCCTCCATATCCAGGACACTTGTTCTAGTCCCATACTAACACAGTGGAACCTCTCACTGTGGACTCTCTGTATTAAGGGACACCCTCTATATCCAGGAAACTTGTTCTAGTCCCATACTAACACAGTGGAACCTCTCACTGTGGACTCTCTGTATTAAGGGACACCCTCTATACCCAGGACAAGTCCCATACTAACACAGTGGAACCTCTCACTGTGGACTCTCTGTATTAAGGGACACCCTCTATATCCAGGACACTTGTTCTAGTCCCATACTAACACAGTGGGACCTCTCACTGTGGACTCTCTGTATTAAGGACACCCTCTATATCCAGGACACTGGTTCTAGTCCCATATTAACACAGTGGAACCTCTCACTGTGGACTCTCTGTATTAAGGACACCCTCTATATCCAGGACACTTGTTCTAGTCCCATACTAACACAGTGGAACCTCTCACTGTGGACTCTCTGTATTAAGGGACACCCTCTATATCCAGGACACTGGTTCTAGTCCCATACTAACACAGTGGGACCTCTCACTGTGGACTCTCTGTATTAAGGGACACCCTCTATATCCAGGACACTTGTTCTAGTCCCATACTAACACAGTGGAACCTCTCACTGTGGACTCTCTGTATTAAGGGACACTTCTTTTCAACGTCCAGTCTCTGATATGAATGTTGTGTCGGGTTGCCCTCAATTTTCAAAATTGATGGCTCGAAGATGAAAATTATGTTAAAGATGATGTAATCTTTATTAAATGCATTGTGGATACCAGCCAGATCTTCCACCCATGAACACAGTGGAACCTCTCACTGTGGACTCTCTGTATTAAGGGACACCCTCTATATCCAGGACACTTGTTCTAGTCCCATACTAACACAGTGGGACCTCTCACTGTGGACTCTCTGTATTAAGGACACCCTCTATATCCAGGACACTGGTTCTAGTCCCATATTAACACAGTGGAACCTCTCACTGTGGACTCTCTGTATTAAGGACACCCTCTATATCCAGGACACTTGTTCTAGTCCCATACTAACACAGTGGAACCTCTCACTGTGGACTCTCTGTATTAAGGGACACCCTCTATATCCAGGACACTGGTTCTAGTCCCATACTAACACAGTGGAACCTCTCACTGTGGACTCTCTGTATTAAGGGACACCCTCTATATCCAGGACACTTGTTCTAGTCCCATACTAACACAGTGGAACCTCTCACTGTGGACTCTCTGTATTAAGGGACACTTCTTTTCAACGTCCAGTCTCTGATATGAATGTTGCGTCGGGTTGCCCTCAATTTTCAAAATTGACGGCTCTCGAAGATGAAAATTATGTTAAAGATGATGTAATCTTTATTAAATGCATTGTGGATACCAGCCGGATCTTCCACCCATGAACACAGTGGAACCTCTCACTGTGGACTCTCTGTATTAAGGGACACCCTCTATATCCAGGACACTGGTTCTAGTCCCATACTAACACAGTGGAACCTCTCACTGTGGACTCTCTGTATTAAGGACACCATACTAACACCGTGGAACCTGTACCATGGCTGATCTTTCTGACTGGAATGCCATGAATAATTAATGAAAATCATTAACCCTACATAAGGTTTCCAAAAATGGTTGTGTAAACAAGTAAACGACTTACCTTTGAAAAACTCCTGGGTGTCCAGAGTCCACAGAGAACAAGTGTTCATGCTATCATCTGGCCTAGTGGTGTGTTGATTCTGGTGATTCTGGTTGTCATTCTTTACTTTGTGAGTCTCAGAATGGGATCTACTGAAAATTTACCAACAGTGGTGTAATTCAAGGAGAAATGGGAGGTGGTAATTGTCCCATTGCAAATGAGGTTAATGAGGTCATAAGCAATAGTCTTAGAATTAATAATACTAGAGTGTATGTATGTACCTGATTTTCAGTGATGATGCCACCCACTCCTTAGCTTATCGTAGTCACTGAAGAACTCGGTGGTCCTGATTCCTTTGTGGAGAGTGCTGTTGCTTTGCAAGCTAAGATATGACAATATGTTTGAGAATACATAAAGTTGTGAATTAATTTTTAGAACTGGATATAACTTACCAACATGTATGGTACTACTTATTCCCAAACATACCTTGATGATAGCTGCTAAGCAGTGTATTGAAATTGCAGGAGAGAGAAAAATTATTATAAATAACTACATTATGAGCAAAATCTGTACTGTTGACTCTAACAACATCCAGTTATAATGTCAGTATTATATAATGGTTCTTTAGTCACTATAGTTCAGTTTATTAGAGGGGTAGGATCGGTCCACTTTTTAAGGGCATACTCCTCACAGAGATGGCAAAATGCAATGTAGTTTATGTCATTTCGACCGCCAACTTTCAATTCAAACTTGCGGAAGATGACCTCAAACTCATGAGCAGTGACCTGTGCACTCAGTTCCAACTCACTCAAAACTCGATGGAACTAGACACAAAAAGGAACCTTTAATAACAGACACTCCAAACAAGATATAATTAATTCTAGCTAAGGATTGGTCGCCACACAAAAACTAAGAATAAAAAATTAACAAGACAGAGATGATGCAGTCGCAAAAGTAACTAGTGTTTAAGTGTGAGGGAGATTGGCCATTTGATGTATATAGGGGGGTATAGGTGATAGGGGGTTATCCCTACACTGTCACATCTCTTGTTCTTGATTTGAAAAATTAATGTGTTGTACACAATATTAGGCAGTGAAGAACCTAAGTCTTACTACAGGTAGAAGAAGTGGTACCATCTTCATCATCTACTCGTAATCTTCATGATTTCCCTGACTGCAGCTAGTTTGCTTAGTCATTATTTATAAATGCGATCTATCCAAAATGGGTGTGGTTGGGTGTGGCCAGATAATTTTTCGCACGGAAGCGCGCGAATCTTTTGGAATCCCCCTCTCAAAACTTCTGGGTATGGGCCTGTGTTGACAGTCCCACAGATTTATGAATACCATTATTCATAGGTAACTTGTGCACTTGTGAATTGTCAATGAATATCGTGTTATAGCTAGAATGCATAAACATTACCATATATAATACAGGCCCATACCCAGAATTTTTGAGAGGGGGGTTCCAAAAATTTGTGTGCTTGTGTGCAGAAAATTTTTTGCCTGGCCATGCCCACTTTTGCCTGGCCATGCCCACTTTTGCCTTACCATGCATTTCTAAGTTAACTAGCAGCTGCATAGTAAATCATGAAGATTATGTGTAGATGGTATGTGTACAGTAAGCTGAACTTAGCAGAACTAATAGCTTTAGGCACCAATAACTGTTTTAAGGGGGTTAGATTGAACCCCCGAAACCCCAAACCCCTGGGTACGGGCCTGCTATTCACCAATTCTCTGTATTATAATATACACATTATAGCTAATATAAATCTATATGATCAAATTCATTACATCATGACTATAGCACAATGATTACATTTCAGTTGCCCATATATGTAGTGTACACTGTGTAGATTGGATTATGCAACTAAACTCATTTTCATAGAACCTTTGCACTCCATTTATTGCCTTGCATACCAAGGCATCAGAAATCAAGTCCTGTTAGCTAGCTTATGATTTTAGTTATACAAGGTCCTGTGAATTCTAATTTGATGAGAGCTTTCTACATCTTTCAAGCATGTAGTCACTTGACAATTTAACATAGTACAACAAAATCTGCTATTAATTCCCATACCTCTCAAAGTAGGGATTTACTATGATATTGCAACACACTACAGTGTATGACGAGTAACATTGAGTTTACAGCATGCATGGATCAATCATAATAGCCTGATATGATAATCTCACCTGTTATGTAAGACCTCCATACCACAGAGATCAAGGGCACAAGAGAAAGCAATAAGAGAGATACATCCACATTGTAGCCTGCATGGGGAGATAATGGTACTGTACTGGTAAAGGCATGTGCTAACTACGATGGTACATGACCGGTAAGGTTTTCAAGGAAGTTGGTTGCTAGTCTAGTAGTTAAGAATGCGAAAGGATAAGGCTGCTGGAGGATCAGATAATAATAATAACAGCTGATCTACTTGAGATACAGGATATTGTTTACTTTGAGCTGCCAGGGTGAATCCCACAGAATATTACTTAGTGGCTTATTTTAACAGTCACACGATAGCTATAGCTACACACTTCGAAGTATTTGTATATATATTTGTACATCTGTGGTGTGCACAGCACAGTACACTTTGTTTTACAGTGGACTTCCAATTATTTTGATGGTACAAGCATAATAATTATTATTGGACAGTGTGTATATAATACTGTACCTTGCTTTTAATCTTGTCAAGCACTTCATTGATAGTGGCAGAATATGATGGAATGAAGTCATCAACCTAAAAATATTATGAGGTGTATTAGGACTTAGCAGAACAAGAAGTCTCTGAAGACGTTGTCATGCTACTGGACAGTTTGGTGTGGGCTACAAGCAACTTCTGAACCTAAATTGAAAGATTATCATCACAGTGGCCAAGAAAAAAAGGGCCATTTCATACCTTTTGTTCCAAGTTCTCTCCAGGATTAGCGAGTTAACCTCCAGCCCCACAGTGCACTTAATTTTATACTATGTAATACAGTATAAAAAGTGTTCGTTTAATGGTCATAATTTTGTGGCTGGGGGGAACTTGTGTAGAGACATAAGCACACTCTTTCTTCCTGACCACACTCTACATCACACTCTACCAGGCAGAGAGGTAAACACTCCATGCACACATAATATCATACCCACCTGTCAAAATCTAGGTAGAGCAAGTGATCCTTTCTTCAAACTGATAGAGGACATTGGCCAGACACTTCTGGTCATTCATAGACATCTCTGTGAAGTCCACTGCACCAGTATGCGGGTACAGGTTCTAGAACACTCACGGCAGAGACACACACTGGATTGGAATGCAATATGATGGAGATGATATTAGTGGTACAAGCTAAAGTTTATTGGTGAGGTCTGACTATACCCTTAACACCCATTCATAATTACATACCAAGTAGAAAAAAGGAAAGAAAAAAGAGAGGATCATTGATAACCAAAATGCTTGTGTCTCTCATCATTATTGGTCAGGCCTGAGGCCTGTGGCACCTCCTATGCCCTTACGTGTGTGTTTATTGTGTAAAAGGATCAGGATTTTGTGGTAAACCAGAGCCATGTACTGGATATGTCCACTCCACTAATGACCATGTCAAAGAATGTAACCAATATATTCTGTAAGAGGCAAGTAAGCAAGAGATGTGACTCACAGCTTCTAGCAGAATGGGTTGACAGCACTCAAAAATATCTTCGATTATGATGCATATAGCTACACAGCGAAAAAACTACAACTTATAACAGGTCTGGACTGCCCCACATACCAGTTATGACCTGTACACAGGTCTGTAACGGGTCAGTAAAATCTACAAAGTGCAATTCAAATATCTGAGCATGTGCAGAATGGTGTAACAAGATTCATAACTCTGTCCTATGGACACAGACAGCTAAATGACATTAGCTTCCATATATGGAAACTAACACCAATTCCAGCTTGAGTAAAGAGCAGTGTAAACTTGTGGCTTAAAACACAAGGAGATTGATTACTCTATGCTGCCGAATTGGGTCTTTTAAACTATGTCCGTATTGTGTACAAATACCTTTGGTGTGCACAGCACAGCACAGCACACTTTTGTTTCAAGTGTGAAAGATTGCTCGTAGGCTTGTAAGTCAAGAGTGACTTCCGATTGCAAACAAAAGCCATGGAAATACAAGATTCCATTAGGTCAGAGTACTACTTCCCTGTCTGATAGTGAGTATGTGCACACCCCCTTAGACCCAGACAATGATACATACAGACTGGACTGTGTGTATGCTGTACCTTGCTTTTAATCTTGTCTAGCACTTCTTCAATAGAGACAGAATATGATGGAACGAAGTCATCAACCTAAAATATGAGGTGTTACCACATTAGATAAATAAAACCACAGAATTAACTCTAAGATAATAATTAGCAATGCTGCTCAACCAGCCACAGATGATAATTAGCACCACTATACTCAACCAGAAGCCAGCCTGACCTAACCTACTAGTATGCTCTCTGATACTCCTCACCACACAGTAAATATATAATTATGTTAAATTAACAAACTTTTGCTGTTAAATATAACAAAGAATACCAGAAATGCATTTCTGTGCACTACTAGTATGCTCTCTAAAGCTTTGTAGTACCAAATCTAAATATATTATACTCCCCATCAGCCTGACTGGAAATAACACTCACTAATAAAGTAACTCACCTTTTCTCTTTTCCATAATTTGTGTCATTCTTGTTCTAAACTTATTTTCCTGCCTTTCTGGAGGTTGTAGCTCCTCCAGAAACTGGAGATAGTTGAATCCCTTGTTGTCCATGAAACGGACTTCTATGAGAGCTATTTCCCGTTCCGTGGCCACCAGTCCCAGTGAGAGTAAACATTGTCTATACTGATGGGGAGTCACATAACCAATGTGATGCCCGAACAGAAATATACAGAATGGTTATGTATTACTAAAGATGAGTATAATGTGTCAGTGATTTTCAGTATGCCAGAAGTAGCTTTTGTTCAGCAAAGAAAATTTCTTACGTGGGGAAAAAGGATTATTTCTGGAGAGTCTGGAAGTTTAAGTTGTCTAAATTTAGGACATGCTCAACCACTAATGATCATCACAGGGGCGGATCCAGGATTTTGAAAGGGGTATTTTTTTTTTTTTTTACTACACCCTTTTGTGCCCACTCAAAAAGATACTTAGTATTATGAGTTGATAGTGGCATTCTTCTGGGGTACATAAGTATTAGCAAAATGTTTGAACAAGAGAGTTTTTAATCTTGTGGCATGCTGTTAGATATGCAAACATCCCATGCTAATACAACCATTGTGGCAAACCATTGTGGCATGCTGTTAAATATACAAACATGCACTAATATGCATTGTGCCTGAGGGCGGCCAATGCTGCAATAACAAAGTCTAGAAAACCAGTTAGTAGGGGTAGTTCGTTCGAATATTTCCTAGATCCACCACTGGCATCAAGACAAACAGAAAGATAACCAAATTGGGCTACTGCACATGGTGCAATACAGGTTCTGAAAGCCTCCATAGCAGACTAAGAATTGACTTGTCCCTCAGGCCAAATTTCTCCCACTAATTACACCCACCTGTCAAAATCCTGGAAGATAGGTAGAGCAAGGATCCTTCTCGTGTAGTCCACAGCACCAGCACACAGAGCAGGGAGGGGCACAATACTCACAGCAGAGACACACACTGCATTGGAAAAATGCAACAACTGATTTTATGTGACCTAATACTGACAGACGTGTGTACTCATGGGACTATTCACCCAGACATCCCTGCTAAGAGCGGTTTTAGCAGTGAAGGAAATCCTAATAACTATAATAACTATCTAGCTAGCCCTCCCTGCTAAGGGAATCGCAGCTACTTACTGAGCATGTGCGTGGCGCTTTATGATTATTTCCGGTGCGTGCTAATTAACATACAGCGGTTTTCCAAAACCTTGCAACAGGAAAGTGGAAAGCGGAAGTGATTGGAGCGAATTGGTTGGTCAGATTGCTCATATTGGTCATGTGACTGAGTTGCAAGATTTCGTTTTATATAAAGCGCAGTCTCTGATCTAGCTACTCAAAAACTGAATTCACAAGAAGCACCTACTAGTCCTACTTAGCTACCAATACCGAAGAATGTCCGAATTCTATTCATACCAAGCAACAGTGGAGGAGAAATTCATGCACTCAGTCGAAGAGCGAGGATCTCTAGGCCGCGCCGAGCAAGAGATGGTAGTCCAGTCGCGATCCAGCAGGGGAGATCCACAAAGGCCTGGAGTAAGTAGCGAGATCCCCCAAAGAGAAAGCTGCCAGCCAACTCCAGATACTAGCAAGCTCGTATTGGTTGCAAATTTTCCTTCGAACTTTTTACAAAGAGAACGCCAGAGAAGTAGCAAGATCCCCCAAAGAGAAAGCTGTCAGCCAACTCCAGCTACTAGCAAGCTCGTATTGGTTGCAAATTTCGTTTCGAACTTTTTGCAAAGAGCACGGGTGCATCGAGATGAGCTGGTAACTGGGCGATCGAGAAGTGCCAGTTTACTCTCCGAAATTGCAGCAGCAGTTGAAAGATTGGAGCGGCACAGGATAGAAGAAAATCCAGATGCTCCCTTTCTCATCATTTGATGTATCACAACTATTTACCATCTGTTTGTCCACCCATGTATTATTTATCAATTAAAAATTTTTGTGTTTAGCATTGTGAATTTATCAGGAGTGCAAACTGACTCACCGCTATGTGTAGTAGTAAGGCCACACCAAGTCAATTATTAGTTTCTGGTCTTTCCCCTTTTAAATTAACATGCGGGCGGGCGGTAATTGCGACTATCATGGCTGCTGCAAGTTTGCAATCTTCCACGGTAGAAGGGTAGAATGTTCAGATATAACAGTTCTACGTTGATCAAAGGCATGGCTGGTGGAGCTAACTAGTACAACATTTCACAATGATTATTTCACACAACACGCACGAGGTCCTCTGTTCTTCTACTTCTTTTGCTACATATCATTATAGTCCTCAAATTCCCGCAGCGCGATTAGCAGGCGGGCGGGGGACCAGAAACTAATAATTGACTTGGTGTGGCCTAAATGACGAGTTATGAATTTTATTACAGCATACTCTTTGAGTTATGAATTTTATTAGTAACAAAATTCATAACTCAAAGAGTATGCTATAATAAAATTGAGGGAAACTATGCCACCTTATTTCTTGTATTCATTATGTATTTTTTTTCTACTCATAGTTTTGCTTTATTTCAGTTAAAAATAAATATATAAAGACAACAATATACATAGTCTCTTTTATAACAAACAGCTCCAGTCCAGCACCAAAACTCGAACAAAGAGAAACAAGTCAAAAATCGGGAAATTGATGACTTTAGATGACTGCACAACCTGATGCAAACTGTTGCCAGGCCTCCATCTCTTGTCAAGAGATAGTGGAAGCAGCCTTCTAGCTGCTTCTACACAATATCAGTCATTCAAAGTCACTAACTTCCTGTATTTCCAGAGGAGGTGGCTTCAAAAACAAGTTAAATCAGCGATCTTTTAGCAGGACGCAGTAGCAAGTACAGACAATCCCTAGCTAACAAATACCTATCTACACTGACATCTAACTTAACTTAGATCTCCTAGGCACATGCTCTTTGCAGTGAAGATACTTTAACCAATTTTCAGTTGCCTGCACAAGGTGATGCGAACGGTCGTCACTCTTCAAAAACACTACCATACTGTATAATCTATCTAACTCAGGATTGCCTTTTTTTCTACTAGTAGACCATTACCCATTGAAAATAGAGACGAAAACAGTCAACACATCCAAGACCTATTCCTGCAGTTGTACAGCAAGTTTCCTCACCTTTGCCTTGCAAAGCCAGAGGTAACCACAGTTTACACAAACCTTTTGTTCTACTGAGTCACAGTGTACATAGACCTGGTGATTTCTTTGAGCACAAAAGTGCTTGGTCTAAAGCTGTAGCTCTAGCAGTGGCAATCCCACTGCCATCTCCATCCATATAAAGCCTCAAACAGACTTTAGATACCACTCCAGGGAGTGATATGCAGTTGGTTGATTGAATGCTCATTTCAAAGGATTCTGAGAAATGTGGTCACTAAATTAATTAGCTAACACCCACACAGTCATCTTGTAGCGTGCATGGCCATAGCAGTGTCCTGAAATCTACAGTACTTTTACTTAGGGGAAGTCCATCAAGAGCAGTGGTGATCACTGGAGCTGCTGAAGTGTGATTACTATTTCACCGGGTCTCTCAAAAGTACAGTTAAACTTTCATGGAACACTACCTGTCTGAATCTAGTAGCAGTTACAGAGTCAGAACGTAAGGGATCAGCATCCTGGAAATGATCAGAGACCCTGATCCGGTTGTATTGGACATGTTCCCTCAGACAGGAGATCCACTTTCTCAGGGAGGAGGGGCTGGAGGAGTGGCTGTCCATCAGCACTGTTACTGTAGTGATAGAGTCTCTATTTCCAGCAAAAACTCGCAAGGTAGTGAGCTGACTCTGTTCACTCATTACAAGAGGGTTTTTCTACTCAGATTATTTCACCTTAATTGACATGTAAACAAATCTGGCCACCTCTTGGTGTGGGTTCAACCCATTATTTGGTCTCCATTCCTATACCTATGAATCATTTTAAAAGATCACAACAGATCATAAATTGTGATCAGATTCAAACCATGAGTTGAGGAACACAAATTTAATCCAACAAGCTTTCGCTCAAAAAGCAAAGCAAGTAAGTATAAACTTCCTTGCAACGTACGCACTTCCTCCAAGTCCTATAGTTTGCCTCTGATTCTTGCTGTGTGTGTACTATATGAGTCAATTTTTTTTTTATACTCCAGATGTAAGCAAACCTTGCACTCTACCTTAGTGAGAGTCTGCAGGGTTTCATCTAAGGAGGGGGGCACAGGGGAAGCTTCCCCTCCAAACAGCTCAACTTCCCCCCCAAACTGACCCAGCTTCCCCCCCAAGATATTACCAGTTTTAGGATAAAAAATTTAAAAAACAACTTCTAAGTATTATTTTAGAATTTAAGCATTTTCGGCTTCACGCTCTGCGTGGGAGGGGACACATCCCCCTCCTGCACCCTCCCCCCACTGTGGCCTTATGGCCGCACGTTCCATGAGCTTCCCCTCCAAGGTGAAATTCCTAGATGAAACCCTGGTCTGTCATGACATTTTACTCACCTATCAGTTGATTTAGTGATGGCCTCTTCCATGGTTTGTCCAGTATAGTCCTCATCAATAATCTGAATGAAGGCCGTATAGTTGACATCTCTGCTATTTGCATCTTCAAATTTTCGTTCCAAAAGCTACATACATACAGTATAATAGAAAGTTACTGTAGTCTGACTCTTTAAATTGAACTGCTTTACAACTCTCTCTCTCTCTCTCTCTCTCTCTCTCTCTCTCTCTCTCTCTCTCTCTCTCTCTACCTCAACTTCTTCTTCACTGACATTGAGGGTTGAATTCTCTCAAATTGGGTGTGTGTAACTCCACGAGTGAAACTGCAAATGAAATTAAGTTTACCAAACACCCAGAACAATATGCTACATATCCTATAAGCAGTAAAATTTATCAAGTCTTAGAGAATGATATCACTTGTACCCATACTACAGAGGTTGTTTCTATTTGTCAAGGACACTTTATAATGGAATGACCATGTCAGAAGAGGATCTCAGCACAATTTCTCAAGTGGTTTGAATATTTTCAGAGCTCTAGGGTAAAGGGTAGGGCACATTATTTTGATGATTTTACTACTTGTGAAATGTTAGTACTCAAATATTACATCTTCCCAAAACAAAATATACTGACCCTGTCATTGTCCCTGAAATGATCATACAGGAAGTACAGGAGGATCCTATGGGTCTTGACCTCATTCTTCAGACGCTGGAGTATCTCTATAACCCTTTCTTCCTCTGCAGCAGACCCAAGATGTTTCAGAGGCTATAATGTATGCAAATAGTCATACAAGTAATGGGAGGTGCAGAGTTCAATGTTTATTATTTATGAGTTGGAATATCACTCAAAAGAGAGATTGTTTGCTTTATTCTGCTAGCTGGACAGTGTGCACGTGGAGTGTATAGATATTATAATGCCCTCAGCTTTAAGAATGGTCGTCTTTAGTTATTTTCAGCTCTTGCTGTTATTTTTGTTTGTTTTTGCCTCAGCACCAAAGTGCCGAGGCACAGTGCTGAAGGCGACTATGCATGGTGGTACGTTATAGTAGCACGTGCAAATAGTTATACACATGCGCATGACTTGACCTTACAAGCCACATGTATAGAAAGTAACAGCAGGCTGGGCAAGTTAATGACTGTCTGAGAGCAAACAGGAGAGCAGAGTGTACAACCTCAAGATTTTATGAACGTCTGAACAGCAAGAGTGAGCCTTAACTAGCGAATAACAGAAGCTACAAAGTCGAGTTAAGACTCAGAGTTGAGAAAGCAGAAAGCTGAAGACCAGGCATGTTATAATAACAGAAAGTAAGCAAGAAATAGCGAGACCAGAGGGTACAAAGCTCAAGATCATCTAGCAGAGCCTGCAATAAAAACAAGTCATAAGTAGGCTGAGAAAGCTGAAAGATAGCCAAGCTATAGCTATGACCACCATAAAAGCTCACTCACTTAAAAAAAACAACTATGAATAGCATTAACAAAAAAACAAACAAAAAAACAACATAATAATGACAGTGCATGCAAAAAGTAGTCCAGTATAACTCCTATAATTATTTATATACCTGCAAAATGATAATAAGTTTACTACGTGCCGAGGCATCCAGTCTTTTAAAAGACAACTTGTTATAGTAGCCACATTGGATCCATGTATTGCACCAATTAGAATAACCCTTATGCACACCTTCATCGGTTTAATAATGACAGTGGTTTGTGCATGTGGCTATGGTTTGTTTATGTAGTTTGGGAAACCCCCTGTGCATGTGGCTATGGTTTGTGTTTATGTGGTTTGGGAACCCCCGTGCAAGTTTGTTATGAATGGCATAGAGAGAATATTCATTATTATACTGGTCTTAATTCTGATCATGCATAAATAGACTGAGAGTAGTCTAATTCTAACCTGAGAGGAATGGTGCATGTAATGATGGGACTAGATCATAATCTGAGGTCCAGAACTACTGTGACAACAGGACTAGACCATGCGATGCCCCTGTATTACAAGCTCTGTCTAATAATAGAGTGGCCAAATAGAGTTTTTAATTTTTTAATTAAAACAACCAAATATGACTATTTCAGGACTACAGAGGTTAGTGAGGTCATAAGCAATAGTTTTAGAATGTCCACCAACAATAATGCCAGGGGTTATGAATACTATATTATACTATGACCTATGTGAACAGTCAAGCATGCTCTGATTTGGAACCAGCAGCTATATTTAGACAATTGCAAAAATTATATATTCAATTTTTACCTTCAGTAGGTGGCCTCGAAGAGGTCTGAACACACTTGTGGTGGGCTTTTTCTCCAACCCTGGTTCATTGTATGCTAAAATGAAAGGACAATAATAATTATGATTATAGCAAAAGGGGAGGGTAAGCTTTCTATTATGCCACACCCCTTACTCCACCCACCCACCTCAAACCTAATGCACTGGCGTAGGAACAGAGGGGCGTAGGAACAGGGGGGCCACAGGAGCCAGGGCCCCCCATGCAGTGTAACTTTTGGTGCACCATCAGGCTGTTAATGACATGACCATAATAAAATTGAAATCTATATTTCAGGAAGTAGATAGATTATACATGACATTTCCAGTCACTTCAGCCACAGCAGAACGTTCTTTTTCTTCCCTTCATCAATTAAAACTTAGGTATTTTAAGAAGCACAACTTTTTATTGCTACACAAAGAATTAACAGATGAACTGGACGTAACTGAGATTGCAATGAAGAATAGATTACTTTGGAGTTTGATTTTTTTCTAAAAACAGCCATGTCATCTATTCTTGCTGGCTCAGTAGCCTGATAGCATGCCAATGTGATTTGAGCATTTCAAGTCAAGTTTCAATATATAGCATGAAAGTCAATAACATAACACATCCAATAATAGTTACACTCCATTAATGCTCAAGTTTGCCTTTTCTCATCAAAACAAGCTCTTGCTCATTAATGGGCATGGTCAGGATTAAATTATCCATGCCCTCTCCTCAAGTCTACTCCCCTGAGAGTTAGAGAGTTCTGTAGGTTCTGCCCACACTGGTTGACAGTGGCCATTTTGGCCACCACTAGGCTTGTACTTAGGGTTGATAAAGGGGGACTATGCATGTGGGCATGCTTGTGTGAGGAGAAAAATGTGCTACATTTTAATAATTGGTTTGGGGGGGGGGGGTTTCAATCAGAAGGGGGATCTCCCCCCTGTATGAAACTCTGGTACTACATATCAGTGATGGTCAAAGGGATTAGTCCTATAAAGTGGGCATGGCAAAATAAATTTCAGCCACTGCTCCAAGAATTCCAGTAATTCTAATAAGTCTGCTCACCATTTTCCATGAAGTTACAGAACTCAGTGTAGCGGACTCTACCATCAGGTGTCTTGTAGTGGTTCACTAGCCTCTGGACTTCCTCTCTGCTCAACTGAATCACTTTCTCACAGCAAAGAGAAATTGACATTTGATTGAGTTCACACATTTGTACATGGTATGATAGTCACGATAGTTATTTCAGCCATCACAACTTGTACTGGAATAGAATAGCTATAGTCAACGACTCAAGTACATGTGAAACATAAGGTTACTCCAGTCACACTATAAGGACACTGCCACTGTATTAAGGATACCCCAGTATACCACTGTATATACTAAAGACAATTTTCAAGGTCCCAAAGTGTCCACAATAGTGAGGTTTAACATACATTTCCAAATACTAATAGGTAATGACCCCATTATTATAAACTAGCAAAATAATAACTATAATAGGTAAAGATCATCATTACTATAAACCCAGATTGGCAGTGTATCACTAGGTAAAGGGTTTTTGTATGTATTTATGTATGTATGTATGTATGTATGTATGTACCTGATTTTCAGTGATGATGCCACTCCTTAGCTTATCGTAGTCACTGAAGAACTCAGTGGTCCTGATTCCTCTCATGTAGATGGCATCTCTCACTTGCTGCTCCACACTACACTACAGAAAACAGGTCAATAGCATAAACTAGTATCTCAATAGAAGAGACAATACATAATGAACACTGACTTCTATTGATCAATAGAGTCAATGTATATGATAATGGCTAATTACAACAGCTAACATGATGTATTAGCTGAAAGACAAAGCATTGCTTAATGGACCTGGACTACTATAAAGTTCAAGCACCCAGGTATGGCCCTGTCATTAGTATAATATTTCTAAATCCCACAAGTATTCAAGCGGAGCCTTATCACCACACAAAGTTTACACACCATTAGCCATATTTGACCTAACTATTTGGCAACACACATCTGAGGTTTCAAGTGATAGCTACCTTTGCCTTCGGAGCAAGGGGCAGTCCATGGATTTCGGGATCTCCTCCTGCCCCTAACCTGACTACATCCTCATGAAACTTGAAGTAATTGTGGAGACCATTAGAGGGCTCCCAGTAATGCTGGGCTAGGGCAGAAATCTCAGGGGGAGATACATTGGATGGTCCAGGAAAGCTATGATGAAACTGTGGGCATGATATGTATACATAACGTTTTTAACTTTTGCTTTCTGTATCAATTTGTGATTAAAGCATCAAAAAAAGCGATAACTTTATGGCGTACAAAGCATTCCATGAAAATAAGTTTGACTTATGATCAACATACAACCCATGAAGATGGTCTTTGGTAAATGGATAACTTTAATAATATATCTTGTCACTTAGCTAATAACATTGGTGATCAAGTTAGCTAGAATATTAGTCATTATGTACTGTATGAAGAGACCCTCCAGTAGATATGCTCTTACACATTCGAAAGATTAAATAGCTATATTTCATTACTCTATTAGCTAGCATACATTATTAGCCATGTATTGTATGAATAGACCCTCCAGTAGATATGCTCTTTACGCATTTGAAAGATAAATAGCTATATTTCATTATTGCTAACTGATACTAGATGTGTTGAACTTTAGGTTCTTGTTATAGTGAAGCTTAGCATACCTGACTCTCTGTGATAAACTCTCTGTTATGATGATCAAAGTCACTGTAACAGTTCTTCACATTTATTCCTCGACTCTAGAAGTATAAACCACAGTCATGTGTCATTAGGCAGCAAGCAATACCATAAAAGGAAAAGCATAGTGTAGGAAGTGCAACCACACCGTACCATATTATACATGACATGATGTCTCAACTTGTCAGCTAGTATTGATGGCATTTGAGTAGAATGTTGTCAGTATGGTCTTCAGTAGGGCTGAAGCAAAGAGCTTTGGCAGTACTGCGGACTGCGGAGGGATAGCAGAAGTCTAATAGTGAGTGGAATGATGGATATTAGTTTAGCTATGGCCAAAAAGTACTCAGATCTACAATTTTAGTGAGGTGCTTCAGGACTATTGCCACACCAGATCTTCAACTTGACAACTGATAACCCAATCAAGAGATTTGATGTTTACTGACATGATCAAGCTAAAATCCCTCTCTCCTTTTACCCCTATTGATTCTAGTGGCCTAGCTATAGTTGAGACACAGGTTGCACTGACTCTAGTCCAGCTGCCAGCTAGGTTGGCCTAGCTATAGTTGGGACACAGGTTGCACTCCTCTAGTCCAGCTTAGCTAGCTATATATACATGCATTCATCATACAGTTTGCACTCTAGTCCAGCTGCTAGTTAGCTAGCTATATTATACAGACTAGTTGCATTCATACTATTAAGTTTACTCTAAGAGATTTTTTGATTAGTAGGATCTAGCTACAGGGCTGTATGTTCCCCAAAACCAGGCCCACTATTTTGTTTTCAAAAAGTGGGCCCAGCAAGCCTGGTTATGTAGCTACTATTGTAGCCAGCAAATCATACTGTAGGTGCCTTCTCCTTTGCCTCCCAAGACAGATGACATGTCAGAGTTGCTGATTCCCCCTGATGGTCCTCTCACTCTTGACCCACAAGGAAGTCTGACATGTACGTATGCAACCTTCAATATTCCTTGCTTGTACCTAGTAAACTATGCATCTGTGCATAACTTGTGTATGTTTCACAGTTCAAAGGTTTTGTTTAAAAAAATAAGTCAGTAGTACATTCTTACCTTTTGAATCTCTAAATTTGGCCACTGGGTTCACCATCCAGAACTTGAAGATTGAATGCTGTATGGAAAGAAATTTAGGGGTGGGGCTCAGATAAACAAGTCAAATAATTATGTGATTAATGAATAAACTTTGTATAATCATTGTATGCAGTCTAGCTACTCCGAGCTTTTACTCAATCTGTATAATCTAGTATCATTTTCTATTGAATGCTCAAAGACCGTCCATACTTGTGCACCAAAGCCTCAAAATCATCATCAAATACATATCAATCCAAGGTGCTCATCAAGGCTACGATGAAATTATTGATCTGTGAAAAAGGGCTACAGTGATAGGGTGAGCCCCACAAAGTACTATAGATAGTGGATTTTCCAATAAAGGACACATCAAAAGAGGATAAACCTCCAACAAAGTACCTTTGTATGTACTGACTAAGGCTGGGTCCCAAGTGTGTCCAGAGATTCCACTGTATTTATGTCCTCACTTGTGATAAATCCAGCAGCCTAGGTCAAGGAGTAGCGGCCCCAAAAGAGAGCCTGGTATCAATTGTACATGTTAGCCTCGGATACGAACTTGTTTCGGTAGAGACCTTGTTGCCTTGACTACTGTATCATGCATGTGCATGTGCCCACCAAAATTATGGCGCAGCTGGAGTTCTGGAAGTTTTGTCTACAAATTGAGATCTGTCATGGGTCATTTGAACTGAAGAGCTCCCTGAAACTGCTGTACTGAGCAATACCTTCAGTTTTGTCCTCCCTCCCTCCCTCAATACAATGCTAGTCTCTCTTGCTGCTAATCTTTTAACTTAGTCATTAGTGTCCATAATTAGCATTTTTACCTGTCCCCTTTAGTGTTCATTTCCTGTCCTATCATGTCCCAGTTCTACATGTTCTGCCTCCTTGGCTATCAGACATTGCATCTCTCCATTGTGCTGCATATGAGTACATACATCCTGCAAGTTACAACAACACATGCACACACATTCACATGACATTCACATGTACACATGTGGCCTAATCATCCATTATCTGATTATAAGAAGGGGTACACACCACTTTCAAGGTCTGCATAGCTATTATTATTGACCGATCCCCCAGGACAGTTGCTATGACGACCAAGGAGCATGTTTTATGCATGCATGGACGGTGGGGGCATTGGTGGTGTCCTAAGGAGAACGGATGTAGTCCAGGCACTCTGATGCAGACACCCTATAACTTATCTCTTCAGGAATAGCTAGGAAGAGCATATATTTCTTGCTTGGCTTCAGATAATATAAGTAAAGTCGAATAGGGAACCAATGCATAATTACATCAATAAGCTAGTATTTCATTTTAGAAATAAGGACACCATTCTAGCCAGAATAGTCACCTCAATCCTCCAACATAAGTCTATTCACTCTGCCTCTCTTAAGCAGCTGCCATTTCTTGCTTCTCTTTGAGGAAATGGTGCACTGTTATTCTCGAAACAGTCATTTTGGACTTCTCTTCTGTTTTCATATTTTCTTCTTGAGCTGTAACCAGCAACACTAATTAATACAATAGCTAGCAGCCCACTTAAACAGTTACAGAAACCGACTAACATAACTCCAGCAGTGATATTTACACTTGCTGTGCTAAAACCTTACTTTCAAGGCAACTCGGATCGAGATAGTCTTTCATAGCTGCACCTCCTAGTTTATAGAGTCAGTGGATGCAACTACCTAATAAGGAGATGCTATAGCGAAAAGTCATGCACAGACTGACAGTGTTAGCTGTGCATGTTGGTCGAGAATCTACAATTATTGAGAAACACAGCCAGTGTTACTAAGTATAATGAATGAAATGGCCCGTGGGCTTGGGCTCATATGATTAATGGTCCATGGACATACAATGCCAATAGCAATGTTCTGGAGAGCTATGATATCTTTCTTGGATGTGCTTGCAAGCTGCTTGTTGTTTTCGGCCTCAGTTTGCCTGGTCTTGTGGGCCTCCATGTTGAGAAATGGATAGTGGTAAGAAAAACAAACCATACATTTCCACTGAGTGCAGGGCTCACCACCTGGAAATAATTATCTAGTAGCAGTTTAAATGTATAGGAAAAAAACCCACTATAGTCGGGGAGAACCCTGTAATTATGTAGACTAATTAGATAACTCCTAAAAAATTTTTGTGAACAGACCTACTGTAGTGGAGATAGCTATAGTATACAAGGTCAGTAAACTAATCAGTGATTTGTTGATTGTGCAATTAAACTCTCTATATTGGCAGGGCTCACAGTAACACTCTATTATTGTCTGGATATGAACATCTGATAGCAGTTTTAAGCTATAATAGGAAAATGACTGGATAAATGAAGAAATTGACTGGAAAATGTCCTGTGACTGTGAGCCCTGCTGAAATAATCCTTGGATCTGATTTTGTCCTGGAAATCCTTGCTCAGCTTCTCTACCTCATCTCTCTTCTGTTCCAGAGACTCAAGTAAACTACAATAGTGCCAACTCAGCTCATTCCTGTCAAATAAAGATTTACAGTTTATACATGATGAGAGTCGTCCTATGAGTCCTGAGCAAATAATTTTAATATTAAGGCTACGATTTTGCTGGGACCCTTTTGCTGATGAGGGGAGAAAGAAGCTTTAGTGATTGTCATGATAGACTGGTCAAAAATACTAGAGTCATGATTGCAGTTGCCACCAGACTATACATTATAACAACATCATGCTTTTCCATGCTACTTTCCATTGTTATGATCACAGGAAAGTTGCAACTGGTGATCATAATTATCTGTTCACTATGGCCTACGTATTTCGACTGCAACAACCAAGCCTAGCTGGACTGCAGACATAATTTTGCGGGCCATAGGGCCATAGGGCTTGGTTTGATATGATGCTGCAGTCATAATGGCTAGATTTTGGGGCCATCCTTACATTTGAGCTCCATGTATCAGTCACTCCAAGACCATAAATTATGACTAATTGACATACTCTGTCTTGATGTATTTCTTTGTCGACTCGTTGAGTTTTTGCCTCCCTACTAGTGAGGCCTGTGTCTTGTTCTTGACCTCGTCCTTGTGGTGATGGAGGTCTTGTTGTCGGTACTGCTCCAGTGCTTGCTTCTTGCCATGGAGAAGACGGTCCTCTTCGGACTGCTGCTGGGAAATTTCTGGAGAATGGATTGGGGGAGGAGGGAGGAGGGGGAGAGGAACCAGGAGAGAGGAGTAGGGGAGGGGGAGGGGCAAGGGGGAGGGGAAAAAGAGGACAAGGGAGAGAGGATAAGAGGGAGGGGAGGATGAGGAGGCGGAGGAGAGAGAAAGGAGGGGACGAGAGAGAGGAGGGAAAAGGGGGAAGGGGACAAGAGAAAGGATAAGAGGGAGGGGAGGAGAGGAGGGAATGACGAAGAAGATAAGAGGGTAAAGGGGAGGAGGGAGTAGAGAAAAGGGAAAGGTGTGATTAGTTGCTAAAAGATAAATGGTCTCATGATAAAGGAAGGGAGGGATCTACTCTTACTCGATTCATATTGCTTTATGGATCTTTGCACTTGTTTCTTCTGTTTAATGAGGTCCATCTCAGCTCTCTT
The DNA here is from genome assembly GCA_963924555.1 of Crambe crambe. Lineage (NCBI taxonomy): Eukaryota > Metazoa > Porifera > Demospongiae > Poecilosclerida > Crambeidae > Crambe > Crambe crambe. The sequence goes on from OZ004581.1 coordinate 1,337,193, forward strand.
CAGATCTCTCTCCTCCTGTCGATGCTGCCACATGTAATCCTGTAAAAGAAACACATTACTACTGCAGAGATCAATTTCTACTTCCCTAATCAGTTTTTCATAAATTGAAAAATTTTTGTTTAATAATTTTAGGATTATAAGAATTCATAACAACCTCTATTGCTTTGAGCCTTTGTGAACTTTCATCCAGACTCTTCTGTGCATGTTTGCGGATAGTGTTAGCAGAAGGTGGCCGAAGATTGGTTCCTTGCTTTGGGGGGCCAGGGATTCTTGGGAGTTCAGATGTCTCTGGAACCATATTAGGCAAGTTGCCATATTCATGTGCCCTAGAGAAAAAAATAGAGCATGGGAGAAGTATCAATGGCACACCCGCCCACGCATGGTTGCCAAGGAAACTAGGATTTAAACTCCACAGAACTAAGACAAACCAATTGCATTTTGAGAGAAATCGTAAAATATAACTACATCATGTCAATTGGCTTGAGGATCTAGTCTTGCTTGTATAATTATTTCTCCTTGAAGAATGGCTTTCATCCTCAAGTCAAGGTGAAGTTAGAGACTTTTCTCTTCTTACTCTCTGGAGATGTGCAAAGCTGTCTTTTCAAAGATCCACAGTTCCATACATATTGAGTTCAACACTAGCACTAGCTTAGCCCTTTAATACTGTTAGCTACTCTGGTTTTAATTTCACTTACTTGAGAAAGTCTGCATAAGCAGTATCCGGTATCAAAGAGTCTCCGGCCCCAGCTCTGGAAGAAAGAAGGCTGTAGTGAGCTTGGAGCTTCTTGTAACGTTGAGCAGCCTGAGGTGCTGCCATTTTTGTTTGTGCGTTACCGTAGTGACACACCCGGGCCCCCCCCCCCCCCCCCCCCCTTATATCTATGCCCCCACCGTCATATCCGCGTGCGCGCGCATCGCCTACCGGTATACCATACCACCACATCATTAAATTTTATATATTCTCCTGCATCACCATGAGTGAATGTTCGCAGAAGTCAGTGTCAGATTCAGTCAGAATATTCGTTGTAGGCTCTAAAGTTTACCACGTCAAACCCGATACATCGTGCAGAAACGACTCCGTCTCCGAAGAAGAGATGGAGTATGAAGTCGCAGTACAGGAGTCTGACGCCACAGTTTCACTGCGGAAGGACACGAGCGAAATGGCTGTATTAAAACGTTAAAAGTATCCCCAGACTTTGGAAGAAAAAACTGTAATCTAGCTAGCTATGTCTATTGATAAACTTTGCAAGCCAGCTGGTCTGGTCTATTAAACTGAGCTAGTTTGAGTTTGTTCTTTCTACTTATTTCAAAATAATGTACCACTATAGCTAGTTGTTTTTTGTTATTTTTTTTAACTTGGTAATGCTTTACAGTATAGTAAATGGTGACAATGAGCAAGTGAGTTGAGAGGAAAACACAAAAAAAAAAAAAAAAATATATGTATATATATATATATATATATATATATATATATATATATATATATATATATATATAGTTACTATACTGATGGTCTGAGTGAACAGCCATGAGATGCAATTAAAATAGAATAGAAAAGAGTACACGGGAGTTAAAAAGTTGGACTGTGAAATAATTGACAACATCTTGAACATGGACACAAGTAATGACAGCTACAGGTTGATGAAGAGAGAAAATTATCCCTGAAGTGGTTCCATAAAAAGTTCACTAGATTATGCTTAATGGTGGCAATTGACAATTCAAGATTGAAAGGAGGGAGAGAGTTCTAAAGTCTGGGTATGATCAAAGTCACTGTAGCAGTTCTTCACATTTATTCCTCGACTCTAGAAGTATAAACCACAGTCATGTGTCATTAGGCAGCAAGCAATGACCATAAAAGGAAAAGCATACAAGGAAGTGCATCCACACCGTACCATATATTATATATCTTTGTAGTATTGATGGCATTTTGTCAGTGAATTTCAAATGGTCTTCAGTAGGGCTGAAGCAAAGAGCTTTGGCAGTACTGCAGACTGCGGGGAGATAGCAGAAGTCTAATAGTGAGTGGAATGATGGATATTAGCAATACCTAATAAATTTTAGCGATTTTTGCTTTCAGTTAAAATTTAGGGTACTAATTTTGGCGACTTTGAGGAGGAGCTCAAGAAAAATGCAAATCAAGTCTGGCGTTGTTTAGCATATCACAATTTGGATTTGGCCATGATTCTGGTCATGGTGGATAGGAAAGGAGGGGCACAAGCATATAATTACTATAATATTGGCATGATTATAATGATGATGTGAATGTTATGAGTTCAGAGGCCAGAAGTAAAAGTTAGTTATGATTTCTTCAAATGGGTTGGCAGGGGGAGTACAGTAGATCCATCAATAAGCCCACTTATACCAGGAGCCAGTAGAGGAAAGTTTGAAGATATCACTCCAAATATTTTGGAAGAACTCGGCTCCTCCAGCAATGAAGTACTCAGATCTACAATTTTAGTGTCTTAGCTAAGGTGCTTCAGGACTATTGCCACACCAGATCTTCAACTTGACACCTGATACCCCCCAATCAAGAGATTTGATGTTTACTGACATAATTCCCTCTCTCCTTTTACCCCTATTGATTCTAGTGGCCTAGCTAAAGTTGAAACACAAGTTGCACTCTAGTCCAGCTGCTAGCTAGGTTGGCCTAGCTATAGTTGAGACATAGGTTGCACTCTAGTCCAGCTTAGCTAGCTCACAGTTTGCACTCTAGTCCAGCTGCTAGCTAGCTAGCTATATTATACAGACTAGTTGCATTCATACTATTAAGTTTACTCTAAGAGACTTTTTGCTTTAGTAGGATCTAGCTAGCTACCCCAAAACCAGGCCACTATTTTGTTTTTTAAAAGTGGGCCCAGCAAGCCTGGTTTTGTAGCCAGCAGATCATACTGTAGGTGCCTTTTTTATTTAAAAAATAAGTCAGTAGTACATTCTTACCTTCTGAATCTCTAAATTTGGCCACTTGGTTCACCATCTCAGAACTTGAAGATTGAATGCTGGTATGGAAAGAAATTTAGGGGTGGGGCTCAGATAAACAAGTCAAATATGTCGATTAATGAATTAACTTTGTATAATCATTATATTTGATATAGCTAACTTTATGCAGTCTAGCTACTCTGAGCTTTTACTCAATCTACTAGACCATTCTCTACTGAATGCTCAAAGACTCTCATTCCTTTTTTCTTCCATCCATACTTGTGGACCAAAGCCTCAAAATCATCAACAGATACAATCAATCCAAGGTGCTCATGCTACGACGAAACTGTTGATCTGTGAAAAAGGGCTATGACAGGATGAGCCCCACAAAGTACTATAGTGGAATTTCCAATAAAGTACACAATCTAAAGAGGATAAACCTCCAACCAAGGGATAAAAGTACCTTTGTATGTACCCTCCGAAAAGGACTAAGGCTGGGTCCCAAGCGTGTCCATTATTCAGAGGTTCCACTGTATTTAGTATTATTATGTCCTCACTTGTGATAAATCCAGAACGTAGTGGGTCAAAATCTTTAAAGAATTCTGAAACTCCTATCATCTTGTCTGTGTGACATGCCCGAGTCACTTCTCCACCTCCTTTGCTGTTGATAGTGGACTCTGCACCTTGTTCTCACGACCCCAATCTCCAAATATACGTTGGGGAGAAGCTGGGGTAGCACTGCAGTCTAGGTCAAGGAGTAGCCTTGGCTCCAGGCACTCTTTTACGACCTGTCTAAAAGAGAGCCTGGTATCAATTGTACGTGTTAGCCTCGGAATTCCGAGGCTTCCGTATATTCCTCGTACACAATTGATACCAGGCTCTATTTTCATTAGAGCCTGGGGACGAGGCTAGGTCAAGGAGAAGTAGTAGTAATATTTGAGTAGAAAATCATGTAGTTTATAGCTACCCTTTTGGTTTAGCTAATTACACTTGCTAACCATTGTTTATATCTGGTTCCATTAAAGATATGAATTTGTTTCTATAGAGACTTTATTGCCTTGACTACCGTATCATGCATGTGCACGTGCCCACCAAAATTATGGCGCAGCTGGAGTTCTGGAAGTTTTGTCTACAAATTGAGATCTGTCATGGGTCATTGAACTGAAGAACTCCCGTACTGAGCAGTTTTGTCCTCCCTCCCTCCCTCCCTCCCTCCCTCCTTCCCTCAATACAATACTAGTCTCTCTTGCTGCTAATCTTTTGACTTAGTCATTAGTGTCCATAATTAGTATTTTTACCTGTCCTTTAGTGTTCATTTCCTGTCCTATCATGTCCAGATCCACCACCTCCTTGGCTATCAGACATTGCATCTCTCCTGCTGCAAGTTACGATAACACATGTACACACATTCACATGTACACCTAATCTGATTATAAGAAGGGGTACACCACTTCAAGGTCTGCATAGCTATATTATTGACCGATCCCCCAGGACAGTTGCTATGATGACCAATGAGCGTGTTTTATGCATGCATGGATGGTGGGGGTGTTGGTGGTGTCCTAAGGGGAATGGATGTAGTCCAGGCACTCTGACGCAGACACCCTATAACTTATCTCTTCAGAAATAGCTGGGAAGAGCATCTCTAATAGGGAACCAATGCATAATTACATCAATGCTAGTATTTCATTTTAGAAACAAGGACACCATTCTAGCACCTACTCGCTCTGCCTCTGTTTAGCAGCTGCCATTTCTTGCTTCTCTTTGAGGGAATGGTGCAGGTTATTCTCAAAACAGTGGCCTGCCTGTGTTTTGGACTTCTCTTCTGTTTTCAGTTTTCATATTATCTTCTTGAGCTATGGACCCCTGTAATCAGCAACACTAATTAATACAATAGCCACTTAAACAGTTACAGAAACTGACTATTTAATGTATGATAGCTAATAGGATGATTACACTTGCTGTGCTAAAATCTTACTTTCAAAGCAACTCAGGTATGTACTTGTCATTAATTTCTTCCATAGTTGCCCTGAATCACCTCTTAGTTTATAGAGTCAGTGGATGCAACTACCTAACAAGGAGACGCTATAGCGAAAAGTCATGCACAGACTGACAGTGTTAGCTAGCTGTGTGTGTTGGTCGAGAATCTACAATTATTGAAACAAACAAACAACAACAAATAAACAAACAAATAAAAAAACAATGAGAAACACAGCCAGTGTTACTAAGTATAATGAATGAAATGGCCCATGGGCTTGGGCTCATATGATTAATGGTCCATGTACGTACAATACCAATTGCTATGTTCTGGAGAGCTATGATATCTTTCTTGGATGTGCATGCAAGCTGCTTGTTGTTTTCGGCCTCAGTTTGTGGTCTTGTGGGCCTCCATGTTGGGAGTAATAGCCAAGTCTGCCAGCTCCTTCTTCATTCGGAACTGCTCCTCCTGAAATGAATATAGTGGTGAGAAAAACAAACCATAAATTTCCACTGAGTGCAGGCTCACCACCCGGACATGATAATCTAATAGCAGTTCCCCACTATAGTTGGGGAGAACCCTGTAATTATGTAGACTAATTAGATAACTCAAAAAATTTTTGCAAACAGAACTACTGTACAAGAAGATGGTGGAGATATAGTATACAAGGTCAGTAAACTAATCAGTAATTTGTTGATTGTACAAATTAAACTCTCTATGGCAGGAACACTCTATTATTGATCTGGACATGACTATGTAGCAATTTCAAATGTATAGCTACGTATAATAACCTGTTGTGTAGAACACATAATTATTTCTTCCTTGTTGAGTTCCATACCACAGAGATCAAGGGCACGAGAGAAAGCAATAAGAGAGATACATCCACATCATATATATTCATGGATATTGACTTGCTCCTTACATACCTGCATGTATGGGGGGATATAATGGTAAGTTGGTTGTTAGTCTAGCGGTTTCTAAAAGAATGCAGGTGTTAGACTGGTATTATAGACCGAGGATTACATGACCAAGAAAAGAAAAGATTAACTGTGAATATTATTACCTGTATGACTAAACTAATGTAAAAAGGGGATACCCTTATGAATAAAAAGCTCACTCATCATTCCTACAGCTGGAGGACACTGCGATCTGTTGTTCCTACGTAACTAGAAGACATGATCAGAACACCCAGTGACTGTGTGTGCTGATCTATGTAGATCAGCACACACAGTCACACATCAGTACATGACCTGATCAACCTACACCATAAAACTGCCAAAAACTCAAAACTTAGTCGTGGTGAAAGGTCCTCCATACTTACTCTCACTCTATGACTCTATGACTAAAGTGTAGCGTATAATTGATTGTGATGTGCATAGACATGAATTAATATTAATTAGCACTCTCTTAGATCAAAGGGATACGTATTACCATTCCATGGCTTCAGTAAGCACACTCCAATTGCTGATTTCTAGGAAGTAGATGTGGTGGTATGATTATTTCCAGGATTGGGCTAGGATATGATCAACATACCACACAAAAGCCATATTACCCAACTATACTCCTATCCCTATCCTTTCACATTTTTCCCACTTACAATAGTGAAAGTGGAATACAACAGTATTATAGACTGGGACTGGGACTGGGGATGACTTCTACTTAAAAAACGCACATATGTAAATATATAGCTATGATTGCTGTGTGAATTTTGAAGGTACAATTAAACACTTTATCACTATTCCGCAGCCCTGTGATGCAACCACAGATGCTGCCACAGCTAGGGGCGGGCCAAACATATCTCTTGTAGGTATCCAATTACCAAAATATTTTTGCATTACCAGGATTTTCCCTAGGTGCTGTTGGCATGGATACTGTAGCATAATGCAAATATGTAGTGGATGAGGGTAGAGAGTAGTGTATACATGATTCCTTGACCATTCGGATAGCTCTGTAGTGTCTACAAACTACTACTACTAACGAACATAATGATTTTCAATTCAAAAACATAACTGACAGAGCCCAGTAATGAATGACAGTGGTACACGTGCCAAAGAATAGGTAAAGGGTTGAATAATGACAATGTGTCCGCCGTTTGGAATAGCCCTGCTTTGCCTTAGGTCTAATACAGTACATGAGTGTGTGTCTATACGCGTGTGTGTGTGTGTGTGTGTGTGTGTGTGTGTGTGTGTGTGTGTGTGTGTGTGTGTGTGTGTGTGTGTGTGTGTGTGTGTGTGTGTGTGTGTGTGTGGAATACATTATTGTCAGAGAGAGAGAGAGAGAAATTATAGGTTACACAGTATATGATGCTGTAGGGTAGTTAACAGTGACTGAGTCAGTGACAGACTGTGTGTACAGTGCTTCATGTCCTGTGCACCACAATAGAGACTTTACGCCACATGATTAATTAACATCAAGTATGCTCAGTTAACAGCCAAGCTGCAGAGCAGGGAGTACTATTTACCATCCAGTTTGACATTTTTGAACCGCAACGCCCCCTCACTTGGTTGTAATAATAATAATAAACATAGTTATTACTGTGCATTTTTGTCTGATCATGACGTCATGACACCCACAACATGATATGATTATGTGCATGAACTTGCCTGTTGGGCATGTTGATGCAACAAAGTTGTCTCTGGTTCTTATAGCTACGTATGTGGTTACTCATTTGAAACGAATTCAGTAGCTTCCACCAATATCCACAGGAACCGTGCACCAGTCTGGCACAACAGGTGCTGCTGGTATGGCTTTTGCCGTACCACTTTTATAACTGGTCAGGCAGAGCCGTACCAGGACTACAGGCTTGTTAATTTCTTTATGTCACATTAAAACCTATTTACGCACCGCAATGAAACATAGAAACACATTAAACACATTAAAGACTGTTCCAATTCAGCTACTCTTTACCCAGTTGGGTTATTATAACACCTGTCCTATGAACACTGAGTGATCGCTATGATATCAAATTTTGCATCCTTGATGTTCATGGTTCTTACAGCACATGTGTACTTCAGAAATCTCAGACCCCATCAAAGGATTGTACTTCTGAATACCCTTCAAGTCGCATCTTAGGTGTGATAAGTTGATGAGAAAAGTTAGCTAGGAGTGCATGTAGAAACAAGTGCAATTTCTAGAGCAGATTATCCACGGAGTATAATTGGGGTAAAGAATGCACTTAGCTCTGAACAAATGAGTCATGAAGTCGAGCTGCTATATTAGTACAGCACTTGGTTAGCATCATCCCCAACAGTTAAGTAGTTCTTATCATGGCTGAATGTTTGCAGAAATCGACGTCAGGTTCGATCAGAATGCTCGTTGTAAACTCTAAAGTCTACTATGTCAGAGATCCCGATACATCCCTGCACGGACGCGAGAAGAGAACTGACTTACAAGAAGAGGAAGAATTCTATGCTGTTGCAGTACAGGAGTCTGACCCGACAGTTTCACTGCGGAAGGACAAGAGTGAAATGGCTGTATTAAACTATCCCAAGAATTCTTTTTGAACTTCTGTGAATTTTTTACTAAGTTGTATTATCTAGCTACATGTGTGCAAAAAATAATGAACAATAAACCTTCATGATGAAGAAGTTGACTAGATTATTGTCACTTGTCCATTAATTGTTTTAGCTGATAGTAGAGATCATTAGAATCAAACTATTTGGCTGAATCTAGCTATTATATGCTCCTTACCTGAGAGTATAATGTGACATGCCTGAATTTGAATACATGCTGTTGCTGCCAATGTAAGCTCATTAGGGCAAGTGGAGTGAGAGATAGTTTCAGTACCATATTTTTGTATGCTACATTAATTTTGTCCTCACATTGTTTAATAATCACATCTTCACATCTCAGATAGTAGCTAAGGAGCTGGAGTGAGGGAGTTTTCTACAATTATCATCATAATTTTTTATGCTACATTAATTTCATCCTAGCACTGTTAAATTCACCACATTTCAGCTTAGACACACAATTATATTCATATAGGCCTATATATCATAGCAGAGGGTCTTATGTGTGGAAGAGATTTCTGCTCTATCCATATCAGACAGCGTCTCTTTGAGAATAGGTTCGAGGCACTCTCTACAAAAGAGATGACCACATTGTCTTTTTAGTAGCGGGTGGACGAATTTAGCTTAGTGACAACGCTTGCCAGAGAGAAATCCATCTACTGCAACTTCATGACTGGTGGATGCTAGGCCTGATCTTCTTCTCCTAGAATGATGAGCCCACCAACACGTTGGACCTGAACTCTCTTTTCCTGCAGCTACGAGCATTCTGCATGTGGAGCAGGAGGTGGTGGGGGATGAGACCCAGCTGTGGACAGTGTCCTGGAGTGTGACCAGGAGAAGACCAAACTGCTCAGGAGGGAGAAGGAACTCGATGGGGGAGGGAGGGCAGACGAGAGTGGGTCTCCCCCAGATCACACTGAAGAACTAACAGAGCTCTACCACCGCCTGCTGCAGGCAATACTATGGCTGGAAGGTTACCTCCAGACATGGTCCACCACTCTTCTGCTGGTTTCTCACGACAGAACTTTCCTCAGTTCAGTTTGCACTGATATCGTTCAATCATTGCTGGGAGTGCATGTGAACGATATCAGTGCAAACTGAACTGAGAAAAGTTCTGTCGTGAGAAACCAGCATGCAGAACAGAGTGGTGGACCATGTCTGGAGAACTATGACCACCTGCTCTATTGAGCTGTAGCCACAAAACCATGTATCAAATTACACCTGACATAGCTAAACCAGATAAAACTTGAAGGTGACGGTAAATTATGTTCTAGGTCTACCCAGTGACTTCACTGCAGTAGAGAGTGGGATACTCGTAGAATTACCGTTCATCATTGCGTGTTCATTCTTGGCCATTATTGCTGCCTTCTATTTCAAGGTAAGTTACTACCGTATGTCATCATACTACAGCCTTGCATGATCTATTTTTTATTCCTTCAACAGAGACAAGATTAACTCCACCCTCTGCAGTACCCATGAACATTATTAATTTTGTGAACGCATCAAGGATTTACACTTGAGATTTTTGCTGAAATTTTATTAGTAAATAATGTTTGCCCTCCAAATTTCTATTATTATTATTATTATGATGACATAACAGTGGTGGTGGATCTAGGAGTGGGCATTTCAGGCACATGCCCCCCCCCCCCCCCCCCTTTTGGTGTGGCCACTTATAAGAATTACAGTGGTACATGATAGTTTGCAAGTTAGCTGCAGACTGGCTAATCATCAAGTGGGCGCAGTTTCCCTAAAAAGGGTGTGGTTAGCCAAAGCTGGGTAAAAAATTTTTTTCGTGCGCCTGCGCGGATATTTTGGCCATAAGCCTGCATCTATGTGCCCCCCCCCCCCCCCCCCCCCCCTTTCTGAAAATCCTGGATCCACCACTGCATAAAATATGACATTACTCCTGATTCATAAGGAGATTTCTTTCCCTTCCTTAATATCTTCGTGGCAGGTCTAAATTTTTCAATCCTATATTTTTTTATACTGGAGGTTGGAATAAGGTCACATTTAAATGTTTAAGTTTTGTGTTTCCTGGAGTGGAATAGCTTTTTGAGTAACTGGATCTGGTATAGCTAATACTTTCACTTCACATGGCTGACTAGTTGACTGTTCATACTGTTTGGGGAGGGTGCTCTATTAGATTGACCCTCTAATTAAATAAGATGTTAATTATGCTTATGCCAATTTATATTAGCTACCCCCACAATTCATCTGGCAGGTTTCTCTGAGGATAAAACGACACTGGACACAATGATAGTGCTTCAAAAAGTCACCTGGCCATTCTTATTCTCAACTACACAACCCAGCATTGTAAGGATAAGTGACATGTCTCAATCTGTACAAGTAAACAAATTCATAATTTGCTTATACACTGAGTATAAGTAAGCAAGATTGAGACATGACATCCCATTATCCCTTGCTTGCAAGCACAAAATAAGAATGGCCAGGTTGTTGATTCAGACTTTTTGAAGCACTATCATTGTGTCTAAGAGAAGCCAGCCAGATGAATTGTGGGGATAGGATATGTCGCTCCTGTGTCCTTTCAAATTTTTTTTTGTTGGTGTTCAACACCAGGACCATCAACTAATATTAAGATGGCCCTACACACACATAGATGACAACACAAAACACACAATAAGGACAAGGGACAATGGGGAAAAAAACAACAAAAATGAAAACAACAACAAAAAATAAAAATAAATTTACACTACAAAAAACTTTTTGATTTAAACGCACTATTTGAAGATAGGGAGATAATACTATCTGGTACAGAGTTCCATAAATGTACCACACTCACGAAGAATGACGTTTTTGTGATGTCAAGAATGTCATGTTAGTATCCATGGACGGTAGTAATCAATGGAGAATTAATTGGAATGTGTCTTCAGTCATGTGATTAATGAACCATGACTTAAGAGCTCTAATTAATGAAAGAGCTCCAAATTAATGAACCATGACTCAAGAGCTCCAAACCGTCTTGGTTGTAATCTGTTGACCAGTGACCACTACATACCAATTTCCTAATTATAATATCAAGTACAGTGTTCTCCCCAGCATACTTTCAGTATAGGGGCCCGCTATGCCTTCAAGTACATCTTCCTTCGATGTGATTAATAGAATGCTGACAAATACCCTGAAACCACTTTCACTAATATTAATTTTAGGGAGAACACTGAAATACTTGCAACCAGCCTAAACTTCATACCATTTCCTATATAAACAAGCTATATTCAGGAAATATATACTTGGCACAACTATACCAATCCAACACACAGGAAAAAAAGATGCTTGGCTTCATCCTTACCGTTTCCAAAAAGCAGTCTTAAACTCACAGGAAAAACAAACTTTGCTGTGAGTTGAGGCTGTTTTTTTTTTGTTTTTTGTTGTTGTTTTTTTGTTTGTTTTTTGACTAATCAAAGCAACCATAAACTTCATATCAATCTAATATGAAGTCAATGCACATGCAAGAAAAGGATACTTGGTTTAAGTATCACTGTCAATGCATGGGAGGTGTGCTAACACTTTAGCTGAGGCCTGAAAGTGAAAGGAAGGGTATACAGGGAAGGTGTATCTTGCTTCTAGTATTGTATATTTCGATAGTGATGGTATAATTATGGTGGAGGAACAAAGTCATCAACCTACCAAGTGATGAAAAAGGACATTAGCCATTCCACTCACACAACTATAAATGTGTTATATCCAATCACTCAGCTTAGTTGATACTATATCCACATACAGCTTGGTTTACTTTGCAAATTAATTGGTACACCTGTATCGTATATGTGGAAACTCTACTCCGTACAAATGTGTGCCATGTCCAGTGCCATTGTATATGCGTCAATTATTAAAAATCTGCACTAATCTGCCTAACTAGCTGCCTTTTCACTGACATCATCAAAGCAAATGGGGGTGGTTGTATGGCTTGCTGTTTAGGACGGAGTGTGTTACATGAATGTATTTCATGTGCACCATACAATGTTACATGGCTTGCATCATGCACATGTATGGAGAGGTAAATGAGGGTATACACACGTATGGAGAGGTAGCATGATTTACACATGTTTAATTTCTGAATGTATGCACTGCAGGGTCGGGTAATCTAACACTGTGTGAATTCCAAGCTCTTTGTGAGCAGTTTTCATGACTGAACAAAAGGAGCATGTCCTCTGTGGAAAAATTTGTGGGGAAAATGAAAGATCCAGGTAGGTAGTCTGTGCTATCATCAGTCCTGGAGGGCATGCACATGTATGGAGAGGTAAAGGGTATGCACATGTATGGAGAGGTAAAGGGTATGCACATGTATGGAGAGGTAAAGGGTATGCACATGTATGGAGAGGTAAAGGGTATGCACATGTATGGAGAGGTAAAGGGTATGCACATGTATGGAGAGGTAAAGGAGAGGTACTAACAGAGCAACTTACCAACACATGATAGCTAGAAATGATGATGATGATGATGATGATGGCAATTATTATCACAACCACTGGGACCACATGATGAAGGGGCTTCTCAGTCACACCACCAGTCACACTACCAACTACAGTGATACCATTAATTTGTCAAGGCCCCATTGTGCCCCCTCCACCTCACCAGTCATCCATTACACATTGATTGTGCAAATGCTGTGATTCATCCATCATGCAAATTCGGCAAACCCTCAGCGAAGCCTTGTTCGATTGTACAAACTATAATGCACACTGCCCCAATGATAAGCCGGATAATGCTGGCCTATTGTTTTAGCCACTAGCTATTTCAGAGCCTCTGCTTATATCTCTGACAACTATAGCTTGGAAAAAGGTGCGAATTTTTGTTTACAATTTAGGATTTGGGTGCATTATTATAATTATTGCTTGAGGCCAATTAATGGGTGGTGTAGTTTGCATCTTGCAGTGAACATTGGAAATACCATTGTTTATCAACAAAAATCTTGAAGTTTACCCGGCAATGTTAGAGAAATTCATATCTTCTGCTTAACTCAATAGGATTTGGGTGCATTATTATATTGCTTGAGGCCAATATTATTAATGGGTGGTGTAGTTTGCATCTTGCAGTGAACATTGCACACCAATGGACTCACTTAATAATACCATTTTTGTTTATCAACAAAAATCTTGAAGTTTACCCGGCAATGTTAGAGAAATTCATATCATCTGCTTAACTCAATAGGATTTGGGTGCATTATTATATTGCTTGAGGCCAATTATGAATGGGTGGTGTAGTTTATTGCATCTTTGTTTATCAACAAAAATCTTGAAGTTTACCCGGCAATGTTAGAGAAATTCATATCATCTGGAGGTTATGATTAAGATTATAGTAGCAAAACTACAGTTCAGTATAGGCTTGGATCCTGTGGAGGGTATTAGGTTGCCATAATCAGCTACACCAGCTGGCTCTCTCCAGCAACTGGATCCAAATAGCTGCTCAATGAATCTGTCCACACTGCATGTGCTCCAATTGGGAATTGCGAGTAAGGGGGTGACTATGTGAGACTAGGACCAATGAGTATTGCAACAAGTAAATAAATAAGTAGGGATGGCTGTGTGCAGTTCAAAAAAATTCAGCAACAAGAGAGTGAACTTCAGTCAAGTAACCCCTTACCCATCACCAACCAAGCTGGTACATTTATCACCTCATATCCAGCTCCATACCACAGAGATCAAGGGGATGAGAGAAAGCAACAAGGGAAATACATTCCAGGTTCTTGTGAGGGTGTACACAATTGTTGGGACGGAAGTTGAGGAGAATGCTCAGAGTGATCACATGTATGAATTTCTTCTTTATAATATAATATGGAATCACGAATGTTGGTAAAGGCCCAATAATGCCATTATTATGCCAAATTATGCCCTATGCCATGGTGAACTGAATATGCCAAAACTTATGCTTCTGTCACTATATCCATTGGTAGAGGGACTGCAAGAGGATGGACAGGCTATATTTGGAGTCACTCTGAAAAGTGCTGTAATTGTTTACATGACTGCATGCTAAAGCTGATGTGATTCACTGGAATTTCTGGTAAAATCCTTAAATAGCCACTTCTTGTTGGTGACCATAGTCCTAAGTGCGTGATTCCATATAGGAAGGACCCAATTTATCACATTTCATGCGAGAAGTAAAGACTACTTGATCCCGCTCATATATAAAACACCAGTGGGAGAGCACTCTACGTGCTGGTTTCTGAGTGCAGGGTTCACCACCCGGACATGATTATCTAGTTTTAAATGTATAGGAAAAAACCCACTATAGTCGGGGAGAACCCTGTAATTATGTAGACTAATTAGATAACTCCTAAAAAATTTATGAACAGACCTACTTACTGTGAGATAACGTATCTTACCTCCTTGGATCTGATTTTATCCTGGAAATCCTTGCCCCTTCTGTTCCAGAGACTCAAGTAAACTACAATAGACAATAGTGCCAACTCAGCTCATTCCTGTCAAACAAAGATTTAATCAGATTACAGTTTATACATAATGAGAGTTGTCCTGTGAGTCCTGAGCAAATAATTCTAATAGTAAGGCTACGCTTTTGCTGGGACCCTTTTGCTGATGAGAGGAGAGAGAAGCTTTAGCGATTGTCATGACAGACTGGTCAAAAATACTAGAGTCATGATTGCAGTTGCCACCAGACTATACATTATAACGACATCATCTTTTCCATGCTACTTTCCATTGTTATGATCACAGGAAAGTTGCAACTGGTGATCATAATTATCTGTTCACTATGGCCTACGTATTCGACTGCAACAACCAAGCCTAGCTGAACTCTGAACTGCAGACATAATCCAGCTACGTAGATTTTGCAGGCCATAGGGCTTGATTTGATATGATGCTGCAGTCATAATAGCTAGATTTTGGGGGCATCCCTACATTTGAGTACCATGTATCATAACTATCTCCACACAGTCACTCCAAGACCATAAAATTATGACTAATTGACATACTCTGTCTTGATGTACTTCTTTGTCAACTCGTTGAGTTTTTGCCTCCCTACTAGTGAGGCCTGTGTCTTATTCTTGACCTCGTCCTTGTGGCGATGGAGGTCTTGTTGTCGGTACTGCTCCAGTGCTTGCTCCTTGCCATGGAGAAGGCGGTCCTCTTCGGATTGTTGCTGGGAAATTTCTGGAGAATGGATTGGGGGAGGGGTGAGGAGGAGGAGGAAAGGAACCAGGAAAGAGGAGAAGGGGAGGGGCAAGGGAGAGGGGAAAGAGGGGACAAGGGAGAGAGGATAAGAGGGAAGGGAGGGCAAGGAGGTGGGGACAAGAGAGAGAGAGAGGGAGGGAAGAAAGGAAGGAGATAAGAGAAAGAGGGAGGGGAGGAGAGAGAAAGGAGGGGAGGAGGGAAAAGGGGGAAGGGACGAGAAAAAGGGATAAGAGGGGAGAGGAGGAAGGAGGGGACGACGGAGAGGGAAAGGGGAGGAGAGAGGGGAGGGGGTAGAGAAAAGGGAAAGGCAATTAGTTGCTAAAAGATAATTGGTCACATGATAAAGGGAGGGAGGGATCTACCCTTACTTGATTCATATTGCTTTATGGATCTTTGCACTTGTTTCTTCTGTTTGATGAGGTCCATCTCGGCTCTCTTCAGATCTCTCTCCTCCTGTCGATGCTGCCACATGTAATCTGTAAAAGAAACACATTATTACTGAAAGCCTATCTAATATAATAAGAGGGCAACTTTGTATTTTGACTTCCCCTAAAGAGACCACCTCTCTATCACCCAGTTCATTTCCAGTATAATTTAGTATAAAAATGGTCACATGATCAGTTTTATTTTAACATGATATTCATAATAACCTCTATTGCTTTGAGCCTTTGAGAACTTTCGTCCAGACTCTTCTGTGCATGTTTGCGGATAGTATTAGCAGAAGGTGGCCGAGGATTGGTTCCTTGCTTTGGGGGGGCAGGGATTTTCGGGAGTTCGGATGTCTCTGGAACCATGTTAGGCAAGTTGCCATATTCATGTGCCCTAGAGAAAAGATAGAGCAGGGGGGAAGTATTAAGGGTGTTGGCACGTCCTTCCCACGTATGGTTGTCAAGGAAGCTAATCTCCAAAAGTAGACTGAAACTCCACAGAATTTAGACAAAAAACACCACTCTTAAGAGAACATTGCACTATGAAATCTTAAATATAACTACATCTTATCGATTGGTTTGAGGAGGAGCCCTGCAGACTCAGACTTGTTTTGCTTAGCTGATATAAAGTTATTCCAGATGAATTTCTTTATCTATTAAAACATTTTGTATAGGTGAAACGATCTAGCTAGCTGGCAGCTAGTTGGATAGTCAGCACCTCGTTTCACAGCAGGCAACAAGATACTGGAGATGTGTAAAGAAGTCTCAGTTCAACACTCACAGCCTACCGCTTTATACTGTACTCTGATTTTAACTATTTCACTTACTTGAGAAAGTCTGCATAAGCAGTGTCCGGTATCAACGAGTCTCCGGCCCCAGCTCTGGAAGAAAGAAGGCTGTAGTGAGCTTGGAGCTTCTTGTAACGTTGAGCAGCCTGAGGTGCTGCCATTTTTGTTGTAACGTTGAGCAATTTTTGTTGGCTGTGCGTTACCGTGGTGACAGCTCCAGCTCCTCCTTTATCCGGTCTGCTCAGCTCCGCCCCCAAGTGACAAATGAGGGGGCGTTGCGGTATAGACTGGCGACTGTGAGCTTGGCTTGCATACTAGTAATTCCCTACAACTTAGCTGTTTGGAATGGCTAAAAACTTCTAAACTCAGCCTAGTAAAGCTGTGCTCTGATAAAACAAAGACCAAACTATTCTAGACGCTAGTAATCATTTTGAAGTAGATTGCTACCAACCAGCACAATTAGTTGCAAAGGACCAGCTGGCTCGCAAAGTTTAGCTATTAAAAAGACAACAACACATGTACAAAAAAAGTCTTGAGACAGTTTTGAGACAGTTTTAACATCTTAATAGGCCTACAGCCATTTCGCTTATGTCCTTCCGCAGTGAAACTGTAGGGTCAGACTCCTGCACTGCAACTGCATACTCTTCCTCTTCTTTGGGGTCGGTGCATCTCGGGAATGTATCAGGATCTCCGACATAATAGACTTTAGAGCTTGCAACAATCATTCTGATTGAACCTGACGTCGACTTCTGCGAACATTCAGTCATGGTGAGTGATATTATGCTAATAACCTCTGGACTTCTTTGGCAGCTTGCAGACATTTAGTTTGCTAGCATTAAAACTTGTTTCTCCAATGAAGTTTGATGCTGAAGCTTAGTTACTGACTAAACGAACTCTTGACATCTTATTAATCCCTGCCCTTTTGCATGGCGTAAAAACATTCGATGCGCGCACACAACCGGCCACGCCTACATCCTGCGCATGCGTGGAATACACTGAGCAGAGCTAGCTAGAGAGCTAGAGACTAGACATGAAGCTACCCAAGACAGTTATACTTGCTGTCCTTATTCTCCTACCAGCATGCAAGACTGAAGAGCCACCTGATCCAGTGCAAAATGCTGCAAGTTCCCTTGGGAAAGAATGGGAGGGAAAATACAGAGGGTACCTCCACTACTCCAGTAACACCAGCAGAAATGTTTGTGGAATGTTATCACATGGATCACAGGAATTCCTACAAGGGTGCCAAGAGGTTCAGGTGGACCAAGGAAGAACCTTTTTAGCCAGTGTGTATAATGGAAGATCTGATTTGAGCAGAATGGTGAGTGAATTCATCATTAAACATCTACTCCATCTTGGAGTCAATTCATGCTCTCGTATGCCACATTTAGTACATTAACTACTGCAGAGATCATCCTATGTATAATGGGAGGGCAACTCTGCTATGCCCTACTTCAGCTATTTCAGTTGAGGGTATTGCAGGAGGAGTGAAGGTCCCGGAAGGCCAGATCCTGGATGACATGATTCGGGTTCTCCAGGAATACTATGGCAACAACATCCGTGGCAACTCTGGAAATCTGGAGAAGATGACAGGTGCTTGCTGGGCAACCTTTTACCACTCTTTCTCTACTGATGCATACCCTCGACATTATTGTTGTCCGAAGGGTGAGGACAGCTTCTGCAAGTACCAGCGTGCAGCAGCTCATGGAGAAGATGTGCCAACCCACCATATCCCTACCAGTAGTTGTACTGATCAGTGTCCAAGCTGCCACACCACCATTCCAGCAGATTTTGAAAAGTACCTGGAACCTCAATGGCGATCTCTGTGTACCACTGAGCTCCTTGAGAAGTGCCTGCTTGGAGCTACACAAATCGGAATGAGAGCTTCAATGCTCTTATGTGGGCTCGTATCCTACGTATAATGAGAGGGCAACTCTGCTATGCCCTACTTCAGCTATTTCGACTTCCCTAAAGAGACCACCTCTCTATAACTGGCCTACCCAGTTCATAAGACCATTCATCAATTTTCATAAATTGTTTACAGTTTTCATGTTATTTATTTCATGTACTGACCACGAAATAAATTAACAATCAATTAATAATTATAAGAATTCATAACAACCTCTATTGCTTTGAGCCTTTGTGAACTTTCATCCAGACTTTTCTGAGCATGTTTGTGGATAGTGTTAGCAGAAGGTGGCCGAGGAGGATTGGTTCCTTGCTTTGGGGGGCCAGGGATTTTTGGGAGTTCGGACGTCTCTGGAACCATATTAAGCAAGTTGTTTCATGTGCCCCAGAGGAGAATAGAGGACAGGAGAAGTATTAATGGCACATCCCAGTTGCCAAGGAAACTAATCCAAAATACACAGAACTAAGACAAAACCAATAGAGAAATCGTAAAATATAACTACATCGTGTCAATTGGCTTGAGGATCTAGTATGAGGACCCCCTTGTTTAGCTGCTTGTATAATTATTTCTCCTTAAAGAATGGCCTTCATCCCCAAGCCAAGGTGAAGTTATTCTCATCTTCAACAAAATTTTACAAGTGAGAGACTTTTCTCTTCTTACTCTCTGGAGATGTGCAAAGCTGTCTTTTCAGTTCAACCATACATATTAAGTTCAACACTATATAGCACTAGCTTCATAGCCCCTTTAATACTGTTAGCTACTCTAGCTTTAATTTCACTTATTTAAGAAAGTCTGCATAAGCAGTATCCGGTATCAAAGAGTCTCCGGCCCCCTACAGAACGTTTTCCTAGATAGGGACAGTGATTAAGGTTGCTAATGTGCATGTTCCAATGACAGAGGGATAGGAAGCAAGTTTTGAGTGGAGGGGCCATCACCCCAAAATGACACCACACACCCAGAGAAGTAGCAAGATTTCCCAAAGAGAAAGCTGCCAGCCAACTCCAGCTACTAGCAAGCTCGTATTGGTTGTTTCGAACTTTTTGCAAAGAGCACGGATGGATCGAGAAGAGCTGGTAACTGGGCGATCGAGTTTACTCTCCGAAATTGCAGCAGCAGTTGAAAGATTGGAGTGGACAGGATAGAAGAAAATCCAGATGCTCCCTTTCTCATCATTTAATTTTATCACAACTATTTACCATCCATGACTCTATAGTCTCAGACCAGATTCTAGAATCTTGTTCACTAGTCCACCCACGTGTTATTATCAATTATATTTTTTTGGTTGTCAGGAGCCTGGTACATTCTGAGTGAGTGGGATAAGCTGCCTAGAGTGAAATCTGAGACGAGATCAGATATCTTAGGTAGGAGATGATATTTTTGGTCTGTACACAGGTCTGTAACAGGTCCACATTTTTGGACTGTATCAGACAGCTGTAGGGTTTACTAATTTTCGTTCTGTTCCTGTACTGACTGCTTACAAGCTGTAGATTTTTTGCTGTATAAGGGATATGGAACCTGGAACCAAGTAGCCTTAAAACTTATTGCTTCTACTAGGGTGTCGATGTTATTACTGAGATCAAGACAGTTAAGGTTTACAAACTGTATTACTAGAGTGTACGATTATTACTAGAGAAATGCAGTGCATTGTGGGGGAAGCCCAATGATCCAAATCAATGTAGTTAGATGTTAGTTGTGCATGTTGGATTGCTTCAATTTGATATGTGCATAGAAAGCTTAGGACTGATGCTAGGTTCCATGAGAAGAAAATTATGTGCTCTGGCTGTAATTCATATTTTTTTACTGATTCTATTTGTGGTACATGTATGTATTGTTTTGAATTATGTAGTAAAAGTTTGTGCAATGTAATGTGATGTAATGGTACCAGATGATCGTCGCAGAGAAAAATAGAACATACGAAACATATAGTAGAAATCTCTCAGCCAACTCGCTAGTGTGGGCTCGCTTAGGTTCGCCATCAATTTGAAAAGTGAAACCATACAAAAACAGGACTGACAATAGCAAGATGCAACAGACTACCTAACTGGATCTTTCATTTCCCCACAAATTTCTTCCAGAGGACACGTCCCTTTAGCTTGGGGTCTTGAAACTGCTTGCAAAGAGCTTGGAACTCACTATCAGTCAGGTCAGGCTTCCCAATTGAACTACCTTGCAGTTGCATACATGTAAAGAACACACTGAGCATAACTGGTGATTGACACTTTGTAGTGATAGAGAAAAGTGGGCCACAAAACACAGTACTGTAGATGTTACCTCGTTTGCTATGGACCATTGAACAATACATTAGCCATCAAAATTGAATTATTAAATGCTTTAGGCACATGGTGTATGTTATAAAATTTGCACATGTAATGTGATGTGATGTTACCAGAGATACCTGTCTGAATCTAGCAGCAGTTATAGAGCAGCACGTAGGGGATCAGCATCCTGGAAATGATCGGAAACCCTGATCCGGTTGCATTGGTGAAGGGGAAGGAGGAGGAGGAGAGGAACCAGGAGAGGGGAGTAGGGATGTGGAGGGGCAAGGGGGAGGGGAAAGAGGGGACAAGAGAGAGAGGATAAGAAGGAGGGGAGGGTGAGGAGGCGGGGACAGGGGAGGAGAGAGAAAGGAGGGGACGAGAGAGACAAGGGAAAAGGGGAGGGGGGACAAGAGAAAGGATAAGAGGGAGGGGAGGAGAGGAGGGAGGAGGGGACGACGAAGAAGATAAGAGGGAAAAGGGGAGGAGGGAGTAGAGAAAAGGGAAAGGTGTGATTAGCTGCTAAAAAAAACATGATAAAGGAAGGGATAATCTACTAGGGATCTACCCTTACTTGACTCATATTGCTTTATGGATCTTTGCACTTGTTTCTTCTGTTTGATGAGGTCCATCTCGGCTCTCTTCAGATCTCTCTCCTCCTGTCGATGCTGCCACATGTAATCTATAAAAGAAACACATTATTACTGAAAGCCTGTCTAATCAGACCACCTACCCTATAATAGACCACCCTATAGAGAAGCCAGATCAAGGTCTTGAATGACTAAGAAGTGGTGGCTTCTCTGTATGAATTTCACTAATGTATGATACTCATCCCAATCATATGGAGAGAAAATAAATATAATGAGCAAATCTGTACTGTTGACTCTAACATCCAGTTATAATGAAAATGGTTCTTTAGTTAGTTTATTAGAGGGGTAGGATTAGTTCACTTTTTAAGGGCATACTCGTCACAGAGATGGCAAAATGCAATGTAGTTAATGTCATTTTGATCGCCAACTTTCAATTCAAACTTGCGGAAGATGACCTTGAATTCATGAGCAGTGACCTGTGCACTCAGTTCCAACTCACTCAAAACTCGATGTAAACTACACACACACACACACATACAAAACAAGATAAAATCCTAACCCTCAAAGATACATGTAATGCACTATACAGTAGTTGAATATTGTACTGGTTGTAGTCACAGGTACAATATCATGGTTCAAAGGCTGATGTTGCCATCTATGTGACACACACACACACACACACACACACCTTAAGTTATGTTTAGTAAAGTTAATTTACACTACATACCACAAACTCATACATTATGTATGAAAATTAAATGACATGTGCAGTAGAGCACATGGTGACTGAAAAAAAGAAAAGCTGAATCAGATATGAGAATCCTCAGCCATCAGGTACATAATTTAAGTCTATGTAGTATAACACACAATAATAACTACTCAGATTCACATTTAGATAGGAAAACCCAATCAGACCTAAGAATCAACCAGCGTGGTAGTTTGCACACCAAAAGCCAACAGACTAAGCATGTGTCACTCAAAACAGAAAAAACAACAGTCAAGTTCAAGAGACTACAACGACACAGTCCGGACTCCTGTGAGAGTGGTCCCGCCCTTTTCGTAGCTGGCCATACGTAGGTCGAGAGACTAATGGGACCAAAACCTATGGTTGGTGATGATCGAACTGGGTTCTCCCCTGATGACCGGGTAAGAAGCTCTCAAAGAAAATAAGTTCTCAAAGAAAAACTCAGTAGAATCATCTCACAATCACACTATCTCAACATAAGTATAGTAATGGTCCTAAAGGTTAATTATTAAGTTAATTTGATTAAATAGGTGACCTCTACCTGTGATAAAGCAATGGACAAAGGTCTTACCAAACTTATACTTTTATGTTTTTCTCCTTTTATTTTTCTTATGATTCTAACGCACACACACACACACAGGAAGCAGTTCCTATTGGATCAGAAGTCTGTTTCCAAGGTGACCATGCACCATCTCCCTCAGTGGTTAGGGAGCCCATTCTATCAGCCACCTACCTAATTAGGGCTAACTGATAACCATACAACTAAAACTCTACACCTACACCATGAAACAGACTTCTGTGGCCACCAGTCCCAGTGAGAGTAAACACTATACTGATGAGGAGTCACATATAACCAATGTAATGCTTAGTATTCATTTGAAGACCCAGACAACAAAGTATTCTTGGCACATGGTACAACAGTTCTGAAAACCTCTAGCAAACATCCACTTGTAACCTGATCCCCTGAAAGTTGATACTTATCTAGCCCTCAGGCTTATGTAGGGGAGGGGTTCCATTTGGTGACCAGTACCACTTTACAGACAAAAGGCGCATATGTTCACGTGACTGGTTTTTTTGCACTCTTTTCATGACCGTACATAGTTCTTGCTATATAGGCTTGCATGCAGAATACAAAGAACAGCTAGTGAGTGTATAAGTGTGGTTTTTCTCAAGTGTCTTGTACTTGGCAGTGACTCTTTTCATGACCGTATATAGTTCTTGCTATATAGGCTTGCATGCAGAATACAAAGAACAGCTAGTGAGTATAAGTGTGGTTTTTCTTAAGTGTCTTGTACTTGGCACCACTCCCCTATAGCAAATTACCAAGGCAACCATCTGTATTTATGGCAATAATTATTAGATCGAATTTCCCATCAAAAATTGCAGCACCAGGGAGGGGTACAGGTTCTGGAATACTCAAACACTGCATTGCCAAATAGTTTAGTACTATAATGTTTACAAACATCCCGGCCACTTCCGCAGCTGCATGGCTATAAAACTAACCCCGAATCGCACATCTCAGTAGCCAAAGGCAAGCAGCTAGCTACTTCAAAGAATGTCCGAGTCTGATTCATACAAAGCAACAACAGAGGAGAGATTTATGTACTCAATCGAAAAGAAAGGCAGACAAGCGGCTGTACAAGAGATGGTAGTTCAGTCACGATCCAGAAGGAGGAATCAGCCAGCCCAGCCCATGCCCAGAGAACGAGTAAGTAGCGAGGTCCCCCAAAGAGAAAGCTGCTGTTTAACTCCAGCTACCAGCAAGCTCATATATGTTTCTTCAGACTTTTTGCAAAAACCACACCAGAGAAGGGTGCATGGAGATTCAGAAGAGCTGGTAACTGGGTGATCAAGAAGTGCAGCAGCAGCTGAAAGCACATGCACGGGAAAGAAGAAATCCAGATACTCCCTTTCTCATCATTTGATACAACTATAATTTGTTCAACTTTAATGTCCACCCACATGTATTATGATTATTTGTATGATTTAGAATGTTTAAAAGTACTGGCTGAATGATATGATTGTTATATAAAAATGACAACAACAACAACAACAAACAAACAAACAACAATGTAAATAATGGACATGTGAGTGAGCAAGATATGGATATGTAAGCACTCTGTCCTCCACTGTTTGCGCATGTGCTGATTTTTCACGCTTTTCCGTGAATTTGTGCACTTTCGGAAATTTTAGGATACGTAAACGTCACAATAATTGGGCGGGGCCTTGTTTCTATGACGGCTGATAGTAGTTAGAACAATGGAAGGTGCTTCTCCAGCTTCAGCTACCGATAAGGTCGGCTAGTTACTTGTTTTTCTGACGCCGTCGCTTTCCCTTGGAGACGTCGGGCTTGCCTTATGTAGAACATAGTGTAGAGGAACAGAGCCTGGCTCATCAGGTCTGTTTAAAAAACGAAGTATTTGTACGTCTGACTGCCGACTGGAAAGAGCCAAGTTCTGCCGTTTGTAGTGGACCACCAGAACTTCTATTAGTCTCAGTAAGGTCTGGCCGCGCGAGATTCGTAATAAGAAAAAAGAAGTAGTAGCTAGCTGGGAAGAAAAGCACAGTTCTAGTCTGATCCGGATGGAGGATCAGGTCAGAGGACTGAGAAAGAAGTGTGTGTAAGAAGTCCGCTTCCAAGGAGAACTTTGCTACAGAGTCTTGTTCCTGCGGCAAAGATCGAGTCATCTAATTAGTACCGCCCACTCTACATCGTCATCGGCACATTATAATGATATTCATAGATGCTGGGGTCGCGCACGCGCAAACAGTGGATACCAGGCCCTTATTTCAATAATAAGGCCTGGGTACGAGGCTATCTGTCCACCATAGGCGAGTTAATCCTCTGACATATAGTGCATTACTATGATTACAGAGATATCAAAAGATTTACATAGATGCAACAGACGACCTACCTGAATCTTCAATTTTTCCTCACGAATTTCTTCCAGAAGACATTTCCCAAAGAGTTTGGGATCTTGAAACTGCTTGCAAAGAGCTTGGAACTCACTGTCAGTCAGGTCAGGCTTACCAATTGAACTAAGACCCAGTGCATACACAGAGCAAATCAAAACACGACATTTGGTAGTGCCTGGCCATCTCAAATTCATTTGACCCAACCAAAGAAGAAGCAAATGTCTAGCAAACGTTAAGGACACCTTCTATATTCCCATACTAACACAGTACAACAAATCATTATAATGACCAATAAAATTGGACTATATCCCACTTGCTTCTGCAATGCAAGATGTCATTGTCGGTGCACTGCTATCTGTAATGAATTTGGAGCAGATAGCAGTGCACCCTGACAATGCAAGATGTCATTGTCAGGGTGCACTACTATCTGTATTCAGCGAGTATTCATAGTTTTTATTGCACACAAAAGTATTCATATGGTAAAAGTAAAGTGGTAAAATATTAATATGGTAAAGTATTCAGCCCATAATTATGGTAAAGTATCATAACTTGCTGAGTGCTCCAAATTCATTACAGATAGCAGTGCACCAACAATGACATCTTGCATTGCAAAAGATAACATTGCATCCCCATGGTACATGATATTGAACTCCAAATTCATGATGCACAGATAGGAGTCCCATTGACAACACCTTTACATCACATATGTAATAGTGTCCCCACCCTTAACATATTATGGTGCTCCAGTCCTATGCCCTGATTCCCTCCTGTGCTTACTGATAGCCTCTTCAGCCTGTCCTCGTGCCCCTTCCTGCGTGACTCATTCTCCAGGGTACCGTACCTCTGTTCCCACTCCTTCAACTCCCGAGTGTTCTTCTCCACCCGAGTGTTCTTTTCCACCCTCCTCCTCTGAGACGCCTCATTCAATGATACAACAGTCATACATGGCCAGCTCAAACAGTGCACATGATAAGGTCAACAAAAGTCTGCATAGAGACAAATAATTCGTTTGTTTTGAATAGCTTCAATTTATTTGCTTTGATAGATTAATAGTGCCATGATAAATTCTCTCTCTCTCTCTCTCTCTCTCTCTCTCTCTCTCTCTCTCTCTCTCTCCATAATACCATTGCATGTTACCTGTGCTTTAGTGTTCATTTCCTGTCCTATCATGTCCAGTTCCACGTGCTCCTTGGCTATCAGACGCTGCATCTCTCCATACGAGTACGCACATCCTGTAAGTTACGACCACCTACACAACACATGCACACACATTCACGTGACATGCATGTACCTCTGTGGTCAGACTATTAGCCTCCACAACTCAAGGCTATTTATAGCAGTGACACACTCCTGGAGCTGCAGGCTCTGACTGTTAGCTCTATGAATCAGCTGATTGATTGTAGTTATTGGCTATTCATAGTTGTGTGATTGGAATTGCTGGGGGCTGCAGGTGTCTGCCTATGTGTCTTATTCCTTTTACTATACATGATGAATTTAGTTATCTTTTGTCTGAATTTGACATTTCAAAGTTTTCTCATAAAGCTAATTTTTATGAAACTAATTTTATTATTGAAATTTATTATGTTAGCTGAGAGAAGTCAGCCAAGTATTTTGATATTGGTAATTATAATGAACTTTTGATGTCAGCGTACAGAGCTTGCTGAGCTATAGTTCCTTTTGGTGGAATGGAATGACAGATGATAACAAAATACGGTTACAACTAGCACTGAATGTCAAGGAATTCAAATATAGAAGGCCATGGGCCTGGGCTCATAATGCTTAATGTTTTTAATACACTCCCAATTGCTACATTACATCAGTCCATGGAAAGCTTATGTCTACCTGGATAAACTATGTCTACCTGGATATCTTTCTTGGATGTATGTGCAAGCTGCTTGTTGTTTTCAGCCTCAGTTTGCCTGGTCTTGTGGGCCTCCATGTTGAGAGTGATGGCCAAGTCCGCCAGCTCCTTCTTCATTCGAAATTGCTCCTCCTGAAATGAATAGTGGTGAGAAAAACAAACCATGAATTTCCACTGAGTGGCACATTACTAATGATATATCCTACCTCCTTGGCTCTGATTTTGTCCTGGAAATCCTTGCTCAGTTTCTCCACCTCACCTCGCTTCTGTTCCAGAGACTCAAGTAGACTACGATAGTGCCAACTCAGCTCATTTCTGTCAACATAAACAGTTTATACACAGTGAGAGTCCTATGAGTCCTAAGCAGATAATTTTAATATTAAAGTAAAGCTTACAATATTAAAGTAGTTTACATACAATAAAGTATGCAAAATTACTATTCAGGTAAAAATACTGGAACTTTGCACTGAGGTGTTAGCATGAGAAAGCTAGAGGCTACGCTTTTGCTGGGACCCTTTTGCTGATGAGGGGAGAAAGAAGCTTTAGTGATCATCATTGATGTATCAGGACAGACTTGTCAAACATACTAGAGTCATGATTGCAGTCGCTGCCAGACTATACATTATAACAACATCATGCTTTTCCATGCTGCTTTCCATTGTTATGATCACAGGAAAGTTGCACTGATCATATCTGTTCACTATGGCCTATGTACGTATTTCGACCCAAGCCTAGCTGGACTGCAGACATAATCCAGCTACGTAGATTTTGCGGGCCATAGGGCCTGGTTTGATATAATGCTACAGTCATAATAGGGGCCATCCCTACATTTGAGCTCCATGTATCAGAACTATCTCCACACAGTCACAAAATTATGACTAATTGACATACTCTGTTTTGATTTCTTTGTCAACTGGTTGAGTTTTTGCCTCCCTACTAGTGAGGCCTTTGTCTTGTTCTTGACCTCATCCTTGTGGTGATGGAGGTCTTGTTGTCGGTACTGCTCCAGTGCTTGCTCCTTCCAATGGAGAAGACGGTCCTCTTCGGACTGCTGCTGGGAAATTTCTGCAGGATGGATTGAGGAGGAGAAGGAGAGGAACCAGGAGAGGGGAGAAAGGATGTGGAGGGGGGAGGGGGAGGGGACCAGAGAGAGAGTATAAGAGGGAGGGGAGGGTGAGGAGGCAGGGACGAGAGAGAGGGAAGAAAGGAAGGGGATGAGAGAAAGAGGGAGGGGAGGAGAGAGAAAGGAGGGGACGAGAGAGAGGAGGGAAAAGGGGGGAGGAAGGGGAGGGGACAAGAGAAAGGGATAAAAGGGAGGGGAGGAGAGGAGGGAGGAGGGGACGACAGAGAGGATAATAGGGAAAAGGGGAGGGGGAGTAGAGAAAAGGGAAAGATGATTAGATAAATGGTCACATGATAAAGGGAGGGAGGGATCTACTCTTACTTGATTCATATTGCTTTATGGATCCTTGCACTTGTTTCTTCTGTTTGATGAAGTCCATCTCAGCTCTCTTCAGATCTCTCTCCTCCTGTCAATGCTGCCACATGTAATCCTGTACAAGAAACACATTATTACTGAAAGCCTGTCTAATCAGACCACCCTATAATAAGAGGGCAACTTTGCCATGCCTACTTCAGCTATTTCGACTTCCCTAAAGAGACCACCTCTCTATTACTCAGTTCCTTTCCAGTATAAAAATGTTCATGATCAGTTTTCTTTTTACAAGAGATTAACATGATATTCATAACAACCTCTATTGCTTTGAGCCTTTGTGAACTTTCGTCCAGACTTTTCTGAGCATGTTTGCGGATAGTGTTAGCAGAAGGTGGCCAAGGAGGATTGGTTCCTTGCTTTGGGGGGGCCAGGGATTCTTGGGAGTTCGGATGTCTCTGGAACCATATTAGGCAAGTTGCCATATTCATGCGCCCTAGAGAAAAAATAGAGCAGGGGGGAAGTATTAAGGGTGTTGGCACGTCCATTCCATGTATGGTTGTCTGTGAAACTCCACAGAACTTAGACAAAAAAACAACAACAAACAAACAAAAACAAAAACAAAAAAAACCACCACTCTTAAGAGAACATTGCATTATGAAATCTTAAAAAATAACTACATCCTGTTGATTGGTTTGAGCAGGCAACAAGATACTGGAGATGTGCAAAGAGGTCTCAGTTCAACACTATCTACACTGCCTACCGCTTTAATGTACTCTGGTTTTAACTATTTCACTTACTTGAGAAAGTCTGCATAAGCAGTGTCCGGTATCAAAGAAAGAAGGCTGTAGTGAGCTTGGAACTTCTTACATGTAACGTTGAGCAGCCTGAGGTGCTGCCATTTTTGTTGGCTGTGGGTTACCGTGGTGACAGCTCCTGGCCATCCGGTCGATCTGCTCTCCTAGCTCCGCCCCCAAGTGGCAACACCCGGTTTGTTATTTCCTCGCAGGTTATTTCCTCATATTGCCAGATTCCCGCCGGTCGCGCGCGTCAAGCAGACTTTGTGTCTCGCAGGGTATTTCCCCGCAGGTTATTTCCCCATATTGCCAGATTCCCGCCGGTCGCGCGCGTCAAGCAGACTTTTGTGTGAACGTTAATACTGATTCTGAAGCAGTTAGCTAGGGATAAATAATTCTGCGTGCTTTAAAATTATTGCTTCCAAAAGTTAAGTATGGCTGAATGTTCGCAGAAGTCTACGCCGGATTTGTTCGTTGCAAGCTCTAAAGTCTATGTGAGAGATCCCGATACATCCATGCACGGATGCGAGAACAAAACCGACCCCAAAGAAGAGGACGAGTACGCAGTTGCAGTGCAGGAATCTGACCCGACAGTTCCACTGCGGAAGGACAGGAGTGAAATGGCTGCATTAAAACATTAAAACTGGCTTTACAAAATCAATTTTCCAAGAATGCCAATTTTAATAGCTAATGTTTTTATCATGCAGTTTTTATCACTGTGCTCACCTAGCTAACTTACATAATAACTTATGGTATACCATACTCAGTGGAGTAGGAATAGGGGGGGCAGGGGGGGCCACTGCCCCCCCAATACTATAGATGGAGGGGCATTGCCCCCCCAATAATATGAACAGCTAACTTGAGTATATTGAAAGTAAAGACCATGCAAACACCAAGCAATTACATGCATGAATGCTGTCATTGCAGCGTGATGTCAGCAATTTCACTGCTGCTTGCTAACTGTTATCTAATGCATATGCTCAATGTAATGACGGAAGGATTGATTACTTTGGATATTAGTTGCTATTACTGTAATTAACTTACTATTGTTCCTGCCCCCCCAATAAATTTCCTATTCCTACTCTACTGATACTTGTTCTTATATGAATGTAGAAGACTGTTCTTTAGTCTCTGCCTTCTGTGATGAAATAGAGTGTGTTCACCACCAAGGAATTGGAGAAGACTTTCACAGGCTGTGAGGTCAAGCTATATGCACCAGTCGAAGAGACAGGCACTCTTCAGTCCCTCACTGCAGAAAGAGCATTGCACAAGATAGCTGAAAAGGTAGCTAGAGTAGTTGCATACATGTAGCAAATAACTGGAGAGATGACGTGCAAATATCACTGTATAGCTATATAGCCAGTGAGCTTGTAGGAATAGTAACGATTACGACTATTGAGTTATTGGCACTCTCATAATGACATCCTTGCACACTACATAATGTCAGTGATAACTCGTATGTAAATGCAACATGTTATGTTCATTAAACATGTTATATTCATGTTATGCTATGTTCATTTCCCTATGGTGGAAGCTGCTGAAATGAGGATCAGGTTGAAAGCTTAGCCTCATCCCCAGGCACTAAAGCTGTGCTTCTTCCATGCGAACATGGGACAGCCCGAGGCTATATTCATTTCCCTCCGCCCAGGATGGTGGAAGCTGCTGAAATGAAGATCAGGTCAAAAGCTGTCCATCACATGCTTCTTCTCTGCCTGGTTGATGAGAGTGTATGTGACCTTCTGTTTGAAGGGCCACAGAAGGAGATCGTCTATTGGTCCTCACATAACGACAAAGAAGAAGCTCATGTGAGCCAAGACCGTCACCATTTAGATAAATTCTCGCACACTATAATATCAGTTACAACTCGTATGCAATCCTCTTTAATGAACATGGGACAGCCTGAGGCTATGTTCATTTCCCTCCGTCCAGGACGGTGAAATGAAGATCAGGTCGAAAGCTGTCCTTCTCTGCCTGGTTGATGAGAGTGAGTGTGATCTTCTGTTTGAAAGGCCACAGAAGGAGATCACCTATTAGTCCTCTCATAATGACAAAGAAGAAGCTCTCGTTCCAAGACTGTCACCATTTAGATAAATCCTTGCACACATTTTGTACGCGTGTCTCCCAGTATAAAAGGGGGTGGAGTGGTCACACCTTCCATAGCCCCCTCTTTGTGTTCAATTCATCAATTTTCCATACAAGAACTCCATCGTAAGTGGCTCTCTCCAGCAACTGGATATGGTCAACACTTATCCCTCAACCAGGCATAAACTTCCAAATCTTGTAGTTACAACTGAGAGTATTTGTTTGGAAAAGCATGGTAAGGAGATGTTTTTTTCTTTCCTTACGTACTCGTGTGTAAATGTTGATGGTTGTCCTACTTTAACCAATTGGGAGTGTATTGTGTATTTTCTTAGACATGTAAACAAAGATTGATCCCATTTCCAATATCCAGTTATAATGTCAGTATATATATACAAGTGAGTGCAAAAAATTTCTTCTAAATAAAAAGGTTAAGTAGGGATAGCTTAAAATCTAGCTGGGATATATAATGTACTGCAGCCTGGTATGAAAACAATCCCTACATTTACATCCACTACCTATAGCTAGCTATGGCAGTTATATCCCTTGTTGTCCATGAAACGGACTTCTATGAGAGCTATTTCCCATTCTGTGGCCAAACACTGCTTATACTCACATAACCAATGTGATGCCTGCATGAATACAGAGATAAAAATAAACATGTATCACTAAAGATGCAGTATAATAATGTTCAGTATAATAATGTTTAATAGGAACAAGTCGTATTTTTTTAGCACATGCCAAGTTCGGCAACAAAAAAATAACACTTGGTGAAAGTGAAACTGAAAATAAGTTGGGCTAACTCAATATCTGCATCTCAGATTTTTTTCCCAACTTACGTAGCTAGTTAATATCCCTAGGCCTGTCAACAAATGCATTACACTTAGCTATGTATGTGCATGCTTACAAAATCTACATAAGATGTCAATGATCCCAAGAAATATGAAGACTCCAGGTATATGCAATAGCTATGGATAGCTAGCTGATTAGTGTCATTATAGAGAGACATACCACATTAAACACTAGCTACATAGTTATACAAAACAAGAATCTAATGTCATATTTCATATCTCAACATAGCGCTGACACGTACAGCATGAAGCATGTAGCTCTGTAGCTAGACAATGCTTGATTGCACTGATGCATGGGGCATGTTGACAATAATTACAAGCTACATACTGTAGCTACAATGATTTAATTTGTTTATTGCAGAAGCTGAAGTGGAGATTATCAAAATGAATGAGCCAAGCAGAAATATATACTATAAAGTACATGAAAATGAAATTAATTTCTCCCATTAATAGGCCTTTTTTCACTAAGCCTCCAAAGGACACTTTAAAAGGCTGCCACTGCTTACTACAGGGAGTCTCAGGAATAGTCACTGCCTACAAGAACTTGGCAGCCAAGGTAGCCATGGTAACCAGCTTAGTGAAAAAGGCCTATTATATCATATACCCACCTGTCAAAATCCTGAAAGATAGGTAGAGCAAGGATCCTTCTCTGTTGTACTCTTTCCTTGAACCGATAAGGACGCTGACCAGACACTTCTGGTCGTTCATAGACATCTCTGTGAAGTCCACAGCACCAGCACGCAGGGCAGGGAGGGGCACAGGTTCTGGACTACTCACAGCAGAGACACAAACTGCATTAGAAACAATAGATGGAGATATTGTGTGTGTAAAAGGGCCAGAGTGATGAGAACATTATAGGAGGCATTTTGTGGAAAACCAGAGGGCACATGCTGTACTGGACGATGTACACAACTTATGCATACAATCACCTAGACCAAAGCATTTTCCGTGGTATCCTGTTCTATTACTTGCCTCTTGTTGGACAACTGATTAGTGGATTGCATGCTCTTCTCTCCCTACTTCTGTCTGTGCACAATGCAGTGTTAGACAAACTAGAGATGTGCTCCAGATCCTGCAAGAAATCACACACAGGTTCAATGTATCCCCTGATGTGCTGCAGCCTTGACTGGAGCAGATTTGTATGATTAGATGTAATTGTCCAATTAGGAAGGGACTGATTATACTGGGAATTAAGAAGTGCGCTAGGGGAATGGGTGCTCGACTGCTCGCATACAGAGGTTTGCACAGTTCTTGCACCAGAAATATTAAACCACCATGCACATGCTCAGTAAGTTGCAGCATAATCCTCAACCTGGGTGCAGATAAATCAACTCTTGCACCGGAAATATTAAAGCGCCATGCACATGCTCAGTAAGTAACAACAAGTTTGGCAGTACTGCGCATGCGGCGCGGATGCAAACCATAAAAGTTGGTGAATGACTCGAAGAAAGAATGTCGTACCAAGCAACAGTGGAGGAGAGATTCATGCACTCAATCCAAGAGCGAGGGTCTCAAGGCGGACAAGCGGCGGTAGTCCAGTCGCCAAGCTACCAGCCAACTCCAGCTACTAGCAAGCTCGTATTTGTTGCAAATTTTCCTTCGAACTTTTTACAAAGAGAATGCCAGAGAAGTAGCAAGATTTCCCAAAGAGAAAGCTGCCAGCCAACTCCAGCTACTAGCTTTCGAACTTTTTGCAAAGAGCATGGGTGCATCGAGAAGAGCTGGTAACTGGGCGATCGAGTTTACTCTCCGAAATTGCAGCAGCAGTTGAAAGATTGGAGCGGACAGGATAGAAGAAAATCCAGATGCTCCCTTTCTCATCATTTAATTTTATCACAACTATTTACCATCCATGACTCTGTAGTCTCAGACCAGATTCTAGAATCTTGTTCACTAGTCCACCCACGTGTTAAATTTTTTTGGTTCTGGTACATTCTGAGTGAGTGGGATAAGCTGCCTAGAGTGAAATCTGAGACGAGATCAGATATTTTAGGTAGGAGATGATATTTTTGGTCTGTACACAGGTCTGTAACAGGTCCGCATTTTTGGACTGTATCAGACCTGCTGTAGGGTTTACAAATTTTCGTTCTGTTACATACCTGTTACTGACTGCTTACAAGCTGTAGATTTCTTGCTGTGTAAGGGATATGGAACCTGGAACCCTCAGCAACCAAGCATAGTAGCTAGCCTTAAAACTTATTACTTCTACTAGGGTGTTGATGTTATTACTGAGATCAAGACAGTTAAGGTTTACAAACTGCATTACTAGAGTGTACGATTATTACTAGAGAAATGCAGTGCATTGTGGGGGAAGCCCAATGATCCAAATCAATGTAGTTAGATGTTAGTTGTGCATGTTGGATTGCTTCAATTTGATATGTGCATAGAAAGCTCAGGACTGATGCTAGGTTCCATGAGAAGAAAATTATGTGCTCTGGGTATAATTCATATTTTTTTACTGATTCTATTTGTGGTACATGTATGTATTGTTTTGAATTATGTAGTAAAAGTTTGTGCATGTGCAATGTAATGTGATGTAATGGTACCAGATGATCGTCGCAGAGAAAAATAGAACATACGAAACATATAGTAGAAATCTCTCAGCCGACTCGCTAGTGTGGGCTCGCTTAGGTTCACCCAATTACTGAGATCAATTTACATTTGAGAAGTGAAACCATACAAAAACAGGACTGACAATAGCAAGATGCAACAGACTACCTAACTGGATCTTCCATTTCCCCACAAATTTCTTCCAGAGGACATGTCCCTTTAGCTTGGGGTCTTGAAACTGCTTGCAAAGAGCTTGGAACTCACTATCGTCAGGTCAGGCTTCCCAATTGAACTACCTTGCAGTTGCATACATGTAAAGAACACACTGAGCATAACTGGTGATTGACACTTTGTAGTGATAGAGAAGATTATTGTGGGCCACAAAACACAGTCACTACTTGGTACTGTAGATGTTACTATGGACCATTGAACAATACATTAGCCATCAAAATTGAATTATTAAGAACACACTGAGCATAACTGGTGATTGACACTTTGTAGTGATAGAGAAGATTATTGTGGGCCACAAAACACAGTCACTACTTGGTACTGTAGATGTTGCTATGGACCATTGAACAATACATTAGCCATCAAAATTGAATTATTAAATGCTCTAGGCACATGGTGTATGTTGTAAAATTTGCACATGTAATGTGATGTGATGTTATCAGAGATACCTGTCTGAATCTAGCAGCAGTTACAGAGCAGCACGTAGGGGATCAGCATCCTGGAAATGATCGGAAACCCTGATCCGGTTGCATTGGACATGTTCCCTCAGACGGGAGATCAGGAGCTCCACTTTCTTAGGGGGGAGGGGCTGTCCATCTGCATTGTTACCGTATTGAGGGATATCATCCAAAAACTCAGCAAGCTATATGCATGACTCATTAGCCCCATTTACATGAGGGCATGAGGGTTTTTTCTACCCAGATTATTGCACCCCATTGACATGCAGTGCCAATTCACTTTACAAGAGAGGGTGTGTGGATAGAACTAAAATCAGGATTGAATCCGCCCTGCAGGTACATAATGTGTACGCTCCAAAAGCTTGATTGTTTTTCTTAGTGGTCAGTGGATGTACCAGATGAAGTGGTCAGTGGTAGCTAAGTGGTCAGTGTAAAGCTATAAGTGGTCAGTGGTAAGTAGATAGGCACTAGGTTGGTAAGTTTCAATGACTCATTTTACAAATGCAAGTGGCACTGTCCCTTGAACAAACTGGAAGTCATTCAACCTGACTACTTCAATGATATCTGGGAAGAAAGTGGTCAGTTTTACTCCCTCACTTCCCCCTTCCCTCGCTCCCCCTTCCCTTAATCTAGGATGCTACTCTCTACCTCCTACATAAACAGCTGGAACCACCAATTACATGACTGTCACTGACTGCAACATCTAGCTAAACTAGTCTAGCTA
Source organism: Crambe crambe (assembly GCA_963924555.1). Taxonomy (NCBI): domain Eukaryota; kingdom Metazoa; phylum Porifera; class Demospongiae; order Poecilosclerida; family Crambeidae; genus Crambe; species Crambe crambe. Next base: position 1,373,346 of record OZ004581.1, read on the forward strand.
TCTATAGAAAGTTTTTGTAGCAAACATCAAGTGAGTGTTGCAACAAAGTTTTGTACATGCCTTTTACAAGCAAATATCAAACTTCCTTGCTACAAATGGACAAATGCTTCCTCTGATTTTTTGGTATTTAGACAACCCCTATTGGTCCAAGCTTGTACAATATGAGTCAACTTCTTTTCATAGCTACATGTACTCCTAAGCAAACCTTACACAACTTTGCACTCTACCTGTTTTTACTTAGCGAGAGTCTATCGTGACATTTTACTCACAGTTTGTCCAGTGTAGTCCTCATCAATGATCTGAATGAAGGCCGTATTCTCTCAAATTGGGTACGTGTAACTCCATGAGTGAAACCCTTAATCTGCAAATGAAATTAGAATATTCAATATTGTTTACCAGACATCTGGTGTGGGAGTGTATTGGGACAACAGCACTTCTGTTTTTACAGTGTTGGTATTTCAGAAAATTTTGAAGGCTGTTGGAGTCTGCTTCATGGACCTTTTGTATTTTCTGGATAGATCCACCCTTCAGGTTTCTAAAATCCCCTACTGTATATTCTATAAAATTCCTTTAAAGAAAGCAGTAAAATTTATCATCAAGTCTTAGATATCACTTGTACCCGTACTACAGAGGTTGTTTCGCTCTATAACAAAATGGCCATGTCAGAAGAGGATCAAATTCACCTTTCATCAGCACAAAGAGAGGTGAGTTTTATACCCATTTCATCACCATAATTCTAGGTACACCTTGCATATAATTTGACAAGTGTTCGGAGTTCTAGGGTAAAGGGTAGGGCACGACTGGTGATCATAATACAAACTACTTGCGAAATGGTTAGTATGTACACCATTTACTCAAATACCAATTATACTGACCCTGTGACTATCATAGTCCCTGAAATGATCATACAGGAGGATCCTACGGGTCTTGACCTCATTCTTCAGACGATGGAGTATCTCTATAACCCTTTCTTCCTCTGCAGCAGACCCAAGATGCTTCAGAGGCTATACATGCATGCAAAAATAATCATACAAGTAATGGGAGGTGCAGAGTTCAATGTTTATTTTCCCCCGAGTTGGCAAAAGAATGTCAATTAGTAGACCAAGGACTTAAAACGACCATTCTTAAAGCTGAGGGCATCATATCTATACACTCCACCTACACACCATCCAGCTACGTAGCAAAATACAGCAGCAACCTCTATGACTTATGACCAGGACTCATTTTAGCTCTGTCTTACAGAGAGAAATACTTGTGGTCAAATAGAGTTTTTAATATGACATAAGCAATAGTCTTAGAATGTCCACCAATAATAATGGCAGGACCTATGTGAACAGTCAAGCATGCTAATTAGGAACCAGCAGCTATATTTAGACCATTGCAACAATTACCTTCAGTTGGCCATTTTGGCCACCACTTGGCCATTTATACTTAGTTATAGTAACTTTAGGCTTGTACTACATATCAGTGATAGTCAAAGGGATAGTCCCATAAAGTGGGCATGGTAAAATAAATTTCAGCCACTGCTGGGTAATCTCCAGCAATTTTAAAAAGTCTGCTCACCATTTTCCATGAAGTTACAGAACTCTATGTAATGGACTCTGCCATCAGGTATCTTGTAGTGGTTCATTAGCCTCTGGACTTCCTCTCTGCTCAACTGAATCACCTTCTCACAGCAAAGCATCAATCCACACACAAACTAGAAGAGAAAATGTCAGTTATGCATGTTTATTATGGTAAGTTAGTTACTTCAATAGCTAAAAGTCTATTTGCATTCACCTGGCACCTTGCTGATTTGCTATAACTGCTACAACTTTCTCAATTCTTAACCAAATTTCTGCTGGTATTTGAAATTGAGAGAGTTATAGCAGTTATAGTAGGTGTCCTTTTACCATTTTTTACTTCACTGTATGCTTCAGTCAGAACAATGCAACTTATGAGGCTAGTTACACTAGTCCAGCTGGTCCAGGCTGGAACATGCATGTCCTGATCATGTCATGGGGTGGAGTTACAAAAGCAGAAATCATATTATACAGAAACAGTATTCAGGTTTTGGGGTGTGCACAGGTCCCATATCAGTATTAATACTGTACCCTCATGAATTCCTGTGGTTTTATTTATTCATTGACCTTGGTAATAATTATTGGCAGCTGTAGAGGGAGTTGCTAGTAGCCTTCTGTTATTGAAGACCATGTACCCCCAGGCTTTCTTGTCATTGACATCAACGCTACTGACAGAGATACTCCTATTTTAGGAGTGGTAGAGATTTGCTTCCACAATAGCTGGGGCACTGTGTGTGTATGGGTCATTCCTACTTTAAACGGGAAGACTACCCATTTACTTCCTCCTCCATTGCCTGTACTTCTTCCCTTCCCCTTCTCTCACACCTCTTCAGAATCTTCCAACTCTGATACAATAGATGACACAATTTACTAACTTGGAGAGGCTTTGAGAAAAGAAGTCACAACTGTATATCTACTAATACGTGACAGTTTATAATCACAAAATGAACATTCCAAACTTTCCCGATTACCTTCCCCTTTTCTAGCATGTTCATGAACTCTCCTGCCAACACTTGACTCAACATTACGAAGGCACAGTCAGCTGTCCCAGTCAGCTGCTCCAACTGCCAGACTATGGAACCTTTTATTGTATGATGGTGAAGTGTTTATGCATTCTGCTCAATTTTATCCCTTGCATATATGAAACAGAAGGTTACTAATACAATGGATGTACATTGAATGAGTATAAGGACACTTGCTCTATACACAATCTCTGTATTGAGGACACCTCTATACTAAAGACAATTTCCAAGGTCCCGAAGTGTCCACAATAGAGAGGTCCCACTGTACTTTAGTGTATCATTCAACCTCTGTATTGAGGACACCTCTATACTAAGGACAATTTCCAAGGTCCCAAAGTGTCCACAATAGAGAGGTCCCACTGTACTTTAGTGCATCATTCAACCTCTGTATGGACACCTCTATACTAAGGACAATTTCCAAGGTCCCAAAGCAGGGGGGGTCGGACAAGCTTTTCGCGAAATTGGCTCGCAAAGCTTTGCAAGAATAGACGCGCAGTAAAGAATGGTTGGAATGTAATTAACCTGATGTTTGATAGGCTGTTTCTCCAGCTTTAAGCGTTTGTAGATGATTTTACCTTGGCACAAGAAAGATCTAGTAAGCTAGTTGCTAGAAAGCAAACCAGTTTTAGCTGGGCTTTGAAATTCAGTTAGCAATTAACCTTTTTCTGAATCTCCAAAACAGGACGGGGATGGATTAGGTTCAGTCGATTTTCAGAAATCTACCTGTTAGATCTATCTACAGTCCAATTCAAAGCGTACACATCTCGAGGAATAGCAACTTCAAAAAATGTATGTGAATAAAAAGTGCCTACTCAGCAATAATTGACCTTGTCCGACCCCCCCTGGTCCCAACGTGTCCACATAGAAAGGTTCCACTGCATCATTCAACCTCTGTGTTGAGGACACCTCTCTATACTAAGGACAATTTCCAAGGTCCCAAAGTGTCCACAATAGAGAGGTTCCACTCATTCAACCTCTGTATTGAGGACACCTCCATACTAAGGACAATTTCCAAGGTCCCAAAGTGTCCACAATAGAGGTCCCACTGTACTTTAGTGCGTCATTCAACCTCTGTATTGAGGACACCTCTATACTAAGGACAATTTCCAAGGTCCCAAAGTGTCCACAATAGAGAGGTCCCACTGTACTTTAGTGTGTCATTCAACCTCTGTATTGAGGACACCTCTATACTAAGGACAATTTCCAAGGTCCCAAAGTGTCCACAATAGAGAGGTCCCACTGTACTTTAGTGCATCATTCAACCTCTGTATAGCTAATCGCCTGGGGACGAGGCTATACAGAGCTTGCTGAGCTATCATAAGTCATTAGTTCATTACGACAGATGATAACCAAATATGGCTACAACTAGCACTGGATGTCAAGGAATTCAAATATAGAAGGCCATGGGGTTGGGCTCATAATCATGCTTAATGGTTCATGGATGATAGTTACTTAATACACTCCCAATTGTTACATTACATCAGTCCATGGAAAGCTTATGTCTACCTGGATATCTCAAAGAAAAACTATGTCTATCTTTCTTGGATGTGCGTGCAAGCTGCTTGGTGATTATGGCCAAATAAACAACCTTATCCTCGGGCGCTGTTGTTTTCAGCCTCAGTTTGCCTGGCCTTGTGGCTTTCCTTTGAGATGAATGTCACCAAGACTGGCTAACTTCCAATCTCTGCTGTCAATGTCCTTCACATGGCTCTGTGCCAATCTCTCTAACAGCAGCTCTTGTGATAGGGACCTTAAAGAATATAACACACACACTATGAAAATCTGTTATTCCAAGTGACGTCAGCTCTTGGTAATGAGGTGGAGAAACTAATCAAGGATTTCCAGGACAAAATCAGAGCCAAGGAGGTAGGATACATTATTAGTAATGTGCCACTCAGTGTTTGTTTTTCTCACCACTGTTCATTTCAGGAGGAGCAGTTTCGAATGAAGAAGGAGCTGGCAGACTTGGCCATCACTCTCAACATGGAGGCCATCTCTCTTCTGTTCCAGAGACTCAAGTAGACTACGATAGCGCCAATTCAGCTCATTTCTGTCAACACAAACAGTTTATACACAGCGAGAGCCTATGAGTCCTAAGCAGATAATTTTAGTCTGGTGATATGTTTGTTGTAGTTATCATAACAGAATGGTCAGTCAAAAATGCTAAAGTTATACCTTGATTGCAGCATCATAGTAAATAATCTAGCTAGATATTTTTGTCCACACTTAAATTATGACTAATTGACATACTCTGTCTTGATGTATTTCTTTGTCGACTGGTTGAGTTTTTGCCTCCCTACTAGTGAGGCCTGTGTCTTGTTCTTGACCTCGTCCTTGTGGCGATGGAGGTCTTGTTGTCGGTACTGCTCCAGTGCTTGCTCCTTCCCATGGAGAAGACGGTCCTCTTTGGACTGCTACTGGGAAATTTCTGCAGGATGGATTGGGTGAGGGGGAAGGAGGAGGAGGAGAGGAACCAGGAGAGGGGAGTAGGGATGTGGAGGAGCAAGGGGGAGGGGAAAGAGGGGACAAGAGAGAGAGGATAAGAAGGAGGGGAGGGTGAGGAGGCGGGGACAGGGGAGGAGAGAGAAAGGAGGGGACGAGAGAGACAAGGGAAAAGGGGAGGGGGACAAGAGAAAGGATAAGAGGGAGGGGAGGAGAGGAGGGAGGAGGGGACGACGAAGAAGATAAGAGGGAAAAGGGGAGGAGGGAGTAGAGAAAAGGGAAAGGTGTGATTAGCTGCTAAAAAAACATGATAAAGGAAGGGATAATCTACTAGGGATCTACCCTTACTTGACTCATATTGCTTTATGGATCGTTTCTTCTGTTTGATGAGGTCCATCTCGGCTCTCTTCAGATCTCTCTCCTCCTGTCGATGCTGCCACATGTAATCTGTAAAAGAAACACATTATTACTGAAAGCCTGTCTAATCAGACCACCTACCCTATAATAGACCACCGTATAGAGAAGCCAGATCAAGGTCTTGAATGACTAAGAAGTGGTGGCTTCTCTGTATGATAATCATTGTGTTTGAGTAAACTTCTTAATCAGTTATACATCAAATCCCTCACACATAATTAAATCATAATAGAAGAGTATATACTCTATCACATACTGTAGATGGCAACATCAGCCTTTGATCTGACTTCTTTGGAGTCATGCAAGACCTTGATCTGTCCAGTTCATGTGACACAAGCAAGGTCACAGGTGTGATTGTTAAAGAAATCACAGTTAGTATGTGCACAGACACAATGGAATGTAGCCCTCAGTCATGAATACCATTAAATGGCATTAGACATCAGTTGATTGCCCTCAGATACTTGCTTTGAGTGTATCTGTTACCTGCCTCAGTCATGAATACCATTAAATGGCATTAGACATCAGTTGATTGCCCTCAGATACTTGCTTTGAGTGTATCTGTTACCTGTCTCAGTCATGAATACCATTAAATGGCATTATGATTGCCCTCAGATACTTGTTTTGAGTGTATCTGTTACCTGCGCCTCAGTCATGAATACCATTAAATGGCATTAGACATCAGTTGATTGCCCTCAGATACTTGCTTTGAGTGTATCTGTTACCTGCCTCAGTCATGAATACCATTAAATGGTATGACGATGCCACCAAATTATACTACTAACAATCTTGGCTAGCTCTCTTTATTAAAAGTGATAAACTTTGTGAAACTAATGGGGATGATGCCTGATCTTGGATATACAGTATCCCATAGTATAGTAGCAACATGCATCAATCACAATAGCATGGTATGGCATCTCTCACCTGTTCTGTAGGACACATATTTCTTCCTTATTGAGTTCCATGCCACAGAGATCAAGAAAGCAATAAGAGAAATGCGTCCAAATCACATGGATATTGACTCACTCCTTGCACACCTGCATGCATGGAAAAATATAATGTGAAACTCAGAAACCAAACCAAAATTTACATACAGTAGTTTCAGAACATGCAGTTGTCAGAAGAGGCTCTGGAATAGCTAGTGGCTAAAAACAATAGGGCTATTAAAACATAACAGACCACACCAGGTTTCCTGCAGGCACATCAATGATCATACAACTGAATGATCATTTGAGAAATCCATATTTTCACCAAAGATCATAGTAGCAAAACCACAGTAGAGCCTCCAACACTAAAATACTTCAAGGCCACCACTGAATGTAAAAGGATAAGGATGTTAAACCAAGGATAGGGTGTTCGACCTATGATAACGATAACAGCTGATCCTACTTGAGACGCTTTGGTGATAAGGATAATACCTGAATTAGAATTAGGAAAGAGAAGCCTACTTTAAACACTCTATGCTGCCAGTGTGATAAGGAATTAAGAAACAGAATCCTAGCTATTTCCACAGTCACTAACTCTGTCCATATTGGGACATTAGTTTTTTATCTGAATACAGACACCTTTGGTGTGTACTGGACAGCACACTTTTGAAAAGTAACAAAGATTGCTTGTAGGCTTGTAGGTCAAGAGTGACTTCCAATTGCCATGGAAGATTCCAATTTGTATTAGGTCTATGGTACACCCCCTTAGTCTATTCAATTCATGATGTTGTAGGGGGATGATACATAAAGTGGACTGTGTCTATACTGTACCTTGCTTTATCTTGTCTAGCACTTCTTCGATAGTGACAGAATATGATGGAATGAAGTCATCATGGACCACCAGAGAGGCACACATGCACACATGGACAATAGGTCCGGAAGTGACACCCACTACAAATTGCTCTCTAAAAATGGCAGACACTTGATGTTAATTATGACCTGCCTCTGATGCCATACTCCTCAATATTTACTACCCATCTCTCCTGAAAAACAGAATTAGGAAAGAAACCTTGTCTGCAAAAATTAAGCTTGTCTGCCTTGAAAATTAGCCGTAGATAGCAGGCATAGTACATCATGTTATTAAAGTGTCACAGTTACACAAAAATATATTTGATCACAATAATTTAATTCTGGAACAAAGCCATGTACTAAATACAAATTTAATCCACCTGTCAAAATCCTGAAAGATCGGTAGAGCAAGGATCCTTCTCTGTCATATTTCCTTGAATTGATAAAGGACGTTGGCCAGACACTTTTGGTCATTCATAGACATCTCTGTGAAGTCCACAGCACCAGCACGCAGGGCACAGGTTCTGGAATACTCACGGCAGAGACACAAACTGCATTAGAAATATGCAACAATAGATGGAGATGATTGATCTCCTATCCCAAACATATTGACCTAATATTTAGAGGTGTGTGTGTGTGTGTGTGTGTGTGTGTGTGTGTGTGTGTGTGTGTGTGTGTGTGTGTGTGTGTGTGTGTGTACACAACTCATGCATACAATCACCTAGACCAAAGCTATTGGTGGTATCCTGTTCCGAATCCTCTGCTTACTTGCCGCATGCTCTTCCCTCCCTACTTCAATGTAGTGTTAGATAAACTAGAGATGTACTCCAGATCCTGCAAACAATCACACGCAGTGCTGCAACCTGCAGATTTGTATGCTCAGATGTAATTATGTCTGATTAGGAAGGGGCTGATTACACTGGAAATTAAATTCGGAATGAAGTGGATTATGCATGCACTAGGGGAACGGGGGGGGGGGGGGGGGGGGGTGCTCACATAGATGATACAGAGGTTTGCACAGTTCTTGCACCAAGTGCCACACACATGCTCAGTAAGTAATACTTAGCAACAAGTGAAAAACAACAAATAGACCAGCAAGTTTGGCAGCACTTAACTTATCCATTATGGGATAGTCCTTCATTTCTAAACTAGGGTATGCATAGTTTGAGAGTATGCTGTGTTGATAAGCTGCTGCTCTGTTCCTGTTCTCATTCTCCTCCTATGTTTTGGAGCTGGTGATGAGTGAGATGGGGAAGAAGTTGCTTTCCGTTTACCAGCCGTATCTGGCTCTGATATGGCAGTATGCTGGGATTCCAGATGTGAGTTGGGATGGATAATTGAGAAATGATAAGTCTGAATCAGTGTGGACTACCGAGTTAGAGGAATCAAGATGGCCAGTGTGTGCCCTCACCTGTGGAGATTTGTTAGTAAGCACATCAGATTTTTTGCTTGGCTGGCATGTTGGTGGAGTAATGCTGTTTTCTGTAGTTTGGAGAGGACTAATGAGCGTATAAGGTTGTGGTTGAAGAGAAAAAGAAGGGAGTGGTTGAGCTACTTGAACAGTAGTACCATGCCATGAACTGTTTTTGTTACCATTAGCCACGCGAGAATATGTGTGTAAGAAATCCACATTATCAGCAGATACTACGGCTAAGATCTCACTATCTGTGTATTGCTGCACTGTGCTACCAAAGTGGTTCACTTTGAACTGCATAAAACGAGACAAGGTATCTGCTGATGCACACACTCCTACTCTGTTAAGTGTTCTAATCAGTAGTGATGAACCTCCCTGATTCTCTATTATATCAGTCATCAGAACGTGCAATGGTACTGAGCATCGATCATCAGTAATGAACATTAGGCTACACAATAAGAACAGGCGCCTGATATTTTTGATATTGTGTGACAAAGTAGTGCTATCTAGCACCTTGGAAGTACCACGCCTCTCTGATGTTGACTGAGTCAGCAAAGATATGGCTTCCCAAAGTTGGGGGTCCATCTCTTGAATCAGTTTTTGTATGTTTGTTTCAGAGTGGTCTATTGGAGAGTGAGCATCTTTTTGAAGCCAGTATTTGATTTGTGAATGGACACGCACATTTAACTCTTGTAGGATGTCTTTTGTTGTGCTGATCATGGAACTACCCTGGTCGTTGGTTACACATGCACCTAAGTTAGCAGAATTTCTTAGCTTCCAGAGTGCCTGTGTTAAAGCAGGTCTGATATCTAAGTTTGACCTATAGAGCAAAGTTCCATATCTTCGAACAGTGCACTTATAGGAGAGGTGATAGTCCAGTGCAGCAGTTAGACTACTCAGAACCCACCTTGCTTGAAATAGCTTCATGATATCCTGCTTGGTTTTTTTCTCCATGAAGTGATTCCATTGCATTGTGGCAAAGTAATTCATGAGCACTAACTAAAAGCATACCATTCCCATGGAGGAGCTCTGTTCCCACATGAACTACGACCTGCTTCATTGCGTGGTCAATGGCTTCTTCAATGTTTGTAGCACTGGTTATCAGTGGCATAGCTATGCTCTCGATGATTCCCTTTAGGTTGGTGTCTGTGCTTGTTAGCTATCTCCCCCCTAGTTATCCTTTTCAAAATCACCAAATGTGCTCGGTAGCATGCATAGCATACCTTATCATTTTCTGCAATATGACTGTCATAACCTGCATTTTCTTCAAGGTACTTTTGAATTACTGTGGGGTTTGGACAGACTTTTGGGTTTGATTTCTTCAGTGAAATGCCACATGTAATGCAGTGGGTTTGAGTGGGCTGTATTAGGTTATAAATCAAGTGGTAGTGATGCTTGCATAAGGGAGTTGGGACCGGAATTTCCATTGTGGTACATTGAAATTTTAATGTGTGCAAAGCAGATTGCAGTTGCTGGATGCTTGCCTTGTGAAATGATGCAAATGAATTCTGTGAGCACTCATCAATGCAGCATTTTGAGTGATGTTTTGATTTTTCCCATCTCGGTGAGTAATTATTATCACTTATTACCCTAGTTATGTCTCTCCTGCATGCATAACACACTTGAGAGATTCTGCTAGAGTGCGTGCATCACTGTTCTTCCAGTTGGCAGGAGTAGAAAACTGAAGATGGCATCCCTGACACAATGTGCATTTTGGATTTGGAGGATTTTTAGACACACTCTTATCCATTGCTGATAATAATTGTTTTATATTAACTTTTATTCACTATGTTACTCAATACTATAGCTACTATAGGTCCCTTACCTTAATCTCGTATCAATTTGACCACAACAGCTAACCATAATGTACACGGTAAACCACAAAGCAGCTGCATAAAGTGCAGCTGGAATTACTGTTGATTTCATGCACTTCCCTTCGCGGGAATCTGTACGGTGCAGCCATATCTATGGTGCAGCACGCGGCTATAAAAGCGCAACATTTCGCCAAAGGCTTATGCCTACTTCTAAGAATGTCCGAGTCTGATTCATACCAAGCAACGGCAGAGGAGAGATTTTTGTAGTGCATGTGCAGCAGTATTCAGTCTAATCGCCAGCGTACATTTACAATACTTTTTGTATTACATGATGACGTCATAATTTTTGAGAAAATGGCCGCTGAGGTACATCTCTTGAGCTCGGCTTTTCATCAAACTAGAAACCTTATAGGTTGTAGGTTTATTCTCAACAGATGGTGATAGGCTTATTCTACCTTACCATCTGCTATGTAAGTAAACAGTAACTCTTTTTAGCATAGAATAGCCATGGTGGTTGAGAGTCATGGAAGTTTAGATGGCTTTTAAGGGCCCTTCAGAGAGATGAACAGAAGTTATCTTACTACAAACATATAGTCAGTATGTATTCTAACATGTATGTCCATACTTTAGGTTGATACTTACATTTTACAGCAAATGGCCCATGTTTGTATATATAAGTGTATGTTTAATATAATCATAGCAGTGTTAGAATCATTCTCAAGTTAGAATTTTTCATCTGTCTCAAATAATTTTCATGTCTACTTTGATAGGGTAGACTGTTCATTACTGATCTGGCTCAAATAAGGGTTGATATGTCGGGTGATGGGCAATATTTAGAGTACTGTTCTCTGTGTTGGATCTGATACACGTTCACTCCCTATGAGCTTGCAAGTTGCAAGGTACTGTAAACCTGAATGTAGTGTTCCTTGAAAGTGTGTTTACTATGTTATTCACAGTGAACGCCACCAGTTATTTCCCTGTTAGAAGGTGTGGCTATGTTAGTATGCCTGTAGACCCTGTTTTGCATTGCAGTTTAATATACCAGTAGTTACTGATTTGGGCCTTCGGTCCTGGGTGAAAATTTACATTTCCTGCTACTCGGTTATAGCAAGCTTGACATTGGGTCCAAAATTAACATTTGTTCCATATTCTCTGGATGTATACTGCACGCTCTCCTTATGACACAAATGTAGCAGGGGCCATGTTTACTCCGATGTACTTTACTTGTCATTGATCATTGCAGGCACTGAAGAAGAAACAAAGCTGTCAAGACTGTAGTCATTATAGTGTGTATTGTGATTTATTTGTGGCAAAGATGTGGTGTCATTTATACTGTGTTATTATGTTTGAACAGAAATGATTGTTGGATATATACATGCAGTAAGTATTCCTCTATAGAATGTACCTGGTATCAAAATGAAATAACTTGTTTACAGGAAATGGCCCTATAATCCAACAATACACTTGAAATTGAGACATGGCTTGATAACTCTCTAGTGGTAATAGCTACGTGTACCAAATTTACACTAAAGGTCATCTGTGCCGGCCTAAAACTGCCGCCCAAGTCTTGTTGATTTATGTTGACAGAATCCAGAGATACAAGGTCATAAAAAATATCCTAGTATCCCAGTGTCCGTATATTCCGCGTGATGAGCATGTGAATTGCGTAAATACAACCGGATGCACGCTGGCGATTAGACTGCATTGAATTGCTTGCGTGCACTCCGCGTTGTAATTTTTGTTGACCGCACATAAAAAGAGAATAAAGACATCGCTCTGAAACGGATGAATAGAGCGAGCCAGTAAGAAAACAGTTTTGTCTAATACTTTATACTACTCATTTTGATACTTAAAACAAAATTTTAAACCCTAGTTCATTGATATGGCTAGTTTTTGCCGTGGTTGGTCAATTCCTGGAGAAGAAAACTGTGTGAAAGGTTTTCTGTGTTGAATTAAGCTATTTTGCATTAAATTTTCCACCAAATGGTATACGTAGAGATAAAGTTTGTTATAGAATGCTTTTTTTTCTAAGACTTGAATATTACTGGAAAAAAATCTGGGTTTTGTAAGTTCAGGAGGCCATTAATGTGTGTAATTGTGTGCTCAATTTACCAGTCTGGGAGAAGTTTACTATGAAAAATAACTAGTTGATGTTGTAGCAAAATAAAAGTAGTTTTGCATGTGCATAGAGTAGTTGACGTTTAGTGTAGGCCTTAAGTTACACATCATAAATATGCTATAACCATAAACTTTAAAAACCCAATTTGATCAACTCTGAACTGAATGCATGGATAGCTACTCCTACCTGTGACGATTTTTTTATATATATAGTGGCTAAAAGAAGAGTTTCTTGTCTATTCTTGTCTATTTGGATGGAGCATAAAAGCAAGGAAAGGGTTTTCCAAAGTTCAGAAAAAGAAAATGCTCCTTAGCCCTGAGACCTTGCTGGGTTTGAAAATGACAGGTAGCTAGAGCTTCTTGTTAACTTGCTAATATTTCTTGTTATAGTATTATCATTTATGGAATATTCTGTTTTCCATTGATGGAGTGAAAAAAAAATTGAGTGAGCACCTTCTGAAAAGTTTTTTTGGGTGCCAGCGACAAAGAGGTGGAACTCATGATAATCCCAGTGTTGAGGAATTTATCAACAACACTCAAGCACTATGGGTGATTGATACATTTTGCAGAGGTCCATTTAGAGGCAATTGCAGGGCTCACAGTTCCAAGCCTGATTTGGAAAAAGAAAAAGCAAAGCAGAGAATGATTTCCAAACATGAATGAATCATAGTAACAGAAAAAAAAGCATGCTGCATGAATTCTTGATTATTGGTGATGAGGACTTTGCGCAGTCCTTTAGAACATTGGAGGGACTTTTTCGACCTCTGCTTAAAGTTTCAACCACGCACCACCAAATGAGAATCCACTCATCTTGATCCACCCTTCAATGATCATTTTCAGCAACTCCTTCCCAATTTCGACATTCATATCCATATATAGACCAATTCATTCATCTCTCGTTACTTCTTCCATGATTTCATCTTTTTTCCACATGATATTTCTCTAGCCTTAATTGCTCGTACAATAGTATACCTCATTTTTTAATCAATAAAAATGTCAAATGCATCATCTATATAGATCTAATACAAATACAAGCCACTTCTGTTCACATTGAGGATCCAGTTGCTGAAGATTGGACTGCTGCTTCTTCTATAGCTAGCTCTTCATCCAAAAGTTCCTCTAAACTCAATAACCACTCCATACATATTTTTTCACCATGGACTCTGTCCTTCACAGTTCTATAAATGTATCAAAATGGACATGCTGCTGTAACAGTAGATCCCCCATCATGTTCACCTAAAAAACCTATCAGATGATATTCTGGAAGATGGGAAATCCACCATATTTTGGTGATGACACCAAGAATTTCTTCCACATTAAGATGAATTCATCCGATGAATAAATGCTATAATGGTAAACCCCCACCTTTGTTTACAGCTGACTTTAAATAGTCAGAGCTGTTTCAAGTTTGCTATCGATAAAGCAAAACTTGAAAGCTAACATTCATTCCTGCAGTCCAGGCACCATGCATATAACTCTCTTGCAGCTTGCAGAGATGCAGAAGCGTTTGATGAAGGAAGTTTAAACCCATTATCGTCTTTTACTGCCTGAATGTATCTCAGACTCATTGAGAGGGGCCAAAAAAGTGAATTACATAGCTATAATAGCTGGATTTAAGGTTACAATCTTTGCTTACTTGTATTTCTCCTATAGCTTCAGCCATTATCGAAATACTTGCCTCAGCTATTGTTTGGCAACGTCTTTGCTGACTCAGCAAACAACGCGGATTGTATCCTAAAATCTCGCGCGAACCACCCGTTTCCAATCCCGTGTCCGGAGGTTATCAGAGAGCGCGGTAGCGCTCTCTATGTAGGGATGACCTATGACCCTCCATAGGACTAGAGTGACACACCAATTATCAGACGCCACCTATAATCGGACGCCGTATTTTAGTCCATACAACTCCACTGAATATGATTGAAGTATGAAATTATAGTAGTAGGAGTGTCTAATATTTCTTCCTAAAATGAGTAGCTATGCTTCAGAACTACCGTCGCAGTAGCCAATTGTAGAGAGTCCGAAATAAATCTATTTTCGTACGCATACCTTGATGTTCGAACGCCTAACGAAAATCTTGCTTCCTAGTATCCTTGTCACAAATAATGTGAGAAAACATTACACTACATTATTTTTAATCACTTTACAGTGAGAAAAACAACTTTGACCTTCCCAGTAGCACTCAATTAGTTCTTACGTAGTCGGACATCCGAATTTGTATTACGATTATCAAGAAGACGTAACATAAGGCATGTGGTGCATGGTGAGTTGGCTACTTTGCCTTGGCACAAGCTCCTGTACACAGTACCACTTCCCCTTTGGCTCCTAAGCACGGGGGTGGAGGTCGAGACCTCTGTACTGGGTCACGGATTTCGAGTAGCATTAGTACTCTTGAGGCTCTTATTCATAGTCTCGCGGGCCCGACCCTTTACCAACCGCGAGGGAAGGAAAGAGTCTGGTCAAATCCAATACATGATCTTGTTTCAATTGCCCAAAGATTTGGTGGGGGGCATGCGCAAAACGTCACGATACGTCACGGCTCTCAAACAGATTTTTTCGCGCGTGCACTTACAGAGTAGTCCTAGAGTTTAGTCATGTCATAGATATATCTATGGTCACGTTAATGAGCTGCTTGCTTGTATGCAGAGATCTCATTGGTGATCATAGGAAAAAGAAAAGGCTGCATGGTCCAAGGTGTGCATCAGCCAAAGAACTGCTCCAGGTACTTGCAGAAGTTGCACTGGAAAAATTTCCGACACTTTCTGACCAGAAAGCTGTTTCCAAGCCTCCTCCCACTCTCTTGAATAGCCGCCTCCAGTCTGTAATCATATTCCTGCTCAGCCATGTAGCGCTAAGAAATCCAGAGCGCAGATTTTTCCTAAATTCGTGATGTATAATAACGTCATAGTCGCGCCCCTCCTTCCGAAGATTGCTGACTGTGCACAACAAGATCGTGTATTGGATTTGACCAGACTCTTTCCTTCCCTCGCGGTTGGTAAAGGGTCGGGCCCGCGAGACTACTTATTCAAGCTAGACATGTAGTGGTCCAAAATTATTTTTTTTACTGAGGTAAGGCTTGATTTAGGACCTAGTATACTGGTGGCGAGTTTACACAGTAAAACATACACTTCCAGTATCCTATGCAATTTTTGGAGCTAAACAGATGGGTATATGCAGGTAAACATGGGGCATACACAGCACAATCAGGGTAAACACAGGCAATTCGCAAACAGGCTTGACAGTATCAGAGCAAATAATATATAGATTGAAATATACTCGGCTAGCTACAAACAGAACAAATAAAGTTGCATTCTTGAGCCTTAGCTCTTGTAAGTTTTGTACACATGCAGTGCCACCATCTACTGCATAATCCACATTGCACCCATGTTCTTGCTCTAGGGTGGGCACACTTTCTTTCAGAGCACTTGCTGCTGACTGTAATCTCGATATCACTTCCTACAGAAAAAGGACCACTACCAATTAACTTGACTTCCACAAGTTTTAGTAGGGGGCACTATTTAGAAGTGCATAACATAGATTGAGAGGTGCAGCTCCCCTCTTACCATGACTATAGAGGGGGAGGGGGGGCACTAAAGGTTTAAAAGTCATTTTTCACACTCACACAAGTGTGTAACTGCTTACCAATTGCTGCTTCTTCTTCATCCTCTCCCTCTGTGACTAATAGATTAGTCTCTCTGATTTGGGTACCATGACCTCCATGGGGTTTGGCAGGGGGCACTATTTAGAGTTGTACCGAGAATTACAAGTGTAGATCAGATTTTTCCTTACCTTTGAGAGATGCAGCTCCCCTCATACACTTGCCATGGCCAGCCGAGGATTTGGGATTGGTCTCTTTGCTTTGTGCACCATGACCTACATGGGGGCACTACTATTTAGACTTTACACATACTTTTTACTTTACCTTTGACAGATGCAGCTCTCCTTGTCACACGCTTACCATGGCCAGAGGGTTGGGGAGGGGGTACTAAAGTGAAAAGTAAAAATAAACGTATCATTTACAAGTGTGTAACTGGTTACCGATTGCTGCTTCTTCTTTGTCTTCTCCCTCTGTGACTGATCCATCAATCTCTCTGTTTTGGGTACCACGACTTCCACGGGGTTTGGCAGGGGGTACTATTTAGAATCAGAGAATTACGTACAGACTGAAATTACAAGTATGTAGGTCAGACTCTTGCCTTTGTCACTGAGAGATCCAGCTCCCCTCATCATCACACGCTTACCACGACCAAGGGGTTGGGTAGTAGGGGGGGCTGGTGTGCTGCTTGTAAATGTAGACTCCAGAAATGTTTCTGGGAAAAATGAATCATACAGTATTATATTATATATTTGGAGTAAACAGGTTGCATACTTTCACGCTGATCGGTTCTGACTTCTGAATAGTGAAAAGATAATTATGAAATTTAAAAAATATTTTTGCACTTACTTAACCAGGCATTGTAACGAGTATCAGTATTGATATCGTACCCCTCTTCAAATCGACTCTCAAATAGAGCTAATTCTAGTTCAGTGAACACATGCCCAGGAGCTATGTTAGTCAAATTATAGAGTGCAATGATTATAGTATAGCTTCAAGCCACTTACAAGTCACTGCAGGTGCTACACTTTCCCTAGTTTTGCCAGCTATATTTTTCTTTTTTCTCTCCACTGCCTTTAGTTCACGTCCAAGCTTCCTCTGCTCCTTTAATTGTAATTGTTCCCTTTGGCTCAAGTTCTTTGTTGGTTGTCCTGTATAGTAACATCACTAGTTAGATATATAGCTCTAGCTACACAAAAAAAAGGGTGAGAAATGACAATTATGACACTATCCATGGTGTAGTCTAGACCTTATCAAAACAGGTTAGATAAAACCCTGCAGCTGTGTTAGTAGTCACATGAAACATGAGTAAAGCTCTCTAATTGAACTTGCCTGTACTGGTATCTTCTATAATTTTCAGTTTCACCCACAAATTGTATCTTTCATCATGTAGCAAGTCATAACCATTGTCATACCGCTGCTTGAACAAAATGAGCTCTTCCTCAGTAAAATCTGGACAATCTAATTTGCTTCGAACAATTGCATCTGCCTCCTTTTCTGTCTGATCTTTTTTCTTTGCATCCTCTTCTTTCTTCTTCTTTTTCTTTGCATTTTCTTCCCTTTTCTTATCTTGTTCTTCCTTCTTCTTTCTCTTTTTCTCAGCTTCTTCTGTCTTCTTTTTTTCCTTTTCCTTTAATAGCCTTAAATTTTCTTCACTGGTCAAAACCCGACTGGATTTCTTTGGCTGATGCATTTTAGTTTTATAAATTGGAGAAGGGACCTGGAGATTCATGAAACTTTTTGATCTTTCAGCTAATACCACAATATTCTCAACACTAGCACTTCCTTCTTTCTCTTCAAACTCGGGCATCATAATCGAAGCTTCTAAACCATCATCCTCATTGGCTGAATACAAATCCAGGAAAGGACGTCTTTGTGCACATTTATGGCATGGACTATAAAATGGTATATAGGCAAGATTTGAAGACGTGGTCAGTGTTGGCTCTTGTGATTCTGATACTAATTCGAGAGCACTTGGATTGAACGGCACTATACCAGTCGTTTTGAAGCCAGCAGTAATATTTTTTACTGACATCGAGTTCATCCAAGCTTCATTAAAAAGTGTAGCAAAATTGTACCGTGTGACGACTTGTCCTGGGTGTGCCATTATAAACTGGTGGCATGCTTTTCTCCAGGCTGCTTTTAAGGGACCAAAACATCCCTTGTCCAATGGCTGCGTAAGATTGGTTGTATTCGGAGGTAGTGTGAATAGCAAGACCTCTTGCTTTGCTGCTAAACTTATAGTTTCAGGGCAATAGTGCGACGAATGGCCATCAAATATAAGAAGTAAAGGTCGTGTACTTGGTGCATACTTCAAGAAATGCTTTATAAACCACTCGTTAAACAAGCCTTGGTCGATCCATCCTTTCATAGAAAGTCCATACACAGTACCTGGTACTTCTCCTATTGTTAAATCATGGCCAAGGTTCTTCCTGTCCCAAATGATCATAGGGGGAATACAATAACCTGCAGCACTAACACAGGCAACAACAGTTATTTGAGTCTTGTCTCCAGAGGTAACTGTAACAGGATGTCTCTCATCGCAGCTGTAGATTCCTTTAATTGCTTTAGGACTTAGTGGAAAGCCTGATTCGTCCATATTAAAAATTAAATTTGGTTTATCCATCAAATTATTTTTTGTGAGTGTATCTTCAAGAACATCAAAATATTCACGAAGTGATCCTGGATCTGCAGCCATGGCCCTGGCCTTGGAGAGTGGAGCACCAACTCTCAAAGTTAGATTGGGGTGTCTCCTACAAAAATTGTCCCACCAACCATTCGACACTTGATGACCAAGCTTGTTACTCACAATTTCCATTACATCTTGACGTGAGCGTGGGAAACCAACCTTTGCACATCCAACAAGAAACATCTCCAGTTCCCTCTCTTCTTCTTCTGTTAAGTAGGTCGGTGGACCGCTACGTAAGCCAGTTACACGACCAGAGGCATGATCCCAGAGTGTAGATCTTGGAATCCCGTATTCCTCAGCTGCACGACGAACACTTATATCGCTGGATGCTACTGCATGAAGTGCTCTTTGAAGTTTTTCACAACTGTAAGTCTTATATTTAGTTGGTCTTTCGGTGGAGGTACATGTGTAAGAATGTTTCGCACCAAAAGACTTGAAAATACGCTCTTTTAAGGGAAGATTAGGCCACATTCTCTAAGAATACAAAAGTTGACATTATATAGGAAGTGTATGGTTGTAGTCTTTGGAGCCATATTAAATTAGTAGTAGTTTAGCTCCTCCCTGTATAAACATGATAGTTCTGATCATTCAACAGGTGCATATTGCACACCTCAGGACATAATGCTCAAACATGAAATTATAATGAAATAGCTAGCTCATGGCTCCGATTCTTCAGTATTTTACTTATTTTTGTTGGTATGATTTAAATACTGAAATCTAAGGCCTTAGAATGGCATAGCTATATTAATAGGGGAATAATTATGTGATCATTCCAAAAGGGAAGAATCTCAGTGCAGATAAGCTTAAGCTTAGACTGATTTTGCGAATTGGCTCTGCAACAGGCAACTAGATCTATAGCTCTATAGCTAGCTAGTTGTAAATGAAGCACATGCACTACCTACAAAACAAACCTGGTCACCAGCAGCACCAGCAGCACCAGCAGCACCAGCAGGCAGTTAAGCAGCTCTACAACACTCTTCAGTCCTTCTCCGTCGGATCGATCGACAATTGATTATGCGCGCATGCGTAAGATCGGCCGTCCGTATATTCTTTGATCATGAGAATGCCAGCAGTTTATTGAAAAGGTCAGAAACTTTTTCTCTCTCTAACGTGATAGCTATGGCACAAACCTAATCATTTGTGGGATAATTTATGCCTTGAATTACTAGAAAGCAAGGTTTTTGTTAAGCGTTCGAACATTGAGGTAAGCATGCGAGAATCGATGTATTTCGGACTGTGAAACAATCAACTGTTGTAACGGTAATTTTGAAGCATAGCTACTCTTTTTGGGAATAATTTTTAGACACTCAAACTACTATTTTTATGTAATTAAATTATATTTGGGGGAGCTTTATAAACTGGAATACGGCGTCCGATTATAGGTGGTGTCTGATAATTGGTGTCTCACTCTAATACAAAATGAAGTTGGATTTTCTCAGAAAATAGTAATAGTATCTATGCTTTAACCTTGTTGCTGCCAGTAATGCGAATGCTAGTCTACTCTTCTGCCCTCCGGAAAGGGATGCTATGGGTCTCAGTGCAAGATCTCCACTAATGCCAAAGGACCCTAACTGGTGTCTGTATTCTTCATCCTTTTTACCTGTATCAGACAGAGCATTAAGTGCATTACACAATGCAGCATGCAGGAGAGGTTAACCTGGATGCTTTGACTGAATTAACTCAAATGCTGATACATCAAGCACAAGCTGATCAACATGATGCTGAGTGAAGTAAGCAATCTTCAAATTTCTGTAATAAAAAATATAAACAATCAAACCACAATCATAGTCATGGACTGAGAACAAAGAGAATGTGCCACATACCTGTGCATAAGCGCCTGTGCAAGAGATGGTAGTTCAGTCGCGATCCAGAAGGAGAAATCAGCCAGCCCAGCCCATGCCCAGAGAACGAGTAAGTAGCGAGGTCCCCCAAAGAGAAAGCTGCCGTTTAATTCCAGCTACCAGCAAGCTCGTATTTGTTTCTTTGCAAAAAGCACGCCAGAGAAGGGTGCACAGAGATTCAGAAGAGCTGGTAACTGGGCGATCGAGAAGTGCTAGTTTATTCACCGAAATTGCAGCAGCAGCTGAAAGATTGGAGCGGAAAGAAGAAAATCCAGATACTCCCTTTCTCATCATTTGATGCAACTATTAATTTATTCAACTTTAATGTCCACCCACATGTATTATGATGATTTAGAATATTTGATATAAATTGTTATAAAAAAATAATAACAATAAACAAACCACAATGTAAGGACATCGATATGGATATGTAAACACTCTGTCCACCATAGGCGAGTTAATCCTCTGATATATAGTGCATTACTATGATTACCAAAGTCTATGTGAGTTATCTAATGTGTGACCTTGAAAATACAAGATAGTACAGTGCAATACAGATGTGTCATGTATACATAGACTATTTTCTATCCAGGTATATCTTTTCAAGAAGAAACATGTAAGAAAAAAACATGAATCCAAGCATGAACTTTTTGGGCATGAAATCTTTTTAAGATCTTGATTTGGATCTTGACATGAACTTTTGATAGGGTAATGCTATATATTTTTGTTCATAGTAAAATTTTGGAGTTTAAAGATGTGACTAACTGATTTAATTGTGGAAGAATGGAAAATTTTTGGAAGTTCAACGAAAGAGTACTCGAAAAACACTAACTCCACAGAAGTTGAGTAAATAAAATTAATATCAACACCGTATAATAGTTAGTCTACTTGGGTGAGGTTTAATTTTCCCAGTCATTGGAACTCCAAATTTGGAATTAGCCCCATTTTTAATAGTGGGAAGTGCCCCCAGGATCATCTGCACACTCAATCATCAAAAAAGATTGATCTTCAGAGATATCAAAATATTTGCATAGATGCAACAGACGACCTACCTGAATCTTCAATTTTGCCTCACAAATTTCTTCCAGAGGACATTTCCTAAAGAGTTTGGGGTCTTGAAACTGCTTGCAAAGAGCTTGGAACTCACTGTCAGTCAGGTCAGGCTTGCCAATTGAACTAAGACCCAGTGCATATACAGCATAAACACACAGAGCAAATCAAAAACACATTTGGTAGTGAAACGAGGCAACTGGCGTCTCAAATTCATTTGACCCAACCAAAGAAGAAGCAAACGTTTACTACTCAAATGTTATTGTGTAGATTATGGGGCTGGTAATAGAGATATCATGCAGACCAATAAGTGATCAGCTGACTGCAGACTGGTAGCACTTGATGGTCATTTGATTACTTAGTTTGCTGGACCAAAGGAATGCAGCTAAACCACAAGTGTGGTTTGACCTTTTTAGTCAGCACTACTGTAAAGATGGCTGCTATCAAGGACACTATAACGAAATGGCCACATCAGGAGTGGATCAAACCCACCTTTCATCAGCACAAAAACAAACAAACAAATGATGATGATGACAACAACAACAACAACAACAACATAATGCAAATTCAGTATCCCATTCCATCACCACAATTTTAGGTACACTTTGTACAAGCTTTTTTTCTCTAGAGTGGCTGGTGAAGTAATAGTTGTACAGAGGTTTGCACGGTTCTTGCACCTTTATTGATGGAAAGCGCCACGCGCATGCATGTAAATTCCATGGTAATTGGTGAAGCAATAGTCGTACAGAGGTTTGCACGGTTCTTGCTGGAAAGCGCCACGCGCATGCATATAAATTCCATGGTAATATAATAGAATGACGACTTCTTGTGATAGCTAGTGTAGCTGGACAAGGTTCACTAGTATAGTGAAGAGCTTCTGTCTGCCACACAATTCGCCAACGAAGGTCCTCACTGTAAGCACCGCAACGAGAAGGCTCACAAGAAGTCATTGCTATGGAATTATAATGAGCATGCGCGTGGCGCTTCCCATATCAATACATGCAAACCTCTGTAACTACTACAGTGTCAAAGACACATGTCAGGACTGGATCAAATCATGTACAAGGAACAAAGAAAGGTGGATTTTATATCATAATTTAAGGTACACTTTATATATTATTTTTAGAGCTGGAAAAAGAGCTTTTTTTTCCTCTGGGAAAAAGGGCAGGACACATCATTGTGTATGAGACTGGTGATCACAATAGCTAGTCATACAAACCACTGATGTTGAAAATTTATAAGACTGGTGATAATAGTTGTAGTATGTACACTATTACTGTAAGCACCTAAACAAAGTGCGTAATTATTATCCTGTCATAGTATCTGAAATGATCCTACGGGTCTTGACCTCATTCTTCAGACACTGAACCCTTTCTAGGGACACCCTCTACATCCAGGACACTTGTTCTAGTCCCATACTAACACAGTGGAACCTCTCACTGTGGACTCTCTGTATTAAGGACACCCTCTATATCCAGGACACTGGTTCTAGTCCCAGTGGAACCTCTCACTGTGGACTCTCTGTATCAAGGGACACCCTCTATATCCAGGACACTTGTTCTAGTCCCATACTAACACAGTGGAACCTCTCACTGTGGACTCTCTGTATTAAGGACACTCTCTATATCCAGGACACTTGTTCTAGTCCCATACTAACACAGTGGAATCTCTCACTGTGGACTCTCTGTATTAAGGGACACCCTCTATATCCAGGACACTTGTTCTAGTCCCATACTAACACAGTCTCACTGTGGACTCTCTGTATTAAGGACACCTTCTATATCCAGGACACTTGTTCTAGTCCCGTACTAACACAGTGGAACCTCTTACTGTGGACTCTCTGTATTAAGGACACCCGGACACTGGTTCTAGTTTCATACTAACACAGTGGAACCTCTCACTGTGGACTCTCTGTATCAAGGGACACCCTCTATATCCAGCAAACATACCTTGATGATAGCTGCTAAGCAGTGTATTGAAATTACAGGAGAGAAAATAATTATCATAAATAACTACATTATGAGCAAAATCTGTACTGTTGACTCTAACAACATCCAGTTATAATGTCAGTATACATAATGGTTCTTTAGTCACTATAGTTCAGTTTATTAGAGGGGTAGGATCAGTCCACTTTTTAAGGGCATACTCGTCACAGAGATGGCAAAATCCAATGTAGTTTATGTCATTTCGACCGCCAACTTTCAATTCAAACTTGCGGAAGATGACCTCAAACTCGTGAGCAGTGACCTGTGCACTCAGTTCCAACTCGCTCAAAACTCGATGGAACTACACACAAAAAGAAATTTTTGATAACGGACATTCCAAACAAGATATAATTAATTCTACAGGGTGTGAGGGAGATTGGCCGGCCATTTGATGTGTATAGGGGGGATATAGGTGATAAGGGGTTATCCCTACATTGTCACACCTCTAGTGGGAATGTGTTCTTGATTTGAAAGTTTACACAAATTGATGATGTGTTGTTCACAATATTATGCAGCTGACAGTAGTTATGGACTCTGCATAATCTCCCTTGACTCACCTGATTTCTAGTGATACTGCCCACATTAACAGTATCATAATCCTCAAAGAGTGGAAATAACTGAATCCGACGCATACGAACCTGGAAAATAATAATTATCATATTACAGCAATAACCTAACTTGGAGTCACTTGATGGTTCAACAATCACTCTTTATAGAGTATAGAGCAGGCAGTCTGGAGTGACTTATAAAATGGCAACTCGTAACCCTCCTCCAGTGACTATAATTAATTCAATTACCTTTTCAGCAATCTTATGCAAGGCTCTTTCTGCCATCTGTTCCTCTACTGGAGTGAGGGACTGATAAGTGCCTGTCTCTTCGGCTGGTGCATACAACTTGACCTCAACTGTGGGAGTCTTCTCCAATCCCTTGGTGGTGAACACGCTCTCTATCTCATCACAGAAGGAGACATAGTCCACATAGCCTGGGTCCTTAAAATACCTGTAGCTAAAGATAGAGGAATATTTTGTGAACTGGTGGCCTTATATCACTTCTGCCATGCACATTGGTTGGTCTATTAATTGTACTATGAGTTCATTTGGAAGTGTACATATTTCAAGGGGCACGTTAAGGTGGACCTATACTACCCACCAGCATGACCTTGAAAATAGGCTCAAAGAAAGCTTATTTCATAAGCTTTCCATTTATACTACTATAGGACCCAACCATACAGTTCAAAAGATTTTTTTTGTCTCATCATTTGTGGTGGAGGACCTTCCACAGTGGTGAGCTATGAATATTCTTGTGGACCACTATGTGGTGAGCTTCGAAACTTTTGTGCACCACATGAAACTACCATGTCTGAGAGAGATTGCTTCTAATGGATGTACTGCTGCTACAGAGTTAGCTAGCTCTATATGCACTAGCGTACAATATTGTGGGCGTACCCAACAGGCTCTAATTAGAATATGGCTAGCAGAATAACATTGATCATCTATAGTCTGGCATGGTAATCTCACCTGTAATGTAGGACACATATTTCTTCCTTATTGAGCTCCATACCACAGAGATCAAGGGCACGAGAGAAAGCAATAAGAGAGATACGCCCACATCGTAGTTTATCATAATCCTTCATATATTCATGAATGTTGACTCGCTCCTTACACACCTGCACGCATGCATAGTGGAAAAATATGATTGCAGTGTGAAATTCAGAACCAAACCATATAATTATAGCTTCCTTTTAACCAGCTCCAAAGCCATTGAAAGGAGGTTATGTAAATATTGCTTGATTGGTTGTGTCTAGGTAGTGGTTACTAAAAAAATGTGAAAGATGGGGGGGGGGGGGGGGGGGGGGGGGGGCCAGGACCTATCAGCTGAGAGGATGTTTATTCTGAGCTGGGATGATCATTATGACAACGATAACAGCTGATCCTACTTGAAAACACAAGGATATTGATTACTCTATGCTGCCGGTGTGACACGGAATTAATCCTACTTTCCACAGTCACTCTTTTAGACTACTGTGCACAGCACAGCATAGCACAGCACACTTCTGTTTTAAGTGTGAAAGTAACAAATTAGTATTAAGTCTATGGAGCCCCTGATTGTGTGCACATCCCCTTAGACCAGTGAGGATTATAACTCTTTTGAAATGATCCATGAGAAGAGTTGATCGGCCATATCTTTAAATAGATACATTCCTAAGTGTAATGGATGTATTATGCCTAAGTATATCATGCCTATGGCCTTTAAATAGAAACATTCCTAAGTGTAATGGGATGTATTATGCATATGATGTCAAATCTTGATCAGACATTTGACCTTTTGACCTGGTAAATGGCCTATGGCAGACTGTCACTGTTAGACCCAGACAATTTATGATGTTAATATTATCTGATTGCAAACAAAACCCATGGAAATACAAGATTCCAATTAGTATTAAGTCAGAGTGCTACTTCCCTGTCTGATAGTGAGATTCTGTGCACACCCCCTTTAGACCCACATGCAGTGGACTGTGTATATATACTGTACCTTGCTTTTAATCTTGTCTAGGACTTCTTCAATAGTGACAGAATATGATGGAACGAAGTCATCAACCTAAAATATGAGGCGTAGGAAAACTTGATACATAAAATCACATAAAAAGATAATACCGTATCCTCGGGAGCATAAGTACCGGTATTTCTAATCAAACATACTGGCATATGTGGGGTACTTAAAATTGAATGGGTTGCCTGGCAACAAGGTACTACTATTCACATGGGTACTAGTATTTGATGGGTACTTATGCTCCGAGAATACAGTAATCAACAACCACTACTCAACCATAGTATGCTCTGAAGCTTTGTTGCTATACTACAGCACTAGACAATAAGTATATACTCCTCACCAAAATAACCCAACCTACTAGTATCACTGCTTTGTTGCTATACTACAGCATTGGGGGGATATTTACTTTTGATCTGATTTGGGTGAATGTTAATAACCCTCAATGTTATTAATATTAACTCACTTTCTCTCTCTTTTCCATAATTTGTGTCATTCTTGTTCTAAACTTATTTTCCTGCCTTTCCGGAGGTTGTAGCTCCTCCAGAAACTGGAGATAGTTAAATCCCTTGTTGTCCATGAAACGGACTTCTATGAGAGCTATTTCCCGTTCTGTGGCCACCAGTCCCAGTGAGAGTAAACACTGTCTATACTGATGGGGAGTCACATAACCAATGTGATGCCTACAGAAATATTATACAGAATGGTTATGTATTACTAAAGATGCAGAATTTGGAGGTTATTATGTTTAATAGATGTCATTAGTAATTTTCAGAATGCCAGAAGTAGCTTTTGTTCAACAACGAAAATTACTTACATGGGAAAAAGGATTGGTGGAACAGTATTTCTGGACAGTATGGCAGTTTAAGTTGTCTAAAGGATATGCTCAACCACTAATGAGCATCAAGACCAACAGAAGATAACCAAGTTGGGCTACTGCACATGGTGCAATAATAAGTTCTGAAAGCCTCCATAGCAGACTAAGAATTGACTTGTTCCCCAGGCCAATTGCATATACCCACCTGTCAAAATCCTGAAAGATAGGTAGAGCAAGGATCCTTCTCTGTTGTACTCTTTCCTTGAACCGATAAAGGACATTGGCCAGACACTTCTGGTCATTCATTGACATCTCTGTGAAGTCCACAGCACCAGCACGCAGGGCAGGGAGGGGCACAGGTTCCGGAATACTCACAGCAGAGACACACACTACATTGGAAAAATGCAATAATATGAAACAACTGGATCTCCTATGCCAAACATAGAGACCTAATATTGATGTGTATTCATAGTGTAAAAGGGCCAGAATTAAATGTGGGACAAATTCTCTGCTTATATTTTTGCACAATTAAGCCAGGTAGCATAGTAGCTTTATGCCAAAGAATGTAACCAACATTCTGTAAGAGGCTACCTAAATGAACAAGTGAAAGGAAAAAAATTTATGCTAAATAAAAAGGCCATGTAGGGTTAGTCTGTACTTTTACTGATAGGTAAAAGTACAGACTAACCTTACATGGCCTTTTTATTTAGCATAAATTTTTTTCCTTTGTTTACTTTTTATATGACCTCATTTTTATTTAGAGAGGCGAGCTAGCTATGGTTGGCACGCGCATACATGCATGTGATCGTGACAGCGTGACAAATGATGTCATTAATTTCAAAATGGCCAGCTGATAGTATCATTTGTAATGAAAAATCGTTCGATATGAGTGATTATTTTGGAGGAAAACTGCGTGGATAACGATAGCAAAAGCACATTGTGTGATTATAGTTGAGCCTGTAGCAAGAATAGAAGAGATACAGAGAGTCTAGTTTGTATTATTCTAATGAGAGAAGCCACGCCCATTCCACTGAAACCCAGAGTGCTACCGCACTCTCTGATATCAGTACACATCTGAGAGAGACTTTGTATGGCTCCATTCTCATAATCCCTCCTGATCCGCAAATCAACTAGATATTAAGACTGCTGCAAGACTCTAGTCTGTGCACAACACAGTATTTACTCCATAGCACCTAACTGTGGGATCCTGTAGGTGTGATGGATGGACGTGGTTGTCTGCTGCAGAATAGTCTCACGGACCGACCCTTTACCAACCCAAGGGAAGGGAAAGGGTCTGGTCAGCGTTTCGTTCTACTGGTCCAGGAATTTCTTGGACCGATAATTAATTCAGTGTAAAATAACCTCAAAGCTAATTAGCGTGTAAGTTTAGTCATTCGGACACAAACTAGCGATCAATCTAGAGCAAGCTGCCGGAGAGAACAGTAGCTACTAAGCCATAAGAAGTTGCATGGAGCTAGTTGTGCCGCTAAAGGGTCGGCTTTGTGAGACTACACGGCTACTGTGCCTTTGGAAAGCCCAGCAGAGATTGTGCTTGTGCTCGAGCTGTGAGTGCTAGCTGAAATCCATGGCATCAGGGCCTGATCAAGCTCAGAAGGTAGAAGAGAAGCTCTTTAACTTGCATACAGCATAGATTATATTGTAGCACTATGCTTTAATGCATAGCATTAAAGCATAGCACTTTAAAATGTCTTCATGATTACAGACCAAACCTTCTGGACCCTGCCTCTTGCAAGGAGAAGCAATCACACACAGGTCCCATGCTTAGGAATGCTGATTACACCGGAAATTAGACTGCCACACAATCCTCCACCTAAGGTCGCTTTCTTGTTGGTTCAGCAGACAGAGACATTTCTCAATGAATTCAAATTCAAACCTGCCGCCAATTTCAAAATTTCATTGTACAGGTTGGTTGACAAAAAATTTGCCGACAGTGCAGAATTAAATTTGTGCTCGCTAAAATTAAGACCATTGCATTTGTATGACAGTATAATTTGCTCGCTTGAATTTATCTTGCACATGCGCAAATTCTACCGACGTTCAAAAACCCCGCGGCCCGCACGCTTACATGCTTAGCGCATGCGCAATGCAAATTTACGCTGACAGCAATTAATTTTATCACAAAGGCTAGACTAGCTAGCAACAGTAGAACCAGGTTCGTCTGCGCGCACCTCAAAAACTGAATTGAAGCACCTACTAGTCCAAAGAATGTCCGAATTTGATTCAACAGCGGAGGAGAAATTCATGCACTCTACCGAAGAGCGAGGGTCTATAGGCGCTGAGCATGAGATGGTAGTCCAGTCGCGATGCAGGGGAGATCGACCGAGGCCTAGCGAGATCCCTCAAAGAGAAAGCTGCCAGCCAACTCCAGCTACTAGCAAGCTCGTATTGGTTGTTTCGCAAAGAGCACGGGTGCATCGAGATGAGCTGGTAACTGGGCGATCGAGAAGTGCCACCGAAATTGCAGCAACAGTTGTAAGATTGGGGAGCGTAGAGAAATTCATGCACTCTACCGAAGAGCGAGGGTCTATAGGCGCTGAGCATGAGATGGTAGTCCAGTCGCGATGCAGGGGAGATCGACCGAGGCCTAGCGAGATCCCTCAAAGAGAAAGCTGCCAGCCAACTCCAGCTACTAGCAAGCTCGTATTGGTTGTTTCGCAAAGAGCACGGGTGCATCGAGATGAGCTGGTAACTGGGCGATCGAGAAGTGCCACCGAAATTGCAGCAACAGTTGTAAGATTGGGGAGCGTAGAAGATAACCCAGATGCTCCCTTTCTCATCATTTGATTTTATTTACTATCTGTTTGTCCACCCATTTGTGTGTGTGTTTAATTGTGAGTGCAAACGCTTCGTCTTTGTGTTTGCTCGTACTGTAGAGACTCACCTGTCAGATGGCTATGTGTATTGTTCATAATTATTTGTGATCTCTATCAATTTCATTTAAAATTAGCACATTCTCTGTGGTAGAATTGACTTCAACTGTGGGGAGATGATAGGATGACCTTTGACCCTGGAACTGTTTTGCCTTGGCAACCAAGCATAGTAGCCTTAAAACTTATAGCTTCACTAGGGTGTTGATATTAGCTACTGAGATCAAGACAGTTAAGGTTTACAAATTGTATTACTAGAGAGTATGATTAATATTACTGAGACCAAGATATTTTGTATTTGAGAAGTGAAACACAAAAACAGGACTGATGATAGCAAGATGCAACAGACTACCTACCTGGATCTTCCATTTCCCCCACAAATTTCTTCCAGAGGACATGTCCCTTTAGCCTGGGGTCTTGGAACTGCTTGCAAAGAGCTTGGAACTCACTATCAGTTAGGTCAGGCTTGCCAATTGAACTAAGACCCTGCAGTGCATACATACAAAACACAGAAACAACTGGTGATTGTGTGGTTGTCGATTGGGTTAATTATGGGCAAACTTTAGAGCATTACAGAAAATCAGTGTTATTTTGCATTTGAAATTGCATGCAATTGGGGCTGGTTTCTTCTAGCTAAGCCTATGCTAGAAACTCAAGTGCTTGGGCGTATCTCTGCGGCTCGATACGCCCTTCCTTCCTTGCTTTGAATTTGCATGTTGCCACGAGTGACACACATGCACGTTACCAATTGACTTCTTTTTTTTTTTGACCTTTGAACCGTGACGGACGGACGTACAAGTGTATTAATATATAGATGAGAAATAAGATGGTGAATGTGTAACAATAGAAGCCCATACAATGTAGTCTTGGCCCAGCCCCCACCCGGAAAAGAGAGGGGTCTGGTGACTATGGGCATAAATCTTGGTTTTGCTGACTCAGCAGTATTATAATTGAGTAAACCAGCACTAACTGCAATTTAGTGGGATCGATCGATAGCCGAGATCCTAGACTCCAGAAGGGTTACAGCTCAGCAGCTATTGAAAAGGCATACAAGACTCAGTTTTAAAAGCAAGGTCTACGACAGATATATTTCTGTACTGCTGAGTTGAACTGATAACCAGGACAGACAAAATCCAGGAAGAAGTCATGTACACCAGTATTACCCTTGCTTCGAGGATGGATTATCCTTCTTTTTTCCACTGCTGGTAGTAGGGAGGCACACACTACACACGTAGGATGATCCACCATAGCCATGAGATCCGCACAAATCGGCTTCCAGTCACCTAGTCCTCTAGCTAGCTAACGAGCTCGCAGGTGTGGGGCGGGGGTTGATATTCGCTGCGCACGTAGCTGAGTCAGCAAAACCAAAGATTTATGCCCATAGTCACCAGACCCCTCTCCTTTCCAGGGCCGAGACTAATGCAATGGAGCTTCCTACATGCAGTGTTTTGCAAGTTAGTTGGCAATGGCAGATTTCAGTCTCAACTTACTGCAGTCATAGCTATGCAAACCCTCTATTGTGTTTGCAGTAGTGCACAATATAGAGTTTACATACTTACAACTGTAGCTAGGACATGAACTTTGTATACTACGAAACCTAGATCTGAATTTTTATTCAGAAGAATCAGAACTGTAGACATGGGGGTAACACATGATAATCATATAGGATATCACAATGGAATTTTAGCCAAGCAATATAACATTTTGAAGAAGATTTGCATACTGATCATGATTTTTGCATATAAATATGCATAAGAACATACAATGGTTTGCAGTAGTATTATTTTTTTGGCTGCTACTTGGAAACACAGAACTACAACCAGCTGATCAATGCTAATTGGTAAAATCCAGAAATTTTTGAGGGCTAGGGACTTGGTTGCTACATAGTATCATTTCAGGGTGCAAGAGGTCAGAAAACCTACACCACTATGCAGCAACCACTTGCTTAGTGGTTAGTCCATGAGAACAGCAGTCAGTGTTCAGGTCAACTCCCTGATGCTCTAGCTAACTGTAGCCTTGTACCCAGGCCCCGCTTTTTTAATTTCTCGGGGCGGTGGGGCCTAGGTACAAGGCTATAGCTAACTGGTAAAATCCAGGGAATTTTAGGCGTCAATAAAATTGTCCAGGATAAAAATTAATTATAACCCGGATTGCTTGGAATTTAGGACAAGGCAAAGGGGTAGTTAGGATTTATTCCTGTCCCTCAGAGCTCCATGCAGTTGCAACTCTTATTGCCCTCAGATCAAGCCATAATCTTCCAACTCATAGCCACTTATAATGGCCGAACAGCAAATTCACCTATAATGGCCTAGTGGTATGGTATATTAGTCACAGTCGCAGTGACTCTTTGATAGCTAGACACTGATTATTGTTGTATGAGTGATGTAAATGCTCATGAATATTGCACCATGTGGTACTGATAAGTCCCATTTTTAGGCAAGCTGCATGCACTTTTGTCATCCCA
This sequence comes from Crambe crambe, assembly GCA_963924555.1. NCBI lineage: Eukaryota > Metazoa > Porifera > Demospongiae > Poecilosclerida > Crambeidae > Crambe > Crambe crambe. The sequence goes on from OZ004581.1 coordinate 1,405,777, forward strand.
ATACATAATAACCCTATGAGGTCCATCCTGCCTACCACAGTGGCACACTCCTGACAGATGCTGCTAAAACGTAAGTTTATTCATGATGTAGCTGCTAAATTATAAAACGTACAAGTTTATTCATAATGTACATACAAGTTTATTCATGCACACTAATACAAATTGGGAGGTAGTCAGTAATCAGTGGACTGGACTACTGGACTGGAATACTGGAATGACCTTTGACACTTTATTTGCCTCTGGCGGGAAATTTAAAAAAAGACCTTTGACCCAAATTCCGAAAAAAATTTTTTAAATTATTTATATATACATGTATATATATATTTTTAATTTTAGATATAATTAATATCAGTGTAGCATTAGCATGAAATGTACGTTAAGCCATTCCTTGTGGACACGATCCAGCTTTGAATGCACATTAGGAGATATAATAACTGATGAAGGTTCAAATGAAGGATTAACCACAAATATGCATGGGGGGTTACAATGATAATAAACATTGCCAAAGCGTGATTGTGGGGTTGCTGACCCACTTGGAGTGAATGTTCGCCATTCCTCGTGTTGAACACAGAGATCATGAGGTGGACCAACTTCCTTATGATACTTTCCTTTACATCCATGACATACACTAATGTTACCGGTGATAAAACACACACGAAAGGGACACTGACTTGGATATTGGCAAAAACCACCTTGATTAATATAATTATAATGTGGAAACAGTGGATAGGATGGTGAAGGAGTTGCTGCTGGTGATGGCAGAAACGATGGATATATTTGAAACTGTGCTGTCACAGAATTCGGTGAAGAATCACTATACATGGAAGCATTAAATATCGAAACAGGAGCAGTAACACTGATGGACGAATTGGTAGTAACACTAATAGCAGGAGCAGATGATGCATTACAGTGTGGGTTCAGCTCATATCTATTCTCAACTGATAGTGTTTTCCTTCTCTTTGAGGGACCTTTACCACCTTTTTTGCCTCGTCCTTTGGGCATTTCACTGACAGCAAGCTTTGTTAAATTAGGACCACGTTTGGTACTTCCATAGGATGATACAAAACTTTGAATTTTCGAATCATGTTTGGCTACAGCAACTATGTGGGAACAGAGGCCGGCAGATTTATACTGTGGGCAGTCATCATCGCAGGCAAACCCCCCATTCTTCTTTGGCACTATCAAATGAGGCCGCTTACCAGTCTTGCTCATGACCATTCGTGCAGTAGGTTGGCCAGGTGCAGCTATTATTCCACCATCAACACTGAGAATATCCAATGCTTTTCTTGAAATAGCATCAATAGCACTAATTGGAAGTCTCAGATTAATTGACAAGGGCGCTAGTTCCCTGGATAGTAAGGAGAGGTCACATGAGATATCTGCTGCACACGAGTGAGAGGGACCACTATCATCACTAAGGAGACTCTCCCTTGCCACAGGAATGTCGTTCAATTTTTTCAAGTGCTGAATTCTTTGTTCTCGTGTCATTTTAAACCATTTATTCTCGGACACTTCCATATGATGATACTGGGATGCCAACCGGTACTTTCCCCGCTGTATGACAGCTCTTTCAACTTCACGTTCCTGTTCTTCACACAACTCACGAAATTTGCTGATAAAATTTGGCAATTCATGACGTTTATAATGCACTTTTACTTTAACAACATTGTTCATACATTCACTCGCATTGGTATAAAAAGCATCAGGTGGGCACCCTAAACCTGCATCTTCACGAACAGAACGTAGCATTGTACTCCGGATTACATTGACTTTGTTCTTCAACAACCAATCACAGAAACCCGTAAGTGCTTCAGTATTCTCATCATTACTTCTCCATTTTTCCATGATAATAGGTAATTTTTCTTCAAAGGAGCTTTGATCAACACAATCAACAAGTCCTTCAAAGAACACGGTGCCAGACTTTCGTCCAAATATATCATCCAGGATTTCATTTCGTAATGAATCAGGGATCCCCTGTCTGTTAAGCTCATCTTTAATATTCCGCCTAACATGAATAAAGCAGGTAAGATGAGAGGCAAATCTAAACTCTTGTGAGAATGCATCAATCAATGGCTTTTCGCCATCTGTGCCAAATGCACGTAGATTTGCAATTTTTTTATTCAAACCAACCATGGAAGATGCCAGAAAGAGGTAAGTTTGAAATGTCTTCTTATAATGAACAAGAGTAGGACCTATCATTACAGGTGGTTTGCCACTTCGATTACACACCAAAAGAAGGTGACGATATGTCGTTGGAGTGACATCAAAGTCACCAAGTGAGAAAGTAGGATCGACAGTAAGTATGGAAAACTCGAATGGATTGCAACAAAATCTAGCCACATCACTCAACTGGCGTTCATTTGCTAGAATAACAGCAGGCTCAGGATAAGCCTTGATATCACGAGCAAATTTCTTGTCAGTATCTTCTAAATGAGCTTGTAGCATTACTGAGTAGAGATCATTTGCTTCTGCACACAACTTGTCTTGACAGCTGCTTCCACTGCTCATTTTCCTTTTTTTAAAGTTCGATACTTGAACTTCATTCCGTGGCAATTCACCTGGATAATTTGCTCCTATTATACCCCCGACATTAGATGACACTGAAGCTACAACCTCTTTGGGTCCTATGCTTGAACATTCCGACTTGATAAGCTGTGATGTACTAGGAAGTGTTGCAAAAAAAGGCTTATTAGATTTTGAATTTCCATGGCCTACAACTGTGGGCACAAATCCAACCGGAATATGGTATACAACCAGGCATAATGGATGAGGATTGTGCAAGTCATCTATGAAAAAAATTACAATACATTTATAAAGGGAGGCTTATGGCATGAAAATTTTTCGTTTGTTTTATTTGTCTATACAGGTAATTTTGGTATCAAAATATTGCCCTTCTGCTCATATGTTCCCAAGTGATGATACTTCTATAAATATTCATAAGTCCTGACCACATCACACTCAACATCTGGTACATGTACAACTTTTATGTGGGGTGTTATGATTCTACGTATTGGCTTACTGGTGAGATGGTTGGGGGGGGGGGGGGGGGGGGGGGGAGGGAATGTAGTGATATGACCCTCTTCCACATTACATTCCTCTCATGAGATAAGGTATTCTGTTACTATAAAAATTAGTGTGCATACCTGAAATAAAAGCAAGAAGCCGTCGAAAATCTGAATTGGATGGGTGGTAGCAATGGAGTCGCCGGAGATAATACACTTCACCAGTAGCTCCACGAGCACACTTTTCAACTTGGATCTCCCCATTACTATTAACTTTAGCTTTAAATGGTGTTGGATGGGAACCAGAGTGTATCCACTTTCCAAAAAAATCCTTGCGCACATCATCTGGATGCTTTAGTTTTGTGATGTCCACTACAAATGTACTGCTACTCTCAACTTCTATAGGCCATACCGAACACACCTTGTTCTTATCAATTGAAGGACTCAATAATATTTTCAAAATGGTTTCAGCTGAATATTTCATGGGTGGGATCTCATATGCCAGTGGATGAACTTGCTCACTACAACAAAAGGAAAGCAGTAAGATGGTTATAGGTTCCATCAGAAATCATAATTGCTAGCTAGAACAATGGGCCAACAGCATTATAATGTAGTTTTTAGGAGTAGGCTCATAACATTTGGAATGTGGTGAGGAGGGTCAGGACTTCTAAAAGAAAGGGTTTATAAAGTCAGCCAAATAATTATATAGATCCTAGACCCATTTTGATTTCCTTCAAATTAATAATTTTTGGTGCATACCTTGATTTAAGTCTCTTGGTTCCTGAACATTCTAAATAATAATAAATCGTAAATTTTTAAAGGCTATTTAAAACAAGAGCTTACCATCAATATCAAAGATAAGTTCCCTTTTCACTGAGATAGATTCCTCATCACTACTGGAGTCCAATAGTTCAATTACTTGTCTACATTCAAAGAGACAAGTTCTTTAGGGAAGGAAAGTAAAAGCCTGGCTACGTGAGGGGTGTAGATCTACACATTCTAGCTAGCTAGTTGACAGATCTCCATGATCTAGTCGAGTTGAACTTACCGGTAGAGTGGAGACTTTACAATCTTGACTGGGCTATCATCTTCAGTTCCACTGTCCAATATGATTGGCGAAGACTTAGACATTCTCGAGCCAGGCACATGGTCTGCGCACGCATTATAATGAAAATACCCAGCTCGCGCGCGCTCAGGGCCCGGAAGGGGCGGGGTCCGCGGGCAGCATAGGCATACAGCTACCGAGAGGCATAGGCCGTTCTAACCGGTTTATGATTCTAACGTATCTCTGGCCACTGCGTAGGGTCGGCTACCTCGTACCCAGAAGCCACTCACCTTTATTTTTACAACATGCATTCTAAAATATTGGAGTCAAAGGTCATTCCAGTATTCCAGTCCAGTATTCCAGTCCAGTAGTCCAGTCCACTGATTACTGACTACCGTACATTATTCATGATGTAGCTGCTAAATTATAAAACAGTACAAGTTTATTGGCTGTTATGAATCAGTGGACCATTCCACTGGAATGGAATGGTGGAATGGAATACTGGAACACTTTTTTTTTTGTTATTGTTTGTATGTGAGCAAACAAATGTACCTATCCTTCACTCTCTCAGCCTATTCCCATGCCCTTCACTCCAGGCGCGTCTATTTCGTCATCCGCTCCCAGGGATAACTTTTTTCTCCTATGATTATGCTTCATATCTGGATTCTTGCAAAAATATTCCAAATCATTTTGCCCACCATAGGACAAGGAATTGAGTGCCAGTCTTGATTACCACATTATTTCCCGTGTACAGGACCGCACATTTTGGAGATACCTAATATCATTTCCCAGCTCAGTAATGCACACAAACAACTTCTTTTTTTACTGTGAAAGTCCAGCAACTCCTTTGGTCCCTCCCTCTTGCATATTATAAATAAAAAACGCATTCCAGTATTCCATTCCACCATTCCATTCCAGTGGAATGGTCCACTGATTCATAACGGCCCAAGTTTATTCATGATGTACAAGTTTATTCATGCACGACTAATACAAGTTGGCAGAGATGTGTTTACATAATGCGCTAAAAGTTCCCATACTCTATAAGATAAAACAATGCCTAATCAATAAATAAGATGTGGGGTAAAACTTAGACTGTGCCTATAATAGGTAGATTATTGGAATTTGTGCATGATCTCATTATTTCATAGGATGACAATGACATAATATTGATAATCAAAACATTGCACTTTGATGGGTTACCCATGTCATTGTGACTCCCTGACACCAAAGTGACATAGTTTGCATCTTGTATGCCCATCAGCTACAGGCTGGCTCGCTAACTAGACTTGGTAACATGGCTAAAAGAATCTGCTACCAGTAGCATACAGTCAGCTAGGGAAGTTTGCTGGACCACTGTTTCACCAGGTCTCTCAAAAATTATAGCTAAACAAAATTACTTTGATGGGAACACTACCTGTCTGAATCTAGTAGCAGTTACAGAGCCAGAACGTAGGGGATCAGCATCCTGGAAATGATCGGAGATCCTGATCCGGTTGCATTGGATATGTTCCCTCAGACGGGAGATCAGGAGCTCCACCTTTTCAGGGGGGAGGGGTTGGAGGAGTGGCTGTCCATTAGTACTGTCGCTGTAGTGAGGGAAATCACCATTTCCAAGCTAGTAGCTGATACTCACATGTAAACAAATCTGGCCACCTGCTTCAACCCATTAAAATGTTGGTCCCCATTCATCCACAACTCATAAATTATTCATGAGATATTTGCAAAGAGTTAGGGTCTCACTTCGAAGTACACATGTTTATACAATGCAGAGCTAAAAATAAGGGTTCAGTGTTGCCAGGACGACTTGTCCTAGCAAAATGAGATTTGATTGTAAAATTGGTCGGACATATACACAGCAAAAAAAAAATGCCAGGACTGCGCTGTCCACATGGAGTGCACTCAGAGTCTCGAACTAGAGTTAGAGAGAAGTTAGTTTCTCACCTCCTGACCCTAGGCAGTGCCAACTGAAGCTAGATAAGAGTAACAAGGTACTGAAGGTAGCGTAGAAAGCTTAGTTAGTTCATATTTCCAAGCACATAAGCTGGGAAGCCTACCTTAGTTCTGGTGATTGCAGCTGCTGGATGCATGAAGCTTTCATGGCTGACTAGCTAGCTTTAGCGCTTCATTTGAAGCCTTTCCTAAGTTCCAAAACTTGGTTAGAAGTTTATTCAAGGATCATTTTAGTCTGAAATTGTTGTTAGGACATTGTGGCAGTGCAAACTGCGAATTGATCGGTCAAATCTGATAATTGCTCGGAAAATGACCGATGTCCGCCTGCCGTAATCGTATAAATTTTCGATGGGATTTTATTTTCGTTTTTTTTTGTAGTCGATCAGAATCCTCGAAATTCATAAACGGAAATCTTAGTACTATGACATCATATATGACGGCGATGCATGCGTGTGCGATGCAATATCGATAGCAGCTGGAAAAAAAACCTGGAGCAGACAGTCCGTGAGACAAAAGTATCATGCTTCATTACGGCTGTTACCTGTCTCTCTTCTACAACGCCTTCCGTAGCAGTCTAGATTTTAGTCTGGCGTCGCCAGCCCAGCTTTTCTTCTTTTGGGGGATTTCTCTGTAGTAGCCACGAATCACGAGAAGGTAGCTAGCAGCAGGCAATGATATAGCTATTATGCGCGTGTATTATTTTCCATGTGCTTGATACGAAAATTAGACCTGCGGAAATTTTTTATTATAGGAACAGCTCCTGAAATCACGAAATTTTAAACCTCTGAAAATTTATACGATTACGGTGTTATTTTTAGCTCTGCAATGCATGTGGCGGTTTCCCAGGAAACCACACTGGGTTAACATTGATATGGTCACACATATGCTACAGTAGTTTGCAGAACAGTTGTCAACTTGTCATGCATAAGGGAGATAGGCAGCGGCTCTGGAGTAGCTAGTGGCTAAGAATAATAGGGCTATGAAAACATTTTATTGTTCCCCAGCCACAAAGCCACCACCTATCCCTGCCTGATGCAGTTCTGCAATAAAGTACTGAAAAATCACCTCCTCACTGCTATATTTAACTACTGTAGCTGCTACATGCCAGTGATCTTGTAACAAAACCAAAATTTAATCAGGAAACCACACTGGGTTAACATTGATATGGTCACACATATGCTAGCTGCTACAGAATTTTGCAAGTTGCTTGTCACATTGCAAAATGCTAATACAAAAGTTATGACAACTAAATCAACAATGTAGTAAAGCTGAATAGAAACATGTAAATTTATCATCATGTGACTATCATGCATCAGCCAGATTTGAACAAATAGCCAGGTACTGTGTACAAGTCTGTGTAGCTAACTATGTCCTACTACCAGCATTCTAATTATACTTCTTTGGTAATGGCCAGATGACTCCCCATTACTACCCTTGGTCACAGCCTCCTTATCAACAAGAATGGGCAGGTGTAAGTCAGCAAGACCGTGATAACAGCCCCATTCTCATTAGTCCATCGAAGAGTACAGTTGAAGATTCTGATCATGACTCAAGTGTAACTGAGCCTAATTTCAGTTAGTGTGAAAATAATTTGTCCCAATAAAAAAAGGACTGAACACAAGACATTCATGTTGCGTGACCTTGATATGGGGGAAGTGAGCTCAATATCGGCTTTTAGAAAAGAGATACTTACCCAATTTGGTGATGGACTTATTGACGCGATTTTGATTTCGGATTCTACAAAGGAACTAAGCGAATATGGGTAGAAACGATCACGATTTTGATGAACTGATCCAATCACTTCAAACAAAATCTAGTACTATAACTGTATGGTGTGAAGGGCACAGCAAGAAGCGAAAGAAGGACTCCTCAGGCTCTGAAGATGAATCTAACGGAATAAAAAAGAAAAAAAAAGGATCTAGTGCTGACAGAATGTCAAGAGTTGATGCAACTTGAGAGAAAAACATGGGCATATGTACAGTAACCTACAGTATCGTGTATGGGCTGAAATATTTCAAGAAATCCAAAATTCTACCATCATGTGATCTTTCATCAGTAAATTTTGAGAGAGGAAACCCTACTGTGATTACCCTGCTGAATTGAAGACAATAATATATATATCTCAAATTAAAGAACTCTATTCGTTGCTCGAGGTTGGGGCTATAACAGATGGTGACTTTCAAAAAAGTATTTTAAAACTGATAGAAAAATTGTAAGGCTATGTTGCTTTTGATATTACCATACATTCTAATCTTAGCACCCACTAAGATTATGGAGCAAGCAATTGCTTAAATGGAAAGAATAAATTAGGGGTTGTTATGCACTATTCTATTTAAGAACTGCTTTCTCGTGGTGGGTTTTACCCAAAACTGGCAAGATCTAGACTAGCTGTAATTTGAAATGATCCTGCAACTTCAGTCTGGTCATAATGCTATGCCTAGAACTTTCTCAGAATATCAGTCTCTGAAAATATATTATATGAAAAATTACATATAACCTGCATGTTTAATATAATATACACACTATCTAGTGGAGTAATTGAAGCAAATGCTTCAGCGAATATGATTCTAGGTGTGTTTGTTGATTGATAACTTAGTTCATTATCTCTAAGATATGACTTCACTTGACTAAATGCTTCCTCAATGGGGTTCAAGTCAGGGGAGTAAGGTGGTAAAAGTCGTACTAAAGCACCAGTGGCTGAAATCAATTGAGTTACTGCTTCTACATGGTGGATAGATGCATTATCAAGTATGACTACAGAACAGGGATTGTCGCCACCATCGAATGGAAGTAGTATAGGAAGTAAGCACCGTTGTACAAAATTCATGAAAACATCCGAGTTCACATTTCCCTCTGCAATATAAACATCTTCTATTCCCCGAAAAGTCAGTATCCCTATGGCCGACAACCTCTTACCATATACAGTAAATTTGTGGGAAACAGGTGTCATGCTTTGAAGACCATATCCATATTTACGTATTGTATTACGGTGGTTTGATCTTGTTTCATCAATGAAAATTAAAGTTTTGGGGTTAAATTCCATTATTTCAGAGATATATTTTGCTCTCTGAACATCACACCTACTAGACGCATTTTCTGTCTAGTCATACCCAGTCTTTTGATGGTACGGCAAATAGTAGCACAATTATACCGGGATCCTGTTATATGTAACAGCTTTTGTTGTATCTCACGAAGATACATGCTGGGTATACTCAGCAGCATCTCTAAAATGGTGATTTCCTCAAACTCACTCATTTGTGGTAATGGACCATGCCTTTGGCATTTAGGCGATACATCCTCAGTTGTATAAAAAAGATAGATGTATCTCTCAATTGACCTGATGTTTACATACAGTTCCCTAGAAATCTCTTTTATTGTCTTCTTTTGTAGAAGATACTTCCAAATTATCTGCCATCTAAGGTCTTTTGAGTACCCTTTTGGCATTTTGACTGCTTCTTGTACTGTACAGTAGTTATTTTGAATTTGAATTCTGAGCATGCTCACCTGTGTCTGCTAGCTAATTAAATTAGATAGTACATACAGTGTACACAAGGGCTATAGTACTACTGAATTTCACTACACTATATATATTGGTGTCTTAAAATTCATTCTTGTTTGCAGTTAAAATTTGCTACTGAATGGAATGGGAATTTCTGCAAAGTGCAGATTTTAGCTGCCGAAACCAAATCATGCACTACAAGTAGAAGTCCTGGGTTCCTGGGTTAGAAGTCCTGAGAACATAGTTTCTTACAATTATATGATGTAAATCTGGGCCATGGGGACCATGATAATTTTAGTAATTATTAAACAAGTTCAACATAAAATTATAACCCTGATCATGCATGAGATTCACAGATCTATTTCTATTCAGCTTACTACATTGTTGATTTAGTTGTCACAATTTTTGTATTAGCATTTTGCAATGTGACAAGCAACTTGCAAAACTCTGTACATGCCAGTGATCTTGTAACAAAACCAAAATTTACATAGCCTCCTTTCAAGTAGCCCAACTTCAAAGTCATGTTGCAAGATCATTGCAATCTGCCAATTTGAAATCTTGGTCATAGGCTGTATAGAGCACTACACAATGAATCTAAGATAAAGCAGCTAACTTCAATTTTTCACTGAAAAAAACAACATAATTACCAGAAACTGAATCAGTTTTCTTCTTCAAATTCCGATTGAAAATAAGTAATAAATCCTCCATAACTTGAGTATGGAGTACCTAAATGCTGTCAAATTTGAAAAACAACTAGTACAGATGTTTTAGAAGGATATAAAGCAAAAATATATATTTCGCCAAAACCACAAAATTGTGGGAACCAACTCCTGCAGCCAATGACGCAAGTAATTGTAGACTCAATAATACTATAGTTTGCATGAAGCAAGGAAGTGTAAACTTCCTTCCTCCTATGCAAGCAAACCTTGCTTTTTAAAGTCTGTTATGACATTTTACTCACTTGTCAGTTGATTTAGTGATGGCCTCTTCCATGGTTTGTCCAGTGTAATTCTCATCAATGATCTGAATGAAGGCTGTATAGTTGACATCTCTGCTATTTGCACCTTCAAATTTTTGTTCCAAAAGCTACATACATACATACAGTAAAATAGAAACTTTATATTGAACTGCTTTACACGTAATAGAAGTTAACTCTTAAATTGAACTGCTTTATATATCTCTCTGTACCTCAATTTCTTCTTCACTGACATTGAGGGTTAAAAATCGCAGAATTCTCTCAAATTGGGTGCGCGTAACTCCACGAGTGAAACCCTTAATCTGCAAATGAAATTAGAATATTCAATAAGTTTACCAGACATCCGCAACAATATGCTAATGCCAGCACTGCATAGTTGAAGCAATAGTTCTAGCTACATACTGTATTATTCTATAAAATTCCTTTAAAGTAAAAATTATCATCAAGTCTTCTATTAGTGTCAGAAGAAGATCATATTCAGCTTTCATCAGCACAAAGAACATCACCATAATTTTAGCGTACAATTTCACAAATGGTTTGAATATTTTCAGAGCTCTAGGGTAAAGGGTAGGGCACATTATTGTGATACGAACTACTTGTATTAAAATGTGAAATGGTTAGTACTCAAATATTACATCTTCACCCCCCAAATATACTGACCCTGTCATAGTCCCTGAAATGATCATACAGGAGGATCCTACGGGTCTTAACCTCATTCTTCAGATGCTGGAGTATCTCGATAACCTTTTCTTCCTCTGCAGCAGACCCAAGATGCTTCAGAGGCTAGATGTATGCAAATAGTCAGAGTTTATTCATATAATTATTTTCCCCTGAGTTTGGAATATCACTCCAGAAGAATGTCAATATTACATCTTCACCCCCCAAATATACTGACCCTGTCATAGTCCCTGAAATGATCATACAGGAGGATCCTGTATGACAGGACAGTGTCCTGTATAGATATAATGCCCTCAGCTTTAAGAATGGTCGTCTTTTGAATCATTAAGTCTATGACTTATCACAGATTTGTTTCAGCTCTGTCTAGTAATGAATTATATATAGAGAGATACTTGTGGAACAACTATTTCAGGTTAGTGAGGTCATAAGCGATAGTCTTAGAATGTCCACCAATAATAATTATGTATACTGTGCCCAGCAGCTATATTTAGAACCATTGCAACAATTATTAATTCAATTTTTACCTTCAGTAGGTGGCCTCGAAGAGGTCTAAACACACTTGTGGTAGGCTTTTTCTCCAACCCTGGTTCATTGTAAGCTATGTAATACAATAATAATTATGATTATAACAAGGGGGAGGTAAAGCTTTCTATTTGGCCCCACCCCACCCACTTCAAACCTAATGAGAAAACTTCTGAGACAAAAACAAAAACAAAAATCAACTCTCATGCACTGTAGGCTCTGCCCACACTGGTCGACAGTGGCCATTTTGGCTACCACTAGGCTATTTATACACTTGTACTCAGGGTTTGATACAGGAATTTTGATAGAGGGGGGTGGGCATGCTTGTGTGAGGAGAAAAAAGTGCTACATAGAGATTTTAAAGACACATTCAGTAATTGATTCGGGGGGAATTTCAATCAGAAGGGGGATCTCCCCCCTTTCCCCCTCCACTGTATGAAACTCTGGTACTACATATCAGTGATGGTCAAAGGGATAGTCCTATGAAGTGGGCATGGCAAAATAAATTTCGGCCACTGCTCCAAGATAATCCAGCAATTCTAATAAGTCTGCTCACCATTTTCCATAAAGTTACAGAACTTAGTGTAGCGGACTCTGCCATCAGGTGTCTTGTAGTGGTTCACTAGCCTCTGGACTTCCTCTCTGCTCAACTGAATCACTTTCTCACAGCAAAGCATCAATCCACACACAAACTAGAAGAAAATTTAATAGTGAAGTGTTTCTAAATTGTATCCCTTGCATAAGGACATGACTCAGGTCCATAATACTACGGATACCTCTATACATTTCCAAGGTAATTAAAATATTAGGTAAAGATCACCATTATTATAAACCGCAATGTATATTAGGTAAAGATCACCATAATTATAAACTGCAGTAGTATAATATTTGGTAAAGGGTCTTTGTATGTATGATTGATATAATGTATGTATGTATGTATGTATGTATCTTATGTATGTATGTATGTATGTATGTATGTATGTATGTATGTATGTATGTATGTATGTATATATGTATGTATGTATACCTGATTTTCAGTGATGATGCCACTCCTTAGCTTATCGTAGTCACTGAAGAACTCAGTGGTCCTGATTCCCCTCATGTAGATAGCATCTCTTACTTGCTTCAATAGCTGCTCCACACTAGGAGGAGAGGCACACTACAGAAAACACATTGCTTTGTTTCTAAGATGAGCATGTACTATATATACACCCAACACAGCCCTAGCCCTTGCCCCCCCGTAAGGCTATTAGCTATTCAGCTTACAGTACACCACTGCTACCACTAGCTATCATAATAAGCACTCTCAGGAGAGGGGCCCTGTCATTAGACCAAAATCCCACAGGAACTCCCAGTGAAACCTTATAGTCAGACAAGTTTACACAACATTAGATTAGATTGCCATATTTGATAAGCTTGGCAACACATCAATGGATTCATGTACGATTTTATATACTACGTACTCCACATACCTTTTGAAAATAACATACCTTTGGCCTCGGAACAAGGGGTGGTCCATGGATTTCGGGATCTCCTCCTGCCCCTAGCCTGACTACATCCTCATGAAACTTGAAGTAATTGTGGAGACCATTAGAGGGTTCCCAGTAACGCTGGGCTAGGGCAGAAATCTCAGGGGGAGATACATCAGAGGGTCCAGGAAAGCTACGATGAAACTGTGGATATAATGTGTATACATAACATTTTAAACTTATGCCTTCTATATCAATTTGTGGTTAAAAGCATCGTCACAGGATAACTTACGGCATTTCCATGAAAACAACTTGCAATCAGCATTACATATGACCCATAAAGATAGTCTTTGGTAAAAGGATTTAACTTTAATAACTCTTATCAACTGTAAAAGTTCTAGCTAGCTGTATTGGCTGATACTGTCTGAGTTTCTAGGTTCTTTGAGATTCATTTTAAGACTGATTAGCTAGCTAGAATATTAGTTACAAGTAAAGGAATCTAAAGAAAAGTAGGGATGGCTATGTGCGGTTTGATCGAGCTAGCTAGAATATTAGTTATAGCTACACTGTAAAAAGAAATGTGTGTAATATCCATTTTTAGGTAATATCCATTTTTAGGTTATCTGAGTATCTGAGTAGCTACTCAGATAACCTAAAAATGGTCAAGTACTCCTGTTGAACTTTAGATTCTTAGCTAGATAAGCTGAACATACCTGGCTCTCTGTGACAAAGCCTCTGTTGTGATGATCAAAGTCACTGTAGCAGTTCTTCACATTTATTCCTCGACTCTATATAGAAGTAATCACAGTGTTCATAATGTCATGTCATGTGTGGGCAGAAATGACCATAAAAGGGAAAGCATGCAGGAAGTGCGCTACCACACTGTACTGTACCATATAATATACATGACATGATGTCTCAAATTTGTTAGCTACTTACTTTATAGTATTGATGGCATTTGAGTAGAATGTTGTCAGTAAATTTCAAATGGTCTTCAGTAGGGCTGAAGCGAAGAGCTTTGGCAGTACTGGAGGGGGGAGAGAGACAAAATCAAAATAGCAAGTAGTCTAATGGGTTTAGCTTGATAGGTATCATGTAATCAGGCTGCAGCTGTAGTTATCAGTGAATTTATTAGAAGTTTCCGCTATAAGAATGGCTTAGCTAAGACACTAAAAATTGCAGAGCTGAGTAAAGTACTGAACTTTTTGGTCTATCATTCCACTCCACTGTGAATTCTAGTGGCCTAACTATAGTGGGGACACAGGTTGCACTCTAGCTGCTAGTTGCACTCATACTTTATACTTTATATGAGTTTACCTTGATTAGTAGATCTACCAGAGGCCCAGTATTTAAAAAGTGGGCCTGGTTTATGTACTAGGTATTGAAATAGCTACTGTAGGTGTCTTAAACAAGTCAATAGCACATTCTTACCTTTTGAATTTCTGAATTTGGTTGCTGGGTTCACCATCCAGAACTTGAGGATTGAATGCTGTATGGAAAGGAAAAAAAAATAGTTCAGCTATAAGGGGTGGGGCTCACAGACAAACAAGTTATACAGTCAAATATGGTCATGAATGAATAATGATATCAGCATTATGGATAACAGCATTATAAATATGGTATAGCCAACTTTGTGCAGCAGTCAAGCTACTCTGACCTTCTAGTACCATTTTCCATTGAATTCTCGAAGGCTCTATAATTCATCATTCCTTTTCTCTCCCGTCCATACTTGTGGACCAAAGCCTCAAAATCATCATCAGATACAATCAACCCCAGGTGCTCATCAAGGCTACGACGAAACTGTTGATCTGCAAGGGGGGAAGCCATAATGACTGGGTGATCCCCACAAAAGTACTACAGTGGAATTTGACACATTGATTACGACACATCGAAAGAGGAAAAACTTCTCAAAGGGCATAAATGTGCCTTTGTAAGGTAAAGCGGGAACAGCTGGTAATTCCGTATTGTTCAGAAACTACTGAGATTTCTGAGCTCAATGCTGGAGGATATAATCTACTCAGGAGTTTTGAAAATATGACCCTTAAGAATAGCTCTGCCATTCTGAATAGCCCCACTTTGCCTTATGTACCCTCTATACAGAAATTACCTCCAAAAGAGGACAATTTCTCTACGAAGGACAAAGGCCGGGTCCCATTATTCAGAGGTTCCACTATATTTATGTCCTAACTGATGCTCACTTGTGATGAATCCAGATCGCAGTGGGTCAAAATCTTTAAAGAACTCTGAAACTCGTATCATCTTAGTCTGTGTGACGTGCCTGAGTCGCTTCTCCACCTCCTCTGCTGTTGATAGTGGACTCTGCATCCTGTTCTCATGACTCCAATCTCCAAATATACGTTGGGGAGAAGCTGGGGTTCCTAGCACTGCAGTCTATGCAGGAGAAGAGGGGGTAGCTAATGTTTTGGTAGGCTAGCTGGATAATAGGAAGTTTATAGCTATGCTTTTTGGTTTAGGGGAGTCCGGGGTTTAGGTAGATAGTTGCTAACCATTGTTTAATCCTGACAATATCTGGTTCTTTCTTCTAGCATTAAAGATACGAACTTTGTTTCTATAGAGATCTTGTTGCCTTGACGACCGTATATCGTGCATGTGCGCGTGCCCGCCTAATTTTGGGCGCAGCTGGAATTCCGGAAGTTTTTATCCTCATCCGTTGCTTTGTTTCTTCTCTCTCTAGCTAGCTCTGGGACCTTAGGCGGACATGCGTAGCGTGTGTAACTGGGGTCCTCTCATAGCAATAGGAATAATAGTAGTTGTGAGTGTTAGCTCGACCTACAGTGCTCTACAACTATGGAGTCTACCCGAGTCTGTGGTCTGGTATTTCAGAGGGACTCAGTTTTGGATGATGTATTTGTGGCTTATTCCTATCTTTTGGAACTTCTTTCAAGCCATGAGAGGCCCAGGATATGTTCCATTCGGATGGAAACCAGTAAGTTTAGAAATAGAGTTCTCTGAAGTGTAGTCACATTTAAACATCTTGTAAGGTGTGTCTACAAAATAATTGAGATCCGTCATGGGTCATTTGAACTGAAGAGCTCCCTGAAACTGCTGTACAACTCTTTGATATTGTTTCATATTGTGGTTAGTTATTGTTTCATTTTCTCTGTGTATTATAGGAAGATCCTTCTGATGAGCAATACCTTCAGTTTTGTCGTGTGTGTCAAGGTTTTAAGCCACCTCGATCCCACCATTGCAACCAGTGCAAAAGGTATAGAAAAATCCCTAAATAGAGCACATTAAATTTGTACGGGGTGTGTGTTTTAAAGATCTTGTCTATAGCTATCTTTTTTTGTGTTAGGTGTATCATGAAGATGGATCATCACTGTCCCTGGATTAACTCATGTGTGGGTCACGGTAACCAAATCTCCTTCATGCAGTTCCTCTTATTCGTTCCCTTTGGCTGCATCCATGGCGTTATCGTCAATATCAACTTCCTCTATCGGTTGTTAGTAGATTATGTGAGTACAAGTATTAAAAAACATGGTGGCAATTTTTCTCAATGTGATATAGAAATTTGGTCATTTAAAGGAAAATGTAACTCATAAACAGAGGGGAGGATCCAAGGTGGTAGGGTCCTGTAGTTCAGTGACATTATCTGGTGCACCTTTATATGTAACACACTTTTCCCTTTTTCAGCACTTCTTGTTCCACCCACCCTACCTGAGCATCAGCACTAGTTGGATTATTTTTACGGTCACAGGTATAAGCTTAGGTATTGGAACAGCTCTTGGGGTCTTCATTCTCCTTTTAGCTCAAGTAAGAAAAATTACTGATACAGGCTGAATTTCCCTTCATTATTAATTATTTTGTTGGTGTAAATTTTATGTAGTCATGCTTGGAATTTATTGAACATTATTCTGTCTGCTGCAGGAAGTATTTCGTAACTTTATGTTTCTATAATTTCTTATTAGTTGAAAGGTGTTATCACAAATTGTACTCAAATAGAGGAATGGATTCTAGAAAAGGTATATAAGAGTAGAGTCAATTACAAAACCACGTCATTCCATCACCCCACTGCTTAGGCAAAGCACAGAAGACGTGTGAAAAAACTACCCGCTTTCATCTTCCCGTACAACCTTGGTTGGTATAAGAATTTCTGTCAAGTCGTCAACTTGTCATGGAGAGCTGTCGGAGATGGCATCGTCTGGCCTGTCAAGGAGGGCTGTGAGAAGTACTCATTTACTGTGAGTAAAACCCTATAATTGTCACAGCAGGTATACTTTCAATGAGCTTTGGTTGTGTTTTTTTACAGATTGAACAATTGGAGCAAAAGAAGCTGAAGAAAGAGAGATCAGTAAGTAATATTGTATAGAAATCAAGTGAAACTTTTGCTAAAGGCATAATAATATATAGGATATTTAGGGCTCACAATAACACTCTATTATTGTCCGGACATTATTAAGCAGTTTTAACAGAAAATGACCAGACAAATGAAGAAACTGACCAGAAAATGTCCTATGACTGACTGTTTTTGTGAGCCCATCCACCATAATAACTTAGTTTCGTATTATGATAACCACTGGGTATTGTGAATAACTATGATGACCCTTGGGGAAGCCAAACACAATGTAGACTTTGTCTATGCTGTTAATTTCAGGTATCCTGTTCAATCAAGAAAGACTACAGTGGAGGTCGCTGTCCTATATTTGATTTTGGCTTCATGACTGCCTTCTGTCTCCCATGCTGTGCTGAAAGGAGGGTCAAAGTTCGCAAGGGAGATTTGGTGGTTGTTACCAGATGGGAGAGGAAATGGGTGTATGGAGACAAGCATGGTTAGTATGTACGTATAATATGTACATGCATGTCATGGTACAAACATGTATGAGACACTACTAGTATGTACATTGACACTGTCCATTCAGACTACCCTGCAAGAGACCACCTCTTTAATTTACGCATTCCAGCTCACTTCCCTAAAATTGATGAATTTGCTGTTTCTCAAATAATATACTTTTGAAAGTTCTGTCAAGTGTTCTATAATTGTTAGACTATCTCTACACCAAAATTTCCAGACCATGGCCACTAGTGGTCATGAGTTATGGTGAGCCAAAGTTCAATATAATGTACCATGTTCAAATTCAAGAGGGATTAGTAATCCTACCAGATATGGGACCTGTGGTTATAACCTATGTATTCACCATTACAGGTGATGATGGAAAGATTGAGAAAGGTTGGTTTCCTCGGGCTTGTGTTCAGCCCATTACAGTTCGCATGGCACCACCAGATCATCCCAACGACAGTCAGCTCTCTGATACACAGGCATCTACTCACTCCGACAGTCAATATTCACAACTCTCTGATACTGACCAAGAAACTATAAATGATCAAAACGATAAAAACAATGATGAACCGCCACCTTCACCTCTGTCCGTGTCTGTTAGAACTCGCTCGAAAACAGGTGCTGAGAGAGTACCAAGTTCTCCCAAGATTAAGAAAGATTTGAGTAGAGAAATAACACCAGTGGTGGAAAATTCTTCTCTAAGCAAGGAGATGATGTGTACCAGAGCACAAAAGCTTGCAAAATCTGCTGAAATTGAAGAGAATAAGGTTGCTTCATCTACTGAGAGTATTAAGGGGTCCCCACTTAGTGGAGCGCAGGATACAAAAGATGTCGTTGTGTCTAGTAGTATCGCTTCTAGCGTGGGTGCTAGGAGAAGAGGAAAGAAAGCTTGCCGAGCCAATGAGGACAGGAAATAGCATTATTGTTACGGAGACTTTATGTATGTTTGCTCCCACTATACATTCCATGTTTATAGTAACAGCATCACCATGCCATGGGCATATACAGAGATTAAAATTAATACGTGTAAAAATGAAAGTACAATAAGTGAAAAAAACAGTATAGTATAGACCAAATATGCGCATGCGCACTCCCTATATCACGTGATCTAAATTTAGCTTACCAATTATGCTTTTTTGCTTCCCTATTATTTAATTCCAGCTGTATAAAGTCATTATTCTTTTGTAGGCACACATGATATATACATTCAAGATCAACCATAAAGTTCACTTTCGATACTCATAGCCTATTAATATGCTTCCTGCTTTGATAGACCTATTATTCCCAAAACTATGCTGGCGGAATGTGCCAGTCCCTAACACATAGATGAGTACGAGCGAGGAATCCATTGCCATTGCTGAGTGCGGCCAAATTATGTAAGCTAAGTATTGATTAATGAGCTCTTACATTTGAGTATGTATCATTTTATGGGGCAGGTCTTCTCGCAAAGCACTAAACTCATTCGTGAGTCAGCGTGAAACACTCCAAGAGATCTGTCAAGACTTAGACAGTGTTGCTGGCAAGCTGTATTCAAGGGGAATTATCTCCAATACGACTCACTCTTATGCCACAAATAAAGTGTATACTCCAGAAGACAGAACTACAGAATTATTGAATGCTGTTGAGTCTCAGATCAGAGTGAAGCCATCTGTCTTTAAAGAATTTATATTCATCTTGGATGAATCATCCACTATTGGCAGTCAAGAGCTCTATGCTAAATACCTTAAGGGCATGTATAGAAGATCCCTAGTGAACGTTGACGACAAGTGGCCTCCAACTCCCAGTAGAAAGTATGTGAAACTTTCAGTGGTAAATCATGCTTTATCTGAAGTGGCAAAGTATACCATACATGGCGATGTGGAAGGACTTCTCAAAAATAAAGAGGAAATAGTCATTGAAGATATCTTGAAACCTACTCAAACATTATCACCACTTAGTCTTGTCCTGATAGAGGGTCCTTCTGGAGTGGGTAAGAGTTCTTTGTCTTGGGAGCTATGTAGGAGGTGGGATGAGATCCCATGTATGGGACAGTACAGATTGGTAGTGCTTCTCGGGTTGAGAGAAATACTGGTGCAGCAGGCCAAAGCTGTTGCTGATCTATTTTATCATGTAGATAGTGATCTACAACAGTCTGTAGCCAAGGAAGTAGTCAGCTCTGAAGGTAAGGGAGTTTTGTTCATTCTTGATGGCTTTGATGAGCTCCCTAGTAGTTTGAGGCGTGATGGACTCTTGATTGATCTCATCACAGGACATGCTCTGCCAAAGTCCACAGTGACAGTAACTAGCAAACCTTCAGCCACTGTTGACCTCCTTAGAAGCTGTCGTCCTCGGGTACAAAAGCATATCGAGATCCTAGGCTTCACTCAAGAGAGTGTCAAGGAGTATGCCTCTAGTGTCTTTTCATCTGAGCCTAAACTATTACAGGATTTTTTGGCATACATATCAGCATCTAATAATCCTGCAATTAACAGCTTGATGTACATTCCGCTCAATGCAGCTATAGTTGTAGAGGTATACAGAAATAGCAGGAGAATCGGTGTCCCTATACCCAAAACATTGACACAATTATACACTCAACTCTGTCTTACACTGATACAGAGGTACATGATGATTGAAAATGAGCAATTTTCTGATGTCATCTTAAACCAGTTTACCGATCTTACTGCAAATGATCATCATCACTTTCTGAAATTATCTGAGGTTGCATTTGAAGGGTTTAAAAGGGATGAAGTAATATTTCATGATTTGCCTGAAAATTTGGTGCATTTCGGCCTCCTCATTGCAGTGGTATCACAGTATGATGAAGGTAGAGTTTCCTACAACTTCCTGCATTACACTATACAACTTTTCTTAGTGGCGTACCACATTTCCCAGTGTTCCCATCATGAAGGCATAGTTTTTTTCAAACAGTATGGTAGTGATGAATGTTGGAATATGGTGTGGAGATTTATAGCTGGTCTAACTGCCTTTGAGTATTTCAGTGATGAGACTGTAGTAACTTCTAAAGCTTTTGTGACCATTGAGAAAAATGAGTCTAAGCTATCTTCTCTCTTTATTCATTGTCTTTCCGAGGCCCAGATAAAATTTGATTATAAAGCCACTTTTGGAACGGATAAAGTGTCAGCACGGAGTGTGGACATGAATGATGTAGCAGACAGATATGCATTGTATTATTGCATTGCTAACTGTGTCCCTACGGCATCCTGGATCGGCTTGAGTATTGAAACGATATCCCAATTTCAGGATTTTTTCGTGTCTGCTACAGAATTTGGTAAGCATGCAGAATAGCAAAAGCTACATACATACTATCAGTGTTTCTCCCAAAGAGGAGTATTGGGGAGTGTCCACCTCTTTCTTGCATTATAGTTAATTGGGGCGAGCCCCACACTAGTGATTATATATATATATGCGGATGTACTCATATATCCTAACATTGTATTTTATTTCCGTGATGACCTTGGGTAAACTCAGCCCCCACAATGCTTTGCATTTCCCTGTGCATTGTAGTGCATGCACTCTTGATCAATTTTATGGGGGAAATGTTGGCTATATATACATGGGAATGCATGCATGAATGCATACATAAACTCTGGTATCCACATGACAGAATTAATGTGCAGGAATGACTTGCTCATGTGATTTTCCAGCTGCATATGGAATTTTATCATTATCTGACCAGATTTCCCGGCTTAAAAGACTATACCTCATTGATAAATGATTTGTCAACCTGAAATGCAGTTAATCCAATTTCTAAATGAAAAATTAACTGCTCTTTCTCTCTCCCTTTCAGGTAAGCCAGCCAGCATATACCTTGCTGCCTATAATGAAGTTATTGAAATGCAAGGTTTTCTCGATATGCTCTTTCTCAAGATGTTGTTCGTTGGCCCTCCTGGTTTAGGAAAGACAACAGCACGTCGCCGCTTAACTGGAGAGATCGTAGATATCACTTCAGCTGGAGAAAGAAGCAATCAAGCAAGCACAGGAGTTATAGAGTCAGGACACAGTGTTTTCGTCAGAAACTTGACTAGCACCACTGCTGTTGTGACTCAAACAGAATGGTCTGCTATTAATAACCTCACAGAAGAAGCAAGCATGCTTCTTGAGCTCATATATAGCAATTATCGTGAACAAACCTCATCGCAGGTCATATCAAAGAAGTCAAGTGAAGAAAAGGCCTCAGATCCTGAAAAAGATATTAGCGAAAAAAGAGAGGCAACTGTGAAGTACGAGACGGATGCCCATTCAAGTCCAAGCAACCCTCCACAGCAACAGAGTAGAGTCAGTGAACCTCAGAGAACAGTGCCTGAAATGTTGCGTACAGCTTTGAAGTCTGAATACTGGAAGGATATCAAGCATCATTTCAAGGATGCAACCCTATTGAGGATGGAAGATGCAGGGGGTCAGCCTGAGTTAATGGACATGCTCCCAGCACTAACCATTGGTCCTGGCCTCTATCTATTATTCTGTAGGTTGATTGATGACCTTAAGAGCCACTATAAGGTGTCCTATCTAAGACCTTCAATAGGCGAGTCCACCATTCCTTTAGAGTCTACCTTTCCAGTGGATTCTACCCACACGGTGGAAGAAGTCCTACTCACAGCTTTAGCTAGTGTTGCTTGTTTTAACTCCTACTCGCCCTCTGAAGTCACTAATGATGAAGCTATTCTCTCTTCAGCAAATGAATTTATAGCATCTTCTTCAAAATCAATCGCCTACATCATAGGGACACATAAAGATCTTGTAACCGATAAGCAGGTGGATGAATTTGATCAGAAACTGCAAGATATTGTTAAGTCCACATATTTCTTCCACAAAAATCTTCTTCAGTTTTCATCTGCTGATAGGATGATACTTCCCATTGATAACATGAAAGGGGGAGAAGATGAGATTTTAAAAATTCGCAAATTTCTCGAAGAAAGTATCCAGAAGCACTTCAAGAAGCTTCGTATTCCAGTTGCTTGGCTGGTACTGAGTCTCTTTCTCCGAAAAAGGACTGCGAAAACAATCAGCATGAAGGACTGTCAAGAGCTTGCTGGACAATTTGGCATGTCCTCAGCAGAAACAGACTTAGCCCTCTGGTTCCTCCACCACCATGCTGGATTCCTGATGTACTACCCAAAATTGCCTAAGCTCGAAAACACCGTTATCTGTGACGTACAGATTGTGTATGACAGCGTTAGCAATCTGATCGTTAAAACATATGGGTTTGAATCAGTAGGCAAGAGAGCGTATGAAAAATTCCAAAAGACAGGCCAATTCTCATTGGAAGATATCAAAGGAGCTACTAATAGTGTCTCTGGTGACTACCTTCCATTAGACCAACTAGTAGAGCTCCTGGTACACCTAAACATCATAGCTCGTATTGAAAATGCAGACCCTCAGGATGATCGGGACTACTACTTCATGCCCTGTGTCCTCCAAAATGCACCAGAAGAAGAACTTCATATTCAACAAAGTGATTCCCTTTTCTCAACCTCTCTGATGATTCGATACGAGTGTGGCTATGTACCCCTTGGTCTCTTTCCTGCAACTATAGCCAACCTTGTTGGTCAGAAATCAAAAGGGGAGAAATGGATGTTGAAAAAAACCGATGTGGTCAAAAAAAATAAAGTGATGTTTCTTGTGGGTAACGATTTTACCAAAGTGACACTCATTTCACGTCCCAGGTTCTACGAAGTGGCAGTTGAAAATCACTGCTATTCTACCGATGAGATGCATGCATTCTGTGTCAAGCTAAAGGATACTATCACTGAGACTCTGAAAAAAGTCTCTTCTAACATGAATTATGGCTTTTCTTTGAGTCCTCCCCAAATCTCCTTCGAATGTCCTCGTCATCCAGGGAGGGATCATCTGTGTGTCATCGCTGAGGGTGTCTCAAACCCAAAAAACATGCTCTGCTTGTTGGAAGAAATACCTCTTCCACTTGAACCTAAGCACTCCATGTGGTTTGAAGCACATGGAGCAGCATGTGATGATAAGGGTAAGTACCTATTGTGACTATTAAAATAATAATTACTAATTTCTATGATTTAATTCACAGGACTTTGCAGCCCCCCATCCATGATTGATATCATCCGATTCAAGTTGGCTCAAGGGGTAGGGGACAAATATTTTACATTTGGAATACTTCTCCTGGATGACAAGACTGGTGCACGCATTGGAGCCATAGAACGAGAAAAAATGAAAAATGCGAAAGAAATCAATCTTCAAGTCTTTGGAGAATGGGTACAAGGGGAAGGGAAAAACCCTGTGTCCTGGAAAACTCTTATTTCTGTACTGGAAGATTGTGAACTCAACCAACTCGCA
The DNA here is from genome assembly GCA_963924555.1 of Crambe crambe. Taxonomy (NCBI): domain Eukaryota; kingdom Metazoa; phylum Porifera; class Demospongiae; order Poecilosclerida; family Crambeidae; genus Crambe; species Crambe crambe. The sequence continues at coordinate 1,430,022 of OZ004581.1, forward strand.
ACGTCGATAAAAGCTAACCTTTGCTTATAGCTAGTGCTTTAAATTCCCCTGTTTTTGTATTATTATAAAAGAATTCTTACTTACAAAACATATATAGTTATAGCGACAGTGAACATTGGTGCTAGTAAGACATTTTGCAGAAAGATGTTTGTTACATGAATGAGTCAGTTAGCTAGCTATAGCTATATCTTGCAGAAAGAAGTTAGTCTCATGAAAGAGTTTGGAACCAGCCTGCTGTACCTTCAGGGTCAAAGTCCGATCGTCCTCCACCAGATCAGTTTCAACATCAAAGATGACATGTGACTGACCGACTTTATTATGCCGCCAAAACTGTCCAAAAGGAATAGCCTGTAAAGTGAGGAATGAGTAGGCTTAATTGACACAGCATGTAACATCCCATGATTCATATATACTTTGATATCAGAAATCTAAGGAACATGGAATAAGCTTTACCTTTGTTCCCAATGGGATTGCCGAGTTGCTGTCGTTACTAAGTGTTATCTCCATGTCTTTGCCATCTCCAAAGCAGAGAATGGGTAAGTTTCTCACGAGGGGTGTATGTCCATGCGAGGTAAGAGATCTATTCAGCACCTGAGGAATAACAAGATGGAGACTTGGTTATTGTCATAGTGATTTTGATAATGGTGTGAACCTTTACCTTTTTATGACCACATGCACTAGTAGAAACCCATGAAAGTTAACCTCTAACTTACATTTGATTGATCTTCAATGGCATTGTTGACAAATATGCTGAATTGCACTGACTCAGTGCTGGGATTAGCCTTGGAATAGACTGAAGCAACCATCTTTTTGGCAGCATATATTCCATTGCGAATCGGTCTTCCAACCTGCAAGGTCAGGTGACACAAGATTCAATACTTTTATATCCCAGTGATAGAACACCTCATAGTATAATATAGCCTACATAGTCTAGCTAACAAACTTAGCTATATCTAAAGTGCTTTACTGATCAGCCATCTCTTATAAGATGTAGCTATAATGAATTACCAGTTTGAAGCAGCCTAGTTGACTGGTCTTTATCTGGACATAGTCCAAGTGCATTTGATAGGCAGACTTATTGTGAAACCTGTTCCTCTTCACAGGGAGCTGAATGAGTCCGATGGTGTTCATGATCTCTGTCCACTCGCTGTCCGATTCCCTGTCCTCGGAGGCACGTCCTAGCATCTGAAGGTGCCAGGAATTGTTCTGGTATGGCAAACTGTGTGGCATGCGGATCACTACCGGACAGGACAGGGGAAGATCAGAAGGACCGATCACAATCATTGGACTAAGTTGTACTTTCTTTTCCTTCTCTTGCTGAAGACTTTTGATTTCTCCGCTATAAGAATCACTGGATGACTGGAATGCGTCTTCCTCTTTTGATGGATCGTAAACGTCTTGCATGACTTCGAACCAGATTTTCTGAGATTGTCCACGAGGGATTGCATTTTCGGGTATCTCTATGGTGACACCACTCCCTTCTTTTGTTAGCCTTCCACCTTTGTGTGTGAAGAACCCCACACTGTTGCTGAAGATGTTGGAGGTTGAAGGTCGTTTCTTGGCAGGCATTGCATTGGTCCGTCCGAGTGTTTTATCGCCAGCACTTAAAGCTCGCTCCTGACGAATATCTGCATTGAAATCAAGTGACTGAGTAACTTATAGCATAATACTCATAATACAGTCAAAAATATGTAGGACTACAGTCTGATCAGACCAACCTGTAATTCACCCTCCCCTAAAAAGACTACCTCTATCAAAGCTACTTATCTGGCCCATAGGAGCATAATACTCAGAAGAGATGGTCAGTCCTCCTGCTAGTTCCTTGCCCGGGCTCCAGGAAGTTGCCAGCACTGGCAGGCTCATTGTGCCTATTTAGTGCACAGGCATCCTGGCTGCATGACCCTACCCCATACCAAATCCTATGTACCAAATTGAAATAGGAATTGGGCTAGGGCTAGGGGATAGGCTAAATGTAATCAACTCTACAGTTAAAAAAATTTTAATGGCTATGTATATAGGACTACAGGTCTGATCAGACCAACCTGTAATTCACCCTCCCCTAAAGAGACTACTTCTATCAAAGCCACTTATCCAGCTACATATTCTTGTCTGGCTCGTAGGAGCATAATACTTGTAATATATACAGGCTATGTAGGAGGACTACAGGTCTGATCAGACCAACCTGTAATTCACCCTCCCATAAAGAGACTACTTCTATCAAAGCCACTTATCCAGCTACATATTCTTGTCTGGCCCATAGGAAAATCAGGAGCCTTACATGTGCTTTGGCTATCTTCTGCGACTTCTGTCAGTGTGGCTAGCTTCGTTTGATGTGGCATACGGACTTCTACAGACCTTGATAACCTGTTCTCCTCGACCTGCAGAGCCAAATTATAACTGGAAGTGTTCCCAGACAAACCATGAAGGACATCAATGCTCTCCTTGCGTCTAACTTGGCTATCTTTGACTGAGTCTTTAGTTACATAAGGTGGAGATATAACTCCTTGATCTTGACAAGATTTCCTCTGAAAGTTGCTTCCAGAGAAAAAGTCGAGAGAGGATTCTTCTGTGTCTCCTTGTGGATTTGGCTCTGGGTTTGAAAATCTCTCTTGATGGTTTTGAGGAATTGGTAGCTGAGTTTTCTTCACAATGGACGACTTTGAACGCAATCTCATGGCAGAGTTGGTTCTCATTTTTGGGGGGGTGGGGGGTTTTAAGCTCAAATCTCCAGAGGTTTCTCCTCTGTCAGAAACAATGGAGATCATTGGAGAAGTAACAGGAGAAGCCATTTTAGGAAAGCTGAAAGAGTGAGGGAACTGGTTAGGAGAGACAGAATCTGTTCGAGTCTCATCCTGATTCGTTGAGACGTGAATGCTGGTAGATTCACCAGTCCTGTCATCAAATTCGATGTTCACTGTTTCTCCACCAAAGTCAAAGTTTACATATGGAGGCTTGTGGTGCAGTGCAGGTTCACTGCCAGTTCGTGAACGAGGATTGAGACGCACTTCGGATTTCATAAAAGGCTTGCCATCATTCTCATTCCCATTCTCCATTCCTGAATCCATTTCGTTACTTCTGCTGTCAACTTCTCCACTGTTTCTCGCACTCTCCTCTTCTGTAGTTTTGCCACCATTCACTTGAGCTGTCTTCTCTTCTTCCTTCTTCAACTTGATTTTGAAGTGACTCTCAATTGCTGAGAGTAGATCATTCTCACTGCAATGATTATTCTTCAAAAGATGTCCAAGTTCGGACAATATCTCTCCAAGATCACGGCCTGTTGGTTTCGTTTCGGTTTGCTTCAATTCCGTTCCATTCTCTTCCGACTCAGCATCATTCTCAGATTCACTTCCATTCTCGATCCCATCTGATTCCCGCACCTCCCTTGGGTCTTGCAGCTGCCTGGCAATGAGATTTTGACTTTGAATGATCAGTGCCAGAGACTGCCTATTGATGATGTCTGCCCTGGGTCCTCGAGGTTTTCGTCGTTTGTGAACTCCACCCTTGACGCTGCTTCCCTTCCAAGCAAGAAGATTGTGAGTAGGATCTTGAAGATGTCTTCTCTGACTCACATGAGCACGATGGCTTCCATTCATGACACCCATTCTTTGCGATCTCTGTCGTGCTAACTTCTTTCGCTTTCCTTTTCCTCGTAATTTCTTTCCTAATGTTTTAACCGGTTTTTCCTCTGGAACAAAGTTGTGCCAAACTTCCAAAGGTGCTGTTCGAGTGTTGGAGTGTGTAGGATCAAGAGACTGAAAATGCACATTAGAAGATGTCAAAGACTCCAAATTCCGATGTCTGATTTTGTTCCTCTGGTGCTCTTTGTAGGGAATCGGTTTCGTAGGTGAACCTGCCTTTCGTGATCGTGGATCCTTGCTACTTGGAGAGTTCTCGTTTGCACTGGAGGGACTCTTGCTGCGTCCTTTGATGTAACTGATGAATGTGGGTGATTGCTTATCTTTGTTGCTGCTGGTGTCTTTCTCAGGGATGGAGCGAGTGATATTTGGTGGGGAGAACATTGATAAAAGAGTCTTCTTACGTTTGGTCTTGACGAAAATTGGCATGATGTAGGGGGGCTGCGATGGGTACGAAGTGAGTGAGTGGCGGGTGGATGATTCCTGCTCCCTCAAGAGAGAGTCTGTTTTGGGAGGAACTGAGGGAGGAGTCAGCATTGCTGGATCATTTTGTATCGCTGATCTTGAAATCGTGTGAGGAAGCTTTTGAGACAGATCTCGACATGTGTCATCGTTTAAAGGCTCCAGTGCACAAACTTGAGCCACTTTGGTTCTTGCTGCTTTCCTCTTGGCCTTCTTCTTATTTAGACCTATCTTGAACCACTGTGTTCCACAAATGTTCACCCCGGGTATCACAGCATACGAGTATTCACCCGACGCCCGAACCTTCAGTTGGTCCACCATCTCGTCCAAATTATCCGGTCGAGGGGGAACAGTAGGAGGATCATCGAGGTTAAATACGTAATCACAATCACTTGAAGATGTGCTGCTGAAAGAAGATTCAAAGTCGATTGATGCTGCTGCTTCAGGTAATGGCTGACTGTACTCATCGTTCGAGTCCTCTCCTTCTGATTCGCCAAAATTATCAGATGTGGCGTTATTGTCATTTGAGTCATCTGCCATTTCTAATCCTCTCGTGTTGTTAAACGTCCCTCCTCCTTCTTCATCTTCATTTGATTCCTCCCTTTCTGAATCCATAACTTCGTTGGTCATTAATTTATCCCCATGCAAATTCGAAAGTGCAGAGTGGTTAAGATTCATGAGTATCCCAAGTTTTTCCGGAATGGGAGCTGTCTTCTTGACACCAACAGAGGAAGCCATTTTCTCTATTACATCTTCATTGATCTCAACATATTCATGCCATAGGACACGGCCAGTCACAGGATCAACGGTACTCAGCATAGTTGTAGGAAGATCTTTTGAACCTTCCAAGGCAATTAAGCTTTTCCGATTGACGTAGTAGCTGTGTTCTTGTGGAGTTGATCGTGTTGTCACTACGTCAGATGATGATGACAGATTGACCAATGGGTGTTCTTTCTTTGGTGGATGTGACAGAGCTACACTTTCTCCCTCCAAGTCATGAGATTTAGCGACTCTAAGCACTTCATCTGGCCTGAGACTCTTCTCGACATCAACACAGTCCCCTTCTTCAAAAACTGCTCCATCAGCTTCTTCAGAGAGCTTCACTGTCTGGTACTTGATCTGATTTGGCATGTTAGGTACCTCTTTCTTGCCACCAGATTTAACAGACACTGGGGTGTACTGAATCTTTCTTTGGGATGATTTCGGTTGACTTATGGCCTTTGCACTTACAGGAGCAGTATCTGATGGGAGTTCAGTTGCTGCTTTTTGAGGTATGGATTTCTTTTTTGACGGACTGTTCATCGAATGAATGGGAAGAGATGCGGAGACCGGAATGAAAGCATCCTGACCACTCTCCGAACTTACACTAAGAGAGGGAGCAGTCTTGCCTTTCTTCAATTTAGGTTTCTGCTTAGTGTGACTGACGATTGGTCTGTTCCTGCTTACCACCTCTCCATACGACTCCAACATATCAGGTGACCTGTTACTAGAAGGTAGAGTCATCTCAGGTTTTACATCTCCAGAAATTATTTTCAAATAGTAAGCACTCGATCTCTTGGGATCTGAAGGCACGCTAAGGCCGCCTTGACTCACTGACAGATTCATAGAGTCTTGCTTCTTGGTTAGTGAACTGCTCAAACAGACAGGATTCATTTTGATGTAGCCATCATTGAGTTCGTCTTGGTCACCATCGCTACATATCCCATGCCGAAATGCTTTCTGCTTCAAGGAGTTTGTGTTTCGAACTGGAACATGACCAGAGCTTTCTGGGTTGTAACTTGACGTCTTACCAAGTGCTTGTCTGACATTTGGCCCTTGTCTTGATCCTAAGGATGCCACGAGATCATTATGGCCACCAGTTTGATCAGAGTGTACTCTCAAGTGAGAAACAAGGTGAGGTTCATTGGTAGACAGCGAAGAAACACTATACGATCTGTTATGAGAGTTGTGTGGCCTTTCAAAAGAACTCAAACTTGTCAGTGACTTAGAGGAATCTTGATCGACACAGGAGGACTCTGGTATCTGCATGAGTATAGGACACATCATTGTGGAGGGAGGTGAGAATAAAGGTTGCAATGGAGGAGTTTCCAGCTCTATCTCTGAATCTTGTTCATCACGATCACTTCCTGTGCTGTTGACATTCCCCAGAATCTTTCGAGGGAGTGGTTTAGGTTTTTTCAACTGCCTTGTCAAGTCTGATGGAGAGTTTGTGTTCGAACGGCTCTCATTTTGCTGCTGATGTTGTTGGTGATAACGAGCAAACTGAGGATCATCAAAGACATTTTGATAGCCAAGAGTTGGTATACTGATGGGCAACGTAGTTTCTCTGCTTGGATCGTCGTCCAGGAACATATTGGTCATATTGAACTGGACCGCACTTTTGTTTCTCTTCACCGGCTTGCAGGGTTTGGCCTGTTTTGGTTTCTTTTTCTTCACTAATCTAAGCAATTTCTTGACAGCCACACTAGTTGATGTTCCTCCTGAGGAGGTCTGCTTGTTGGACTTATTAATAATCTGCCTCTCGTGATTTCCTTGTGCCCTTTCTGGATTAATCTGAGTCGAGTTATCTGGAGGGGTGATTTCGGATAAAACGGGTGGATTATTTTTCGGTGGAGGAATTGCCACTCTTTTATAAGCCTGGGTCTGTGGCATAGAATTGGAGTAAGTTCTGTTGGGAGGACTTGGAATGTCGTTCTCTGCATTATCATCACGAGTTTCAATACGCATCTGCCTGGAAGCTTCACAAGACTGAGCACGTCCGTTTACTTTGATGCGATTTTGAACAGCGGCATCGTAGGATTGCACAAAATTTCTTCGATCACTGGTGTCAACTTCTTGATTTCCCGAGGCCACAGTGGCCTCGCTTCGTTCCAACCACCTAGCACGAGCTGCAAGCATATTTTCATTGATAATCTGCTTCTCAGTCAAGGTCTTACTTGGTTGCTTCTCTTGCTCACTGGCTGAAGGCAAATCTTTGCTGCGCTGGGGGTCAGATATCTTCCTGTGTTTTAGCTTCTTTTCGAGTTCTTTGATGACAACTTTTTTCCCATTGCTCATTGGAGGAGTCACAGGGGGAGAGTTTTTCCAAGAAGTAGCTGAAGACATGATTATCAATGGCCAGAAGCTATAAGACTGTGATTGAATTGCCTGCATGGTTTTAAAATAAAACACAGTATTAGCTACACTGTGCATGGGTGTAGGAGGCCATCCTGGTTCCTCATTAGGGGAGATAGACGAGAAAATTATGAAGTACGTGTAACTATACAATTAGGAATTGCTTGCACTCGAACTAATGAGTTATGGTAAATGTATAGTATTGTACTAACCATAATGACTAGTAAACTAGCACTAGAACTACGATATAGATTGTGGTTTTAATTTCAGGGCTCTGAACCTGTATTTTATGAGTTGACAACCTTAATCTAATTATTTTTGTAGGGAACAGCGGAGCATGCACTTTTTTCTTGGAATCCTTTACCTACATTGTTAGTATAGCTATTCCATGATACCTCACTGTTTCACAATGTCCCTATCTACCTTATTACAGTTAAGTTGTACTGTAGGACCTCTCATTGCTGGAGATTTTTGGCCAGGACTGAAAGGTACAGAGTCGTCTACGTATATTAAAGTATTATAAGCATGCATATGTGATAGTACTTAGAGAAATGGGATCTTATGGAGCAAAAATTCAAAATAGAGGTATTGGTATCATTTTAATGCTGCAACTTCGTGGTTTGAAATCGAATTTTTTGTCAACTTTTTAATATTTGGCATGATAAAAACCCCTGGCCTTCTCTCACATATCTTTTGCTGTAGCCAGCACTTGTAGGTAATACTTAAAGTGACGGTGACTCCTTGATACCGCATGACAAAGCTTTCATCGTGGGTGTATGTGTACCTTTTAGCATACTAGCCAGCTAAGTCCAAGACAAAATAGAAAACAAAGTTTGTGAATAAAATCTTTATTGCAAAAAGTAACTCCTGGATTAGCTACGTAAGGCTAATCTGCATGGAGTCTAAAGCTATGTGGCTACACTTGTCGCAACCATCCCCATCAATCAATCCACGCTTCATTTTTGGTGAAGGCTTGGTGAGGAAGCCTTCCCAATGTACTTTTAGAGGTTTCATACAGAGATGAATAGTTTGGGTACAGATTTGGCTCAGCTAGAACCAGAGCAGACTCAATCATCCAAAATCTACAACTATTGAGATTGGTTTTTCTGGAATGTTCAAGAGTTTATAAATAGTCCTGGAGACCACACTGGCTAGACAACAGTCAGTGAAAACATTGATTTGTTAGAGTAACAATAATGTGACTTCAATGTATGTGATCTGATGGCAAATGTTGACGTTCAATGTTGATATGATGGCAAATGTTGAATGATTTATTGCCCCCTCATTCAGCAATTTATCACATTTCTTTAACTACGTAGCTATAAGAGGACATTCTGGAATGTACAACATCAATAATATTATGCTGAATGCACACATGCAGTGATGTGTAGAGTCGTATTATTAATTTTGCTGAGGAAATAAATGCATGCATGCAGTGCTGGATGCTTGCACACATGCAGCAAAGGATCATGGTACATATCTACACAATCAGCTATTAATAGGTCATCCTACTTAGACAGTAAAATCGTACTCATTATAACTCCAAGCCACACACTATAAGTTGTGCAAACAATATTCAGCAAGGGCACATACTCATCAGAATCCTCACATGATCACTCATAAGTACTCAATGCACATGTCATTGTCATGAGTAATTTTATGTAGTCTGAGGGAGTATGAAGTCTGTAATTGCACTCGTAAACAAAACAAACTCCTTTCTTTAGTGCTTTCCAATTTTTCGGCAAGAGGGTCTGGGAAACTTAACCTCCCACATTATAATATCTGGAAGTTTGGCTGTAGATACCATATGTATGTAACTCTAGCACACATCACAGCTGCAGGTTGAGGCGGGCAACTTGGAAACAAGCCAGCACTATTTTCTGAATCAGCTGTGCATTAAGCTTCCCCTCTATGCTGTAGATGAATTTTAAAAAAGGCAAGTATTTTTACCACTGTCATCCGTGGTCCAGAGGGAGACCTTACAGCTACAGATAACATCACCTCATAAATAAGGAAATTCACTAGTGAATACTCTCTCAGGGGACATTTCACGGAAATAATCCACAAAACCACTTATAATGACAATAATAATTATAAACATTTGCTAGTGAATGGACTCTCTCAGGGACATTTCCATGGAAGTAAACCCTTGTAAGGCAGTTCCAAACTAATTTAATGGATTTTTTCTCCTTTCTTATAGGCAGGCAGGACGAAATAAACTTAAACATAAACTACCTCAGTATACTATGCATCATGTTTATATGGTCATGTGTTCTAGTATACTGGGATCTATTATACAAAGATAAACAGCAGTATACTGAGAATATACAAGTTTAAATTTATTTCAATTCTGTCAAAATAGGGCAGGGAAATCCATTAAACAAGTAATTTATTTTGAACTGCCTAATAAAAAAACAACAACAACTTTGAAGCACAACATAACATGGACTCTCAGGGGACATTTAAGAAGCATACGTAATAATAAATTAACAGAAGTGAAGATAAAGTACATGATCTCACATTAGTTTTGAGTGGTATACATGGCCAATATCATCATTCTATAGCTATAAAAGAATTAACAATAATAACATCAACAAGGAACTTTATACAGAAAGCTATTCCTGTTTTGTGGTACTTACTAATGGTCTAATGGTAAAATTGAATAAACAGCTAACAGGGTTTCATCTAGGGATTTCAACTTGAGGGGGAAGCTCACCGATCAGAAGGTGCAGGAGGGGGATGTGTCCCCTACCGCGTAAAGCGTGAAGTGTGAAGCCAAATTTAATGTCTACTAATCTGAAGTATCCCAAATTGGTCCTTAATCACTCCCTTTGGTGACAACCTGTGGTCACCAAAGGGAGTAGCCTTGGGGGGAAGTTGGTTAGTTTTTTTTTTTTTTTTTTTTTTTTTTGTTTTTTTTTTTGGGGGGGGGGGGGAAGATTAAAGGTTTGGGGGAGAAGCTTCCCCCAGTAGATGAAACCCTGGCTAAAGACGTGCATTATTCTAATGGCCTTCAAACAAAATTAATGTTTGCTTACATGCATACTATGAGTGTTATAAGTCAAGATCACAGCTTTGTGCATATTATCCATGATGGAAATGTTTACAGCCATTTTCTAAGTGGTGATGTCAGATCAAAGGCATAATAGGATCATTAAACTGTATGGCTTTTTCTGAAGTAACAGTAACCGATACAACCATAAAGCACATATTAATAATTGTTACCATGCATATTGCCTTCCAATTCTCATAGTAAATACCAATAGTGGGTATTCACAATGTTGTCACCATAAAGGAAGCCGGGGAAATTCACTCTTCATCCTCATATGGAGCACCATATGGCTGCAATCCACATACCTAAACCGCTTGTCACAGCACATTGCCACCAAGCGATAATCTAGTTAGCTTTTTTGGAGAATCACTTGAAAGACAGTCTTATGTGCTCACTTAATTAATTGTTCCCAGCTCTGTGAAATGGATCTAGTAAGATCATAAGAGCATTTCATATATATAACTAGCTATTGTATATGTCACTACTATGTTTGCATCATTATAGGCTATAGCAATTGCATTTGTATGTATGTTTTCCTACAAAGCATTTAGTGTATACTCCTTCATAGGATCCTCATGTTATGGCAGAAATATGATATAAAGCATTTGAAATAAGAAGTTTTAATTTGTGTTTGGAATGCATTCCTGAACCCGATGCAGGCCAGATTGAATTGTAATTCAGATAAAGAACACTCTGAAAGTGGAAATTTTTCGTGACTTAATTTTTTTAACCTCAGAGAGCAATACAAAACCTAGCTACCTCCCGTATTAGGACAAGGTGACATTTTTCACAGAACCAAACCATACTCATTGCTAATAGCTATTTGTATTGTTCAAATGAGAGAAGCCATGCCCATTCCGTACGTACTAACCCTACATAGAGAGTGCTAGCTACCGCACTCTCTGATAACTTGAACCTCTAAAGAGTGGAAACCTCTCTATTAAGGAAATACGTATAGCTGGTCTCAAAGTCTACGTTCCATCATATATGCCTTGACTAGCTGGTCCCAATATGGTCTATTACTTCACTAGCTATAATATAGCTGAGGAGTCAGACTTTGACCCTATTTAGCCCCAACTGGATTAGCTACAATACTGCAAAGTTTCACACACTAAAAAGTAAATTGTGTCTAGAGTACAACACTATTTAGAGTTTGCCTGCCATAGTTGGTTAAGAATACTATATTGATATCCATTATTTCAACATTAAAGCTTGCACTTCCTGGCTCTCTAATGCTCCCAAGTTATATATAGCCATAGGAACCAGCTGGACAGAGTATTTTTTATAGAGGAGGGCTTGTGTCAGCTAAAACAAATGTGATTAATTTCTTCCAACTAAGGCTTCTAAATTACAAGAAAGGGATGCATGCAGTGGCGGCATAAGCTTAAACAGGTGCCGTAATTTGATTACAGGAGTGGGATTAGGCTGTTACTGCATAATACGCAGACTAAGCATAGGTAATGGCATCATGTATATGGATGGAGATTCAGAGAAATGGGGTCACAAGGAGTGTGTATGGCCCAACTCTTATACTTCTTTTAAAAAGTGTCAAAATGGGCTCCTCTAGAGCAATGTACTGAGACCCTCCCTCAGTTTCAGTTGAGTAGTCATAGCCGCTGTTCTGTTGCAATTAATGAAGTGACACTCATGACTGACATAGTGCTAAATGCAGCATCTTAAAGAATCCAGGGCCAGTGAGCTGTATATTTATTATGACACAGTGTAACTTATACGATATCTATTATCACCTCTACATTCAGGTAATAATGGGTTGTGGAGTCCTCCAGGTCATCAGTTCTAACAGTAAACCAACTTATAATATCCACAAATTCCACTTCTTCGTTTAAAACCCCCTTAAATCGTAAAAAACACTAGCTACCTTCTGTGATATTGCTACATAGTGGCTGCTATTAGCTAGGAACTATGTAGCTATGGACTTTACGAAAATGGGTTTACAAGAGAGTTGGCTGCTTTCTCTGTGTGATCAAAAGCTAGATATACAGGATCTGTCCACCATTAATAGCTACATTGGTGCCTAATACTGACTGAGCTAGCCACTAACATCATCACAGAGTACAGTTTGCTAGCCAAACTTCAACCTTTTGAATGCACCATAAATATTCAATCATCAAAATGGATGCCTACTCCATGACTGACAACTGATTATTGTATTCAGTGAGCAGTAGAGAGTCAGAAGCTACAGTTTCAAGCAGTTACTTTCTAAATTGTGCTAATTTGATATAAGGAAGCTATAAATCTTTAATAAGAAACACATTATTCAGAGACATCTTAGCACTTATTAGTAGGTGCCATGGTGATAGCTAGCTAAGTGCCATGGTGACAGCTAGCTAGCTAGCTATAGAATAGAGGTATGATAGTGATAGTTACTTCTTGTTTAAGTTAATAATAGCTAGATACACACATTAGCTCAATCTGTATATAGCTATTTCGAGACTAAGTAATTAGCTATTAGCTATAACTTCGTGCATTAAAAGCAAGCACTATTACAAATATCTAGCTATGGATCTACTTACCGAATATTCCTGTAACGAAGATATAGTTTATAGACGATCTTTTGCCTCCCCTCCAGAAGCCGTGGATTCTCCAGTCTCTTATAGCGCTGCACAAATTCTTTTCTTTATAAGGAGACCCCATTCCACTACCACTGATCATGCGCAAAAGGTTTTGGCGGGAATTACAATGTCGTCATGACGTCATCATTGCATGCGCGCGCATATCCGATAGGGTTGAGCACCCTTTACCAGAAAAGTGAGCTTGGCTAGCTGAATTAGATCATTAGCCAGCTACAGCTCTCTACACTCTACATCCAGGGAATCTAGTCGACATGATTTTTTTATTCGTGATATGTATGGGCATGACAGTCCATCTTGTGGTATTTGTCGTATTTGCGGTACTAAGCCCACGTAAACAGCAGTTTCCTGTTCAAAGGCGGAAGAGAATTGGAGTATATACTTACAGCATCCTGTGAGCTCTAATTATGTGCCCACGTAGAAGATCTAAACAGCTGTTTCCTGTTCATGCAACTATAAAATAGAAAAAAGTTTGGATTGAAGCCAACTGCTCGCAAGGACAATTATTGTAGTCGTCATTTCTTAGATCTAGCTGGAATAGTTGTGCTTTATATTCTACTCGAGTGAGAAGCAGTTAGCTAATAGTTTAGCCATAGAAAAGGATACTCAGGTAGGTGAGGCAAAGAATCCAGCTAGTGACAACAGCTATATCTAATGCACACACTAGATCTTTAAGTAATTATATTTTTCCTTCTCTCTATAAAAATATTCTAGCTTTCAGCTTGAAACTACTATTAAACATCATCTTTAAGTGTCATGTCACGCTCAATCCTCGTCAACTCTTCATCACTTGAAGTCATTTTCGAAGGGAATCTCAGGAAGGCACCTCCACTCAACAGAAGGGGAAGAAAAGTGAGTGTCATTAATACAAAATTGGGACTCCTAGCTAGCTACAAATAAACTTCCCTCTCTATAGCTAAGAGGACACCTTTTCTGGGGAAGAAAAGTGAGTGTCAGTAACTCCTTCGGCTGTAGCTAGCTAGCTACAAATAAACTTCCCTCTCTAGCTAGTCCACATAGAGAGGTTCTGTTATCTTGTCTAAGAGGTTCACTTGTGCTTGCTCTCCTCTGCAGAGTGCAATGAAACTGATAGTAGCAGTAGTGCTTCACTAAATTGCTGCATGTCTTTCTGATCAGGTTTCAATTTACATCACAGATTGCGAATGCATGCACATAATAGAGAAGTGTTACGAAAACTCTCATTCTTACAATTGAATTATGCAGATTATTGCTCCTGCTCCTGTAGACATAGATCTTATGTTGATGTTAGCTAATACTGTGACAGTTGGCTCAATAACAGCTTTAGCCAAGATTTACGTGTTATGTATGAAAGTGCATATTAATACAATTGGTCAAACAAATTGTTACTACTCTCAGCTACGTAGAAAAAAACAACAAAAAAAACTATGATACTAGCTTTTAAAAGTATCTAGAGAAATTTTACATAATTTTGTTTTTTAAATTAATAGTGCAATAGCATGTATCATTCACTGCAATAATCGTACAAGTCTCACTCACTTCCTATAACTTAAGTCCTTGATTAAGAACAAAATACATAAAGTTCCTACAGGGACACTTGGCAAATAATTAATAATCTTTTCCTTGAAAACTTCTCTTCAGTGAACCAAAAAAAAAAAAAAAAGCTTCTCTTTCCTATGGCCAAGGTATGTTGCCAGGAGTGTCAGCACTGCTAAAGTCATGTCTGACCATAGCAACTAGTCTCACTATCAACCTGGTAATTCCCCAATGTAATGGAATCCTAAGGCTTAGAAGAGCACTTTCAAAATATTGTTGAAAAACTAACAGAATCCCCTCCATTAAAGGCAGGGGATTGTGCATGATCTTAATGGTCATTACTAATGTTTCATGAAGCCAGCTCACCTTTGAAGATGTTTAACAACTTCAGGAAGATAACTCAGCTTTGAAGACACTGTTATAATACACTTCTTTATGGTAACTGCAGCTGGTCACTGTCTGAGCTCACTGACCAGAAGAAATGGCAGACCGAATTTTCAGCTACCAATGTGTAGCACTTAAATTACATGAATGAAATTTGATCTTCTATCATTTACCTCTTACATTAATAGAGAGAGTTTTCCCCATGTCTGCTCATTCATTATAATAATTATAATTATTATTTTTTTGATACTGTAGAAATGGCATGAGAGATATTTCATCTTGAGGGCAAACCGAACCTTCGAGTGCTACAAATCCCAGAAGGCCGCAGAGTCTCAAAAATCTCCACGACGGATTGTAGATCTTCGAGAATGCATCAACTTGGAAGTGGGACTCGAATACAAGAACATCCAACACATAATAAGCCTTGGAACGTTCAAGAGGACGTTCTTCTATGCGGCTCCGAGCGACCCCCTGATGCTACAATGGGTGAATGTTTTGGAGAGAGCTAAAAACGCCAGTGATGGTGAGTTGAATTGTATTTACAGATGATCAAATTGTGTACGGTCATAGATACTGATACTGGTACTGGTACTATATAGTTAATAGTGATTGTTGTAATGGTGAATCTTGGCATCTCATCTCGCGGCGCTTGGTCACATGGTTCCATTTTCTGTGACTAATTAAGGAGAAATTACAGAGGGTCTCAGCTCTTAATGATGCTATAAATAACTATCCTTATATACTGTTGTTGTGCATGCCGTCTTGATAGACAGAACCCTTTGATCACTTAAGCTCCATATTATAGCATAAAATCTTTGTTCTGTGACCGATAATAACTCTGCAACAGTGCATGCTCACAACAGTAGCTAGTCTGTCATTATGGTCAATTTCTTTGTCACTGTCTCCCCTTATCTGACCAAAATTTCATATTTTAAAGAATATTAGTGCAATTGAATGCACTGTGTGTATCCTGATTTGAAATGAAGACACTAAAAATAAGGACACCTTTCTAATCGGGACACTTTTTTTTGTGGGTTCCACATTAATCGAGACATCCCACTGCACAAACCTGTTATCACTAAGGGTATATTATAGTAGTACGTAACTCTTGCCTTGTATATGCACTTATTACTGTCATACCACTTTGATGCTACAAGTGTTCATAAGAATTAATTATTAACGACTGCCTTTTCAAAAGACTTGTTACTGAATATATTTTCACCCACCAAAACCACAAGAGTGTGTTTAAGTTGATGATTGGAGAAAAGTGAGTGTTATATCAACACTGATTTTTGATTTTCTTATCTGGGTGACCTCATCTTCTGTTCTGAGACGTGACTGTTGTGCTGATAAAGTTTGAAGGTGTCAAAGAACGATAATATTGACCATCCCATAGAAGATAGATGAAACCAAAATAGGATGTGATATCAGGACTATAAGAGGTTCCAAGAAGCTGTGGCTTTGAGATTGGAACCAGCAATTGACTATTTATAGCCTAGAGATTCTAAGAGATTGCCGAAAGAACAAGCAATCCATCTTTGACAAAGTGCAGATTCTCAGAACAATATTGGTACAATGTAGCCATGCTAAGAAGTGGATGTATAACTACATTTTAATAACCTTAGGATCCACGATATCTCTTGGCTTGATGATGTAGCCTCATCCTTTTATAGTTACAATCATGTATTGTATAACACACAAACAAAAAAATCCCGTCAGTGAAGAGAGTGACAAAGTGGGATCCTGTTGTTGTTTTTTTGACCTCATGTGCGTAGCTTACACTGTCAGATTACAATACTTAATGCAGCTAGTGAGCAACATACTTCTCTTCAAAGGGGTAGTAAATTTAAATCAGATCCTGTTTTAGTAGTATAATTATTCATATACGTATGTGGCTACATGCATACGTACATCCAAGGAAGCAGATTATGTGCATTCTTTTTTTATTAGTATTCCTTTGGCCAAGTATTAGAATGAATGTTTGTTTTCCCCATCCCATGGAATTCTTTGTAAATCTCTTTCCTTGTTGTGTTTATGAAGCTAGGGAAGTGTTTAATCCACTGTGTATCTCCATGTATACTTTATGCACTAGCAGATTAAAAAGCTTCCTTTAATTGTTACAAAGATGCGTACACTACCTTATATTTTAATGGGGTGATTCACAGGAAAGTTATTATCTTTGAAGCATGTATCATAAACCATTGGAAGACTAGCTAGTGTCGTTCTGTGGCAACTTCACAAGTAACCATATTGTATAATGTGGTTAGGAGGAGAGGGAAAAAAACACGCTTTTACCCACAACTATTTCAAATTTTTAAAAGACTATGATAGACCTCTTTAAGACAATCGCAGACATAGCAGCCTTCTCACCTAGCAACCTCCAGACTCATTCATCCCTGAAGCATTAGAGCCTTCTAGCCTTCTCACCTAGCAACCCCCAGAAAACCATTGTTCCCACCCAAGATTAGAGCGTTACCAGGCAATTAAGTGACCCACCAATAGGTCCTCCATTAACTTTGCTGAAAGATAAAAACTTGTTTACGAGTTTTATATGCATCTATTGTTGTCTGGGACACTGTTAGTTGCTTCTTCCCTGTCTGAGTATATGTATGAAGGATATACTCAAGCTTAATGTTGAGACTCTTGTGAGCATGAGGTGTTGACTATGACAACATTGATACGGATTCTATGTTTATAAATAGGCTATTGTGGATAGTTGCAGAAGTCTGCTTGATGACTCAGGTGTTAACCTCTCACATGCATACACTACTGAGTCTGCCTGTCTTAAATGTTCATTGTTAATGATTTTAAGAAAGATTTCCTTGTTTGACATGCAGTAGTCTCTCTCTCTCTCTCTCTCTCTCTCTCTCTCTCTCTCTCTCTCTCTTTCTCTCTCTCTTATATTATGAGTGATTATAGTAACAGTTATTATAGTCACTGAAATCACAAACCAACACATACTGAAGGTAGCTCCCTGCTAACTTTCATTTTCAGTGAATACAATTAAGTTGTTACGATGATTAAGAACTGAAGGTGCATGATAGAAATGAGATAACTGAAGGTCATGCTTGTTTAGCTAGCGTCATTAGCATCATGGATTGGTGAGCAAATTGAGCCCTTTTTCAGTCTTCACTCACTCTCAGAGACTGAACATGAAGCTGAGAGTTGTGCTACAGTTAGCTATAGGTTTCTTGACTGCATTGAATGGTTTGAAGTTTTGTATGCTTCAGTTACAGTGAAACCTCCTTACTGCAACCACCTACTGTATGGCCCAGGAACAGGTCTTAATTAGGGAAGTGGTCTCTTTAGGGGAGTTTGAATAACTGCTGTTGGGACATGGTGGAGTGGCCTTAATAGAGAGGTGGTCTCTTTAGGGAGGTGGAAATAGCTGGAATGGAGACATGATAGAGTGGCCTAAATAGAGAGGTGGTCTCTTTAGGGGAGTTTGAAATAGATAGGTGGCTGTTGGAATATGGCGGAGTGGCCTTAATAAAGAGGAGGTCTGACTCTCTTTAGGGAGGTCGAAATAGCATGCCCCAATAGCACCTATTCCAGGCAGAATGGCCTTAATAGAGAGGTGGTCTCATTGCAGGGTGGTCAGATTAGATAGGTTTGGGTGTCCTCAATACACAGAGGTCAGAAATTTAGTTATGAACTACCAAAATCGAAATACATAACTTGCCTTTTACATGATTGACTTCAAAATGTTGTTAATTATGATATCGGCATAAATAGAATATCTCCATTAGAAAATTGGCAAGCTGCTTTCATAATGAAACTTACCACCTGCATGTATATGACTGCAAAAAGGGTGTGTTAGTTGCTTTCCTCATATGTCAGATCATACGCACGCCAAGTCACCAAATTCAATTCAGCAGTTGAATTGTATTGTGCCTCCTTTTGGTGCTGTGATTGAAACAAGCTGACATTGTACGTCCCCCACCTTTGTGGAGGGGTGTCCCAGCCCTACTCTCAAAAAGGGGGCTCAAGATGAAGAAATGAAGTGGATTAGGTGATTCTCCTTTAAGAATTGTCTTTTATTGAGCGTACATGGCTACATGTGTACATAGATGGAGGTAGGTTGGAGCACTCCCCGAGGGGGGAGAGACGGAAATGGAGAAGATTTCTAATGAGAGAACTTAATTAATAGGGGCTGACTGAGTAAACATGACTAACTGGAAGTCGTCAGGGCTGCAGCATCATCAGAGTCAATGCACTTACCAATTAAGTACAATTTGTAGTTGTGATTCAATTGACCTCTTGAACTCCTGAAAGTGCCGAATGCATGGTGTCTGTTTTACCTCTGAGTACGGAAGCTTTGAGGAAAGAAATTTTTTTTTAGACATTCCAAGAATTGAATGAAATGACTCGTAATACTACTGTTACAGCTTGTACACACTGCATAACTGCTCATTCACATCACAGCATGACACAGAAAAGGAAATTCGTTTAGTAGCTCAGCTCTTCTCGTTTGTGCCAAATATCGGATTCATCTTGAAGAGGGGGATGTGTCTCTTAAAAGACTGGAGTCATTTACAGCCTTTATGTGCAATCTTGTGGCCTGCCAATAGTTAAACTTTGTTAATTGGTTTAGAGCAGTTTTGCATTAGCACGAGTGCAATGTGGTATTGACTCTGCATAACTGCAGTAATGTGGTAGCTACAGCTGCTGGCCATTGCATCACAAGCTGTGTATCCTGTTAAATAAAAAAATACACACTGCTTAACCACTCAGATTCACATAAACATAAACCACCTCAAGTCAGTCTTAAGATGGCAACACTTGATGTTAAGAGCAATAGCTATATCACTCCACCAGGAACTAACCAGACTACTGAATGAAGGTGATGCTATAGACACTCTATATAGAGCTATTTCACTACATCATTCCAGCAGGAACTAACCAACATGGCTTCGTGTAGCCACTGCCGGTAATAGTGTATACATCTCACACAAGCAAGTGACTTCAAAAGAAGATAGAGTTTAAATTCCACCATGTCCTAAATTCATTCATAGTGTATTGATGCTAGGTATGTATGCTCAGTCTGTGTGTGTACCATTAGTTGTGGTACAGAGTAGCCTTAGAAGGTCCTCACAGTCAACACACAAAACATGAGAAAGAGCATGTGTTTCTTGGGAATTGGCTGCATGGCTGGAAGGAAATGGTCTTGATCTGAAGGTCAGACAGCATGTGCAGTCAAGAAGTCACATAAATACTTAAGCTTGACTTCAGCAGTGTGTGTGTGTGTGTGTGTGGGGGGGGGGGGGGGGGGGGGGGAGATATCGATTCATTTCTACTTATAGATCCAAGCTCTAAGCACAACAAAATATTTGGCTGACATTTATTATGGTGTAAAATAATTACTTTAGGCTATTAGGTATGCAGCATGGTTAACAATAATTTGTCTACAGACCACAATAATTTTCCTTGAATGAGCTCAAGTTTTCCACCAAACCTCAAAACCAAGCAGGCTGAGACATCATTACAAAGTGATTTGTAGACAAAATCATCGGTAATAGCATTGCAAGTGTAAGATAACTCACTACACTACGCACAGAGCTAAGATTATAGCTACATGCAGCTAACTAGAATGCAGACCAACTGTCGTCTATTTCCTAGAAATCCTCTGACACAAACACTATTGGAAACTGATTAGAGATGTGTCCTTATTTTTAAGGGGTGAATTACGTACACCTATGTATGTATGGGACATGGAAACTGATAGAAGAAGCTTTTTTACATTTAATACTTCAGGGAGTCCACATTGAGGGGGTTTCACTGCACTTTTGACCTTTTTACATATTGAAGAGAGTATAATTAAGCTAAGCTACCTAGCTAGTTACATAGCTAAGTACATGTCTGTGTTGCCACGTGTACATAGATAGCTATGTTTATACTAGTTATCATAAAGACTAATTTCCTTGTCTAGTGAGAAATGTGATTTTTAAGCAAGATTATTTTGAGTAAGTGTTGTGTTAGAATGTTAGCATGCATGTATTAGAGAAAGTGCTTCACTTTACTCTTAATATATGCATACACACTGTACCACCAGACACATCCTTCCTTACACCTTAAAGGTTTTTAGGTTCATATAGTGTCTATTTCATGCGCCATCTTTATCACTACCATGCAGACTCCTTCCTCAATTACCCTTTAAAGGTGGGAAAACCTGTCCATGTCAGTATCATAGAAAGTGCTTGTTTACATAGCTAGCTCACTATACCACCACCAGACACACATGCACCAAACCACCACTTCCTTAGGGGGTAAACATGTCTATTTCATGCACCATCTTTATCACTGACGTCCTCTACTTTCTTGATTATCCTCTAAAGGTGGGAATTTAGGAGGCTGGTGATGTCAGTTGGAGGACATGTGTGAAAGCTTACATACACACACACTTTACCACATGCATCAAAGCACCGTTTCCTTAAAGGTAACTATAACTTCAGTGGGGAAACATGTCTATTTCATGTGCAGTCTTTATCACCGACATCATGTAGACTTTCTCTACTTTCTCGATTCCCTGTCCATTCCATGTGCCTTGGAATTTAGGAGGTGTATAGAGTCAGTTGCATGTGTACATAGCTATATCATTCACTCACTATACTCTTAATGTACACACACACACTCGCATGTACCTAAACCGTCACTTCCTTGAATCTCCTTCCCCTTTCTCCTTAAAGGTCTTTTAGGTAACTGTAGTGGTGAAACATGTCTGCCATCTTTATCACTGACATCACGTCGACTTTATCTCGATCCTTCCTTGATTAACCTTTAAAGGTGGGGAAGGCTGTCCATTCTTTATCACTGACATCACCTATAGACTTGTCAATCTAGCTATATGCTTGAAATTTAGGAGGTATAGAGAATGCTGTGCAGTTGGAATGCCTGAATATGAAATGAACATAGTCCACAGTGAGAGTCCACAGTGAGAGGTTCCACTGTGTTAGTATGGGACTAGAACCAGTGTCCCGGATATAGAGGGTGTCCCTTAATATAGAGAGTCCACAGTGAGAGGTTCCACTGTGTTAGTATGGGACTAGAACAAGTGTCCTGGATATGGAGGGTGTCCCTTAATACAGTGAGAGGTTTAGTATGGGACTAGAACAAGTGTCCTAGATAATTATAGAGGGTGTCCTTAATACAGAGAGTCCATAGTGAGAGGTTCCTGACAAAGCAAATATCCCTGGATATTGTATAGTCTACAAGTACATTATTGGCAGTAGCAGTTACTCATACATAAATATATATTATTAGTCCTCCAAACTTCAAGGAGTGGTCAAACAACTTTAAAATTAGGCAAGTTCTAGGTCTCAACATGCAGTTAATTATCAGTCCTGCTACAAAGCATTATTATAGAACTGACTGATAAGCTGATTATATCATTAAGAACAATTAGAACTCACCTATAAGCTTATTAGTAACATCAGTGAGATGTAAGGTGATTTGAACTCTAGTTCAGAGACAATCTTAACACTGAACTTTCTCCATGGCAACCTCCATAATTATCGACAATAGAAGGTTATAGCAAGCTGATCTGACCAGAAGTACGTAGGCATGGCTACTTATGATGTGAGTGTGCAAGGCACTAGTTATCTGCAAAATTTTGGTGTGGTTTTGTGTGGTGGGTGTGGTTTCATGCAAAAAAAAAGTGGTTGGGCCAACAGACCATACTACCTGCTATTGAGGACAATAGAGAGGTTCCACTGTACTTTAGTGTATCATTCAACCTCTGTATTGAGGACACCTCTATACTAAGGACAGTTTCCAAGGTCCCAAAGTGTCCACGATAGAGAGGTTCCACTGTACTTTAGTGTATCATTCAACCTCTGTATTGAGGACACCTCTATACTAAGGACAATTTCCAAGGTCCCAAAGTGTCCACAATAGAGAGGTTCCACTGTACTTTGGTGCATCATTCAACCTCTGTATTGAGGACACCTCTATACTAAGGACAGTTTCCAAGGTCCCAAAGTGTCCACGATAGAGAGGTTCCACTGTACTTTAGTGCATCATTCAACCTCTAGCTATTGAGGACACCTCTATACTAAGGACAATTCCATTCTCCTTATGATAACAGGTAGTAACAATAGGTATGGAAGTTATACAAAACACACTTGCCAGAGGGCTTCAATGTTTTGGACATAAGAAAGGGTGTGACGGAAGTCCTGTCTTAAAAATCCCCCATTTATCTCTACAGTATTTTTGAAGCTTTGGTTAGCAAAGATCTGTCTTTCAGAAGTTTAACTTGTGAATTTTAACTGCTTTTCTTCTAAGATGTACATACCTATTAGATAACGAGTTGTCTGGTGTCATTACTGCCATAGTAGTTATAAATAGTGTTTGTTCATTGAGATTTCAACATAATTATGTTGCTTGAATTAGCACATAGACAAATTAAGTCTTTTGCATCAGTCAAAATGGATATCATTTTTAGCATATCGGCCATAATGCTGAGCTACATGCATAGCTGGAATACTATGAAATTAATACAGTGAAAACTCTTTTAGCCAAAGGTTATTAATTTCATATTTTTATCACACCACAATGCCTGTAATAGTTACATGTGATTGTAATAAATCGCTCCCATATAGAAATACGACAACCACACCACAAGCTGCACATCTTTCTGCCTCGGAGACAACATAACCTCGGGCATATTTGGATAGGGAGGGGTGGAGTGAAGTATGTAGTTTAATATTAAAGCACAAATGCAATGTGTCCACTAATATGTACATACCATTATTTACTACAATAGATTAACTGCAGGACTGAAGTTATGCCAATTCAGCTCAGTCACTCACACAATGGAAACTTTCATTTGGGACCAGAAAATTTAGAGAGGTGTCCCAATTTCAGAAAGTGTCCTGAGTAGAGAGGTGTCAGGGATGAATTAAAAGTGTCCTGATTAGAAAAGTGTCCTCATTTCCACATCTGTGGGTGTCCTGATTAACTGAGTCCCTCTAATTATAATCATTGAAGAATTCCACTGTATTCTCACACAAAAATTTATTTCAAATGATCCTCTGTCTCTTGTATGTATTATCTCTGCAGGTGATTCCGTTGAAGTCTTGGATATTGGTCTGCGCAAGACAAAGAACATTCAGGCGGTCCACAACGTAAAATCAGTGTTCACAAGCCCTAAAAGAGACAGCCCTCATGTAGGTAGCCCTCAAAAAAGGTGAGTAGTAAGTATGGTCAAGTGGTTAGTTCCAAATTAATTATTCAATGGAGTCCATTGATGTGGACCACCCCTAAAATGAGGACACCTCTCTGATTGATCAGAAAGTTTTCCTATTTGATATGTTTATTGACCCCTTAGAATCTAATTGGGACACTCATCCAATTATAGTTGAGGATCGATACCTTTTAATATAATTGTATTACTTGTCCTACAGCACCATGACACTCGCTGATTTTACTCGTGGGAGCACGGATACCATGGATCTTCGCTTGATCGACTCGAGGCAAAGTTCAAGCACATCTGAAGGAACCCAGTCCCCTAAAGTTTCTGTTGTATTCAGTGGAGATGGTGAGTAGAGATTCTTGATGTAATAGGATTTATAACTATGGTGACCCTTACCTACTAATTAAATATACATCTAACTGTGATGACCTTTACCTACTATTGATTAGCCAATTTGCCCTCTGTTTCACAGAGAAGAGTTTGGATGGTAACAATGAAGGTCGGTTTCCCAGCATTGTGAGTGAATACAGCACCACTTCATCCATCAGCTCACCAAGCCGAGTACCATCAAGTCATGTGACTTCAAAAGGCAGTCATGTGATCCATCCTGTGCCCAATAGTGCCACTCCCATAAAAATCCCAAACAAGGTTCCACCACCAAGTGGTATTCTGATGCACGCCTCCAGAGACAAAAATGGATTTTTCATCCATGCTGCAAAAAAGAGTCCGGAGAAGAAATTGAATTTTGAAGAGAATATGAAGAACGATTCTCAAGATGAGGAAGAAGAAGGAAGAAGAAGAAGCAAGCAAAATCAGAAGAAAGAGTTTATCATTAAAGAGGGAAGTTTAAAGAGGTCTGCAGTTGTCAAGGGAAGCAGTTCGGAGACTAAACGTGCCGTGAAGTTTACCAGAGGACGTCATGTTGCTGCTTCTGACAAGAAGACTCAATCCTCCAACTCTCTTTCGCCTAACCATGGGGCTACCATGTTCCATTCCAACTTGAAACGCTCGTTCCGGTATCGGAAGATCACCATGCGTGCAGAGAAGCCATTATTCGCCGATCAAGCTGACAGCGATTCAGAGGATGACTCATCAGAGAAGGAGTCACCAAGTCACAGTGGGTCTAGAGTCCCGGGTCCCTCTGAAAGTTCCCCTCCAGGGAACAAAACTCTCTTGAATGCAGATCTGAGTGATCAAGAAGTAAATGATTCTGAAGATATCAGCACAGGAACATCTGTCGTTCAGCGGCGGTTGAATCTCAGTCACACTGCCACGACATCATCTACTCTGAACTCGTATATTGGACATTCACCGGCTAATTCATACTCTAAAGTGACAGTTGTGGGCAACAGGAGGTCTTCAAGTTCCTCCACTCACAAAAAGCGTCCATTAGTCATAGCCAGATCCAACTCTCTATCTGCAACTTATCCATATAAGGAAATACCAGTCGCCGATACGTCACCTGTAGAATCCCTAAGCCAAGAAAACGAAGCAGTGATTCTTCCACCTCCTAATATGTTTGCAGGGAATGAGCCGTACTCTGCTACCATTGGTGGTGATGACATCACTATCAGCCATCTCCCAGCCAGACCCAGTAGCAGCAGCTTCATATATTGCAGTCAGAACTCTTTGGACAACGTTCTAGTCTCGCCACCGGAATTGTTCAGAAAGATTGAAAGTCCTGAAGATTCGACACAGAGTGAACATGGAGATGAAGATGTCCCCAAACAGCATAAAGTTCGATCAGATTTGAAATCCAGCTCCTCCAGTGTTGTCGTTAAGGATCGAGACAGCACCGAGTCGAGCGATACAGGCTACACGAGCAGTACCAGTCCTGGTTACCAAGAGCACAACAATACCAATGGCATGATCAGTAATAGAAAAGAGGAAGAAGCTAAAACCGAATGCAATAAATTGTCTGAACTCAGAGAGGATATTTCCCCCAATGGCAGTGGGAGTTCGACTCCGAAATCAAATCTGGTTCATAATGGACATTCGCGGAGTGTGCACAGTCTGACTTCAATATCCTCTGACATATCAAGGTTTTATATCCCTCTTGTCTTCTATTCCTCCAAGACGGAAGGATCAGGTGTTGATCAGGACCCCAATCACTTCACTATCCAAGTCTGTTTGGTGGAAAACTCTGATGAACTCTTGAAGGCAAGTATCAGATCTTAAATGGCCCTGCCCATATTACATGGCTGAAATGCAAAGATTCTATAAAACCCTGTAGCTCAGCTCTCATAAAATGAATACAAATCCTCCCCTACCCAACATCAGGATCTGAAGATCAATATAAGCATGTATGTAGCTTTAAGTTTCGTCATGTTTTCTGCAGGATTTGGTGAGTCTGAAGTCCCTGGAGTATTTTTCTCTTGTTGACTGCGATGAGATCCATGGGGAAGAGAATGTAGCTGCCTCTCAGGTGGATGACTTCACTGTCGAGACCTCCCTGGAGGATCTTGAGTTCGGATTCAGTGTCATAAAAAACACTCAGAAAGTAAGAGAGAGAGAGAGAGAGAGAGAGAGAGAGAGAGAGAGAGAGAGAGAGAGAGACTACAATTGTGGCTAGTGGTGGAGTGATGGTGACTGTAATGCTCTCTTTCATTGCAGGATTTGTTTATGAGGAAAGTTCGTCAGTTTACATTTGAAATCAGCAACTTGTTTGGGACGAGCAAGCCCTTCTCCTGTGATGTGGAGATTCGACATGCAGATCAGTTGACTGTGTTACCTATAGAGGTCATGTAGACTTCAACTTCTCCATCCATTACTTTTTGTTTATGAATATTCATCATCATCATAATCATTACTATCATTATTCATAATCTAAATAGATGGCGCATGCGCGTGGCCCGATAAAATTTGTCGACCCTTTCCCTAGCCCTATTATATCTTGCCCCATTATCATGTGTCTAGAACGTGACCGTCATGCATGATCAAAATGGGAAATGTTCTAAATTTTCTATGGGCTGAGGCAGAGGCAGATAGCTCTGATTCAGACAGTAGTAGCCCTACTTCTTCCTTTAGACTTCCACCCGAAGAGTTAGAATGTGAGCCGAGCAGTAGTAGACGAACTGACAGTTCTGATGACACAGATGAAGATAGAAGTCCTTCCCTGCTTGGTGAGAGTGAGGCTACTACAGGAGGTGTTGGAGCCACTATTATACATGAAAAAACAAGGTAAAGGGTAAAGAAATCAACAAAAATGTAGCTGCTATTATTTATTTTGGTTGTCTATTGTCTTGTCCCTGAAAGTCCTGTGAAAGAAAATTTGGTGGACTTCTCTGATCCAGAGAGGGTGATAGTTTCCTTTGGGAGTCAGCGTGAAGCTCTAATCGATGGCATTCGTCATAACTTACTCACTGTGACCGTCAAGTTATGTGCTCAGGGAATTATTCCTAAAGAAACTTACGAAAAAGCCTCGAATGAGATGCATACTCCAACTATCAGGACAATGGAAGTGCTGGATGCTGTTGAGTCAAAAATGAGAATACAGCCATCAATCTTCACCAAGTTTATTCATATCCTGGAGTCCGAACCTTTCTTGCATACATTGGCTGATTTATTGATCAAGAGCTATAGTAAGTGGAGCATAAAATTTTAAGTTCCATGTACAGCTACTCTCACTCTCTACAGGTACTGCTCCGGCTAAGCCTATTGGTTGTCCAGCTGCTTCTCCAGCCATCTCTCGCTATTCTGAGTACCTCAAGGGATTGTACGAAAGGTCTTTAGTTTCCAGTGATGGCAAGTTCCCTCCCACTCCTAGTAGGAAGTACATAAACCTTGCAGCGGTACACCACACACCACGTGATCTAGATGAAATAATGAAGCATACCTTATATGGTAAAGTCAATGAAATTCTTAGAGGTAAACAAAAGATTAGTACCGAGGATATCTGTAAACCTGTTGAGCGTGACCGTCCATTATCATTAGTCTTCATAGAAGGTCCTCCTGGAATGGGCAAGAGTACTTTAGCCTGGGAGCTGTGCAGGAGGTGGAAAGATATTCCATCAATGAGGCAGTACAGCTTGGTGGTGCTTCTTAGGTTGAGAGAAAAGAAGGTTCAGCAAATCCAAAATGCTAGTGATTTATTTCCTCATCTTGACTGTGACCTACAGCATTTTGTAGCTAAAGAAGTTGTTGATTGTGACGGTAAGGGGGTTTTATTGATTCTTGATGGCTTTGATGAACTCTCTAGAAGTTTACAGCATGATGGATTTTTGATTGATCTCATCACAGGACGTGCTTTGCCAAAGTCCACAGTGATAGTAACTAGCAGACCTTCAGCTACTCAAAACTTTCTTAGTGTCTGTCATTCTCAAATACACAAACGTATCGAGATCCTAGGTTTCACTGAAGAATGTGTCAAGGAGTATGCCTCCAGTGTCTTTTCTTCTGAGCCTAAAGTATTAAAAGATTTCTTAACTTACATATCAGCCTCCACCAATCCTGTTATCAACAGCTTGATGTATGTTCCTTTGAATGCAGCTATAATGGTAGAGATATACAGAAATAGCAAGAAAGCTGATCGCCCCATACCCAAAACCCTGACACAACTATACACTCAACTGTGCCTCACAATAATCCAGAGAGATCTAAAAAATAGGGACCCATCTAAACGATACAATTTTCATGATTTTGCAGCTCTTCCTAAAAATCATCATGCTGACCTTTTAAAGTTGGCTAAAATAGCTTTTGATGGATTCAAGGAAGAAAAGGTAATTTTTTATTCAGATATGGTATCTGAAGATTTGGTTCATTTTGGTTTGCTTGATACTGTATCGTCCTTTTGTGGAGGTGGAGACTCCCACAACTTCCTCCATCTCACTCTGCAGGAATTCTTAGTGGCCTACCACATTTCCCAGCTTGATGACTTAGAGGTATTCAAACAGTATGGTAGTGATAAGCGTTGGAATGTGGTGTGGAGATTTATAGCTGGTTTGACTGGTTTTAAATACTTTAAAACAGTCATGACTTGTAGAGCTTTTATGACTATTGAAAATGAAGTGCCTTCATTATCTAGACTATTCATCCAATCTCTCTTTGAGGCCCAAATGACATTTGATTACAAAGCCTCTTTTAACACAGACAGAATATCTGCCTGTTCAGAATGGCCGTATGATGATGCTCCATTGGACAATTATGCACTAGGGTACTGCATTGCTAGCAGTGCCCCTACTGCAACCTGGGACGTGGAGTTATCAGATTGTGCTGATGCCTTCATATGGGGGTTGAAATCGAAGGAATATTGTGGCAGTATAATTGTTAATTTAAATGTACACTATTTATGTTTGGATGCTTTTAAGCAGTGTCCATCAAGAATCTTGCAAAACATCACTTCTTTTTCTCTTACAATTTTCTCTGATGCAATTGAATCTTTACCCGAAATTATCCCATTAATGATCAAGTTGAATGATCTCAGTATTATTGGCAGTGCAGATGTGTATGGTGGTGCATATGAGTATGGTGGTATCGTGGAGATTATGAATGTTATTTCCTGTAGCAATGTGACTAGCCTGAATATTGGAGAAGTGAGCATAAACACTCTAAGGAGTAGCAATTTCCTTACTGCACTAACTAAGCTTATTGATCCATCCAATGGCAGGCTAAAAACCTTCCATGTTGGACTCGGGAGGCAAGAATATGGATCAATGGAAAGGCTCTCCGACCAATCTACTCCTGAATTATGTGCTTTAATCTTTGCTTCTTCTTTGCAAGATCTACATGTCAACTTACATCATATAGAATCACTGGATTTGCTTGAGACGAACACATCCCTCTCTAGTGTAACAATTAGGTGGGTGGAAATGCCATGTGTTGAATCTCTAGTAAGTGTGTTACACCATAATAAGACACTCCAGAACTTGACTTTATCGTCATTTAGTAATCGTGATTCCGATATTGAGTTTTTGGAGATTATCATCAATGCGTGTCAAGAGAATCATACTTTGCGTCAACTGATATTGAGAATGAAACCTATAACATTGTGTGAATATTTTGGCAGTGATATCGTTCACACTCCAGAAAAAATTTCTCAGTATATGCAGCAGCATTACCCTGCACTTTGTGACTTGGATCTTTGTATTTGCTGGGATGTAGGCGATGCCTATTAGCCACGAGGATACTAATACGTATTTTTTCATGTGCGAGCTGGTAAAGCTAAAACCAGTCAGTCCTGATTTTGGATTAACTTAAGCAGCTTTCTACTGATAACAAGTGCAAGTGATTTCTATTTTATAACATTCATTGACAGAAGTGGTTCCCATGGATGATGAATCTGGTAGTCATGGAGCCGTGTATCTTAACTGCACCAGTTGGTGTGCTAATTCTTCATATCTGGATATATTGACGTGGCACAGGTAAGCTAATTTCATCCTAATAAGGATCATCTTAATAAGGGTCATCTTAACATTAAAGGGTCTATTCCAGTCAATGTGATTAATAGTATTACAGTTCAATGACCATGGTGTTTAATGAATCTTGTACACTGTAACAGACTACATAAAGGGAGTATGGGTTCTTATAAATATGTATAAGGGGGTTAGATAACTTTATTGTGGAGGGGTGTCCTCATTTAAGGGATGAATTAAAAGAGTCCTCATGATCCTCTATCTCGTATCTAATTAAAATTCTATCATCTCTGCAGGTGACTTTGTTGAAGTCTTGGATATCGGTCTGAGCTGCGCAAGACAAAGAACATTCAGGCAGTCCACAATGTCAAGTCAGTGTTTACATGTCGATCCTAAAAGAGACAGCCCTCAAAAAAAAAGGTGAGTAGTAAGTACATAGCG
Source organism: Crambe crambe (assembly GCA_963924555.1). NCBI lineage: Eukaryota > Metazoa > Porifera > Demospongiae > Poecilosclerida > Crambeidae > Crambe > Crambe crambe. The sequence continues at coordinate 1,460,756 of OZ004581.1, forward strand.
TGCATTGTCAGGTGGTTAGTTCCAAATCGGTTATTCAGTGGAGTCCATTGATGTGGACTCACTGGAATGTAGGGACCTCTGAATCGGGGATACTTTTAATCCACCTCTAAATTGAGGACACCTCTCTGATTGATAGGAAACTTCCTATTAGATTACAATAATAGATATGTTTATTGACCCCTTAAATGATTGAGGACACCACTAGAATCTAATTGGGACACTCATCTGATTATAGTTGAGGATCGATACCTTTTTACTTGTCCTACAGCACCATGACACTTGCTGATTTTACTCGTGGGAGCACAGATACCATGGATCTTCGCTTGATCAACTCGAGGCAAAGTTCAAGCACATCTGAAGGAACCCAGTCCCCTAAAGCCTCTGTTGTATTCAGTGGATCATGGAGATGGTGAGTAGAGATTCTTGATTTAATTACGTAATACCCCTTACCAAATCATTATGGATTTATAACTATGATGATCCTTACCTACTAATTAAATATACCCGGACCCACTTACCAAATCAGTTATATTTCTAACTGTGATGACCTTTCTACCCTCTTTTTTTCAAAGTGGTATTCTGATACACGCCTCAGGGAATGAGCCATACTCTGCTACCATTGGTGGTGTTGATCAGGACCCCAATCACTTCACTATCCAAGTCTGTTTGGTGGAAAACTCAGAAGAACTCTTGAAGGCAAGTATCAGATCTTATTATTTTTAATGGCCCTACCCATATTACATGGCTGGCTGAGATGCCTGTAGCTCAGCTCTGCCTCCCCACCCAACATCTTGGATTTGAAGATCGATATAAGCATGTACTGTGTAGCGCTTTATTTTCGAAGCACTTTATTGTGGAGGTTTTCATGGATTTTGCTCAAAAAACAAAAATTGTGCCCTCGAATAATTTTGCCTAAGGGTAGACTATACCATAAAAAATAAAAATTTTAAAAAGTCCATATCTTCATTATGCTACCCCCTATAAGGTAGCTCTCTTTGACCTCAGTGGTTTAAAAATTACCACATACTTAGAAGGCCTTTCATAGCTTCGAATGTTACAAGGGGGGGGGTATGGTTCCAAACATATGAAGGTAGATGCCTTTCTTTTTTCTTTTTTCTTTTTTTGAAACCATACCCCCCCTTGAAATCCCATCACTCATTCAAAGCAACTAGGCCCATAGAAGCTATGATAGGAGTATCAAAGGCCTCCTAAGTATGTTTGTAAAGTTGTAACTAAGTACACCATTGGAAAGCTCTCAAAGAGAGCTCTCTTTTGAGACCTAAATCAAGCTTATAGGGGGTAGTATAATGAAGATATGGACGTTTTATTTTTTTATGGGATAATCTTCCTGTAGCTACATGTCATATCATGTACATGCATGAGTAAAGCGTAAACTGTAGTACTCAAGTCTCCCTGTCATCATTTTAGTTCTAAAATCCTTTGAAGCAATCTAATAATCTTCCACTACCAGATCCTAATGGTATAATGTCACTGACAGTTCCTCGAAGTGGTATCTTGCAGCTCCCCTTGATAGCTAGTAGCTTCTGTCTCACTCGGAGAATTTGCCAGTGTAGTGCATGTTCTAGCTACTGCTCTTCTTCCTATTTTTTGGACGAAATCTAGTGTATCGCCCTCTGGTGGTAGATCCCTGCTTCAACACAGTAGAGACTTTCAAGTTTATGCAGTTCTATGTGTGCACGCTATATTGTTTTCATTTCATAGGTGGGGTTTTAAATTTTAATGATCCTTGAAAATAATAATTTTGAAATAGCTATCATAGTGCCTCGAAAATAGAGCACTATATGTAGCTTTTTGTCATGAAGTGATGGTGACTGTTATGTTCTTGTTTTAGCCAAACCTTTCTTTCATTTCAGGATTTGTTTATGAGGAAAATTCGTCAGTTTACATTTAAGATCAGCAACTTGTTTGGGACGAGCAAGCCCTTCTCCTGTGATGTGGAGATTCGACATGCAGATCAGTTGACCATGTTACCTATAGAGGTCATGTAGACTTCTTTAGCCATCCATTACTTTGCATATTCTTCATCATCAATAATAATTATTTTCATCATCACTAATAGATGGCGCATGCGCATGGCTCTATGAACCTGTCAACCCTTTCCCTATTATACATTGTCACGTTTGGAGGCGAACTAGCCACAGATCGATCAGCTATATTAATAGCTCGAGTACTATAGTTAGTGCATCGCCTATATCATCACGCACAGCAATCTCATCACTACATCAGCTTCTACCATGTCGTTGTGGAAAGGACACAAACCTAACAAAGCAAAGCGAATATTTGAAGAGTTCCATGAAATCTCTACCAAACGATTTGGTAAATCTTAGCTAGCTATTATTTTTATATGGAACTAGAGAAACTGCTGGTCACTTGGAACCAATTTTCAGTGTTAAGTATTTGGGATGTCCAGTAGGAAAATTTTTTAAGGGGTGGAAGGAGGGGTAAAACCACTCAAATGCCCCCCCCCCCCCCTCCCAAATTGACCCAATAATAGCAAAGCAGTTCCTTCACTGTGAATTACTATAGCTATCATCATAGGCTTAAACCTGAAGTAGGTGGGAAATCCCTCTTTTATGAAACCTTGATATCTAGCTATCTGACCAAACCTTGACCAATCAAAGAGGGTGTCCTATTTCTTGCTACAACCAGTTGTGCTATATAGCTCTATTATTTTCCAGGGAAGCGAGACCTGAAAATGCTTGTTAAGGCCCTGTGCCAAGTACATGCAGGTTGGACTAGCATTGGAGCTTCATGCTTACCTTCTCATGTCATCGAAGACCTGAAGAAAAAATATGACAAAAGTATTTACTAGTTAATAACTATGTAGATAACTAACTGCTGTTGAAGCTGTTAGCTATTGAGTCATTTGTGTTTTTTATTTGTTTGTTTGTTTGTTTGTTTGTTTGTTTATTTATTTTTTGTTTTCCCTCCTCCTCGATTACAGAAATTTCTATCAAGGGGATGATTTATGTACTTGATTCGTGGATCAAAGGCTCCGATGACAAGTTTGTTCCTTGCTGGTGGTCTGTGGTGTATATTGTGGCCGATTATGACCCTCTTCGTGCCAGGAGAATTGCTAAAGAATGGAAAGGTTAGCCAATATAGATATACAGGGTGGGTGGGGTTTCCCCTCCATAAATATTGATTAATGGATGTGAATGATCATAATTATATCATTTATTCACTTCTGTTCTATGGCTACAGAGTATGAAAAGAACCAGCTCTCAGATATTGCAATGGAAGGAGATAGTACATCATTAAGTAAGTCTATAGCTGCTTAAAAGTAATATTAAATGATGTGGGTTTGTTTTTATAGTTGATATTGTGTCTGAAAAGAAGAGCATCACTGATGAGATAATTCGTTACCTTCTTCAAGTAGCAAACAAGTGGTTTGAGATTGGTGTGCTCCTTGGAGTGCCATTAAGTGACCTGGAGGTGATCAATGATATGGAACATAGCCCCAAGGAAAAGATAGAAAAATTGATTGATGTGAGTCACTGTGTATCACATTAATAGCTACATATCTAGTGCATTAATGTGAAAGAGTGACACAAAATTGTAATCAGTTAGAATTGACATGTCAACAATTTTTACAGAAATGGTTGATCCTCTCTTTTGAAGATGATGATTTTTTGGAACCCACTTTCAGAGTCTTGATTGATGCTGTTGCTCATGATGTGGGAGGAAGTGACAGGCAACTAGCTGAAACAATGGCTATTAAATCACACAAATTGATGTGAGTATTTTTTTAAATGTAATGCACTCATACATCTGAATGCAATTTTGCAGGCATACCGCATCCGACAGTGACTCCACTCCACCACCCAAATTCAGGAAACTCTTGGCCTCTAGAAGGCAGCACAGAGGAACAAGTGAACACAATACACGTATGGAAAGAGAATTAGGAGCTTCATCATCTGGTTTGATATCTACAGTTGATTCCTCTGCTGTGTATCGCTATGCAAAACATCTAAAGAGCAAATATAAGAATTTCGTGATTTCATGTGATGAAAAATTCCCTCCCACTCCGAGTAAAAAATATGTGAATCTTGCAGTGGTAAGACACAAACCACGTGACTTGGACGAGGTAATGAAATATACATTGCATGGAAACATCAAAGAGATGTTAGTGGATAAGGAGCAGATTAGCATTGAAGATCTCTTGAAACCTAATGAAGATCAGAATGCATTGAAATTACGTAGCAGTGGTTGAAGGTCCACCTGGGATAGGCAAGAGTACTCTAGCCTGGGAGCTATGCAGTAGATGGGATGAGATTCCATCCATGAGCCGATATGACTTGGTCGTACTTCTCAGGTTGAGAGAAAGGAGTGTACAACAGATTCAGAATCTTTCTGGCCTCTTTCCTCATCATGACTGTGAGCTCAGGCAATCTGTAGCTAAGGAAGTACTTGAAAATGAAGGAGATAGGGTATTGTTCATACTTGATGGCTTTGATGAGCTTCCTGTAGATCATTCTAGACAGAGTGGGCTATTGATTGATCTAATCAAAGGTGAAGTACTTCCCAAGTGCTCAGTACTTGTGACTAGCAGGCCTTCAGCCACAACTGACCTCCTTACAAGCTGCCGTTCTCGGGTAGAGAAGCATGTTGAAATTTTAGGTTTCACTGAAGAATGTGTCAAGGAGTATGCCTCCAGTGTCTTTTCATCTGAGCCTAAAGTATTAAAGGATTTCTTAACTTACATATCAGCCTCCAACAATCCTGTTATCAACAGCTTGATGTATGTTCCTTTGAATGCAGCTATAATAGTAGAGATATACAGAAATAGCAAGAAAGCTGATCACCCCATACTCAAAACCCTGACACAACTATACACTCAACTGTGCCTCACATTAATCCAGAGAGATCTAAAAAATAGGGACCCGTCTAAAAGATACAATTTTCATAATTTTGCAGCTCTTCCTACAAATCATCATACTGACCTTTTGAAGTTGGCTAAAATAGCTTTTGATGGATTCAAGGAAGGAAAGATAATTTTTTATTCAGATATGGTTTCTGAAGATTTGGTTCATTTTGGTTTGCTTGATACTGTATCGTCCTTTTGTGGAGGTGGAGACTCCCACAACTTCCTCCATCTCACTCTACAGGAATTCTTAGTGGCCTACCACATTTCCCAGTCACCCCATGATGACCTACAATTGTTCCATCAGTATATTTATACCGAGCGTTGGAATCTAGTTTGGAGATTCGTAGCTGGCTTGGTTGGTTTTGGATATTTTAAGGATGGGTCAGTACCTAGTGAAGCTTTTATGGACATTTCTACAGATAAGCATGTGTATCTTTATCTTTTATTCATCCAGTTTTTCTTTGAGGCCCAAATTGAATCATTTGATTACAAAGCTGCTTTTAGATATGACAAAATTACATTTGTGGGTTCTTTGTATGCTCCACTGGACTGTTACATGCTAGGTCACTGCATCGCCCGTAGTGCCCCTACAGCGTTTTGGGAGTTGGAATTAGGTGGTAGATATATTGATGCTTTCATATGGGGGCTAAAATCAAAGGGAAAATGTGATGGCATCATATGTGAATTAACAATAACTGGATGTTATAATTGCATCAATAAGTTGAAACAATTTCCGCCAGAAACCTTACTAATGATCTCTTCTCTCACTTTATCTGATTGTGATTTTGATGAAAGTGATATCCAGTCTTTTGGTCTGATCCCACAGAGGGCCAGGTTAAGTCAACTTACTCTCTCAGGGAATGGTGTTGAACTTGTGAATATTCTGGATGCACTTTCCAACAGTAGCAGTGTTACTTGTCTCAAAATAGAAAATGTTGGTCGTGATGCTGTAGAGGGTAATGGTTTCCTCACTGCTTTGGCTAAGCTTATAGATCCATCCACTGGGAAGCTTAAAAGGCTACATTTCACTCCTTTTGATACTGACTATTGCATAAAACCTTTTTGTGATATTAAAGAATTTTGTGATTTAGTCTTTGCTTCTTCTTCTTTGCATAATTTATTCATTGAATTACACCACGTAGACTCACTTGCTTTACTCAGGACCAATACATGTCTCTCTTGTCTCTCTATCAAATGGGAAACTATACCATGCATGGAACCCTTACAAAGTGCATTGCGTCAAAACTCAACACTTCGGCATTTAAGGTTAGCCTATTTCAAATTACCTGATGATATCATGCCATTGAAGAAGATTGTAAATGCTCTTCGAAAAAATAGGAGAATGCGAGAATTGAACCTGGGAATATGTATTCCTCAATCTGAAGCTCCTTCTTACGATTCCTTCTACATGGACAGAAAATACCCTGAACTTTCTAATTTAGATACCCGTGTTCGCTGGATGTATAAAATATTGGATGAAAACGGTGGTTGGACATTACTCCCCATTGAAAGATTTCCCGCTATGAAACATGATAGAAAAACACCTTATTATCCAAGCAGGCTACACTGATAGGTATCTAGCTATAATAGCTAGCTATTATGTTGCTCTTATCTTTTAATAACACATGCAGTCATGATTTTGCTTTTTATCATTATCTTCATAGCTACCATGAATTTCAGATTTTTTGGTTTAAACTTCTGTGAAGTGTCTATGATTTGATAATGGTAACTAGTGGGTGTATAATTAGCTATATATATATATATATTTTTTTAACATTCTTCGTGTGTAACCTTATTTATTGTTTTTGGTTTCATTTTATCTTTTTCTGGAGTCATCCTTCGTATTATTAGCCCTTGTGCTATTGATGACTCCTAAAAAATTACAATCACATGCAGAAATGTCATGTAGTTTGTACTATAGAATCCACATATATACTGATTATGTCATTTGTATCTAAAAGAATATCATTACTGCTTTTGGCAGTGATAACTGGCATTTTAGCTTTATAGAGGATGACTTGTGTGTAAGGTGGCAACTTGGTAACTTAGTTTAATGCACCATAATACTGTTTTTACAGTCTGGTAGCTACAAGAGCTGAGGCTAGAGCATTCAATGATGATTCATCTTTATGAGGAAAGTTCATCTGTTCACCTACGTAAGATCAGCAACTTTACAGTTGAGATACATACCTGAAACCAAGACATCTTGTAATAAAAGACATGGGAGTCTTCAGAGTCATGTGGGACATTTTTTTTGTGTCAATGGAGGTATAGGCATATCCACATGTGACAACCACTGATAAGCACTGCAAAAGTACATCTCTTTAGATAGTCCTTTAATTGTTCCAGCCATTTTCCTTTGTTAGAGGTTCCACTGTAACTACTATGGTATGAAATACAATGTAGGTCTGAAGATCCAGCACAAGTCTTCTGACATGGCTAGTGGCTGCCTTTGGATCATTAGGAAGAATTATGTGGAGGAAAATAATTTTATCTTGTAGCTACATGTACCTGGTTTGACACCATAATATTTATGGTAAATTTCAAAAGAAATTTTAGTATATAAAGAGACTCATTTTTTATTTCATTAGTGGAGGGATGGGGGGGGGGGGGGGGGGGGGGGGGTTGTGATACTTGTAGTACTAAGTATGGCTGGTGTGTTGTGTAGTTTATCAGTAGCTACTACATAGTATAGTGACATGGCTCAACCATGATGATAATAGAGTTATGTAGCTTAAGTACGTACATAGCTAACAAATGTGTAAAAACTGTCCAAAATTAGGCTATCTGAGTTGCAATTTGCAAACTCGATCAGATAAAGATAACCTAAAAATGGCACATTAAATTTTTTCTGGTTGGACATTATGGAAGTTGCAGAAGAATGGCTGTCTAATTTCTCCCTGGGACTGTCAAATATGAACAGCATCATGATCACCATGACATGCAGGATATAGCAGTACTGTATAGCTAATATAGCTAGAAACATATATAATCATTGCATGCAGAGACCAGAAACTGTTTAGGGTTATCCAATCGGCCATGAGCTGAATGAACACCTATAGCATCTGGGGTGGGGCATAAGAAATTTTTCCCCCCAAGGGATCCAACTCCTTCCCTCCTCCTCCTCCCCTCCCCCCCCCCCCCCCCCCCCCCCCCCCCCCCCCCAAAAAAAAAAGAGGAGAAAGTCAGTTTTCAATTTATGTAGCTATACTGGCTAGCTATGTGATCTTTTTATCTATCCACTGATCTTGCTTGCTGATAAAATTAAAAATTAATTTAGGGCAGATGCAATAAAGAAAAATTTAACCATTACTTAGCGCAGCACAGCCATTTTTTTAAAAAGTCAACTACATAGAAACAGTTCCATCCTCTTCCATCTTGTCCACCTTGCATCCCTCACCTATCCAGGAGAGCGTGCCATCCTGAGTGAAACTGGCAGTGTTGTCTTCATCGTCTCCGTTGTAGTTTGGTAGAGAGGTGATCATGTCATGGATGTTCACGAATCCGCTACTATTGCAAAGCCCACAGAACATTTGCTGCCAGCCGGTCCTATATCGTACAGGAATGGAGGCAGTTTTCTTCACAGAGAATTTCAGAGTGTAGTTCATTTCGTACTTCATGGAATACGTTGTGATTTTGACATTTGCGCTTTTTCCAGGTGGTATTTTAATCTTTTCTTCTTGTACGTAGCTGAAGGTAAATCCTTTCTGATCGGAGACTTCAGTGCCTTCAGTTGTAGACTTGCTCATGTTGAAATGAGCGCTGACTCCAGCTTGAGCCACATTCATCACTGTTGCTCCAAAATTGGCACCAACTCCAAAATCCACTCCTTTTGTAGTTGAGAAGTGATATCGGTTTCCTTTAACTGTAGAAGACCCTTTGGATACCCTGACCATAGTTTCATCTTCGTACTCTTTCCCATGATTTGTATATTCCTTCATGTTGATATCAACGATAGTACGCGTTACTTCGCGAGGTTCCTTCTCCTTGTCCGCGACTATTATATCAAAATCGATGTTATTGACTTTATCTTCAGTGAATGGGACTTTCAAAACAGTGATGTTTCTTCCATACTTTCCTTTAGCTGCACGTTCGTAAAGCTCCCAGAGAGTGGTGGTATTTTTTGGATCATACGTTCTCATTTCTTTCGAGGCCATGGTTGATTGTGAACCTTTGACGTACGATATTCTTGCAAACTTGATGCAATTCAGCTGTTCTGCAGATCTGCGCATCGCGCAGACGTTATAAAAGATACTGCGCATGTGCAGTAGGTAGTACTTACGGTGTCATAGCATAGACAATCTATGGTCATAGAGTAGATTGTAGACTGTCCCCTCTAGGACATTCTACACTAGGGCAGAGTGTCCCCCCCTCCCGGATATTTTACACTAGGGCAGAGTGTCCCCTAGGGCTCCTCAATAGTTGAACCCAATCTTATTTTAGTTGTGAATCTGTTTATAACACTGTAGCTAGAACGTCTAAATGTCGCCTGAATTCAATTTTTTTACGTATAGCTATAGCTTGTAAGAAGCCTGACCATGTTTCACTACCCATTAAAACAATCATGTATGTTCTAACCGTAGCTATAGCTATAGGCTTGCAAAAACAAAACAAAAACAATAACAAAACAACAACAAAGCAGAACAAAAACAATAATAAAACAACAACAAAGCAAAACAAAAACAATAACAAAACAACAACAAAGCAAAACAAAAAATAATTTGTTGTCAGTGTTGTTCATTAAAATAATAAAATGAATCAATAATCTTTGCCACTGTTATAATTATATGAAATTAAAGATGAATGATTGTGATAGCCGTACAGCAACTACAATGAGCTAGCTAATGTATAACAGTAAGTGTACGTTGCATGGAATACAAAGGGACATTGGCAATGACAGTACATATATTTTTGTTGTACAAGTTGCTTCTTCATATGACTGTATATCAAATGTGTCACCATCGGCTCTGAACCTCCAACATGCTTATACTTCTTCGTTGTGCAGCATGCAGTGACAATCTTCAGGGAAATGTTTTATCCAACACTGGATAGATCTGAATTTTCATGATCCTTTCGTCAAATCAATAATTCTCACAATAAAAATCAATATATAATAATTATCAGCTAGTATGACAACACTGGACTTGATTTTTGCACTCTTTGTTCTTTGAACATGTATTTCCAAATCTGGATAAGCGAGGTTCTGGATAAATGAGGTGCACTGTAAACATGAAAGTGTGTACTGCACACTAAAGTTGTCCCAATACACACACTAAAAACAGAACAGGGTGTGCATTGGGGACAAAATGGTGTGCAGTAAACACTTTCATTTTCACTGTGTGTGATAACTACATGTGGTTACACTGTACAGTTATTAGCTATTTAATAATAGGGTAGGTGTGGGTATTATGAGTCAGTCCCTATTATGGGTTCACCACTTGATAAGAATCTACAAAGAAATACCAGTCGCCGATACATCACCTATAGAATCCCTAAGCCAAGAAAATGAAGCAGTAATTCTTTCACCTCCTAATATGTTTGCAGGGAATGAGCCATACTCTGCTACCATTGGTGGTGATGACATCACTATCAGCCATCTCCCAGCCAGACCCAGTAGCAGCAGTATATTGCAGTCAGAACTCTTTGGACAACGTTCTAGTCTCACCACCGGAATTGTTCAGAAAGATTGAAAGTCCTGAAGATTCGACACAGAGTGAACATGGAGATGAAGATGTCCCCAAACAGCATAAAGTTCGATCGGATTTGAAATCCAGTTCCTCAAGTGTTGTTGTTAAGGATCGAGACAGCACCGAGTCGAGCGATACAGGCTACACAAGCAGTACCAGTCCTGGTTACCAAGAGCACAACAATACCAATGGCATGATCAGTAATAGAAAAGAGGAAGAAGCTAAAAAAGAATGCAATAAATTGTCTGAACTCAGGGAGGATATTTCCCCCGATGGCAGTGGGAGTTCGACTCCCAAATCAAATCTGGTTCATAATGGACATTCGCGGAGTGTTCACAGTCTGACTTCAATATCCTCTGGTTCTTGTCTTCCATTCCTCAAGACGGAAGGATCAGGTGTTGATCAGGACCCCAATCACTTCACTATCCAAGTCTGTTTGGTGGAAAACTCCGATGAACTTTTGAAGGCAAGTATCAGATCCATATTACATGGCTGAAATGCAAAGATTCTACAAAACCCTGTAGCTCAGCCCTCATGAATATAAACCCTCCATACCCAACATCTTGGATCTGAACATCAATTATATAAGCATGTATGTAGCTTTAAGTTTTGCCATGTTTTCTGCAGGATTTGGTAAGTTTGAAGTCCCTAGTGTGTTTTCTCTTGTTGACTGTGACGAGATCCACGGGGAAGAGAATGTAGCTGCCTCTCAGGTGGATGACTTCACTGTTGAGACCTCCCTGGAGGATCTTGAGTTCAGATTCAGTGTCATAAAGAACACTCAGAAAGTATATTATACAAGACTGAGAGAGAGAGACTACAATTGGTGATGGTGACTGTGATGCTCTCTTTCATTGCAGGATTTGTTTATGAGGAAAGTTCGTCAGTTCACATTTGAGATCAGCAACTTGTTTAAGCCCTTCTCCTGTGATGTGGAGATTCGACATGCAGATCAGTTGACTGTGTTACCTATAGAGGTCATGTAGACTTCAACTTCTCTTTTTAGCCATCCATTATTCATCATTAATATATAGATGGCGCATGCGCATGGCTCTATAAAAAAATACTGTCCACCTTTTCACTATTATGTTTGGCCCCATTGTCACGTGTCTAGAACGCGACAGTCATGTGATCAAAAGGCCACATGCGCCTGTACAGATCGATCTCGAGTATTCTAGACTAGTATAGTGCATCGCCTATATTATCACGCACAGCAATCTCGTCACTACATCAGCTTCTACCATGTCATTGTGGAAAGGACACAAACCTAACAAAGCAAAGCGAATATTTGAAGAGTTCCATGAAATCTCTACCAAGCGATTTGGTAAGTCTTATTATTTTTATTTAAAAAATGGAACTAGAGAAACTGCTAGTCAATTGGAACCAATAATTTTCAGTGTTAAGTATTTGGATCTGGGATGTCTAGTAGGAAATTTTTTTTAAGGGGTGGGGAAGGGGTGAAACAACTCAATCCCCCCCCCCCCCCCCCCCCCCAAGTCAGGATTGGGTAATTTGCACGCCTGCTGCCTTCCTTGGATGTGGTAGCCATTTCTCAGGCTCCCTCTCCGGAACCAAACCCTAATTAATTCTCCGTCACCCGTTGCAACCATGGTAGGCCACTGCTGTACCCCCCCCCCCCCCCCCCCCCAGAAAAAAAAATTTGACCCAATAGTACCTTCACTGTGAATTAGTATAGCTATCATCATAGGCTTAAACCCTGAAGTAGGTGGGAATTCCCTCTTTTATACAACCCTATCTGACCAAATCTTGATCAATCAAAGAGGGTGTCTAAACAATCAGTTGTGCTCAAGTGTCTATATAGCTATTATCATTTTCCAGAGAAGCGAGACCTGAAAATGCTTCTTAAGGCCCTGTGCCCAGTACATGCAGGTTGGACTAGCATTGGAGCTTCATGCTTACCTTCTCATGTCATTGAAGACCTGAAGAAAAAATATGACAAAAGTATGTACTAGTTAATAACTATAATAGCTAACTGCTGTTGAAGCTGTTAGCTATTGAGTCATTTGTGTTTTTTATTTGCTTGTTTATTTTTTATTTTCCCTCCTCATTGATTACAGAAAATTCTATCAAGGGGATGATTTATGTACTTGATGCGTGGATCAAAGGCTCAGATGACAAGTTTGTTCCTTGCTGGTGGTCTGTGGTGTATATCGTAGCCGATTATGACGCTCTTCATGCCAGGACAATTGCTAAAGAATGGAAAGGTTAGCCAATGATGATATACAGGTGTGTGAGGTTTCCCTCCATGAATTTGTAACTTACAAAGAACAATCTTTTTGAAATGTTAGCCTGAATCATTTATTCACTTCTGTTCTATGGCTACAGAGTATGAAAAGAATCAACTCTCAGATATTGCAATGAAAGGAGATAGCACATCATTAAGTAAGTCTATAGCTGCTTAAAAATAATATTAGATAATGTTGGTTTGTTTTATAGTTGATATTGTGTCTGAAAAGAAGAGCATCACTGATGAGATAATTCGTTACCTTCTTCAAGTAGCAAACAAGTGGTTTGAGATTGGTGTGCTCCTTGGAGTGCCATTAAGTGACCTGGAAGTGATCGATATGGAATCTGATAGCCTCAAGGAAAAGATAGAAAAATTGATCCATGTGAGTGCTATAAACTAATGATGCTGATCAATGATCATGCTAGTCTGGCAGTACCAACCCTTTTTGGGGGGTGGGGAGGGAATGGTCTGGTAACTTTAGCATAAGTGAGTTAAGTGAGTTGTATTAATATTTTTGCGCTCGTATTTGTAATTGATTACTGCTAGTCCTCATGCACACGCTATGGCTACTTATCTGGAGACATGAGGCTGATAGATCAAGAGGGAAAGGATGACAGTATAACAAGTATATGCGAGAGCATAGCAACCAAGGAGCTAGAGAAGAGGGGAGAGAGCCTGGCTTTTGTCAGCATAATTACCTCTGCTACAGCCTGTAGCTGTTCAGGCTTCATTGATTCAAAAACCAGCTTTGAAAATGCTTACTCTTGTCACTAGGTAGCTGTTCTGCCATCCCTAGCTCTGCGGATGATTAAGAAGAGCATGTGCACCAATTTCTAGCAATCCAATTGGGCTGCTGTCCTGGCAGCTTTGACACAACTCATTCATGCTAGACCCTTTCCTCCCCCACCCCTGAGGTAAAGGGTCGGCAGACTATGATCATGCTGTCTGAATACTGGAACGACCTTCGACCTTTCCATTTACTGACCACATACTTATTGTAGTATAGTCTTGCAAGCCGCACCCATTTCCTTTTTCATCGGGTGGGAAAAGGAGTTCACATGAGTGGTTCTGCACAGTCAGCAAAATTTGAAGTCTGAATTTCTGACGACATCAGGTTATTAAAAAATGCACGCACTTTCTTACTTGATGTGCACACCACGTGATCTAGATGAAGTAATGAAGCATACCTTGCATGGTAAAGTCAATGAAATTCTTCAAGGTAAACAAAAGATTAGTACCGAGGATATCTGTGAACCTGTTGAGCATGACTGTTTATCATTAGTCTTCATAGAAGGTCCTCCTGGAATAGGCAAGAGTACTTTAGCCTGGGAGCTGTGCAGGAGGTGGAAAGATATTCCATCAATGAGGCAGTACAACTTGGTGGTTCTTCTTAGGTTGAGAGAAAATTATACTAATATTATACTTAATACTAAGTTCGGTAATAATTTTTGTGGTAACTCAGCTGGCATGATTTGGTCTTCTTTCACTCGCTGTTCATAACTTACTCTCTGGCTTCTTATACAAAAGAGCACTGAGTAAGGGATGGTCTAAAACGCTAGGGATTATGTAGTAAGTTTCATTTGATTTTGTTCTAGCTTAGGTTCTAGTTCTTCTTAGTGTCTTCTGACTTTCTGCACATTTCAACTTGTAATCCTGAAGTTACGTGCACATGTACAATGCTGGTACCTACCACATAATTATGGTCGGTCCATTGTTTTCAGCACTGTATCTTGGCACCAGTGCAGAGACAAAGAATCGTGTTTATTGCTTCGTACCCTCTGCTCTCGCTGTTAATTGCTCCCAGAAGGTCAAGGTGCTACTAATAAGACATACATACCATTCATAATTGCCCCCAGCACTGCCTCGGCACTTTGGTGCCGAGGCAAAAAATTTAGGTCAGAGGTCATTCCAGTATTCCATTTCACTACTGATTCCTTAGCAAGGAGCTTGATAAAAGTGTATACTGTATGATGCTTAATTTGCGCATGAAAGTTAGGCAATCTGCGATAGTTAAACTCCTCAAAATTAAACCAAGATGAACTCAGACGGCAAATATATTTCTGTAGAAATGGTTGGACCTATATTTTGAAGATGATGATTTTTTGAAACCCACTTTCCGAGTCTTGATCAATGCTGTTGCTCATGATGTGGGAGGAAGTGATAGGCAACTAGCTGAAACAATGGCTATTGAATCACACAAATTGATGTGAGTAAAAGTGGCTATATTAATTTTAGTAATACTGATAACTACATGTGAATACAATTATGCAGGTATACCACATCCTTATCATGTGACAGTGATATGAGCCAGTCTGCCTCCGTCTCTAGATCACCACCCACATGCAGGGAACTCTCGATCTCCACAGGGCAGCATGGAGGAATGGGTGAACACAATACACAGGAAAGAGAATCTATTGCTCTGGCTAAGCCTATTGGTTGTCCAGCTGCTTCTCCAGCCATCTCTCGCTATTCTGAGTACCTCAAGGGATTGTACGAAAGGTCTTTAGTTTCCAGTGATGGCAAGTTCCCTCCCACTCCTAGTAGGAAGTACATAAACCTTGCAGCGGTACACCACACACCACGTGATCTAGATGAAGTGATGAAGCATACCTTGCATGGTAAAGTCAATGAAATTCTTAGAAGTAAACAAAAACTTAGTACCGAGGATATCTGTAAACCTGTCAAGCGTGACTGTCCATTGTCATTAGTCTTCATAGAAGGTCCTCCTGGAATAGGCAAGAGTACTTTAGCCTGGGAGCTGTGCAGGAGGTGGAAAGATATTCCATCAATGAGGCAGTACAACTTGGTGGTTCTTCTTAGGTTGAGAGAAAAGAAGGTTCAGCAGATCCAAAATGCTAGTGATTTATTTCCTCATCTTGACTGTGACCTACAGCATTCTGTAGCTAAAGAAGTTGTTAATTGTGACGGTAAGGGGATTTTATTCATTCTTGATGGCTTTGATGAACTCTCTAGAAGTTTACGGCATGATGGATTTTTGATTGATCTCATCACGGGACGTGCTCTGCCGAAGTCCACAGTGATAGTAACTAGCAGACCTTCAGCTACTGAAGACTTTCTTAGTATCTGTCATTCTCAAATACATAAACGTGTTGAGATCCTAGGTTTCACTGAAGAATGTGTCGAGGAGTATGCCTGCAGTGTCTTTTCTTCTGAGCCCGAAGTATTATATGATTTCTTAACTTACATATCAGCCTCCAGCAATCCTGTCATCAACAGCTTGATGTATGTTCCTTTGAATGCAGCTATAATAGTAGAGATATACAGAAATAGCAAGAAAGCTGATCACCCCATACCCAAAACCCTAACACAACTATACACTCAACTGTGCCTCACATTAATTCAGAGAGATCTAAAAAATAGGGACCCATCTAAAAGATACCATTTTCATGGTTTTGCAGCTCTTCCTGAAAATCATTGTGCTGACCTTTTGAATTTGGCTAAAATAGCTTTTGACGGATTCAAGGAAGAAAATGTAATTTTTTATTCAGATACGATTTCTGAAGATTTGGTTCATTTTGGTTTGCTTGATACTGTATCGTCCTTTTGTGGAGGTGGAGACTCCCACAACTTCCTCCATCTCACTCTACAGGAATTCTTAGTGGCCTACCACATTTCCCAGCATGATGACTTAGAGGTGTTCAAACAGTATGGTAGTGATGAGCGTTGGAATGTGGTGTGGAGATTTATAGCTGGTTTGACTGGTTTTGAATACTTTAAAACAGTCATGACTTGTGGAGCTTTTGTGACTATTAAAAATGAAGTGTCTTTATTATCTTCTCTATTCATCCAATCTCTCTTTGAGGCCCAAATGACATTTGATTACAAAGCCTCTTTTAACACAGACAGAATATCAGCCTATTTAAGATGCCATGCTCCACTGGACCATTATGCACTAGGGTACTGCATTGCTAGCAGTGCCCCTACTGCAACCTGGGACGTGGTGTTATCAGATTATGTTTATGCCTTCATATGGGGGTTGAAATCAAAGGAATATCGTGGCAGTATAATTGTTAATTTAACTGTAGACTATCCATGGTTGGATGTTTTAATGGAGTGTCCATCAAGAATTTTGCAAAACATCACTTCTTTTACGATCGATGTTACTTTCCCCCCTCATGGATTATTCGAAATTCTCCCATTAATGATCAAGTTGAATCATCTCAGTTTTGATGGTTTGTATGTTGATACCATGGAGATTATGGATATTGTTTCCTGTAGCAATGTGACTGTGACTAGCCTGAATATCAGAAGTGAGATCATAAACACTCTAAGGAGTAGCTATTTCCTTACTGTACTAACTAAGCTTATTGATCCATCAAATGGCGGGCTAAAAACCTTCCATGTTGGACTCTGGCCAGAATATGGATCAATAAAAAGGCTCTCCGACCAATCTACTCCTGAATTATGTGCTTTAGTCTTTGCTTCTTCTTCTTTGCAAGATCTACATGTCGACCTACATAGTATAGGATCACTGGATTTGCTTGAGACAAACACATCCCTCTCTAGTGTAACAATTAGGTGGCATGAAAGGCCATGTGTGGAATCTTTAGCAAATGTGTTACGCCATAATAAAACACTCCAGAACTTGACTTTATCGTCACTATTTAGTAAAAGTGATTCTGATGTTAAGTTTTTGGAGATTATCATCAATGCGTGTCAAGAGAATAATACTTTGCATAAACTGATATTGACAATATATATATCGCATGAAAAAATGTGTAATTATATCAGTAGTAGGGATGTTCCTCCTTGTTCAGACTGCTACACTCCAGAAGAAATTTCTTCGTATATGCAGCAGTTTTGCCCTACACTTTGTGACCCAGATCCTCGTGTTTGCTACAAGTGCAGAGGTAAGCTAGTCAGTAGCACTTCATTCTACAGAATCAATGTGATTTCACCCTAATAAGGGTCATCTTAACATTAAGGATCTTTTCTAGTCAATGTGATTAATATTTTACAGCTCAATGACCATGGTGTGTGATGGATCTTGTACACTGTAACAGACCACACAAAGGGAGTATGGGTTCTTATGAATATCGTATAAGGGCTATTGTGAGAGGTGTCCTCATTTAAGGGATGAATTAAAAGTGTCCTGATTAGAGAGGTGTCCTCCTAATCCTTTATCTCGTATCTAATTACATCTTTGCAGCTGACCCCGAAGAATTCGTGTACAAGATCTGCACAAGATAAAGAACATTCAGGCAGTCCACAACATAAAGTCAGTGTTTACAAGGTGAGTAGTAAGTACATAGCATGCATTGTCCGTGGTTAGTTCCAGATGGGTTATTCAGTGGAGTCCATTGATGTAAACTCACTAAAATGTAGAGACCTCTATATCGGGGATACTTTTAATCCACCTCTAAATTGAGGCTCTCTGATTGATCAGGAAACTTTTCCTATTCCTATTTGACTAGAGATGCTCGTATAGCATTAGCAACTGCACAAGCAGCCAGTGGTCATTCCAATGTACTCCTCTCTCACTTATGATTATGTAGCCCCAACAGTGACTTTGTTTTTGATATCTATTCAGGTTGTTAACTGACTTGGTCCATTCCCAGTTAGCATTAGAGTGTCTTCTCTGAACCCAGGCTATGGGACCGACGAGGACCCCGGAATGCATGGTAGTACTCCTGTTCAGACTCAGTGGCTAGTCTCTCATTATTATGAACCCTCATTTGCTCTAATCTGGCAGCTCTGTGTTCTGCTGACTCTGCTCTCCTTCTGGCTCTCATTTGCTCTGCTCTTGCAGCCTTATCTTCTGCTGACTCTGTACATTCCGGCTCTATCTCTTGCATTTATTCTGGCTAGTCTTATTTTTCTCTGTTCCTTTGACTCTGTTCTTCTTCTAGCTCTGTCTCTTTCATTTGTTTCATGAAGTCTTGCTCTTCTTTGCTAGTCAGTTTCTAGAGGGTGTTCTGGGGGCCTCCTTCGCTTGTTTTCTGGTTCTCTGGGTTCCATAATGCTCGCTACAATAGTGTTTCAGCTTCAAGCTTAACGAAAATGATTGCATAAAAGTTACAGTAAATTGCAACGTCTTTGCAATTCGAGAAAAAATTTTTCGCGCATGCTCAATACTTGGTTACTAGGCAAACGAAGATATAATGGAATCTGCTCGTCCTTCAGTCCCAAGACAAGGAGTTACTGTAGGCGTTAGTGCAGTGAGACTCGTAAGATGTCGATATTATGACCAGATTGATGATTGCAGACCTGACCAGTCGGTAACTATGAAGTATTGAGCATGCGCGGAAAAAAATTTTTCTCGAATTAATCGCAAAGACGTTGCAATTTACTGTATTAGACCAATGTTGCTTAGTAGCTGTTTCATGCGCATGCGTAAGCGCATGCGTATTTTAATTGACATACATGTAATATCAATTTTCCATTTTGACCAATTAGTGTGGGGCTTCGCTCGCTCGCCAATTATAATAATAGATATGTTTATTGACCCCTTAAATGATTGAGGACACCACTAGAATCCAATTGGAACACTCATCCAATTATAGTTGAGGATCGATACCTTAATATAATTGTATTACTTGTCCTACAGCACCATGACACTTGCTGATTTTACTCGTGGGAGCACAGATACCATGGATCTTCGCTTGATCAACTCGAGGCAAAGTTCAAGCACGTCTGAAGGAACCCAGTCCCCTAAAGCCTCTGTTGTATTCAGTGGATCATGGAGATGGTGAGTAGAGATTCTTGATTTAATTACGTAATACCCCTTACCAAATCAGTATGGATTTATAACTATGATGATCCTTACCTACTAATTAAATATACCCGGACCCACTTACCAAATCAGTTATATTTCTAACTGTGATGACCTTTCTACCCTCTTTTTTTCAGAGTGGTATTCTGATACACGCCTCAGGGAATGAGCCATACTCTGCTACCATTGGTGGTGTTGATCAGGACCCCAATCACTTCACTATCCAAGTCTGTTTGGTGGAAAACTCAGAAGAACTCTTGAAGGCAAGTATCAGATCTTATTATTTTTAATGGCCCTACCCATATTACATGGCTGGCTGAGATGCCTGTAGCTCAGCTCTGCCTCCCCACCCAACATCTTGGATTTGAAGATCGATATAAGCATGTACTGTGTAGCGCTTTATTTTCGAAGCACTTTATTGTGGAGGTTTTCATGGATTTTGCTCAAAAAACAAAAATTGTGCCCTCGAATAATTTTGCCTAAGGGTAGACTATACCATAAAAAATAAAAATTTTAAAACGTCCATATCTTCATTATGCTACCCCCTATAAGATCTCAAAAGAGAGCTCTCTTTGACCTCAGTGGTTTAAAAATTACCACATACTTAGAAGGCCTTTCATAGCTTCGAATGTTGGGGGGGGGGGGGGGGGGGGGTATGGTTCCAAACATATGAAGGTAGATGCCTTTCTTTTTTTGAAACCATACCCCCCCCCCCCTTGAAATCCCATCACTCGTTCAAAGCAGCTAGGCCCATAGAAGCTATGATAGGAGTATCAAAGGCCTCCTAAGTATGTTTGTAAAGTTGTAACTAAGTACACCATTGGAAAGCTCTCTTTTGAGACCTAAATCAAGCTTATAGGGCCTGGGGGTAGTATAATGAAGATATGGACGTTTTATTTTTTATGGGATAATCTTCCCGTAGCTACATGTCATATCATGTACGCGCATGAGTAATGTGTAAACTGTAGTGCTCAAGTCTCCCTGTCATTATTTTAGTTCTAAAATCCTTTGAAGCAATCTAATAATCTTCCACTACCAGATCCTAATGGTATAATGTCACTGACAGTTCCTCGAAGTGGTATCTTGCAGCTCCCTTTGATAGCTAGTAGCTTCTGTCTCACTCAGAGAATTTGCCAGTGTAGTGCATGTTCTAGCTACTGCTCTTCTTCCTATTTTTTGGACGAAATCTAGTGTATCGCCCTCTGGTAGTAGATCCCTGCTTCAACACAGTAGAGACTTTCAAGTTTATGCAGTTCTATGTGTGCGCGCTATATTGTTTTCATTTCATAGGTGGGGTTTAAATTTTAATGATCCTTGAAAATAATTCCGCAAAATAATCTTGAAATAGCTATCCTAGTGCCTCGAAAATAGAGCACTATATGTAGCTTTTTGTCATGAAGTGATGGTGACTGTTATGTTCTTGTTTTAGCCAAACCTTTCTTTCATTTCAGGATTTGTTTGAGGAAAATTCGTCGGTTTACATTTAAGATCAGCAACTTGTTTGGGACGAACAAGCCCTTCTCCTGTGATGTGGAGATTCAACATGCAGATCAGTTGACCATGTTACCTATAGAGGTCATGTAGACTTCTTTAGCCATCCATTACTTTGCATATTCTTCATCATCAATAATAATTATTTTCATCATCGCTAATAGATGGCGCATGCGCATGGCTCTATGAACCTGTCAACCCTTTCCCTATTATACATTGTCACGTTTGGAGGCGGACTAGCCACAAATCGATCAGCTATATTAATAGCTCGAGTACTATAGTTAGTGCATCGCCTATATCATCACGCACAGCAATCTCATCACTACATCATGTCATTGTGGAAAGGACACAAACCTAACAAGGCAAAGCGAATATTTGAAGAGTTCCATGAAATCTCTACCAAACGATTTGGTAAGTCTTAGCTAGCTATTATTTTTATATGGAACTAGAGAAACTGCTGGTCACTTGGAACCAATTTTCAGTGTTAAGTATTTAGGATGTCCAGTAGGAAATTTTTTTAAGGGGTGGGGGAGGGGTGAAACCACTCAAATGCCCCCCCCCCCTCCCAAATTGACCCAATAATAGCAAAGCAGTTCCTTCACTGTGAATTACTATAGCTATCATCATAGGCTTAAACCTGAAGTAGGTGGGAAATCCCTCTTTTATGAAACCTTGATATCTAGCTATCTGACCAAATCTTGACCAATCAAAGAGGGTGTCCTATTTCTTGCTACAATCAGTTGTGCTATATAGCTCTATTATTTTCCAGGGAAGCGAAACCTGAAAATGCTTGTTAAGGCCCTGTGCCAAGTACATGCAGGTTGGACTAGCATTGGAGCTTCATGCTTACCTTCTCATGTCATCGAAGACCTGAAGAAAAAATATGACAAAAGTATGTACTAGTTAATAACTATTTAACTAACTAACTGCTGTTGAAGCTGTTAGCTATTGAGTCATTTGTGTTTTTTATTTGTTTGTTTGTTTGTTTGTTTATTTTTTTCCCCCTCCTCCTCGATTACAGAAATTTCTATCAAGGGGATGATTTATGTACTTGATTCGTGGATCAAAGGCTCAGATGACAAGTTTGTTCCTTGCTGGTGGTCTGTGGTGTATATTGTGGCCGATTATGACCCTCTTCATGCCAGGAGAATTGCTAAAGAATGGAAAGGTTAGCCAATTTAGATATACAGGTGGGTGGGGTTTCCCCTCCATGAATATTGATTAATGATTGATGTGGCTCATAAAGAATGATCTTTTTTTTGAAATGTAATTGTATCATTTATTCACTTCTGTTCTATGGCTACAGAGTATGAAAAGAACCAACTCTCAGATATTGCAATGAAAGGAGATAGCACATCATTAAGTAAGTCTATAACTGCTTAATAATAATATTAAATTATGTGGGTTGTTTTATAGTTGATATTGTGTCTGAAAAGAAGAGCATCACTGATGAGATAATTCGTTACCTTCTTCAAGTAGCAAACAAGTGGTTTGAGATCGGTGTGCTCCTTGGAGTGCCATTAAGTGACCTGGAGGTGATCAACGATATGGAATATAGCCCCAAGGAAAAGATAGAAAAATTGATTGATGTGAGTCGCTGTGTATCACATTAATACATATCTAGTGCATCAATGTGAAAGAGGGACACGAAATTATAATCAGTTAGAATTGACATGTCAGCAAAAATATGCAATTTTTACAGAAATGGTTGGCCCTCTATTTTGAAGATGATGATTGTTTGGAACCCACTTTCCAAATCTTGATCAATGCTGTTGCTCATGATGTGGGAGGAAGTGATAAGCAACTAGCTGAAACAATGGCTATTGAATCACACAAATTGATGTGAGTATTTAAATATAATACACTCATAAAAATATTACATCTGAATATAATTATGCAGGCATACCACATCCTTACCATATGACAGTGACTCCACTCCACCACCCAAATTCAGGAAACTCACGGCCTCTAGAAGGCAGCATAGAGGAACGAGTGAACACAATACACGTATGGAAAGAGACTTTGGAGCTTCATCATCTGGTTTGTCATCTACAGTTGATTCAGTCTCACCTTCCGCTGTGTACCACTATGCAAAGCATCTAAAGAGCAAATACAAAGGTGTCCCGATTTCATGTGATGGAAAATTTCCTCCCACTCCGAGTAAAAAATATGTGAATCTTGCAGTGGTAAGACACAAACCACGTGACTTGGATGAGGTAATGAAATATACATTGCATGGAAACATCAAAGAGATGTTAGAAGATAAGGAGCAGATTAACATTGAAGATATCTTGAAGCCTAATGAAGATCAGAATGCATTGAAATTAGTAGTGGTTGAAGGTCCACCTGGAATAGGCAAGAGTACTCTAGCCTGGGAGTTATGCAGTAGATGGGATGAGATTTCATCCATGAGCCAATATGACTTGGTTGTACTTCTCAGGTTGAGAGAAAGGAGTGTACAACAGATTCAGAATCTTTCTGGCCTCTTTCCTCATCATGACAGTGAGCTCAGGCAATCTGTAGCTAAGGAAGTACTTGAAAATGAAGGAGATGGGGTATTGTTCATACTTGATGGCTTTGATGAGCTTCCTGTAGATCATTCTAGACAGAGCGGGCTATTGATTGATCTAATCAAAGGTGAAGTACTTCCCAAGTCCTCAGTGCTTGTGACTAGCAGGCCTTCAGCCACAACTGACCTCCTTACAAGCTGCCGTCCTCGGGTAAAGAAGCATGTTGAAATTTTAGGTTTCACTGAAGAATGTGTCAAGGAGTATGCCTCCAGTGTATTTTCATCGGAGCCCAAAGTATTAAAAGATTTCTTAACTTACATATCAGCCTCCAGCAATCCTGTTATCAACAGCTTGATGTATGTTCCTTTGAATGCAGCTATAATAGTAGAGATATACAGAAATAGCAAGAAAGCTGATCGCCCCATACCCAAAACCCTGACACAACTATACACTCAACTGTGCCTCACATTAATCCAGAGAGATCTAAAAAATAGGGACCCATCTAAAAAATACAATTTTCATAATATTGAAGCTCTTCCTAAAAATCATTATACTGACCTTTTAAAGTTGGCTAAAATAGCTTTTGACGGATTCAAGGAAGGAAAGATAATTTTTTATTCAGATATGGTTCCTGAAGATTTGGTTCATTTTGGTTTGCTTAATACTGTATCGTCCTTTTGTGGAGGTGGAGACTCCCACAACTTCCTCCATCTCACTCTGCAGGAATTCTTAGTGGCCTACCACATTTCCCAGTCACCCCATGATGACCTACAATTGTTCCATCAGTATATTTGTGACAAGCGTTGGAATCTAGTTTGGAGATTCGTAGCTGGCTTGGTTGGTTTTGGATATTTTAAGGATAGGTCAGTATCTAGTGAAGCTTTTATGGACGTTTCTACAGATAAGCATGTGGATCTTTATCTTTTATTCATCCAATGTTTCTTTGAGGCCCAAATTGAATCATTTGATTACAAAGCTGCTTTTAGATATGACAAAATTACATTTGTGGGTTCTTTGTATGCTCCACTGAACTGTTACATGCTAGGTCACTGCATCGCTCGTAGTGCCCCTACAGCGTTTTGGAAGTTGGAATTAGGTGGTAGATATATTGATGCTTTCATATGGGGGCTGAAATCAAAGGGAAAATGTGATGGCATCATACGTGAATTAACAATGACTAGATGTTATAATTGCATAAAAAAGTTGAAACAATTTCCACCTGAAACCTTACTAATGGTCTCTTCTCTCACTTTATCTTATTGTGATTTTGATGAAAGTGATATCCAGTCTTTTGCTGTGATCCCACAGAGGGCCAAGTTAAGTCAACTTTCTCTCTCAGGGAATAGTATTGAACTTGTGAATATTCTGGATGCACTTTCCAACAGTAACAGCTTTACTTCTCTCAAAATAAAACATGTCGGTCATGATGCTGTAGAGGGTAATGGTTTCCTCACTGCTTTGGCTAAACTTATAGATCCATTCACTGGGAAGCTTAAAAGGCTACATTTCACTCCTTTTGCTATTGAGGATTGCATAAAACCTTTTTGTGATATTAAAGAATTTTGTGATTTAGTCTTTGCTTCTTCTTCTTTGCGTAATTTATTCATTGAATTACACCACGTAGACTCACTTGCTTTACTCAGGACCAATACTTGTCTCTCTTGTCTCTCTATTGAATGGGAGACTACACCATGCATGGAACCTTTACAAAGTGTATTGCGTCAAAATTCAACACTTCGGCATTTAAGGTTAGCCTATTTCAAATTACCTGATGATATCATGCCATTGAAGAAGATTGTAAATGCTCTTCGAAAAAATAGGAGAATGCGAGAATTGAACCTGGGAATATGTATTCCTCAATCTGAAGCTCCTTCTTTGGATCATATTATAAATAATTCCTTCTACATGGACAGAAAATACCCTGAACTTTCTAATTCAGATACCCGTATTCGCTGGATATATAAAGTATTGAATGAAAACGGTGATTGGGCATTATTCCCCATTGAAAGATTCCCCGCTATGAAACATGATTGAAAACGTGACACCATCATTTTTATTATCCAAGCAGGGGTAGCTATATAGCTACTACGTTGCTCTTATCTTTTAATAACACTATGCAGTCATGATTTTGTTTCTCATTATTATCTTCATAGCTACCATTAAGGGGGGACATAGGTTAAAAATTAAATAACTGTTGTTTACCATAACTCTATTAATATTAAATATTGTTACCTAGTATTTTATATTTCTATAGTTACTTGATTAAACTATATCTGACAGCAGTTGTGGGTGTGGCCTGTTTGATATTAAGTAGTTATGATCCAAATGAGCAAAATTACTAAGACATGCATAACTCTTCTATTGATGATACTAAAAATTTAGGAATTTGCACTATGAATATACATTACTTATTCTATGATATCCTGCTGTATATTTAGAATTTTTTTGAATGATTGTAGAATTTTCACGTTGGTTTAGACAGTACCTCTTTCTGGGGGAATGATTGAGACAGTTGTGGCTTAGTACAAGATTATTAGAGGAATTAAAGTGCAGGATATCATAGATCTCATTGAGAACATTCCAAAAACATGCAATTTGAGTATTTTAAAGGTACCAACAAAGATATTTATGTCTTGGTATCAAAAAAGTTGGTATTGAGAAAATCAACGATTTAGAATACATTACAAGATCATTAGTGTCAAAAAAGTTGGTATCGACAAATCCATGGATAACATAATGTTGAGAATTCACACACTGATTATGCAGTTCAAGGTTGTGGTACTGGATCACTATCAAACCCTCCAGCCTGGTACATTGTACCTTCATCCTCATAAGCCTTATCATCAAAACCCTTACGCTTAGCCCTTGCCTTTCTTCTCAAGCTTTTGTAATGATCTGAGGCCTTATATTCACTCTTCTCCAGCCTTTTGAGATCTTTTTTCTTGCAACTGAAGCTTACATAAAGAAGATGGCTGAAGACCAAGATCTTTGGAAATATCATACAGAGATGTGTAGCCATCATTGCAATTGCAAACTGCAATTGCACAAGTGGTTTCAATGGCCATTCTTCCTAAGAAGAGTTCCTTTGGGCAGAGTTTCCATACAGTGGAGTGCAACGATTCATTGGGATTTTGAGTGAAACCCCCTAAGCATCTCTGCAACAGATCCTTACTTCCAAGGCGGTTATAAATAGGTTGAAGAAGCTGGACAATAGCTGCAGGTATTGGTTTTTCTTGTGCTGGTATGCTACGCCATTAGCCAATGCCTTTTGCCATTTACACCATGATGTTGCTCCCTGAGGACAAAGATGATGTCGAGGCTGCTGATCTGAAGAGTTAGCATGTAATAGTGATGCTTGGACAGCTCGCATCATGCCTTGAAGATCACCTTTATTCCTTCTTATGGAATCCCCATAATAATTTTGTAAAGAGTTGATCAAAGCGTCGGTAAGTCTACCTGCTCCTCCAATGGTCTTATTATCAGAAAGTTTCCTTCCCTTGCACTGTTTCTTTAGCTCACGGAGAGCCATACCCATCCTTTTCTGTACATGGCCAACACAGTCTACTTTTACCACTTCATGACCTGGACCATAAGGCTTCTGTTCCAAGAGGACAGCATGTGTCTTGGCATCACCATCACAAATAAGATGTTTATAACGTATATTGAAGTCGAGAGACCTTGCAAACATTTTCGAAATGCCATTGGGTTCCATTGCAGCTGCACTGCCCTCAAAATTCATTTCACACTCGCCCTCGTGTTTTTTCTTCCATTCCTTATATGCTTCGTCTTCTTTGTTACAACCCTCCCAAACGTATAATGGAACTCAGCTGGCTATGCTATTACATCATGTATTTAGCTTTTCTAATTCTAAGAAAGAAAGCAAATTTGAAAAAAATGGCTGAAGAATACAGAAGATCGAGAATCTCATGGTTGGTTAGTGCCCTTTTGTAAGGATTTTGCTCCCTTCTTGAAGAATAGTGGGCTGTATATGTGTACTTATCCAGCCATAGGTATTAAATAAAGCATATTTCATTTCAGTGAAGTGTTTTAGTGTTAGTTTTATAATATTATTTGCATAATAAAACTTTCTTTCACTTTTGCTTGACTGTATAAACGTGTACTTATTCAGCCATAAGTACTGAATAGAGTATATTTCATCTCAATAAAGTGTTTTAGTATCATTTGTAATGATTATAGAAATAATAAGCAAATAAATTTTTTTTTGATTTTTCTTCATTTTTACTCTATGTCCCCCCCCCCCCCCCCCCTAATTTTTTTTCAAAAGTCAAGATTTTTTGGTTTCAACTTCTGGTAAAGTGTCTATATTATGATTTGATAATGGTAGCTAGCTAGTGGATGTATAATTAGGCCACTATTTATAGAATCCTAGTTTCCTGTCCAAGAAAACATCCACAAGTGCGCTGCGGGCAGGCGGTTATTATAATTATTCTATTACTGCTTCGTTGTTTATCTCAAGGGTCCTGTCTTCATTCACTAGTCTCGCGGCCCGCGAGACTAGTCATTCACCACGGGCTTTCCCAAAAAGAGCTGCATGTGAAGCCAAATGTGCGCGCTCTACTGCGCGCATGAACAATGGCAGGCGCTAGGCAGTAATAATATTTTTTGATGCGGTGACATTTTCAATACGCGGGCGGTGGACAGGAAACAATCATTCTATTAATAGTGGCCTTAGCTATAGCTATATTAAAAAATTATTATATATATATTCTTAATGTGTAACCTTATTTATTGGTTTTGATCTTTTTCTGGAGTTATCCACCCTTGTGCTATTGATGACTCCTAAAAAAAAAATCACATGCAGAAATGTCTGTGGCTTGTACTATAGAATCCACATAATTATGTCAACCACTTCTCCAAGTTGGGCTTCCAATCATAGGAAAGAATATCATTACAGCTGTTGGCAGTGACAACTGGCATTTTAGCTTTTTAGAGGATGATTGTGTGTAAGGTGGCAACTTGGTAACTTAGTTTGATGCACCATTATTATAATACTATTTTTACAGTGAGGCTAGAGCATTATGATTCATCTTTATGAGGAAAGTCACATTTGTTCACCTTGAGATCAGCGACTTGTTTTGGAGAGACTCTACAGATGAGGTACATACCTGAAACCAAGACATCTTGTATTAAAGACATGGGAGAAAAGACAAGTCATCAGAAGTGGTCACGTGGGACTTTTTTTTTTGTGTCAATGGAGGTGGACATATCTACATGTGGCAACCACTTTACAAGTAAGATAAGCACTGCAAAAGTGCATCTCGTTAGATAGTCCTTTGTTCCAGCCATTTTCCTTTATTAGAAGTTCCACTGTAACTACTATGGTATGAAATATATACAATGCAGGTCTGAAGGTCCAGCACAAGTCTTCTTTTTGGTTCTGACATGGCTAGTGGCTGCCTTTGGAAGAATGCGTGGAGGAAAATAATTTTATCTTATGACAACATATGTGTCACCTCGATAACTTCAGAGTCACTTATATCTGGTCAGACATCATTAAGGTATGGCAACAACATTCAAACATATATAGTGCAGTTGCTAGGTAATTGATATCTTTATACAGGTAATTGATGATCTCCACATACGGAACCACAGGGACCCATCTTGCAGGCAAAAATATAGTAGCTATGGATGATTTAAGGGCTGAAAACCACAACTTCAACACCATGGCCTGTGAACAAACATTTGCCTGGCTCAGCAGGCATAAGAAGATAATGTGTGCCATGAACAAGTGCCACTTTCATTTTATTTGCAAAGACTTGCAAATAGCTACATTAGCTACACCACAGGCAAGAGAGTAGTTAGTCCTCAAGCTCTTTCTAATAATTAGCTGCTCTTGTTGACATTTAGCTATAACCTTTGTAACTTCTGTAACCAGCTACTGTGCAACTATATGACTTTGTAGATATACACTAAGTGGTATAGCTATATTGGCACTTGCTAGGATGACATTTGTAACCTTCCAGCTACCAGTAGCTTAATTTCAAACCAAAGTACCCTATAATAAGCCACATAATTGTGTGTTTTGGAACTATACCTGGCTATATATAGCTAGAGGTCATGTAGCTACAATTCTCTTTTACAGAGAATTGCAAGTTGGTTGTCTAAATGTTTGACTGCAATAAAATCTATTGAGGAAAAGCCACACATATATTCCGGACTCAACCTCAAGTTTACACAGCTGTTTTAAATATTGCATCTTGTAATCATCATCATCTCTTATTATAATCTATAGGCTATAAGTATATGGCTGCATGGGGTGAATGATGAACATATCGATTGGCTACTCTATACAATCGTGACTCTTGTACTGAAAGTTGTGTAGCATAATCAGTGGAGGGTTTCCAAGGTTAGATAGCTACAGCCATTAAATTTGTATCATAGTGACAGGGCTTAACCATGTTGATAACAGTATTCATACAAGATAATATCATGTGGCCAAGTTGGATATGAACAGCATCACCAAGCAGAGTATAGATTTATGCAGTCTGGCAAGCCAGGATCATATGATGCATGCATGCATGCAACAGCTACGTAGAGTATACAATATACAGGTGTCAGAATGATCAGATGTCATGGCCAGTTGGACAACTTGTGGCATGTACTATAAATGCTTTATCTTTATCTACCCACTGATCTTGCTTCCTTGCTAAATTAATTCATAGCTAGCTACATCTCATTACTTAGCCATTCTTTTCTTGTTTTAATAAAGTCTACATAGAAACAGTGCCATGTTCCATCTTGTCTACCTTGCATCCCTCACCAATCCAGGAGAGCGTGCCATCCTGAGTGAAACTGGCAGTGTTATCTTCATCGTCTCCATTGTAGTTTGGTAGAGTTGTGAGCATGTTATGGATGTTCACGAATCCACTGCTATTGCAAAGCCCACAGCACAGGTGCTGCCAGCCGGTCCTATATCGTACAGGAATGGAGGCAGTTTTCTTTACAGAGAGTTTCAGAGTGTAGTTCATTTCATACTTCATGGAATACGTTGTGATTTTGACATTTGCACTTTTTCCAGGTGGTATTTTAATCTTTTCTTCTTGTTCGTAGCTGAAGCTAAATCCTTTCTCATCAGAGACTTCAGTGCCTTCGGTAGTAGACTTGCTCCTGTTGTAATGAGCGCTGACTCCAGCTTGAGCCAGATTCATCACTGTTGCTCCAAAATTGGCACCAACTCCAAAATCCACTCCTTTCGTAGTTGAGAACTGATATCGGTTTCCTTTAACGGAGGAAGACCCTTTGGATACCCTGACCATAGTTTCATCCTCGCACTCTTTCCCATGATTTGTATATTCCTTCATGTTGATATCAACAATCGTACGTGTTACTTCGCGAGGTTCCTTCTCCTTGTCTACGACTCGTATATCAAAATCGATGTTATTGACTTTTTCCTCAGCGAATGGCAGTTTCAAAACAGTGATGTTTCTTCCATACTTTTCTTTGGCTACACGTTCGTAAAGCTCCCAGAAAGTGACGACGGTGGTATCTTTGGGATAATACGTTTTCATTTCTTTCGAGGCCATGGTTGCTGCAGATCCTCTTCTGACGTACGATATTATTCGATGCAGTACTGGGTGGCGCCATAGACTATAGAGGTTCCAGAATGGACTGGAAATGATTAATTACATCCGCCTTGCGGTGTTCCGTATATTTATGGTAATACTTACCGGATATTGTATTCTGGGCCGGCTGTTTCCATCAATTAATTAACTGTCTAGTGAATTTCTACAACCAAATATGTATCCCAAATGGATAAAAACAATACCATGCAACACTGCAAACTTTATATGAACTGCTTATATTACAGTATGAGCTGGATAGGTTAAACTTGGTCCTAGAAAATTACGCAAAGCAGGTATACTATTTGACAAAGAAAGGTGTAGTAGTTAGTAGCAATGTAGTAGAAAGTTGATATGTATCTTTTAAAACAATTTACTAACATGTACTTCAAGTCCTCAACCACATTAACTATGGATGATAGAACTACTTCAGGAGATAAAATTACACAAAGTATTTATATGCAATTTTAACTGCTAGAGCACACTTTAACTCGAGTTTTGCTCTGACAATAATCCCAGGGTCTTGGCATCTTGTAGTATAGTCTCCCTGGCAGAGTTCAGCCTCTTCATAGCCACTTACAAGCTTGTACGGTTAACCACTAAAGTGATCTTTCCTGTTCATGGAGATACAGCTGCAGCGCAATAGGCGCAACACGGATATCACACGACCGGAAGTGCTTGTTAATATTAATTTAATAGGCGTTTCCAGTCGATGTAGGAACCTATATAGTCTATGGTGGCGCACGCAGCTGTTTTACATTGCGCAGACATATAAGAGGTACTGCGCATGTGTAGTAGGGAGTGTACAGGAAATAAGTAATAACCACAGTTTGTGGGTGAGCTATGGTTTCTCAGGTAGGTAATGAGTTGGGAGATCTGGACTATCATTGTGGCTAACAGTTATTGACCTTATCCCTGACAAGTTGTGATCTGGTGTAATTTAAATTTGGCAGCCATTATTCAAGCTTAGATCTTAGATTAGATACCTTAGAGATAGTTTTTATGTACGTTGAGTTAAGGAGTATGATACACCATTACTTATATACCTACAGCATGGACACAGATCAGATAAAACCTGACACTCATGATTACACTCACAACATTTACTGACACTTTAGCTGCCAATTATGCAACATGGATTTGGCGCGCGCGTATTTAATACGCATGCGCATATCGTGACCTACTAGCGACCAGTCACACCCCCAGTTAGTAGCTATCTAGATAGATCATCATCAGCTTCTATCATGTCATTGTGGAAAGGACACAAACCTAATAAATCAAAGCGAATATTTGAAGAGTTCCATGAAATCTCTACCAAACGATTTGGTAAGTCTTATGAAAGGGGCGGGGCTCCGCGATAAACAACTGGTCACTGGATCCATAATAGGATGTCCGTGGTTTCATACATGAGCTAGCTACATTAACTCTGTCACCGCTAAAACCTAATCAGAAAGTAATCTGGTGAACCAGACCCTACACGTGAAAAAGCGAAGTGTCTGATGAGAGTGTTCTATACCAGTTTTGTTACATTCTACTTTGCATGTATTGATTATGGAGAATCATGTGTTCACGTATTAAAAGATGTGACTGGCTTTGTAAATCATTTTTTCACAGTCACAGGATCTAGCATTGATGGAGAATTCTCGTGATATCAGGTCAACAGCTTCACTTGACTTACCGCCTGAAGAGAAAGCAAGAAGAGAGCACCTTGCACGTGCACGTTATTACTAATGACATTCATAGGCTTGTGGGTGTGTAATTAAATTCCTTTGCAACAAAACTGGTATGTACTCACCAGACCCTTCTGCTTTTTGTGGCTAATCAGAGAGGAGTGAAAACCTTATTTGTATGAAGCTTGGATATCCATCTGACCAAATAAATTGACTAATCAGATAGGGTGTCTTCTGGGGTTAAGCAATCAGTTATCTAAAGTATCTAGCCATATTATAATTATCATTTTCCAGAGAAGCGAGACCTGAAAATGCTTCTTAAGGCCCTGTGTCAAGTACATGCAGGTTGGACTAGCATTGGAGCTTCATGCTTACCTTCTCATGTCATTGAAGATCTGAAGAAAAAATATGACAAAAGTATGTACTAGTTAATAACTATATATCTAACTAACTGCTGTTGAAGCTGTTAGCTATTGAGTTGTTTATGTTTGTTTTGTTTTCACACCCCTCATTGATTACAGAAAATTCTATCAAGGGGATGATTTATGTACTTGATGTGTGGATCAAAAGCTCAGATGACAAGTTTGTTCCTTGCTGGTGGTCTGTGGTGTATATAGTGGCCGATTATAACCCTTTTCATGCCAGGAGAATTGCTAAAGAATGGAAAGGTTAGCCAATTTAGATATACAGGGTGGGTTGGGTTGAGGTACCCTCCATGAATATTGATATGGCTTCTTTTTGAAATGTAAATTTTCACTTCTGTTCTTTGGCTACAGAGTATGAAAAGAATCAACTCTCAGATATTGCAATGAAAGGAGATAGTACATCATTAAGTAAGTCTATAGCTGCTTAAAAATAATATTAGATTATGTGGGTTTGTTTTTATAGTTGATATTGTGTCTGAAAAGAAGAGCATCACTGATGAGATAATTCGTTACCTTCTTCAAGTAGCAAACAAGTGGTTTGAGATTGGTGTGCTCCTTGGAGTACCATTAAGTGACCTGGAGGTGATCAACGATATGGAATATAGCCCCAAGGAAAAGATAGAAAAATTGATTGATGTGAGTCACTGTGTATCACATTAATACATATCTAGTGCATCAATGTGAAAGAGTGACACAAAATTGTAGAATTGACATGTCAGCAAAAATATGCAATTTTTTGCAGAAATGGTTGGTCCTCTATTTTGAAGATGATTTTTTGGAACCCACTTTCAGAGTCTTGATTGATGCTGTTGCTCATGATGTGGGAGGAAGTGATAGGCAACTAGCTGAAACAATGGCTATTGAATCACACAAATTGATGTGAGTATTTAAATATAATACACTCATAAAAGTAATTACATCTGAATATAATTATGCAGGCATACCACATCCTTACCATATGACAGTGACTCCACTCCACCACCCAAATTTAGGAAACTCTCGGCCCCTAGAAGGCAGCACAGAGGAACAAGTGAACACAATACACGTATGGAAAGAGAATTTGGTGGTTTGTCATCTACAGTTGATTCAGTCTCCCCCTCTGCTGTGTACCGCTATGCAAAACATCTAAAGAGCAAATATAAAAGTGTCGTGATTTCATGTGATGGAAAGTTCCCTCCCACTCCGAGTAAAAAATATGTGAATCTTGCAGTGGTAAGACACAAACCACGTGACTTGGATGAGGTAATGAAATATACACTGCATGGAAACATCAAAAAGATGTTAGTGAATAAGGAGCAGATTAGCATTGAAGATCTCTTGAAGCCTAATAAAGATCAGAATGCATTGAAGTTAGTAGTGATTGAAGGTCCACCCGGAACAGGCAAGAGTACTCTAGCCTGGGAGTTATGCAGTAGATGGGATGAGATTCCATTCATGAGCCGATATGATTTGGTTGTACTTCTCAGGTTGAGAGAAAGGAGTGTACAACAGATTCAGAATCTTTCCAGCCTCTTTCCTCATCATGACAGTGAGCTCAGGCAATCTGTAGCTAAGGAAGTACTTGAAAATGAAGGAGATCGGGTATTATTCGTACTTGATGGCTTTGATGAGCTTCCTGTAGATCATAGACAGAATGGGCTATTGATCGATCTAATCAAAGGTGAAGTACTTCCCAAGTGCTCAGTGCTTGTGACTAGCAGGCCTTCAGCCACAACTGACCTCCTTACAAGCTGCCGTCCTCGGGTAGAGAAGCATGTTGAAATTTTAGGTTTCACTGAAGAATGTGTCAAGGAGTATGCCTCCAGTGTCTTTTCATCTGAGCCTGAAGTATTAAAAGATTTCTTAACTTACATATCAGCCTCCAACAATCCTGTTATCAACAGCTTGATGTATGTTCCTTTGAATGCAGCTATAATAGTAGAGATATACAGAACTAGCAAGAAAGCTGATCAACCCATACCTAAAACCCTGACACAACTATACACTCAACTGTGCCTCACATTAATCCAGAGAGATCTAAGAAATAGGGACCCATCTAAAAGATACAATTTTCATAAATTTGCTGATCTTCCTAAAAATCATCATGCCGACTTTTTAAAGTTGGCTAAAGTAGCTTTCGATGGTTTCAAGGAAGAAAAGGTTATTTTTTATTCAGATATGGTTTCTGAAGATTTGGTTCATTTTGGTTTGCTTGATACTGTATCATCCTTTTGTGGAGGTGGAGACTCCCACAACTTCCTCCATCTCACTCTACAGGAATTTTTAGTGGCCTACTACATTTCCCAGCATGATGACTTAGAGATGTTCAAACAGTATGGTAGTGATAAGCGTTTCAATGTCGTGTGGAGATTTATAGCTGGTTTGACTGACTTTAAATACTTTAAAACAGTCATGACTAGTAAAGCTTTTGCGACCGTTATAGATGGATTGTGTGTTTCATTGTCTTTTCTATTCATCCAATCTCTCTTTGAGGCTCAAATAACATTTGATTACAAAGCCACTTTCAATACAGAAAAAATATTCGCACCATCACAGGAGTTTGATGTTCCACTGGACCTTTATGCACTAGGGTACTGCATTGCTGGCAGTGCCCCTGCAACCTGGAATGTGGAGTTATCAAGTTTTGCTGATGCCTTCATATGGGGGCTGAAATCAAGGGAATATCGTGACAGTATTATTAATTTAAAAGTATACCGACCATGTAGCTTGGATGCTTTTAAGCAATGTCCATCAAGAATCTTGCAAAAGATCACTTCTTTTTCTCTTATGAGTGAAAAATTTTTCATGTATGGACCTATTCCCTCTCATGAAATCAAATCCTTAACTGAAATCATCCCAAAAATGACCAAGTTGAGTGATCTCAGTATCAATGAAGTTACGAATGATGACTTCATGGAGATTATGAATGTTGTTTCCTGTAGCAATGTGATGAGTAGCCTGGATATTGGAGAAGTGAGCCCAAACACTCTAAGGAGTAGCAATTTCATTACTGCATTAACTAAGCTTATTGACAAGCTAAAAATATTCTGTGTTGAGCTTGTGCGACCATCATATGAATCAGGAAAGCAATTTTTTGAATCCACTCCTGAATTATGTGCTTTAATTTTTGCTTCTTCTTCTTTGCAAGGTCTACATGTCTACCTACATAGTATAGAATCACTGGATTTGCTTGAGATGAACACATCCCTCTCTAGACTATCAATCGAGTGGGTGGAAAGGCCATGTGTGGAATCTCTAGCAAGTGTGTTACGCCATAACAAGACACTCCAAAACTTGGCTTTATCGCCATTTACGGATAAAGATATCGTTGAAGATGATGACAATAATATCAATGATATTGCATATTTGGAGATTATCATTGATGCAAGTCGAGCAAATCATAGTTTGCATAAACTGGAATTGGGAGTGAAATTTGATGCTTATTGTGAGTATAATGATTATAGATGCTGCATTGTTCATGATGACAAGTGTAAGAGTAATATAGAATTTTATATCCATTACCATTACCCTACACTTATCGATCCTCGTGTTTGCTGGGATCTAGCTAGCACCTCAGATGACATATGGGACTGATATTTCGATTTCACAAACTGCTTGTGGATAAAATTCCTTGATTTTGTTTGTGTATGCACCTTTCCTCTGTATCACACTGGAAATGACAGTTGAGGATAGAAGTCAATTTCCCAGTGATGCTTTACAATTATAATAGTGGGTATTTCAATGCGCACGCGCAATGATTACCATAGATACCGCTATTTGTCGAGTCAGCAACAAGGACTAATGGCCGTTTCCAACGTGGATGGTGAATCCGGCAGCCACGGAGCTGTGTTTGACAGTGTAGTCACTGAATTTGCAACTTATGAAGATTTTCTTGACTCACAAATAACTCCAACCGACCTCTATTACCTCGAGGTCAGCTTAACAGTAATATTGTTCTAATTGAAGCACACCATATGTGTACTATACTAGGATGAGGAATTAGCACGTCAGTTGGTGGAGTTAGGATACAGAGGAAGCGGGGAAGTGCTTAAAAGAGAGGAGTTTGAGCAGCGCAAGGAGGCAGCAGCTGCTTCCAAGCAAGCTAGGAGAGACCAGGAGAGGTATGAAGAAGTTGTTTCATAGCAGCCCAATAGTTCTTCTCAGGGATTATTAATCCCTAGTGTCATGAATGTAATCCAATAGGAATTATGCTGAATGATCTATCATACCGAGGAAATAAACTCTTTTGAAATGATTTGACAAAATTATGATATGGCCTTTAAATAGATACATTCCTAAGTACAATGGGATGTATTATGCCAATAATATGATGTCACCAAAGATCAGACATTTCACCTTTTGACCTGGTATGGCAGACTGTTATAATCCTTACTAAAAGAAACTACAATATTAGAATGTAAATTTGTATCCATTAAAGTATAATTAATTTTGTAGATCATAAGAATGTGAACATGAAATTGTTATTTGAATACTGAAAGATATTGATGTGTATGCTAGGGTATTAGCCAGTACTGGTAAGAACTTGAAAGGTTCTGTGTTCCTTGAAGCTATTGCAGAAAGAGAAGAAGCTAACAGAAGTGGGAAGATGATGGTAAGCCTCAAAATCATGCACAAGACAATGAAAGTTATTGCTATGTAACTTTCTTAGTCAATTGTCTTCATAAGAGATAAGAATCCCAAGGGACAAGAAATATCTGGATACATTGACTTGGCACACAGATTGAAGGTAAGCAAGGTACAGTACTGGCTAGAACTCAATGTCACACTTGTACTCTACTCTGATCTCTAATAGGTATGGTAAAGGGTCTTTTGACATAAACCTAGTTTTATGGTGTTGTCAACTCCTGGAAGGGTTGGTATGGTAAAGGGACTGGAAGGGTTGGTATGGTAAAGGGTCTATTCCTGAATGGTAGACTGCAATGGCTATGTATTGAATCCTACACAAAGAGAATGTGGATTTAATAAGTTTTACTTCATTGTGGACAGACTGAAGACTTCAATCCCTATTTTGCTGGGCGAAAGAAGTTGCTTCCTCGTCATAGTGACCTCAGCTTCTACAACTGGGACACCAACTACTCCACTTCAAACTCCACCCCTAATTACCAGGTACTTAATTAAAGGGCTATACCCCCAAAGTGTTTCTGTCTCAGCAATTGTGTACAAAGACAATTTTCAAAGGTTCCACTGAATTCACAAAGGCCTACAATTTCAAATTTATAATTTTATGTTTAATACTTGGCTAGATAAACTATCTATGTTATTAGCCGTTGTATATGGTACCTGAATAACTTTTCTGATTATCAGTTAATATGCTGATGCAAAAACAAATTCTTTTTCCGAGAAAGATAGTAATGAAATTCTTCAACCCACGCACACCAAACAGTGAACGTTGTTTTTCAGGAACATGTACAAACATTGAAAAAGAAATTCTCTCCGTTGTATGTATGTTCTATAATGGTTAGACTATCTCTACACCAAATTTCCAGACCATGGCCACTAGTAGTCATGGGTTATGGCGAGCCAAAGTTTTTAAAGTGGCCAAAAATGAATGCGTCTAACAGTTAAAGGTCAATTCCCTTTGTGTCTAGACTGGAGTCCTACTGTGGAGAAGTTAAAAGATTTGTAGCAATTTGTTTGGAATAATGGTGCTATGCCTTTTTTTACTTACAAAGCGCGCCCAAATGACTGCAATTTCTTTTACTAATATAGAAATACATAATGCATATGCATACCTTACTGATACAGAATAATTGAGAAAGGTGAAAAGTTAATTTGCTAATACAGAAATACATACATGCATACCTTTACTAATAGGAAGGCAGAAAGAATTAAGATTTAGTTACGGCAGTCGTAAATTGAAAAATGAATCAAGATCAAATATAGATTTTGGTTTATTTATGTTTGTATACATAAGAAATGAACAGATTACTCTATTGAGATTTCTATAATAAATTATTCTCAGTGCTCTTGTGGTGGTGATAGCTGACTGTATGCAACATGCACAAATTATGTAGACATAACATCACTAAACATGTACATGCATGTATACATGTCATGTCACGGGTGGTTCCCCTGGGGCCCCACCACCATGTGGTCCACCTTTCAGATTCAGATCAATACAAGTTCCTGTGGCTAGAAATCACGATATCTACACATGCTGCATATTAGTACTTACATTATATAATCTCCATCATTCAGTATTGACATGTTTACACACTAATAAGCAATAATAGGTGTTTTGATAATTTCTATGCAAAATATGAGTCCCAAGGTCTCTAAGGGTAGAAATTTGACGCCAGCAAAATTACATCATTAAAAATAGCTGTTATTATTAAGGGGTGGTGTTGTTGTTGTTGTTGTTGTTTTTCCTTAATAGTAGACCCAAAGTCTCCAAGTGTAGAAATTGGAATCTTTTGAGCAATTACATATTCTGTAATCCCTATGTGAAATCTTAGGCCTGACTTTGCATGTCTAGGTCTTGCTATTAATAATGCCATTACATCATGAAAAAATAGTGTCTTATAATTGTATTATCGTTGATGTTTTGGTGAACTCTGTGTGAAATCTTGTGCCCACGACCTCCTAGTGAGAAGTTGGACATGTTTACGTGGTTTTAGTTGAAAACAACTATATAAAGTAGATCCATCTATTATTACATCATCCAAAAATCAATGTTTACTGTCTAAATCATGTGACATGCTACTATAGTGCTTGGCTGACCAAGCTGGGTTGATAGTATCCATGGCACCATTACATCACCCTAATTCTTTAGACAAAAAATGGAACATTGGGTGGCCCATACAATAAATAACAATTCCTGTCTCTGTTAATACCCCTAGGAATAAAGGTAAATATTCATAGCCTAAGTTTTGATTAGGTTGCAAAGCCATGTATGGTAGTTTTATGTTTTATGTTGTTGTGTTTGTTGCTAAGGAATCAAGTGCAGTATTGCAAAGAAGAGGAGCAAGAGATATAATTGATTAATAATAATAAGCTTGACTACCTTTTCTGTACCATTATTGCCTCAAATTTTGTAATAGTGTTGGATATTAATCCATTCTAATTAAGGTAATTAAATCAATGCTTTGATGAAAACTTCTGGTATGCTATCTCTGAGCCATGGCCATATATTTGATTTCTGATTTTTTTGGTTTACATTAAATATCTGTGACTAACAGAAACTCATGCAAATCACTAAGCATATGAAATTCACCCTTTACGAAACAAAGAGGATCAAGTATGAAAGCATAGACCATTTATAGGCACAGCTGAATAACGTTTGCAAGTTCATAACATCCCATGTTTTTTAACCATCTGTTTGATGTCAAAAAAAAACATTGTTATTTTGACTGCCGGACGCATAGACCGCATTTACTCCAGTACAGTCCAGTCAGATACATGTATTTGTTATTACCAACTATACCTCCAACTCCCCCGACCTACCTCCTCTTCAAGTTCAAAAACACAGCAACAGTGTATACGAATAGTTGTGGCTGGAAAGAATGTGCTGAAGGCTTGGGTCCTCCACATACGTAGACAATAGAAAGGTTGTGTTATTATAAGTAGTCCTGTTTTGTAGTCCTGTCTTAGACATGCATGTTTGTTCCTTCACTGTTTTAAAGTGGTCTATGACAGTCACCACGTTGAAGGTGGGAGGATTCGTATCTCCTATGTAGGGATGATTATGTAAAGTGCGTCCGCTCTCTATAACTCCAGATGCTCAGATCAGTATTCTACGGATGTTTTTAAACAAAAAATAGCTGATACCTAAATAGAGATTCGGTTCTACTGCATACAGGTCTGTTTTTCATAATTATGCACTGAAATGTTGCATATCATGGCAATTGCATGACAGTTAGTATTATGAAACAGTGGACGCTTTCTTTCTGTTCTATATGTTCCCTGACACCCAGGGCTGTCTCCCCTACTCATTTCCTTCATGAGAGATTGTTTTTGGTGGCTTTTTGGTGGCATTATCACAACTGTTTCCAAGGTGGCCATGTGTGCTATCAAAACCAGTCAATTCCTGCAGTGTCACTTAGTGACCTTGTCATCCAAAGAGTTCCCCAACAGCTGGCCTCAAGTTGAAGGAACTGTCCAGAAAATGTGGTATTGTCTTCATGTACTGGAGTATGAGAGCATATCATGAGAACCGTTGTCTAAGTGATGATGTATTTCATCATGTACTGGAGTACACTAATGAGGTATCTACCATCAACATACACAGTCAATATGCATGTATTGGAGTATATTGGGAATGCTGTATGATGTCTGTCCGCTACATGCAGAGATGAGGTCTCTTTTCCTATCCACATGCATGTACGTATGTATCAGAGTACACGTGGCTATTATGGGAATACCTTCGTAATCATGGACTGCCTTAAAATTAGATTTATTATGGAAGAATAACAACAATCTGATAACCCCTAAAAATTTTTTTAAATGATTGCATTCATATAATATGAATTGCAGTACTAGGACCAGATAAAACCAAAAAAAAAAAAAATGCCCAAAAAAAACAACAGGAGTACTTTTATTTTAAGCACTGAAATTGCTTGATTCAAAGCCTGAAGAGACCTTATGAAGTACTGACCTTCTGCATAACCTAAACCATTTTGGGGTATGGCCATGCAAATCATTGATCAGAACGATTACTTGGCCCTTCACTTGCGTCAGGTGCTTTTTGCTATATCGAATATAGTACTCTTAACATGCTTCATTTAGTATAAAAGACCCCCTCCACCATATTTATGATGAAAGTATGATGTTCTAGATCGAATATAGACCCCCTGCAGCATTATATGATGAAAGTATAATGTTGTTCTAGATTGGATATAGCAATTTAACATTATAAAGATCCCCTGCAGCATATTATATTACAACATGTGTCTGGTAGAAGCTGTTTTGCTAGTAATTTTACTAGTGAACATGTGTTAGACTTTCTGTATGGATGTTTGTTACATATTTAGGATATGTACTTCACTTGTACCAATGGAATGGAATGTGTCACTCTGGACTCAATTAATGGCACCCTCTGGTATACCCCCTGGACACTTGTTCCTTGAGGTCAACTGTGAAATCTTATGCATAGATCAAGGATTATTCTCCATATTAAGGACACTTTGTTCTATTCCTGTGGAACGTCTCATCGTGGACACTGCAAATATTAAGGATACCTTCTTTGTCCAGGACACTTGCCCCATACTAACCTCTCACTGTGGACTCTCTGTATTAAGGGACACCCTCTATATCCAGGACACTTGTTCTAGTCCCATACTAACACAGTGGAACCTCTCACTGTGGACTCTCGGTAT
This sequence comes from Crambe crambe, assembly GCA_963924555.1. Classification (NCBI taxonomy): domain Eukaryota; kingdom Metazoa; phylum Porifera; class Demospongiae; order Poecilosclerida; family Crambeidae; genus Crambe; species Crambe crambe. The sequence goes on from OZ004581.1 coordinate 1,503,302, forward strand.
TAAGGGACACCCTCTATATCCAGGCCACTTGTTCTAGTCCCATACTAACACAGTGGAACCTCTCACTGTGGACTCTCTGTATTAAGGACACCTTCTATATCCAGGCCACTTGTTCTAGTCCCATACTAACACAGTGGAACCTCTCACTGTGGACTCTCTGTATTAAGGACACCTTCTATATCCAGGCCACTTGTTCTAGTCCCATACTAACACAGTGGAACCTCTCACTGTGGACTCTCTGTATTAAGGGACACCCTCTATATCCAGGACACTTATTCTAGTCCCATACTAACACAGTGGAACCTCTTACTGTGGACTCTCTGTATTAAGGGACACCCTCTATATCCAGGCCACTTGTTCTAGTCCCATACTAACACAGTGGAACCTCTCACTGTGGACTCTCTGTATTAAGGACACCTTCTATATCCAGGCCACTTGTTCTAGTCCCATACTAACACAGTGGAACCTCTCACTGTGGACTCTCTGTATTAAGGGACACCCTCTATATCCAGGACACTTATTCTAGTCCCATACTAACACAGTGGAACCTCTCACTGTGGACTCTCTGTATTAAAACACCCTCTATATCCAGGACACTTATTCTAGTCCCATACTAACACAGTGGAACCTCTCACTGTGGACTCTCTGTATTAAGGGACAACCCTCTATATCCAGGACACTTGTTCTAGTCCCATACTCACTGTGGACTCTCTGTATGAAGGACACCCTGTATATCCGGGACACTTTCTAGTCCCATACTAACACAGTGGAACCTCTCACTGTATTAAAGACACCCTCTGTCAGTACATATATTGGGTAGAGTCCCTGGGTATTTTTATAGCTACTGTGTGTTTTACTAGTATTGCCCTAAGGGAATCAAAACAGCACTATGGCAGCTGTTAATATGTTGGTGATAGTGGGGGGAATACCATGGGAAATAACTCTCTGAACCAAGTGACCAACCAAATTCCAGCCAGAGTACAATTGACTCACTGATTGCAAGGTATGGGAGAAAGCCAGAGCTCTGTTTTTCTTAGCTTCACTTCCCGGTATTTGAATGGCTGGATGACAGCTGTGTCAGGTGGTTTCAAACAAGCTTTGCTACAACTTACAATTTCTGTGTGTATTAGTTCATTGAGTTTTAATTAAGGAAATAATTAACCAAATCATATGACATAGAATTCTTGTATTGGTAAAAGGAAAAAACATATCCTACTTCTAGGAAATGGATAACAAGTTTCACCAAGGGAATCGGGGACTTTTTCTCTTTATAAGGATCTTTCGTACTGGTAATTTAAGAGAGGATAACAGCTGTATCATAGTAAGAGTGGATCACATTCAAAATGCCCCGGCAGTGCTGCCACCCACCTAAATAACCTCCCGGAAGAAACCACCTCCACTTATTCGTAGGTGGCTGCAATAAGCAGGTTTCATTATCCTCTTATTTATCTTTGCTCTAATTCTATAGTCCCTATTACTTAATGCTGTTGTACTTATAAGTGCAATCCTAGCACTGTAAATAGGAAATGAATAGCAGTGCTAATCCACAAGCATATGTTTGGGTGGGTGGGTGGGTGGATAGGACACTAAATAAGGAAGTAACATGTATTTTGTCCAAGAGGGTTTTTTAAAAAAAATTACTATAATTATATTAATACACTTGTACGTACATCCGTCACGGTTCAAAGGTCAATTGGTAATGCGCATGCATGTCACTCGTGGCAACATGTAAATTCAAGCTAAGGAATGGTGGATCGAGCCGCGGAAAGCACCCGAGTTTCTAGTTATGGACTTGACTCGACTATGAATCTTGACGCTCTAAGAGTCCAACGTTACAAAGAGGTGAGGGGGAGAAAGAAATACGGTTCAAAGGTCAATAGCTACTAGCTACTATGACTGCAGCAAGCCTAGCCAGGCTGGCCAAGATAGAAACAAGCAAGGGGTGGGAGACTGCAGTAAGTCTAGGCCAGCAAAGAATGCAGGGCTGCAGCAAGCCTAGATATAGCAAGCAAGATGCAATAGGAAAAGCCTCACTGAAGGAAGAAGAGCACAGCATAGCTAGGCTTAGCTAGAACATGCAATTTCAAATGCAAAATAAGATTTCCACCGATTTCCTGTGGGTGCAGGCTAGTTGTTGTTGTTGTTGTTGTTGTTGTTGTTGTTGTTGTTGTTGTTGTTGTTATTATTACAAGTAGAACCACATACCAAGTAGAAAAATAACGCCATTTCAGTGCAAGGGGCGGGGTTTTGAACTAGCTAGCATGCTATGAAGCCAACTGAAACGCCTAGGGAAGAGTACCGAATGTAGCATAGATAGTTCATATTTTTGCAAGTGTACCTTAGTTTTTGGTGATTTTGCTGTTGGATTCTCTGTGCACGAAGCTTTCATGGCTGACTAGCTAGCTTTAGTGCTATATTTGAAGCCTTTCTAAGTTCTATCCTCACTGAAGTTACTGAACTATCTCTGCAGGAGAACTCATGCGTGTAAGGGTCGCCGATATTACATATTAGTACATGATATCTTATTACGTAGCTAGGGGGGAAATGGCATTCCATTCCGCTGGCCTCACTAAACTATCAGCAGTTACTGAGCAATGGCTAAGAAAGAGAAGAAGGCAGCTCCCCCCCCCCCCCCCCCCTGCCCACCTTTATACAGGTAAGGTCAAAGTGTAACAAATATTATTGACACGAACTTATTAAAAGGATAGTAGAGCAATGATTTACAAATCATCAATAAATTAATTAATTAATAATAGTAATGATGTAAGTAGAAATTCACATGCACTCTAGAGTTATTGTATGACCACACTATTGAATCAGACCACACTATTGAATCAGACCACTTCTCTGTATTTTGACCTACCACCTCCCCTGGGTGAATTTTTTTTTTTTTTTTTTTTAGACACAAATCGGACCTATTGATAGTAACAGTTCTGATGACATCCCAACCACATCCTTGAGGCACCCATTCCAATTGGAGTGGTGTTGACCAAACACTTTGCACCTGTCAGTTTTCCCCACAGCTGAGAATGAGTAGGCACATGCACCTGCAAACATAATACACTGAGATTACCCTTCATTTTTAAATTCCATACTACCTCCTCTTAGAACCTCTCTTAATGAACTCTATTATTAATAAGAACGCAGTACACTTATTATCAAGGAACCAAACCATACTGCTAATACAAAACTGAACCTGGAAACTTCTCTATTAAAGTATTAAGGAAAATGAGAACAGAAAATTAATAGCTCCCAAAATATTCATATAACAATTATAAAGCTTCCACATATGAAGGATCTTCAACCCCTGCTATATACTGGATGAAGATCCCGACACCTATTCCAGCTAGTTCGACCTCCACCACTCTATTGATAAGGCTACTCCACCACGTCCCAACAGCACCTATCAACCTCAGATACGTACTTTGACCTCCCTAAAGAGGACTGCCCCTTTATTAAGGCTGGATGGTTTCAGTATAATTAGATGCAGACAAAGAGATGAGGTGTATACACACGAGACTAATTGTCTAAATGTCTTATGAAACCATGATTTCCACTCATTGTGTCGGATGAGATCAACCTACTATGTTATTATAACTTACCACCCACATAATCGAGTCCCTAACCCCATACTCTCTGATCTTTCAAAGCAAGAATGCTGTGGAATAATAGCTCAAGCTACAGCTGCTCCAAATTAGATCAGCTGTACTCTGTATAGTAGGCATGTGAGTGGCAATTCCCTACTACTCGTAGTAGCAATCGCCAGTCAAGATTTTACTTCCTCAGTATCCTTGCATCAGATTTTAAACTTCCTCAATCAGAGCGGGAGAGAGAGAGAGAGAGCTGTTGAAGTGTGATCACATGGCCTACCCCAATACCTCAAGCTTTACTGAGCTAAAGGAGTATCTAGGGCTAACTACAAAGATGACTCACCAGAGCAGCAATTGGTGAATCTTTTCCTGATCTGGAAAGCCAAAAAAAAAAAACAAAAAAAAAAACAACAGAACACCGTGACATTATCTATAATCATAGTCCTGCAACCCCTTACTAACTAAATCATCTCTTATTTATATTGCTATGTGTGAGACCAGGCAATGACTGTCGTCAGGCCAAATGACCCCACATTTGTATCCATCAGAAGACAACTAAAGTGTTTATGAGAAAGAGGTGCATAAAACAGTACAGGAACAAACCTATTAATTTAATTAAAAGAAAATAAATAAACAAGCAAACAAATAACAGTATTAAGTCATACTCTATATATAGTAACAACAATAAAATTCATTTAATATATTAGCCACAAATAATTCCAATGTAACCACTTGACCCAATGGCCACACAAGTGCCTGTACTAACTTGCTAGCATCATGTGATTCACCACTTCCTGTTGTTAGTAAGTTGAGTAGGCCTTTCATGAAACCACAAACTCTCCTAGGATTGGGGTAATTCCTTCACTTCCCCTTGAAAAACTCTTTTTAGTCCAATGGATAGTGACTTGAATAGAGCTAGGTACCTCTAAAATTACAATTGAGGATCCTGTTTTAAAAACTCCTTCGTAGTGTAGCATTTGGGTGTGATCCTATATTGAAGGTCCTAATATAAAGAGGTTAGTGATCCTGTGTGCTGCTATGGTTCTTCCTTTGATAGATTCTGTGGGATTTTTCTTTCCCAATTTATACACATACTTCCTGGGTGTGCCCACTCATCTACTTCCATGATGTATAAATAGAATCACCTTCCCAGAGCAATGTGTCTCCTCCATTATCAATTTCTTCTGCACTTTGCTGTTATGCTCGAGTCATGACAACTCGCCACAGAGCACCTAGATAATCCAAGTGCCCACAATCCTATATTTATAGCAGATTGCAGTGATCTTGCAACATGAAATCTAAAACATAGCCTCCTTTCAATGAGGGCTACTTGAAAGTAAAATTTGGTTTTGCTGTTCTGGATTTGTATTGCAAGATCAGCTGTATTATGACTATTGCTATTCATATTTTCATGGAATAATGTGCAATATTTTCATGCTATATCATCATCAATGCAAGTCTCTTTTGTGATAAATCCCCTTTAGCTACAACACAGTGTGATTGGTTTAAAAGAAAGCCATGTGACTCTAAAGTGTCTAGACATGAAACTGTTGTTTCATTGCTGAATTGCCATGTACTGCTCACTTCCTAAGCTCATTTCCTTCATTGTGATGCAATCAGAATTAAGTGGCTATAAAAAAAAGACTGCCATATATGGCAACAATCTAGAATTCCCCTGTTATCGATGGGGTCAACCTACTTCCTCTTTTAGTGTAAGTAATGAATATTGTTATCTTTTAGTATATAAGCAAGTGTGTTCTCAATAGTTAAGCCATCAGCTCAAAACTCCATCTAACTTAACAAGTAAAAAAAAAAAACCCACCACAAATCATCATCATAAAATCTTCAAATATGAGTAGCCTCAAGTTTGGAATACTTATTCTTCTTACTTGCTGTCTTTCCTTATCTTTGAGTATGCCTCTCTCTCCTAATGAAGAAGGAATTCTCAATCATCGTACGGAAGAAGCCAGAAAGCTGTGGAACAACGTGAAAAAATCATATCAACAAATCCAACACCTCAAATCTCAGTCCAAGCGATCGAATGCTCGTAGTGATGACAACGATCTTCAAATCGATGAAGCAATTATGGCAAACATCACAGGTGCCAAGTACATCATAGACTTGTATAAAAATCTCTCCAATCACACTACTACTATGCCTACCGAAGCTAACACCATCAGGTCTCTCCCCTTCATCGCTAAAGGTGGGTGTAGTTAATATAGCTCTTTAATAATATAGGAGTGTAGATTAATATAGAATGTTTTTATAATTATTAATTTCCTTTTTATATAGAAACACCAGTGTGTGGCGAATACAATTTCAGTTTGGCAGCCATCAAATCTACTGAGTTTGTAATCAAATCTGAGCTTCGACTCTTTCTGAACAAGATGCCATCCAGCAGCACTCATATGTACACTGCAGAGATCCAGGCCCACCTTTCCCAGGGAGAAATCTTACGCCATGATAAAGTGCAGATGAACATTGGAACTGGACGACATTATTTCGAGTTTAGTGTCGAGAGACTGATCAAATCCCTTGTTCAAATAGGTATGTATACATGTATAAAACATGTCCATACAAACACATGCACATGCATGCACATGTACATATAATGAGCTCCATTTTCAAGCTAATAAAAGGACAGAAACTTGACTGCTATTGTCTTTTCCTTGCAGGTGAATCACATGCTGTATTGACAGTACACTTATACAAGGAGGATAACCATCATCTGGAGTGCAAGGAACTTAATTTCGTCTACGAAGACTTTACAGAGAAAAACATGCCGATGTTAATCGTCTATTCCAACGATCCTTCCTTAGCAAGAGTGAATTACCAAGCTCTTGCTCACAAAGCCATCACTGAGAATAATATAGCCACCGCACCAACAAATGTTCTAACACGTCGCCGAAAGAGATCTGCCCCTCCGGCATGTGCTGTTCATCCTCTTCATGTCAGAGGGTCAGAAATCTTTGCTGTAATGGGCGAACGGAATCGATCTGACTTGCAAGTGGTTTCTCCGATCAGATACAATGCTGGAATATGTGGTGGGGGTTGTGATAGAACTCATCCACGAGATGCGAATATTCACGCAAGGTTCGTCCACGCTTTACTCGCTAGCACCTCTTTCAGAAATCGACACGGACGTTACTCCTTCACACAGTGCTGCGCCCCTGTACAATTTGAGGACGTTAGAGTGCTCTCGTACTCAAAACTTGAAGGGGAAATTATTAACATTTATAGAGACTTGAAGCTCACTAGATGTAATTGTATTGACATTATCAGCCAAATAAGATGATATCTAGTAGCTCTTTCTGTTCACTTATTCACAGTTTTTAGCTTTTTTATTGTATATACGAGTGTTGGCAAATTTATATTATTGTATGGAAGCAGAAAAATTGATTAATAATGTGTCTCTAAATTTAGAGACCACCTCTCTATTAAGGCCACTCCACCATGTCCCAACAGCACCTATTCCAGCTGTTTCAACCTCCCTAAAGAGACCACCTCTCTGTTAAGGCCACTCCACCATGTCCCAACAGCACCTATTCCAGCTATTTCAACCTCCCTAAAGAGACTACCTCTCTGTTAAGGCCACTCCACCATGTCCCAACAGCACCTATTCCAGCTATTTCAACCTCCCTAAAGAGACTACCTCTCTATTAAGGCCACTCCACCATGTCCCAACAGCACCTATTCCAGCAGTTTCCACTCTCTATTAAGGCCACTCCATGTCCCAACAGCCAGCTATCCACCTCCCTATAGAGACCACTTCTCTATTAAGGCCACTCCATGTCCCAACAGCCAGCTATCCACCTCCCTAAAGAGACCACTTCTCTATTAAGGCCACTGCATGTAGCTATCCAGCTATTTCTACCTCCCTAAAGAGACCACCTCTCTATTAAATCCACCATGTCCCAACAACACCTATTTAAGGCCACTTCACCATATTCCAGCTATTTCAACCTCCCTAAAGAGATATTACCTCTCATTCCACCATGTCACATACGTATTCCAGCTATGTCAACCATAAGTGTCGTTTTGCATTGATAAATAAATCCAAAAATGTAAAATTTAAGAATACCCCTGTAATTGTAGAATGCAGATTACTAAGCGGTGCTAATGGTACTCCTTTGATGCTATGATGACTAAACTTGTGTATGAATTAGATATGGAAATACCCATGTGATAGAAAAGGGTGCATTATTGTTTAAAAAAAATAATGAAATTTACATCTCATAATGTTTTTTATATGATAAATCTTTATAAAGGCTTTATGCTATATAAGACAAGTACAGTTACCTATTTAGAGACCACCCTATTTTCTTTAAAGACCACTTGCTTATGTCCCAATAGTTCTTGTATCATTGATTTTGACCTCTGAAGAGACTATTTCCATTAAGAGACCACCTTTATGTGGCCCAGAGGAGGTCACTATTTCACCATGCTACACTAATCAACATGATCACATGACAAGTTTAGGACAATAATCACAGAGGATATAGGTACAAAAACACATGTTTTCAAATACCGCACAGCAGGTATTTTTCATGGGGTAAGATTTTGAGGCTTGCAAAAACCACACAATTATTTTTACCTCACAAATATAATATTGTGCTGCTATAAAAATTATTCCCTTGCTAGTAGTGATGAACAGGTGTCCATGAAAATGAAAAATGGAAGTCTTGAAACTGTCATGTTGTGCTACATGAAATTTACAACTGAAAATTCCGTATGCTAGACAGATTAGGGGAAGAGTGATTCTATTTTGTAACCCATGGCTAAATCATTCAGTTCTGATGATCTTTTCTTTCTGTACCTATAAGAGGCTGGACAATTATTGGTACCCAAATATGGAGTTCTTGTTTTCAAAAAGAAGCCCACCATTTGACTTTCACTGTCTATAAAACAACAAACAAACAAACAAACAAACAAAAACTTGCAAACAAAAAAAAAAAGAAGACATTTCATTGCATATATTTATTCCATTTCCCCATATATGCACGAGTTGTGATGTATTCTGAATTAACACAACTTTTTTTTAAAAAACTACCTTGTTGCTTGTATGGTCTCTGTACTTCCTCCATGTGTAGTGTTGCAAGTAGTTGTTAAATCATCACTTATATAAGCCTGCAGTTTCCAGCAATAAGCAAAGAAAATAGAAGAATATCTTTGACTTGACTATCAATTGTGTATTTGTCATCGTCATAGTATTTTGTGGAAAAAATGAATCGATCCTTCTTATTTTGTATTCTACTAACTGGATATATTGCCATTTCTTCGAGCAAGCCTCTATCTTCACAACCAGAACATGAGCAAAGAGCTCTCAGTTCACGGACAGAACAAACCAGTGACACCGAGAGAGTTTACCAGCGATTGCAAAATCCCACCAGTAATCATCAAATGGATGAAGTTGTCTTTGAAAATGTAACAGGTCCCAAGTATCTCATTGATTTGTACAAAAATCTTACTATTTCTACTAGCAGTATGCCTACCCAAGCAAATACGATAAGGTCTCTACCATTCATTGGTAAAGGTGAGTAAAATACACAGTTTAATGTATGTCAAATGTAATTTTTTTTACATTTGTTCACTCCTGAAATAAGGACATCCCAATCAAGCTGGTCATAAAAACCGGTTGCACTATAATTGGCAGTTAATTAGGGGGTTCCCTCTATGTATGCACATATCGGCTGTAGTAAAGCTATTTTTCGTTCGTTATCTTGTAATTGTTTGTAATAGGGGAACCTGTGTGTGGAGAATACAATTTCAGTTTGGCAACCATCGAACCTTCTGAGTTCATAGTTAAATCTGAACTTCGCCTTTTTCTAAACAAAGTTTCATCTAGTAGCAGCAGCAGCTTGTATGTCGTAGAGGTCAAGGCACACCTCTCATCGGGACAGGTCCTGCAGGGATTGAAAATACTGATAGACTTTGGAACAGGGGGACGATATTTCATGTTTCATGTGGAGAAATTGATAGAATCTCTCATTAGAAGAGGTATTGCATGCTTATAATAATGCATGTGCATGCATACACAGTTATATTAATGTATGTGCAAGCACATACACATGACGTGCAGTGCATACAGATACATATGTATATACGTATATTAATGTACATGCAAGCACATGCATGTACATGCAAGCACATGCACATTAATGTACATGCAAACACATGCACATTAATGTACATGCAAGCACAGCACATTAATGTACATGCAGGCACATGCACCACACATGTATACATCCACATGCACTTCTATAAGAGGGACATCATATAGGTCCTTGGTAGTCAAAAAAATTTCTTTTCCTTACAGGTGAATCACATGCAGTATTGACTGTACACTTGTATAAAGACATCCATCTAAACGATGAAGTGGATTGTGAAGAACTTAATTTTGTATATGGAGATGTCACAGATGAAAACATGCCAATGCTAATAGTCTATTCAAACAATCCCTCCTTGGGAAAAGTAAATTATCAATCCATTGCTCACAAAGCTGGAAACAGTGTTGACAGAGTCAGTCCAGCACCTCGCAAAAAGCGATCCACGACTCCAGCATGTAATATTCACCCACTTTATGTCAAGGGCTCCGATATATTGGCTGATATCGTCGGGGTTGATCAGTTAGTAATAGCTCCAACCCTATACAATGCAGGATTGTGTGGTGGAGGTTGTAGTGATACTTATCCCTATCATGGTAGCACTCATGCTCGATTCATCCACACATTGCTTGGGATAACATCATTTAGGAATCGATATAGACACTACTCCTTCACACAGCACTGCTCACCTGTGGAATTTGGAAGTGTGACTGTATTATCACTATCGAGACGTGGAGTACGATCCATCAATGTAATCAAAGACATGAGAATAACTAGATGTACTTGTGTCGACATTATCGACTTCAAAAGATGAAGATTTGACTAAATATTCAAGATCTCTCTCTCTCTATCTCTCTCTCAATAAGTGTTGGCTCTCTCTTAAGTATTGGCATTTTTTATCATTGTGTTGGCATTCTATATTCCATATAAAGAAGGATTATCAGATCATCCTTACTCTTGATATCAAACTGACAATTGCATTGCTTCAGTTCATAACATATTGCGAAGTATTGCCAATTCTTATATGAAAAGAGGATCACAAAATACATAGAAGTAGTTTCAGTTTATCTGACATAACAACAGAATATTTGTGTCTATTTCAGAAGTGGAGGAAATGTTTTTGAAGAAGTTTTAATCCTGTTCGTAGTGTAGTGTAACATTTGCCCCCATGTATCAAAGGGGTATCGTGGCTTTTGAGTTCCTTTCGGTCCCCTAAAGGTGAATCCCTGAAAAGGCTGGAATTTGAGTCTCTTACAGTACTTCGATTTCTAAGAAGTAACTATGCAAGGTTTGCTTCGATTCACGGGTACTGTCACTTAAAATGCTTTGATCTTGCTTGTCATTTCTAAGTGGTGGGCTATCTTTGTACAGGAGATTTTCAATATGAAGTAGGTAGCTCTTAGGTGGTCTGTCATGTACAGCTCCTAAAGGGACCACCTCTCTATTAAATCCACCATGTTCCAACAGCACCTATTCCAGCTATTCCAACCTCCCTAAAGAGATCACCTCTCTATTAAGGCCACTCCACCATGTCCCAACAGCACCTATTCCAGCTATTTTAACCTCCTAAAGAGACTACCTCTCTAAGGCCACTCCACCATGCACCTATTCCAGCTCCTAAAGAGACCACCTCTCTATTAAGGCCACTCCACCATGTCCCAACAGCACCTATGTAATAGAGGTCTTTGGAGTACAGAGCATAGTGCAGTAATAGAGGTCCTTGGCATGAGGTCCTTGCAATTGGAGTGCAGAGTACAATATAGAGCATAAAGGTCCTTAACATAGTAATAGGTATTGTTGGGACATGGTGGAGTGGCCTTAATAGAGAGGTGGTCTCTTTAGGGAGGTTGGAATAGCTGGAATAGGTGCTGTTGGAACATGGTGGAGTGGTCTTAATAGAGAGGTGGTCTCTTTAGGGAGGTTGAATCTATAACTATGCTACATATGTGCTTAGAATGTGTGATGCTGTTCCTGAAGATTCCATTCCATTGCATCGAAGTTACTCCAGTAACCTTTGAACCTCTAGTCCTCATGTATGCAATCTTTCTTAGCAAAAAAATATCTGCCACTTCTTATGTAATAGAACACAGAACAGAAGGAAATGAATATGGAATTTGATTATATTCTCAGTTCATCTTTAATGTTTCACAAGAGAGAGATTTAAACAAATTTGTGATTCTTGGCAATACGTCCACAGGGTGGAGCTCGCTGGAGCTCCCTAGATATGTTGGATACAAGTTCTTTTGTCTCATCATCTCTTTGCTAATCTTCCTTCCCTTAGCAACCGTGAGTGGCAGTATTGTTGAGCGATTCTTTTAACCATTCTTCATGTGAATGAAAACATGAATGCTAACATTTTTTCTATAGTGAAGCATTTAACAGCTGGACTTTTTGTCTGTCTTTCAATTACCTGTCTCATCCACCCTATGTACTTTATACTCTTCTCTTTTTTTTTTCAAAAAATTGTCGACGTACAAAGACAGTATAGAGGTTTCCTTTGAATGATGCACTAAAGTACAGTGGGACCTCTCTATTGTGGACACAAATTTGGACCTTGGAAACTGTCCTTAGTATAGAGGTGTCCTCATTACAGAGGTTGAATGATGCACTAAAGTACAGTCAGTGGAACCTCTCTATTGTGGACACTTTGGGACCTTGGAAATTGTCCTTAGTATAGAGGTGTCCTCAATACAGAGGTTGAATGATGCACTAAAGTACACTCTCTATTGTGGACACTTTGGGACCTTGGAAATTGTCCTTAGTATAGAGGTGTCCTCAATACAGAGGTTGAATGATGCACTAAAGTGCAGTGGAATCTCTCTATTGTGGACACTTTGACCTTGGAATTGTCCTTAGTATAGAGGAGTCCTGCAGAGGTTGAGTGATACACTAAAGTACCTATTGCTTTGATATATCTTGCAGAGATTTCAATATTTTATTTGCAGGTCATATCAGACTGTGCTTCAGGTTTGCTCTTCAAGAACAAGAGAGATAGGAAGATGGTCAATGTAGATCCAAAGGTATGTAATATTCCACTACTAGAAAATAAATCAGTTGATGATTTTGGGTTCCGAAGAACAATTAAAAAGAATAGTTTGTAAGTCTGTCGAGTAAAAATATTTCATTAGTGGTAGCCATAAACAAACATTTAATAATTACCCATAACAGTAGCCATAAAAAAAAGCTGTTTTTATTGTATTAATTAACTCCAATGCCCCATGGCAAGACAGCTGATATAATTCAATTTATTGCAACCGCTAATGGTACAGGCAGGTGTGGTAGTTTGTAGTGGACATACCAGAGTTTTCACCCTAGCAACTAAATGCTGTAAATTACCTTTTTTAGGAATAAAAATTTTAAAAGCTTCCACTCATGGTCACACCTATAGTACTGTAGTGATGTGTGAGTATGTATGTCTTGCATTTCGACTATTATCCACCATGGAATTTCGATAGATTAAGGTAGTGCAGTTATAAATGTTCCTGCGAAAATGACAACTTTAATGTCCAGAGCTCATCGTGACCTTTTTGCAGTCTCGCTGACACTTTTTCCCAGAAAAAATTCTGTCTCACTGATGTGTATTAATTCACTTCTGAAATAATTTTTCTGTCTAGTTTTTGAAATATTATAAAGGTTAATTCATCCCTGAAATGAGGACACCTTTATGACCAGGACATTGAATTGTAAAGGTATTATATAGATGTGCATTACTTCATCCCCTGAAATGACATTGAAATTGTCTGTATTGAAGAGGTATGTCTGTACGTTCCACTGTGATTAATTTATGGATGAGAATTTTCAGTTTTATTGGGTGTGGTGGGCCATGGGTGGGAAAAATATGCTTTGAATGACAAGCCTCTATAATGTGTATATATAAATCATGAGCAACGTTATTCCAGCGTTTGCCATCTGTCACTCCCCACTCAAATTATCTCTTGATGGCATGTGGACAGTGGTAAAGCCAGTTTGATGAGTTTCCATGGCAAAATGTGTTGATTTGACTAATAGAATAAGAGTATGGTATGCCAATAAGCTGCCTCAGGCTCACAATGATTAGATACAAACATTGCATTGCCATCTGCCATTTGGAATTATCTCTGATTGTTTTGATATGAACTACCAATTGGTTTGCCACTGGACGTATAATTGAATTCTGTGGTTGTTTGAATTGGAATCCTTGTGGACCATTAGTGGTGAGTGGTGTCAGAGTGTTTGGTTATGGTAACCCTCCAAAGTAAACAATATTCTTCTGTGGTCACTTCTGAATCACCTGTTCTTTGCTAAAACTTTCGTGTTGGTTGAGGGAAGATATACAAACATGGAGAATTAAAAGCCACACTACTGTCTGCAGTATCAAGCTAATTTGCTATTTATTGAACCCCTCTGAAATGGAGAGGGTGATCAGTCAACAGCATGACACATGAAAGTATCCTGACAGTAGAAGTTATTTGAGTCCACATGGAAGAGTTCCATCAATCCATACAGTGGAACCTATTATAGTGAACCAGCTATTTTCTTAGAGACCAACCGATGAACAGGTGGTGTGTAAGCACATAACCACATTATTGTGAGTGGCCGGCTTCATACATGCATGCACCAGCCACCAGGTGACTGGCTCTAATAAACAAAATTTTCGTGGTTGAAAAATCCCTCTCCATTGGAGTCATTTCATGTGATCCTTTGTTCTTTCATCCTACTTCTACTTACTGCTCACTCATCAGTTCAAATAGGGTTAAAGGAGGAGCACCTGTGTCCTGTGATATGACCTCTGTGCGCTCTGTCCTCTAAACAAAAAATTGTGTAAGTATTGCTGAAGGTTATTCATGTTTGCTCAACTGGGATTTTTTCCCTTCCTTTTCTTGTGAACTTAAGGAAGCATCTGTCACTGAACTGATCTGATTGGAGAATCTACTTACAAACATATTTACTGTAGCAGTTTCTTTTTCTTGTGAATTTACTGTGGGGAAGCATCTGTGCTAAGTTGTGTAAAATGATCTGATTGAAGAACCTACTGATGTACTGTGGAAGTTTTTGCTTCCTGCATAAGTTCGCTGAAATGATCTTATGGCAAAGAGATGATTTACTGTAGATAGATTCTGCACTTTGGCATTAATTTATTCCTTAGGAAGCATCTCTTGAAGTCTTTATCTTGGAATGTAGAAGTTCTCAGAAATAACTGTGGTGGGTAGGAAGAGTTTAGGTAGTATCTTCAGACTGAATCTCGGAAGCTGATTCATGGAACTGGAACATTATTTATATTAGTGGGAGGTTATTGTTCATCGTACAGTAATAGTGTTAAACTGACACCATTTCCCTTATATGGACTTAAATAAACACTCTCAGAATGACAATACATCCATTCAAGTCATCAGTTATCAGAAGCTATTTCATTACAAGGCAGTCCCCACTCTTTGTGTACTTAGGAAGCATATTCACTTTTAGCTTCCTCTAATAATTTTCTTTTTAGCTTCCTCTATACATTTTTGTGGTTTTTTGAGGTAGCTGGCACATCATTTTTTAAGTGCAGATTCTTGGGCTTGGGTAGAGATACATGTGATATGATATAGACAACTACATGCAGCTGTTAGTTTATGGCAATGGTTAGCTACTAGTGACTGGGCAAGCATAATCATGAAAATAATCAGGGTAGCATTTTGGAGCATTGTGGAATAGAATAACTGGAGAAATCATCTAGAAATAGGTGATGGCGTGGGTTGTTTTTTTTGTTGTTTTTTTTGTATGAGCTAAACTTGTGGTTTGAATCATTTCATGAAATTGACTGCTTGATGTAGTGCTATTTTTAAAAGAATCATGTAATAAATAATTAAGTGGCCTGATAGTTGACCTTTCCATGGCTACACTTTTACAGCATGTACTATAAGTACAACCTGCAGTAACCTCCTGTGACCTCCTGTAACCTCTGGTAACCTACGGATGTCAGTGAACCTACTTTGTCTGGTGGATCCACAATAGCTGCAGTAACTGGAAAACCCACGTCTGACTACTTCAGGCATTTATTTGGCTTCCCAACATGTAAATATTAAATCACTTTAGTACATATTTTTACTTTATTTCATTCAAGAAGAACAGGGCGTGATATTGGATCTGATTTCACGGTTCTTGTACTTAGTGTTAAGTGCTTCCTGACCTCTCTTGTACAGGAAATTCATGACTCTAGCAGTCCTATGTCTTTAATCACCACATGGATTTGATCACTGCATGGCGTAAAATACTTCTGGGTTAAAATCACAGATGGAGTATTACGATCAGTAATATTATTTTGTCATTTTTTTAAAATTTTAAGTAGTTAGGAAATTGGCAATTTTAGAGTGTAAATCTCTCTCTCTCTCTCTCTCTCTCTCTCTCTCTCTCTCTCTCTCTCTCTCTCTCTCTCTCTCTCTCTCTCTCTCTCTCTCTCTCTCTCTCTCTCTCTCTCTCTCTCTCTCTCTCTCTCTCTCTCTCTCTCTCTCTCTCTCTCTCTCTCTCTCTCTCTCTCTCTCTCTCTCTCTCTCTCTCTCTCTCTCTCTCTCTCTCTCTCTCTCTCTCTCTCTCTCTCTCTCTCTCTCTCTCTCTCTCAAATATATATATAACTCTTCATTTGATTTGTGGTGAATACAAATGAGGGGTGAGTTATTCCAGGATCATTTTGTCAAATGGCCTGACGACAGCCATGCACAATTACCTGGCGCACACAAAAATAAAATAAGAATTAAAGAGGGGGGGGGGGGCAGTGAAGTATGATGAGCATGGTAATGTCACTGTGTTCTGTTATTTCTGGCTTTCCAGATCAAGAAAGATTCATTAATGGCTCCTTTAGCAGTGTTAATCATTAGTTCCTTTGTAATCTTATTTGTTAGGCCTAGGTGTTCTTTTAATTTTGTAAAACTCGATGTATTTGGTAGGCCACGTGATCCAACTTCAACAGTTAGTAGACAACACAACCTTTATATCCTTTACTACGCAAAATCTCCAGGAGATCAGCATACTTTATGGTCTTACGTTCAGCTGCCTCCTCCATTAAAGTGTCATATGGAACAGTCACTTCAATCATGGTCACAACCTTGGCATCATCATCCCACCAGACTATGTCGGGCCGTAAATCAGTATTTGTAATGTGGCTGGGGAAGTGATATTTATTGTCCAAGTCAACACTTATGGATGCAGTGGTTGGGATGGCCTCCTTCACAACTTCTGAAATTATTTGCAACACTACATCATGTCTCTTGTTATATCTTCTTAACTCCAGAGCTACTTTGCACGAGTTCAACACATGGCTCTCTCTCTCTCTCTCTCTCTCTCTCTCTCTCTCTCTCTCTCTCTCTCTCTCTCTCTCTCTCTCTCTCTCTCTCTCTCTCTCTCTCTCTCTCTCTCTCTCTCTCTCTCTCTCTCTCTCTCTCTCTCTCTCTCTCTCTCTCTCTCTCTCTCTCTCTCTCTCTCTCTCTCTCTCTCTCTCTCTCTCTCTCTCTCTCTCTCTCTCTCTCTCTCTCTCTCTCTCTCTCTCTCTCTCTCTCTCTCTCTCTCTCTCTCTCTCTCTCTCTCTCTCTCTCTCTCCTTCCAAAATCATGAAATACATTACTCTATGGTGCAATATTGCACATACATAGTCATGCACATAATCATTAAGAAGTTATAGTCACTGCATGATACTCTTTGTAAAATTATAGAGAAATCTGCGTGTCTGGCTGGGCTTAGCTAGTGAAATATGCTTTTCTGTGTCTTTGAACATCGATGCCAAGAGTCTATAGGCTAAACCAAATGCTTTGCACTTCCATATTAAGCTCTCAACACCTTGAAGCAAGTATTTCTAGGAAAGACTCCATCATGCCTACGTATTATGACTTCAATAAGCTGGTTTGAGTTATTCAATGGGATATAAGAATCATTTTGAGTCAAAGTAGAAGTGTTCATGTAATGTAGTACCCTCCTTTATTAACGACCCTCTTCATTAAGGGTACACCCCCAATTGATTTCTTATGGCAGAGAGAATATTTCCTTCTCATAAAAAAAAGATATCGTAGTCCAAAGATTCTATTGCTTTGGCTTGCTTCAACTAAAGATCCATTGCAGGTGGTTGTTATTTTGATGGATACAATTTGTATAGGACATGAAAGGATCA
Source organism: Crambe crambe (assembly GCA_963924555.1). Lineage (NCBI taxonomy): Eukaryota > Metazoa > Porifera > Demospongiae > Poecilosclerida > Crambeidae > Crambe > Crambe crambe. The sequence continues at coordinate 1,521,112 of OZ004581.1, forward strand.
GGTTTCTTAGGTCCTTGTAAGCCACTACCTATTTCTCATTCCTTATGGACAACCATCCTGAAATCTACACTACTGACCCTATGATTTGTGAATTCATGTATGCCCAGGCATGTTTCCAATACAAGAAGGTCAGTGTAGTCATGTGAATTGGTTCCCAGTCCGACAAATATAAATTGTAAAAGGAGGTAATGACAATGTATGTAGTCCTCGCACTGATGGAATGTACCATATCTGTGTCAACAAGCTCATCTCTTCCTCATACTAATCCCCATTGATGTCCGAGCTCTCACACTGATGAATGTACCATATCTGTGTCAACAACCTGTATCTCTTCCTCATACCAATCCCCATTGATGTCCGAGCTCTCACACTGATGAAATGTACCGAGCTGTGTCAACAAGCTGTCAATTTGTCATCTCTTCCTTCCGAGCTCTCACGCTGATAAAATGTACCATATCTGTGTCAATAACCTGTCAATTTGTTATCTCTTCCTCATACTAATCCCCATTGATGTCCAAGCTCTCACACTAATGAAATGTACCGAGCTGTGTCAACAAGCTGTCAATTTGTCATCTCTTCCCCATTGATGTCCAAGCTCTCACACTGATGAAATGTACCATATCTGTGTCAACAAGCTGTCAATTTGTCATCTCTTCCTCATACTAATCCCCATTGATGTCCGAGCTATTTTTAGACATGCTATTGGAGTACTTTCAGCAAGTGGGTGTAGTACGTCTGGCAGTTTCCATATAGTAGTTTTAAAATTGATGATTTCTTCCAGACTAATCTGATTCTTGAATCTGTGCTCCATGATGTTAGTGTAAAGTTTCTTTGCAATCAACTCAAAAGCTTTCTAATTCTTTAAGGCTTTTCCAAGTATCCTTTTATCAGAGAGTATAACCTGGAGTGAATGTTTCTTCCAAGTATCCATAACCCCTGTATCAGAATAATACAAGTGTCAGGATAACATTACAGAAATATTCCAAGTGTACATTTCCTAAAGAGGATAACCCCTCTATTAGAGGAATAATGTCTCTTCGAAGTATCCATTTCCTAGGGAGGATAACCCTGTATTAGAGGAATAAATGTCTCTTCCAAGTATCCATTTCTCTTCCAAGTGTCAGGGTAACCCCTCTATTAAAGAAAATAAAAGGCTAACCCCAGAATTAATAGTGTTGGGGGGTATCCCCTCTATTAGAGGTTCTTCCAAGTGACCCCTCTATTAGAAGAATTAATAGTGTTGGGGATATCCTCTCTATTGGAGGTTCTTCCAAGTGTCCATAACCTCTCTATTAGAACCTCTCATATCCCCAACACTATTAATTCTTCTAAGTGTCCATACCCTTGGGAGGATAACCCCTCTATTTAAAAAATAATAATAAATATCTCGTCCCCAAAAGTGTCTATCTTCTTGAGATATGTTCAAAGTTCTTTTCTAAGCTTTGAAGCATTTTACACAGTTCAGTCAATTTATCACATCACTTGGTGTGGTTAGTGTCATTTTAACTATGAAGAGGCTATAGTTAACCTTGAGAAATTCCCATGAACATATTAGAAGAGAAATTCCCATGAACATATTAGAATCACTTCAATAATTATTATTAATATATATATATATATATTATTATTATTATTATTATTATTATTATTATTATTATTATTATTATTATTATTATTTTTTTTTTTTTTTTTTTTTTTTTTTTTTTTTTTTTAAGAATCAAACAGGGTTCTAGCCAGGATGAATGCAAAAGAGTGGGGGATTTGGGCAATAAGGGGGTCCAAAAACATGAAATGCTAGGGAGTGTACATATTCCTAATTCAGTGATAATAGGGTGGGGGAAGGGAGAAATAGAGTGGGGGGAGCACCACTCTTCCACTCTTTGGCTAGAACACTGTCAAAGTGTCAAAGTTCGCTTTTATGCATATGATGGCTATCTAATTTGAAGCTTCATATTCATTTGGAATTTATGAGATCATGACTTTTTGACATGATATAACTTCAGAAGCTTTTCTAATTTTGGTTATGAGGTGAATTATTCTGTTTCTAAAATGGCCTATGATCCCATCAAAAATGGGAAGTCAACAATTGGTAAAGGGTAAATGACCATATATATGCATAGTAGTATGTGTTACAAGCTGCTGTGTATGGCTGCTGCATATATCACCCATGGCTGCATTTCTGAATATGGAAAAGAATCCATCTTATGTTCGTTCTCACATGAAAATAATCACAGTTATGATTCACATACATACATTCTTATTATTTTTGTGCGCTGTCAAGAGTGTAGCATTATTAGCCATGGAACTTGTGGCACTAGGATTCCAATGGGCGTAAAATGGCAACGAAATTTGATCTATTAAGTGCTTGCTTCTGACCATCCAAATTTGGCTCTGTTGACTCAGAAAAAATGGAATTGCAGGAGAAATCCATAGAATGCTCACCTCGAGGACCTTCCAAATGCGGTTGTGCTAACAACAGCAATGGTTCGTTCCTTATCGTGTTTAAAATAACTCTGCTACTTTGACCCTCAGTTGCACTTAGTGCTACGGCTTTGTTGACATTAATATAAAATGACACCATCACCATGCACTCTTCATCTCTCAACAAGGAGCCTCCATGGAAGAAGAAAAAATTCATTCCATTACAGCACTCATGTAACACGTACATGTAGTCTGAATGCCTCTATAGCCTGAAAATTGTGTGAGCCATCATTCTCTACACTGCTCCTAATGGTTTTCAACATAGCACTTGGTGTGTTGGAATGAAGAATGAATCTGTGAATGATATGGAGTCTGGACAGGCTTGTATGTACATTGGCATTGAGTACAGCGCTGCTGTAGTCTAGGAATTACTTTTGAAATCCATCATGGAATGATTTGCTTTTTCCAATATTGAAAGTGTCTCTTAATGTTGTTACTATTAATTCAAAGTCGAGATTATTAAATGGGAACCAATCCAGAAAGAATAACCACTTAAATTCTTGTACAAACTGACTAGGTAACCACATCATGTATGGTATTTGGGCAGTGGTGGCAGTATGGGACAAGTGGGTACTATCTACCTACTTGAGCTTAACAGGTGCACATGTTCAAGTCTTATGATCTGCCCATAGAAAAACCAAGTGGGATTCTCATATGTGTTGGATTGGTTTCATGGTCAGCTTATTTTACTGAGCCAAGATCCACAAGAATTTCTATAGGTCTTCCTGATTTGCCTATTTCACTAAGCCATAAGTTAGTAATTGAATTTGTGGAGAGGGATCAGATGACTTTGTTGATACAGCTAATGTATTGAGGGGGAAGGACAGCTTTAAAAAAAAATATGATGCAATGGAACTCCTCAATATGGGCTCCAAGCGAGTTTTTTGGTTATTCGTTTTTGTTTTGCAATATAATTATTGTGCATTAATAAAAATGTACATTAATTTGTGGCTCCAAATGTGTGAGGTTCCAGTGTATAATACATAATGATTAGTGTAGTAGAAACATTAATTACTTCTTTCACACACATAAGACATACACAATTTTAATATTGCGTAGCTATCCCTGGATGCCAACAAAATATTTGAGGGTGTCCATCCTTGTTTTCTATGGGCTGATCTCAAGCTGTTTGCGCAGCTGTGTTTGCTGTAGGTGATTAGCCCTCCATGCCTCCACCACTATATAAATTGTGCTGTAGGTTTTCGGGCCTGACCACAGCAATGTAGCTTCCATGGTTCTTGTAATCAGATCCAAATTTGTTGTTGCTGAACTTGACTGGATTTTTTGGGATTGCATTTCAAAAACACGGATGTAGCAATTATATGAATAAAAAAGCCCATTTTTTATTAAATTATTGATTTACCACCACCTGGCTTTCATTTAAGATGTGTTTGTGTGGACTTATATGAATGAGATATGAATTTTTATAATTCGATCCAAATCTGTTGATCCAATACATACGTAGTTAGTGAAATCCTTGGTGGTTTATTTCATTGTTATTGTGAACTATATCAGCGTAAGGATTGGTTGAATTGAATAATGGATTGAGCAAGTCATTCATTGGCTGCCACGTGAAATTGAAAACTAACAGATGGCCAATGTGAGCTGCCAGTGTGGAATTGAATGTGCATGAGAAGTGCGGAAATTCTCTCCTGGGAAAGTGGTAGTGCCAACAGGTGTTGGGTAATGCTGTGTACAGCGTCTATTATCATTTAATTGGTTAATTAAATGACCATTTTTTGTAGTCATTTTCAAAAGGAAATTCCTTTTTGTGCATTTCTACCATTGTTAGTCTTATTCAACAATGAAAAGTTACTTGAAAATAACTGTTGTAAAGCTGTAACATTAAGCATTAATCGAAAATTTCCCTGTTCTCCTGAAAATATTGCATGTATTTTTCCTTGTAACGGGACTTATATAGAAACATATTCCTAGAAATGGGGCAAGCATTACCTAATGTTAATGTGAATTTCCCAATAACATGATTCGATAATGTATGGAAACTAGTGGTCTTTTCCTTACATGCAATCTTATTGATGATAATACAGTATCCTTTTTAACTACATTCTGCTCCAATTGATAGTATTTAATTTGTAAGATGTCCTTTTCATAATTGAGCTTCAGTTGTCGTAATAATAAGTCAATGCTGGATGGGGGTGGAGGTCTGTTTCATAAAATTTAAAGTAATGCACTCCCTACTGCAGAATGGTTATCAAGCATAAGGCTGAGATGGCTGGACTCTGGAGTAGCTAGTGGCTAAGAACAATAGGGCTATGAAAACATCTTATTGTTCCCCATCAGCCACAAATACTTCAAGGCCACCACCTATCCCTGCCTGATGCATGACAACTGTTCTGCAAACTACAATCTTAAAATATTTTACCCCACAAAAATTCGCTATAATGACATCATGAAGTGGCTATAAATTAAGCTTGTCTTAGTCAGACCATTATTATCATTATTGTAGGTAAAGAATTCTCTAATGCATTTGGATTTGAATTATTATTATACAAAAGAATTCCCTCTTCCTGTATCTGATGCAATATCCGGATCTTGTAACAGACTAAATACAATGTCTCCTGCCATACATTTAAAACAAAAAAAATGATTTACTATGGAGTGTATTCTCAGCTGTTACCATAACGTTTCTTTGAAGTGTCAAAAGTGGGTGCTGCACCATTATTAAATGTTATTATAGCCACCCAACTTGATATTACCATTATAGTAGGGAATTTTTATTGGCAATTTTTGTAGATTTATGTTTCGAGTAATAATAATAATAATAAGAGTTAGATATTTGTATGTTTGACCAAAAATTGTAATCAATTTGGAAGATTGGATCTCTTATAGAGAAAGTTAGAGCAGATAATTATAGTGAATGATCATGTCAACATTCCCATCATGGTAATGAAGTTTTGATTAGGCTGAAGTTGTCTGGACGCATGCTTGCAATGTCCATTTTTGTGATTCCTGTAGACTTAAAAGTCACATGATGAAACAGCCAAAGACACAGCTGCTGTCTTTCACCTACTGTATGTACAGTGCAATATTACCCATTTTGACTATAGTCTCAAATTGCAGGAAATTTCAGCGGGAAATTATTATAGTGGGAAATTAATTTAGCAGGAAACTTATAGCAGGAAAATTTTAGTGATTAATTTAGCATTTAGCAGGAAACTATAATTATTATAGTGGGAAATTTTAGCATGGGAAACTATATTTATAATTATATTTGGTGGAGTAAAATTTCGTGGATTTTAAATGGTTCACACGCTGCTGAAACACAATGAAACCTCTGAATAATGGACATACTTTGGACCCAGAGGTATATCCTCTTTTGAGTCTTATATATTTCACATACAAAGGTACTTTTAGATGGTCCACTTTTTGAGAGGTTTATCCTGTTTCAGAGTGTCGGGAGGTTGTCCTTTTCTTGAAGGGTCCCTTATTGGAGTATTTATTATTTGATTCCTACCCCTCCCTTGCAGGCAGCTACTCCAGGAGATAACACAACTCGCATACCTATACCAACCACCAAGTACACTCAAGTGGTCATCTATGATCACATCACAAGAAGAAAAGCATAAATTTTACTCGGCTACAACTATTAAACAAAAAATTTTTATCATTGCTGCAACATAATAGCACCCGTTATCACTTTTAATACACTCACTACATTGCTATATTAATTACTTTTGTTATAATTCAGTTTGGCCAGTAAGCTGGCTTCAAATTTGAGACTTCACAGTGAATTTGAAGCATCCCATAAGGATGGTGTATGGATAATTATTGCATGCAATGTACGTAACAGCAAATCTTTCCCAGGCTGCAAAGAACAAAATATGATCCACAGGAAAACACTTTAAAGGCAAGTTTGTTAGTTGACAAGCTTTGGTTTTCCTAAATGGAAAGGTATGCTGAGATGGAACCCTTCGGAATTTGAACATTTTTGGGTGTATGCTTGTGGATAATTGGAGTACAAAAGGCTGTTTTATCAACATGCTGTTGACTGTGTTATTGCTAAGTGTCGCACAGTAACACCTGTGACACCAGGTTGTTTTTCTTTTCTTAATTGGTGGATATTCGAAAAATGGATAACTAACGGGTTCGCAGAGTTTGTTGCTACGTGATACTCATTCTTCAAGGCATCTTGTAGTCAAAGGGGTTTTTTTGTGTGAGCAAGGATGAGGTAAGATATTTCCGACTTGCTTGATTATAAAGGCTGCTTGAGTATGATACGATTACCCTGTTTCCGTGTTCTTTAGCTTGGATACATCACGCTTCGTTTGTGAACATTCTTAAGACACAACTTAAGACATTGGATCAAATATCCGTGAGGTTGGTTATTATGCACATCAGCATTCCTAGTCCTCTTCGTCTCTGTACAACATAATGGACGATTAGTTCCAAGCAGCTGACTTCAAAGTTAATGGAGAGAATTTCAGTAGCAAAACACTTAAACTAGATGTAAATTTTTTGGACAGTGGTTGAAAGGTAGATAACCTTTATACTGGATGGCTTGTAATAGGCAGCTGTGTATGCATTCAACCAGATCAAAGTGAGCACAATCTAAACCCAAGAGGCCATATTGTGTCCTAGATATTTTATAGAGAGTGCCCTTAATACAGAGAATACACAGCTGTGTTTAATATGAGACTAGAACAAGTATTGAGGGTGTCCCTTCATACAGAGAGTCCACAGTGAGAGGTTCCACTGTGTTAGTACGGGACTAGAACCAGTGTCCTGGATATAGAGAGTGTCCCTTAATACAGAGAGTCCACAGTGAGAGGTTCCACTGTGTTAGTACGGGACTAGAACCAGTGTCCTGGATATAGAGGGTGTCCCTTAATACAGAGAGTCCACAGTGAGAGGTTCCACTGTGTTAGTACGGGACTAGAACCAGTGACCTGGATATAGAGGGTGTCCCTTAATACAGAGAGTCCACAGTGAGAGGTTCCACTGTGTTAGTATGGGACTAGAACCAGTGTCCTGGATATAGAGGGTGTCCCTTAATACAGAGAGTCCACAGTGAGAGGTTCCACTGTGTTAGTATGGGACTAGAACAAGTGTCCTGGATATAGAGGGTGTCCCTTAATACAGAGAGTCCACAGTAGTATGGGTGTCCTGGATACCAAGTCACATTATTTTAGAGGTTCCTCTCTCTAAGTATTAATAATTCACCCTTGAATTAAGGACACCTCCACTTATCCCCAAGTGTGTCCACATTAATTTTAGAGGTTCTGCTGTAATGCAATTTATCATTATTAAGTGGATAATTTCCAGCCTAGTACTCCATAATTGCCCATCGCTAACTGTAATTAGATTTTGTAACATGATCAGGAGAGTTAGCTTTTATGTGAGCAGTGTACAGACAGATCAAGTAACCTTACTCTGTAGGTATTCTAACACAGTGGAACCTCTCACTGTGGACTCTCTGTATTAAGGGACACCCTCTATATCCAGGACACTGGTTCTAGTCCCATACTAACACAGTGGAACCTCTCACTGTGGACTCTCTCTATTAAGGAGGTTATTGCAGAGGGATACCGCAGAGACCGGTGTTAGCATTTTAGAGAGTCCGCACTTTAGGGGAACAAACTTGTAGGAATTCTCAGGAACACAGTGCTGGCACAATATTGGCTTATGGTGGAGTGAAACCTCTCTGAGGGACACCTGTGTGATCCACTACAAGTTTAGCTGGAAGATTGAGGAACCCAGCAAACGACAGTGGGGCTTGGTATAGTAAGCAGATTCTGCACATACTTGAGTAGCAACACTGGCTGCTGGGAGATAGTTTCAAATTTCTCAGTACGAAATTGAAATCCTACAGTTGTTATTAAATGTGACAGTACTTGGGAAAAGGTACCTTTTCGCACAAAAATTCATAATTGAGTTATTGGTATCATTTTAAAGCTCTTAATCTGGAGATTTACATGGCTTTTAATTATACACCACTTTGTCCCTGAGTTATACTTAATTGAATTTTACATCTCTTGTACATTTTATATATAGCTTGTAAACTTTACAAGTGTTTAACAGCTTTTAATGTTTTGCGCGAAAAGGAAGTACTGTCACAAAATTAATTATAATGATGTAATAGAGAATAATGATGGTCCATAATTGTCATGTTTTGTCATATAATTTTAGCTCTCCATAACTCATGATTACTAGTAGCCTTGGGGCTGAAATTTGGTGTGGAGATAGTCCAACCATTATAGAACGCATGACAGGAGTTTAAGCCAAATGGCATACTTTAGCTCTCCATAACTCATGATTACTAGTAGCCTTGGGGCTGAAATTTGGTGTGGAGATAGTCCAACTATTATAGAACACATGACGGAAGTTTGGGACAAATGACATACTTTAGCTCTCCATAATTATATCAATTACTAGTAGACTTGGAGCTGAAATTTGGTGAAGAGATAATCCAACCATTATAGCTATAACACACAACAGACATTTGAGGACACTTTTCATTAAGTGTTTGAGAAATGGATGATACAGTGTGGACCCTCGATTGTACGTAAATGATGACGCCTCCCAGATCCCTAGAGTGAAGTACAAAGTTTCACCATTCAAGTTTTCTACACATTGATAACTATTTTTTTGATGACAGCAATTTTATTCTAGTGGAATTTTTTTGCACTCTGAATTAAACTCATACACGAATAAAGGCACATTAATTTTGGGACCCAGCTTTTTTATCAGTTGTCTTCTTTTGGAGGTTATTTTGTGTTTATGTTGAGAGGTTTGTCCTTTTTGAGGGTGTTCGTTTGTTATTGGAGGTTCCACTGCCCCACGTTAAATAATTGATGGGGCTCTCTCTTATGCTCAGTTGATCACGTCGAGGACAGTTTTTATAACCTCATTATCATGGTACCACTGGTCGGTACACACTGTGTAAACGCATCCTGAATGCTTCACTGATCCCATAAAATCATCAAAAGCGAATATTCTTTGACTGCAACCTCAGCAGTGCATCTCTGTGGGCAATCAATTTCGATTGATCACACCAAAAGATTGATACAATAGAAAGCTGAAAAATTGACGATAATATAATTATTGGACGATGATCAGGTGATGACGTGATTGGTAACTTCAATTGATCAGACCAGAATATTGACACGATACAAAGCTGAAAAATTGACAATAATGCGATTATCGGATGACTATCGGGTGATGAATCGATTGGTAACTTCAATTGATCAGACCTAAAGATTGACACAATACAAAGTTGAAATTGCTGTATTATTGGATTAATCAAGTGATGATTTGATTGGTAAAAGTAGTTCTCACGGCTGTTATGGCATATGCGTAGTACCATAGAGCTACTTCAATCTAGTCATTATGAAGGAAAACAGATTAGCTAGCAGTTCCTTGGCTTTTTTTTTTCTTTTTTCTTTTTCTTTGCTTCTCCAGTTCCTATCACTTTACAACGGCTTCAGCTTTTAGTGGTCTCGATAATAGCAATTACAACACTCAATAGCTCTGTTAAGTGTACCATTACTCACTTATGATTGCCATAGATACTGATTACTACTTTAGGTTGCAATTACATAATTATTAAGCGGATACACTCAGGCTTTGGCAGAAGTACAAAATGTGAAATTTAGGGACCTGTTTGCTAGTCATATTCAGTGCATAATGCATAATACATAAATAAAACCACAAGGAGCATTTATTACTCTTAGTATAGCTCCAGGAGATAGCCTCAGGCTGCTTAGCTAATTACAATTATACAAGCTGTGTACTTACAGTGCCCACTGTTAATAATGGGTGGTCTATTGACTGGAATTAATGATCCTTAATGTCTGGAGGAAAAGGGGACAAGGAATCAGGCCACCATGTACTCTAAGTTGGTTGTGTCGTAAAAGATTCCATGGTGATGCAGATTCTATGCAGCTAGGTACGTACCTGTGTACTCTACTTAATGCAGCTGCAGGCAGCCTGCTTGGCTGCTATTTTTATTTCAAAGAGAAATCAATGACCCTTATGACTCCTGTGAAACACATGGTGGTCTGCTGTGTGTGTACCAATCAGAATCTGTGGCTTGTTAATGACTTCAAAGAAAATTGCAATGTGCACAGGTATGTATATAGGGATAATTATTAGAGTGATATTATCAGGGGTGAATCACAATTCTAACCAAGCACTGAATGTGCACCTTTTTTCTATTAATTTAAAATTTAACCTCCAGTGATAAAGGTGTCCTTATAATTATTACAGAGTAATGATTAAAAGGGTTCACCCCCCAATACTGCAATACTGTCTGGAATTGGGTCCCACTGTAGCTACGTAGCTAGTGTCAGTCGAAGAGGCAGACAAACTGCAGACATTGATAACTTCAAAGGAGTTTACAAAAATGAAAAAATGACAATAAGAAGTAAAATCAAATGGCTTATTCCTGACTAGTTCTTGTCTGTAGGTGGCCAGTGACCTGTTTATTGGCTGAGGATTAATGATCCTCATCTGGCTATAGACCAACAGTGGTTGTGATGTGATGGAATACTAATAATACACATCGACATGGGGGGGAATCGCAGAGTCCTTGGGGACTCCATCATGCTATTGCATATCATATTGCCTGTCTTCAAAACTGGTGCCATAACTATGACCTTACGGAACCCTATCGACACTGACTTCAGCTGTTATTAAATCTCTTCTTCATGTGGTGACAAAGTTCATGGGGAAATTTTTGATCATCGTGTTGTGTGTCTGTTTCGTGCCATGGTTTAGACTAAGGTATTGCTTTGAAATTATATTCATGACTATTCAGGTCTGAAACTATGAATATTAACAGCTAGTCATTGATTTTGCATGAGATCAAGCTGATAGCTAAGTATTACTTCAGATATCCTTAGGATTTCACATTTTGGACTTCAAAAAAAACTCTTAAAGCCCTCATGTCAACTCTATGTGTCCCTAAATGAAAGAAACTTCCATGGGAAATAGTAATTTGTTCAAGTTTTGTCTGCATCCATGAATGAATGGAAATGAATATCGTGGAATCCAAATGCCAGACATTGTTGAAAGTTAACGACCATGCAGAGGGGAAATTCATCTATGCAAATAGTTTCTTACAGACACACTTGAAGTTAAAGGCATTAATTTTCAGACTGAAAGAATGCAATTGATGCAATTACAGGTCTCATGCTTAGCAAGGGGACTGAGACGTTGTTGGCCAAGTGGTTCGTTTCTCATATGATTTTCTGACATAGTCTCATGAATTATGTATGTATTTCTACAAGACATTAAATTTCAGACAGGAATTTTTTATGGTGTCTACACATGGACAGGACAGGCTTGGATTTCTTCATCTTTTTAAGAAAAATTTTTTTGCAGAGATTAATTTTCAGACTGATGGAATTCGTAGTGTTGTCTTGAGGCTGTGCACTGGTGGTACACACTTCAGAACTTCAGAAGTAGAGTGGAATCCCTCAATTAATGTGGACTCTCTTGAGATAATAATCAAAAAAATCAGGGCACTTTTATGTGTCTGATTATAGACGTGTATTAAATTTAAGGGCACCTCTTTAATCAGGACATCTCTTAATCAGGACACCTCTTTAATCAGGACATCTCTTAATCAGGACACCTCTTTAATCAGGACACCTCTTTAATCAGGACACTTTTACCTGCTCCCTAGAGCTGATGTCTGCATCAATATTGAAAGGCTCTACTATATCAGTGAATATCTGACAACCTCTTGGACACCTTTACCTGCTCCCTAGCTAATGTCTGACATCAATATTGAAAGAATATCTGACAACCTCTTGGCTAATATAAAAACAACAACAAAAACAACAATAAAAAACAAACAAACAAAACAAACAAAGCAAACAAACTGTTCACATTGCAATTTCCTTGCCGCCTGAGATGAAAGTGCGATTGATGTGATGTTCTCTCAGTGAGTGTGAAAACTTACTACCACTACTGCTACCTGTATACCAGGTTGTTTGGTCTATCGGAAAGCATGATCAAGAGAAGTGTCAAAAGATGCCAAGCATTCCTAACGCATAATACAGTGATAGCCCTAGGAACCTATCAATACTGACACTTTTCAAGGACTTTCTTGGGGGTTAATTTCTTAGCTAAATAAAATTAATTATAATGGTCAAGTTGGGACCGAACAGAGAGAGAGAGAGAGAGAGAGAGAGAGAGAGAGAGAGAGAGAGAGAGAGAGAGAGAGAGAGAGAGAGAGAGAGAGAGAGTAATCAGCTCTCTGTTAATCAATGCATTAAACTAGAAATTTGATTAGGAATTGAGAAAGTTCTAGCTAGCAGTTATAGTGAATAATCAAGGTGCCAGGTGAATAACTTTTTATTATTAACAACCTGAAGCGAGTGGTACTGATTGAAAGGCTTCCAAGCCACAACTCTGCTCAATTGTCAGTGTAAACAGATGTGAATACTACACAATTATGCATTCCACCACTACTAACACTACGATGAGAGTATTGTGCGCATTGTATTTTACACTATCTTTGCAATCCAATCATTCTTGTTAGTAGAGCAGTGTAGCATGTCACTTGATCCTTTGCCCTAACTTTCTCATTCTGGACCAAATTTTAAAACACCAGCAGAATGCTGATCACCCACTCTATGAGCTTTTTTTAATTTTTTTAATTTTATTATTTACTGACTAAACAATAATATTAACTCTAGACATAATCTCCACATTTTTTATACCACTAAATGTGAATATTGTTCTTTAGCTATCATTGAGAAGTAACACCTCACTGTCCAAGTTTCAAGGCCCTCCACGACTCCCTTTCAGAAATTCATGTCACAGATAATGGCAGGTCCGCTATCTCCCTGGACATTAATCCTGATATGTATTACTACAAACTAGTCAAAAGGATTACCCCTAGTGATGATAATGAGGACCAAGAAGGGTGTGAGTTTACAGGTCCGTGCACTCCACTGCACTGTGGTATGTAGAAATAAATGTGTTTTACATCCACACTGTGATGAGACAGCAGATTTTCAACAGACAGAAAATAATTATGCCAAGTCTTCTCTCTTAGCTGCATGCTGGTGTGCTGCACATTGATTGGATTACCCAAGTGACCACACCCTTTCCTCTCCTAGTCTAAATGATAGCTTTTTTCCTGTTTGTGCTGGACTGTTAATAAATTGAAGATCTCTTGGAGATTGTGGAGCGTTTAAGCACTTTACAAGGCCCATATTTATAATATACTGTCTTACGCCTCTGCAAATGTATTTAGCCGTAGTCATAGCGTTCAGAACCATGTCAAAACACCAGAGCAAGTTTATCAAAATTTTGGAAGATGTCTTTATCCAAAAATTGATTGTGTTATAGAAAAACAAGCTAACCCCCAGCCTGGCATTTCTGTTGCCTGGAGGCAAATATTCCAATGCAGATTGGTATGCATTTTTGTGATAAGCATTCAAACTCATAGCCTGGGGCAAGCATTCAAATGCTGGGATATCTTCAGGGAGAAGTATTTGAACAACTTAAGCCGTATCTATGTCCTTAGTTAAGTTATCCATTAACCCCCCTTCCAAGCAACATAACGGTGGCCTTTCAATCAGAGAAAAGCGATATAGTAGCATTCAATCACTAACAGCTGAGTAAAGCTAATATTATGTTTTTCAAGAAAGTTTTACCTGTCATTTTCAATATTAATCAAATCAAACGAGAAAAAAGGTGCAGAAAATGAAGTTTTTTAAAACTACAATGGTGAAAGTTATCATAATGGCTAGTGATACAATATATGTACAACTAATTATAACATGTATGATCGGATAAGATGGGATACATAGGAGGTAATGCACAAAACTCAGCTCTGAAGCATGACACAGAATTCATATCAGTGCACAGTGGAATGGTATGACTTGTTACTTAGTATGATTGATATATAACACATAGAGGCAATATTTGGATGTTCTTTGGTGAAGCTTGCTTTTTTTAATTATTTTTTTAATATTAGTGACAAAAAAAATGAACAAACATTATGATAAATATTCTCAGATTTATAAAAATAATGGACCTTTGAGAGTGATATTGGGAAAGTTGTAGTCTTTTTATCGGTGCCTTAAATCCTATGAGAAATCTGCAATGTATATACACTCACACTTTGTAATCTTCATATTCGGAATGATATGTATAGCCACTCCAGTAGCTGATCTAGCCAGAACATCTTGTTGTGTGTATTCCACTGGTGCACAGCATTCCGTATAGTTGAAGTTGTTATTCTGCTGCTCAATAAAGTCGGATATCCCTAACAGCACATGGATGAAAGGAGCATGGTTGCTTGGAGCATTGACTGGAAATGTCCGACTACATCCACCCCCACAGATCCCTGCATCGTACTGGTCAGGAATAACGACCTCAAAAGTGTCACCTGGTTGCTTCCCAACTAGTTCAGGAAATATCTTTGAGCCTTTGACCCAGAGAGAGTGTCTTGTACATCCTGGAATGGTAGAGTTGCTGTTGATAGATCTTCTTCGCCTCTTTCGTGTTGTAGTTACAGGAGTACCAGTGGTGGAGACCTCATCCAAGGTTCTCTTTGCAATAGCCTGATAGTTAATGTTCTTCAACTTGGGATCGTACGAGTATACAACCAACAGAGGTGTGTCCTCCTCGGTGAAGTCGTCATATGTGAATTTCAGTTCAGTACAGGCCATTTTTTCTCTTGCCATGTAGCTGTTTAAATCCTTGAATATGCTCAATTCGAGGAAGGCATATGATTCTCCTATAGAAATTTCAAAATAAATATTGCTGAAATCCATATTAGGTGATAAAGGAATGTTTCTGTAGACATGTCATTAATTAAAAATAAGCCTGTGAAATTTTGGCAATAGCAAAGCAGGGAAGTTTTAAGCAGCAATTTAGCAATATCCATCAAAGGCTTTGTAGTCTTTGTGAAGCTGATTTAAGAGATTATAACCCATAAAAAATCACTATTGCTACAACGCTGTAGGTACATACCTTGTGCCACTAGTGGTCTCACCAACTCCTCAACGTTGAACGTAATGTATCTTCTAGTGGTTCCAGCCACTGCAACTTCCTTTGGAATAGTCCTTTCTGATGTTTTCTCTGTGATCATGACAATATAATTATCCTTGCTATTTGGAATGGGGTCCAGGTAGAGATGCAATTCTGCTTGCAAGATAAATTCGGTCGAGTTGACTGGTTCTAGACTGAAGTTGTACTGACCACATGATAGGAAAGCTGCAAATAAGAAATGATAATGTTACTAATTGCAGCATAGCAATCATACAATGGTGATAGTGCACCTGCCATTGTTAGGTTAGTGCACCTGCTATTGTTCGCTATGTTTCGCTATGTTCAGCAACAATAACAAGAATTATCTGTTTGCATCATAGATTCTTTTCAGGAGCTAAAGAATTCTCTCTTCCTAAAATTACGTCCCAAATGTAAAATGCAAAATTGACTGCAATAAAAATTTGCATCCATTGAGGAAAAACCACACATCTATATCTATTCAAGAACAGCCTCAAGTTTACACAGCTCTTTTAGATTTTGCATCTTACATTGGACAACCAACTTGCAATTCACTGTAATGTGTGCAACTATGCAAAAAGAAAGATAGTCCCCAGCAACAACAAATCTCTACAGGCAAAGTTCCCAGCAATAACGAATCTCTACAGGCAAAGTTCCCATGACAGCAAAAATTTCCATGCTGAACTCACTTTTAGAGATAGGGAGAGACCTGATGGTATTAGCTTGGGTAGGCATGCTAGTAGAAGAATTGGTGAGATTTCTGTATAAGTCCTTGATGTACTTGGAGCCTGTGACATTCGCCAGGAGCGCTTCATTCA
Organism: Crambe crambe; assembly: GCA_963924555.1. NCBI lineage: Eukaryota > Metazoa > Porifera > Demospongiae > Poecilosclerida > Crambeidae > Crambe > Crambe crambe. Next base: position 1,537,401 of record OZ004581.1, read on the forward strand.
CCTCGGCAACAGTTTGCTGATTCGAAACAGTCTTTTTGACGCGAAAGTGATGATGCTCCTTCACCATTCTTCGGTAGGTTTTCTTTGCGTTGTTCCATAGTTTTCTGGCCTGATCCGTTAACGGGCTGAGAGGTGCTCTCTCATCTTCGGGCTCTTGTAAAGACGCAGGTTTGCTCTGAGACGTGCAAAACCAGCAGGTGAGTAGCAGACCAGCTAGAAGAAGTCCTAATCTTGCTGTAGGGTTCATCTTAGCGATTCAGAGGCAGTGAAGAACGGGATACTGCTCGATTATGCAGACGTAGAAATAGCTAACACAACACTGTTGCTCTTCTGCAATCAATGTTTCAGACTTGAGTTGAATGTAGACTCCTCCACCGGTTCCTCTTTTATACTGATCTAATAAAACACGCGGCCACTTGCGTGCGCATATATCTACGCGCGTCATGAGTGCTAAAAATAATAAGCTGATGTACTTCCCCTAGGCCAGGTTCGGTCATGTAAATAATTCCAGGAATTTAATTTAGCTGCAGGTTCATGCCAGTCTAGTTATAATTTGCCCATCTTCCAACAGAGAGAGAGTATCTTTTTTTCCACCTAGATCCTCAAGAGAGAGAGAGAGAGAGAGAGAGAGAGAGAGAGAGAGAGAGAGAGAGAGAGAGAGAGAGAGAGAGAGAGAGAGAGAGAGAGAGAGAGAGAGAGAGAGAGAGAGAGAGAGAGAGAGAGAGAGAGAGAGAGAGAGAGAGAGAGAGAGAGATTTTAAATAATGTCTGGACTTGGAGTGCAGGAGAGCTTTGAATATTGAGAAGTATATAGTGGACTCTCTCTAATCTGGCCACCTATGGGGCCAGCAGAAGTGTCCTGATTAAAGGGGTGGCTTCATTTCGGGGGTGGTTTTGTATACTTTTTTGAATTAAAGTGTCCTGAATACAGGGGTGGCCTCATTTCAGGGGTCCCGACTGTATACCATGCCTATGATAATAATGCAATGCATACCTCAGTTGCCTTTCAGCTGTCTCTTGCATTCCTTCTCCCTTTAAGGTTCATTAAGGCAAGAGACAGCTGAATTAAAGTCTATGTCTGCACTCACACAGTTGCTCCAATTAAGTCCAGACTTTCATCAGAGAAGAATTCTTACCTCCTCTTCCATGTAGGTGCAGCATTGTTGTGTCTGAGACACTCCCATTCTGTGCACGCTAGGTATGGTGGGTGCAACCCACTCCACACATGAAAACAACAAACTTGTGGAGAGAGAGTATTAGCTAGTGAGTGTGTGTGTGTGTGAGAGAGAGAGAGAGAGAGAGAGAGAGAGAGAGAGAGAGAGAGAGAGAGAGCAGTAGCTAGTTAGTTTAAGTGAAACGTCATTCATTCTACTAGTATTGAGACCATGTCTGAGAACTCCCTTTCTGTGCATGCCAACCCACTCGATCCCAAAAGTCTATTTGCATTCACTTGGCACCTCGATCATTCCTATAACTGCTAACTTTCTCAATTCTTAACCAAATTTTTAGTTTGATGCATCAACAGAGAGCTGATGATCCACTCTCTCTGCTGGTATTTGAAATTTGAAAATTGGTTAAGAATTGAGACAGTTATAGCAGTTATAGTGAATGATCAAGGGGCAAGGTGAATGCAAATAGACTTGAGATCACCTTTCACTTTTCTAGCTATAATTATTCTACCTAGCTACACTTCAGCTATTTTTGATAGTAAAGAGACCACCAGCGATATCACTCCACCTTCACCACGTCCCAACAGCACCTGTTCCAGCTATTTCAACTTTCCTAAAGAGACCACCTCTTTTTTGTTCATGGCCCATAAGCGATTGCAGTAGTACATACTTGCATCTATATAAGCATACAGGAGTGTGGAATGTCTGCAACAGATGGAGTAGCTAGAATATTAAGCTTGTGGACTGCCATTTGCCTGTTGTAGGTTTAGTAACATAATAAAAGGGATTTAATAATCAAAATCCAATGAATTCTTGCTTATTATAGAATGGAATGTAATGCAAGAAGCTTTTTTTTTTTCAACTGTAGCATGCGATTTCTCAAGATAAACTGTGTGCAATGGTGATCAAATGGTGACTTTCCTGCGATGTAGACAAAATTAGGAATGGAAAATTCTTTTCACAGTCAGCTCTAGGCCACAGCAAAGGCTATCCTTGTGGCACATGATTGGGGCGGGGGTATGGCATTGACTGTCGCTAGCAAGCATCCCAATCTTGTGGAAAAATTGGATTTCCCTCACCCACGAGTTTTGAAGAAGGAACTCGGGCACTTTGAGCCCTTCCTCTAGTGCAAACCATAATCAGGACACTTTTCTATGTACCTTTGGAATTCACTCCCAAAAATTGATGACACTCTTTCAATTCAGGAGGACACTTTCTTCCTGTCCATAATTGAGAGATTCCAACCAGAACCCTCTTAATGAACACCCTGAAAAAAAAAAATTCTCATGAGAACAAATCTTAGAGAATGAGATGGGTCTAATGTACGCAGTGTCTCCATTATAGCTAATTGCATCAATTTAATGAATTAATTCTATTAGCTAGAGCCATTCCTTTTCTTTCATATTAATTGGCTGCATCATGCACAAAATTGCAGACAATAAAGATTTGATTAGGCCAATCAGTTAGTGGAATAGCATCAAGTTAGTCATGGCTGATTGAATTACAAGCATTCATGCTTTTATTAATCTGATTATTGGAGTGGAGCAGATATGGAATGGGACATGTCTATATAGCGTATGTACAAAATATCAAAAATAATATTAGGCATAGTGAAGTTGAAAGAGGATTCTACGATACTTCTATCATGTTCTAACTGTGCAGTTTCTTCTCATGGTGTACCTTGAAACTGAGCATATGCACTTGCTCCACTATATGCTTGTATTTCCCTAGTACCACACTTATGCATGCCTTCCTTAACCTTATCCTGAACTCCTGGGTCATTCCTGATCAACTGTGGCCGTTAAAGGTTTTAGCTGTCATGCTCCCGCCCACCTACTGAATATGAGCTCTAATCGCATCAATGAACCTTATTTAACATAAATCAAAATATTTTGTAATTATTATGCTTATATTAGCTACAGCAGTATGCAGTAGTGTTAAAACATTTTCCCTATGATTGTTTTGGTCGGAATAGGTAACTAGATTTCTGAGGAGTCACAACTTTACTCCACGCTAAACAAGTAGTGAGTGTATTGGAATCCTCTGGTTGCATAATAATAGAGTATAAGTTTGTAAATATTAATGGCGATCGCCTCTTTCTCTGTGGGCGCGCACTCCATGCCTTATGTGTTTGACCCCTGTATGGTCAGTGCAAAGGTCAAATGAGTGATCATAATACACTCCTTAATTAATTGCAAATGGTGAAGCAAATAATTATTAGTTCAATCATTTCTCAGACATATTGTGATGAAATTCTTCCAAAAAATTCCGTCGTGTGTTCCATAATGGTTGGACTGTCCAGGGCTGGATCCAGGGGTGGGGTTGAGGGGGTTACAACCCCCCCTTTTTTTGTTCCCAAGTTAAGCCTGTAGACAATTTGACCAAGCCTACTTGCTTAGCCGTGTCTATTTTACTTAAACAACTTTGTGTTCTGCTACAGGTAATTAACTAATGTGGCTACTGCAGCCATCATCTAAGACTATGGCCAAGAGTCTATGTATACATGACACATCCATTTTGGCTTGCACTTTCAAAGTCACACATTAGACAACTCAGTGCATAAACTGTGATTTCCTCCTGTGACTTGCATGTGTCACTTCAAAGATATCTTTTGGAGTACTTTGGCTTACATTTTCAAGGTCACACATTGGTGCATACTAACCGTGATTTCCTTCATGGACACTTGTATCACTTCAGAATTTGAGTGTAATAACTAATTTTGAGATGCTTCATCCCTTTGCCTATACTCATGCTATCATATAATGCACACATTTAGGGACTTCTTGGATTCAAAGTTATGACATTACAAAATAATTGAAGCAAAAATACTAAGTGCTCAAAAAGTGGTAGCCAGCAAGTGAAGCCAACATGGGTCCTCCAAATATCTTTCTTGCACCCTTCCCCATGGCCCAGTGTGTGTGCTCCTAGTCCTGCAACCCCACGTATCTAAAAAATCCTGGATCCAGCCCTGCTGTCTCCACACCAAATTCCATCCCCGAGACTGCTAGTAATCACGAGTTATGGAGAGCTAGAAGATTGGCCAAATTTCTACCTGGGACCGTCAAAAAGATGCATGGGTCCAAGGCCTCAAGTATAACATTTTAACCAGAAGAAAAACATTCAGATTATTAAAGGAATCCACAGGGAAGGAGTTCCAACTGAACACATAGTGACCCTGCATGCATGCACATTAGTATGTACATTACTACATACGGTAGGTGTCTATTGGAAAGTGATGCCATGTGTAATTAATTATAACAATATTTATGCTGATGGCTGTATTTAATTCAATAGCAGTAGATAAAACACTATCCTATAGTAGCTAGATATGTGTGCATAACCTCAAATCTGTTTTTCACTTTTATTATTAAATTTAATAGCTAAATCAAGAGATTATGTTGAGCTGCAGCGACTCAATTCCCCTGACATCTCTCTAATCAGGACACTCTTCTTTTCGCAATATTCACCACTGAAATAATAGTTATGAGGACACCTCTCAGTTCAGGACATCTTTCTGATCAGGACACCCTTCTGATCAGGACACTAGATCAGGACACCTTTGCTGTGGTCAGGATACCTTTCTGGTCCACAATTGAGAAGTTCCACTAAACTGACCTGAACTAATATCAAAAAAATGTGTCCTGAATATGGGGATGTCCTGGATAGAAAGGTGTCCGAGTATTCTATATTATTATCCTTATATATTTAGGGTTCACCTACGTACGGAATCCAATGTAGTCCAAATACCTCCTCTCTTTATAAACTCTGTAACTGTGACTAAAATCTATTATTATTGAGATCAACACAACAAAATTATCTCTCTGCCTTCAGTATCACTTTGAATAGTCATAACACAGAATATCAGCAGGCTCTTTTTGGTATATACATTTTGACTTTGCAATGGCTTTGATCATTACCCACCTCTATAATTATGCACGTGCTACCTCTCTATTCAATTGGGATCACTAATAGAAAACAGGTACCGCATATCCATTATCGAAACCTCTCTAATAAGAACCATCACTATAGAGACAGGTGTCATGTGACCTCTCTAATAAGAACCACCTCTCTATTCAGACTACTTAAAATGGTATATAACTATGAGAGAGAGAGAGAGAGAGAGAGAGAGAGAGAGAGAGAGAGAGAGAGAGAGAGAGAGAGAGAGAGAGAGAGAGAGAGAGAGAGAGAGAGAGAGAGAGAGAGAGAGAGAGAGAGAGAGAGAGAGAGAGAGAGAGAGAGAGAGAGAGAGAGAGAGAGAGAGAGAGAGAGAGAGAGAGAGAGAGAGAGAGAGAGAGAGAGAGAGAGAGAGAGAGAGAGAGAGAGAGAGAGAGAGAGAGAGAGAGAGAGAGAGAGAGAGAGAGAGAGAGAGAGAGAGAGAGAGACTTCACCACATCCCAACATAGAGCCACCTCTCCTTAAAATGGGGTCACCTTAAAAAAACAGGTTTCAGCTGTTTAATCATACCACTTAGCGAGGACCAGGTTTCATTGTTTATGAGATGGCACATTTCAGGATGGTTGTCATACAAGGACCTAAGAAACTTGATCCTTTCATTTCCTATAGCTACGATTGTGTAAATCATAAAACAAAAAAAACCATCCTGACAACCAACCCGTATAGTATAGAGAAGGTTTCACTATCCGAGAGCTCTCCAATAAGCTAGGTCACTCACTATTATAACAAGAAATAAAAAGGCCATGTAGGGTTAGTCTGTACTTTAACAGTTTCTGTCAACAAAAATCAAAATTATGCTGCCTTCAATAATAATCCCTACATCACTACCTCCCACCAAGCTGCTTTAATTGTTCATGTCAGTATAAAGTGTTCTGATAGGTTTTATTACATTCATTATGAAACGGTTTTTACCCCACTTCTCTCTAATCACGACGTCACTTAAAAATAGAAACCGGCTTCACTGCATCCACCCATTAAGTCTCTATTTTGATTGGACCCTTAGGTGGTCGCTATACACAAGGTTTCACCATAATCAATACAATATCTATGAGGAACTCTTATTCTTTAGAGTCATGTGATGAAACATACATTATGTAACAAGATGTAACAAGGATTGTGTATTATTTTGACTTGACTAACTCGATCACAATCGCTGGATCAGTGGAGTCTCCATAAGGTCATGTGGGTAAATTATGTTCTATTTTCTCTTGTTTACTGCAAAGAATTTCAGTGTTTTCGAAAAACTTATGTCATATTTGTATGTTATGTGGGTACTTAAACGCCCCAAAGACTTGGTGGATTATCAGAGGTGAGGAGGCGGTCCAGTGCAACGTGTAGATTCTGTTATATTTACGGATAAGAATCCTCATGTTTTGCTTGACACCCATTGTAAGATATCTCGTTGATAAGTTTTAAGAGAGGAAGAAGATACACATTCAGTTGTGTACCAAAAGGAGTGTTTACTGATAACATTGGTAAATTTTGCAAAGTATGTAAATGGACTCGTGAAATTAGCAATGTAAACAAAGCCAAATGTAAACATGAACGAATATTGTTTACAAACTGGAGTTAAAATACTTACAGTGGAACCTCCAATAAAGGATACTCCGAACCTCTCAACAAAGGACAAATCTAAAAGTACCTTTGTATATACACTCTATACAAAATAACCTCCAAAAGAGGACAACCTCTCTACAAAAGACAATCTAAAAGTACCTCTCTAATAACCTCCAAAAGAAAGGACAATCTAAAAATACCTTTGCTACACGAAATAACCACCTCCAAGAGAGGACAACCTCTAAGGATAAAAAATCTAGGTCCCAAGTGTGTCCGTTATTTGGAGGTTCTACCACTGTAGGTTCTTCCTTCTGTTTATAATAATATGGGTAATGAGTTTTGAACAGTGGGATTCATGCGTGGGAGTGCACTGGATGAGTAAGTGTTTGGTCTCTAGTGGGTGTTGTGCAAGAATGGACAATTATTCAATTTCTCTGCCGAGGGCGTGTGTCACCATTTTGAGGTTAGACATCATAGTCAAACAGCTCAGGACAAATCACTAATTCAACTAAACCTAATTATTATCCAAATATGATGTGCATGTTTTCAAGACTGGGAAAATAACATCGTCTGAGAGAGAGGTGTCTATATATTTCAGAGATATGTCTAGAACCTCATAATTATGTAGTGAATTCACTCCTGAAATAGCCACTTTAATCAGAGTGATCCAAGACTCCACAGTAGCAGCTATGTATCAGATTCATCAGCCCTAAAAAAAACACCCCCCATATATATTATTGGCTATAATGATTTTTCAATGGTCCAGAAACTGAAAGCTACAAAAAAAATGTTTATTTAAAAACTATAATGAATTCTGCTTTTAATAATCACATGATTCATTGAAATATTGGAAGTTTTACAATCATTTTTTCAGCTTCAGGAACAGGGACAGGAAGAGATAGTTAGTCACCATCATAACAAAGAAAAGTAGCTCACTTGTTGGGAAACAGGTTTTTAGTGTCGGTAAACATCTTGGGAAAGAGTTGAGTCAGGTTAGGATCTGAGTTTTGAAAGGACACACAATGTGGAGTCTTACTCGGATTAGTTGGGACTGGAATGCTTATGTATTAGAATAAAGCCCTCTAATTAGTGGATCTGAGTTTTGAAAGGACACACAATGTGGAGTCTTACTCGATTAGATCTGGATCTGACGTTATTTGGGACTGGAATAATTAACGGTTGCAGTTCTCTATTTCTCACAATCGATCTTTGATGTGTCAGTCTAGATCCTCTAATTAGTGTGAAGGATTGATACTCTGGATCTATAATACTATTGCAGTTTAGATCCGAGTAGAACCCTCTAATTAGTGGATCTAAGTGTGAAGGATATAAAACAGTACTCCAGATCTAACACTATTGCAGTTTTTTTCCTGTTGATGTGTGAGTGAGTAGAACCCTCTGATTAGTGGATCTGAGTTGTATTATTGTGTAGGTTGAAACCCTCTAATTAGTGGTATTATAGTGCGTGTTGAATTAGAGTGAAACCCTCTAATTAGTGGTATCATAGTGCAGGTTGAATTAGAGTGAAACCCTCTAATTAGTGGTATCATAGTGCAGGTTGAATTAGAGTGAAACCCTCTAATTAGTGGTATCATAGTGCAGGTTGAATTAGAGTGAAACCCTCTAATTAGTGGTATCATAAGCATAATTAGCTACAGTTTTGAACAGTGGATGTCAATATTAACACTCAACTTTGTATTGTGTGTTCATACTGATGTCAATATGAACACTTCCCTGAACACCAACTCATAAATCTGCTGTGTTTACACATACAGTGGAACCTATAATAAACACACTTCTTGGACCCAGCCATTTGTCCTTTGTAGGAAGGTAGTTCTCTTTCGGAGGTTATTTTGTATAGAGTGTATATACAATAGCCAATAGCCCTAAAACAAACAAACAAACAAACAAACAAACAAACAAACAAACAAACAAACAAACAAAAACAACAAAAAAAACAACAAAAAAAACAAGGATAACATTCTAGTGGGGCTGACCTTAAGGAAGTTCTGAATGGATCATCCTAGAGGTGATCTCTCATCACAGAAACCTGTGTGTGATGGTGATTCCATTACACATACATTGCATAGGCTTGACTGTAGACACTAGACTTGCATAAGCTAGGGGACAGTAGCTAGAGGCCATAATCTTGTAGTAGCTAGAGGCCTTATCTTGATATCTCCCACACACCCCACACTGCATCAGTACAAAACCTATATCAATACCGTATGTGATCTCATCGGTCAATCTTCAGGCCGATAAAAAGTGTCTGAGTTGAATCACTAATTAAGAGGCACTTGTAGAAGTTTTTACCACAGAAAACGTATTTAGCAAATATCAAGCACCCACTTAGTTACCCGCCCACTTCTTAGTTACATACGTAAACACACGGTGCGAAATCAAAGGGCTCTGATCAAGTTACATGCAGTGACTTATAGCCGTGGCAGACACTCTTCTCTCTCTCCTGTCTCGGAAAAAATTAAGGGACTGGCCCCATAAACTTCCTGTAATTCTATATTGCTATGGCATTGCTATGGCATCAATTGCTATAGCACTGCATGTATATGAAAATAAATAATAACATCTCAATTCTTAATGAACTAGTTTTTGTGTCCAAAACAAAACTCCTGAAGGTGTTCATAATAAGGTTTCATGCCATAATTGTAGCAGAGTTGGAATTGCAGTAACTTCTAGACTTGCTTTAGAAATAGTGTGCAAGATTCACCCTAAGGAATTCTAGTCACCATCCATCTTATTGCAAGATACCTATTGGTCTAAAAGGTCTGCTGTCAATGGACTTAAAGAAATAATGAGTGGTTATTAATTTTAGAGATGGTGCTGACTTAGCAATGTCTGTCAATTGCTTATCTAATTAAATTAACTGTACACAGTTCATGAATAAAAAAGGTGGAGTTTGTTTTTCAGAGAAAGCGAATTCTCTTGAGCAAATGAAAATTTGCAATGGGTAGATATTGCAGCAGTAAGCACAATAATAATTATAAAATTTTTTTTTGATAAGACAACAGTCTCCAGTCTAGAAATGATAATTACGTATGATAATTTCCAGTAAAACCTGTTTGGATACAGTCGTTTCTGTTTGCATCCTTTATTACCATGACAACTGTGGTCATTTTAGTATCTGTTGCTGTGGATAAACCATGCACCAAAATGTCGTTGGTATGGTAATTGATGCATGCAAACACTCTATATAGGCAGTTACTATGGAAATATACTCCAGGAGTTTCATGGATTTAGGTCATCTTATGCAACCAATAATTGTGGAAGTAGCTCACTGGGTTACTGCACTCTTTTAGTTTTAGTGTAGGAATAAATAAAGGACCAGTAAGAACTTCTTTTTCATATAATAATTATCATATGCTGTGATGAATATAATTATAGCGCTATTATTAGTTTATATGCTGTGATGAATTTATTATTTTTCCATATATGGAAATCAATAGTGCGTCCATGAATATTGTATAGTATGATTGCCATTGTATGTGAGCCAGCTGTATATTGCTTAGCAACCATTGTGTGAGTTTTGACCATGTGTATAATGGTTATGTTCCTAAGAGTAACTAATCATGTGATCTGATGCACCAGAAAAAACAGCTGCTAGACCATGCCTCAACGTTGTACACATGCATGCATATAATTAAAAGCATACTTCCTATTTCCCCATTCTCATCAAAGTTAGATACATGAGAATTAAGAGCTGGGGGAAAGGGTTTGAACATATGAGGAATCAAATGCTTTCATTTTGGCTTCTTCCTTATATACTTTAGCTCTCCATAACTAGTAGCCTTGGGGCTGAAATTTGGTGTGGAGATAGTAAATGATCTACATACAATTTAACAGATTTGGTAGGACCATCTCAGCCCCCTTAAAGTAGCCAGATGCATCCACACTTATGCAAACTGACTTGACAATGCAGATTTTATATGAGTTATATGAGTCCAACCATTATAGAACACACAACAGAAGTTTGGAACATTTTCATCCAAACAAGTCTGAGAAATGGTTAATTTCCTAGCTACCGACCTTGACTATCAAGACGCATGATGGTGTATCCTTATTTAGAGCCCTGATATTCTAGGAAAAATGATTTCATGGGAAAAAATGTACGTCACAGGGGAGGGTGTGTGCCACTAAAAAGAAGCATTTTGGACAGGATGAACATTTTTAGCAATCCTGTAATGTGCCATATGACAGCCTATGATCACAGATGATGTGATCGTTCTCCTATAATTATCCAGATTGCCTAAAGTGTTTTACCAGCTCCACTGTAACTTTAGTGCATTATACTGAGGAGGTCCACAATAGAGAGGTGTACTTCAATGCATCATTCAACCTCTGTATTGAGGACACTTCTATACTAAGGACAAAATGTCCACAATAGAGAGGTTCCACTGTACTTTAGTGCATCATTCAACCTCTGTATCGAGGACACCTCTATACTAAGGACAATCTCCAAGGTTCCAAAGTGTCCACAATAGAGAGGTTCCACTGTACTTTTTTAGTGCATCATTCAACCTCTGTATCGAGGACACCTCTATACTAAGGACAATTTCCAAGGTCCCAAAGTGTCCACAATAGAGAGGTTCCACTGTACTTTAGTGCATCATTCAACCTCTGTATTGAGGACACCTCTATACTAAGGACAGCTTCCAAGGTCCCAAAGTGTCCACAATAGAGAGGTTCCACTGTACTTTAGTGCATCATTCAACCTCTGTATTGAGGACACCTCTATACTAAGGACAGCTTCCAAGGTCCCAAAGTGTCCACAATAGAGAGGTTCCACTGTACTTTAGTGCATCATTCAACCTCTGTATTGAGGACACCTCTATACTAAGGACAGCTTCCAAGGTCCCAAAGTGTCCACAATAGAGAGGTTCCACTGTACTTTAGTGCATCATTCAACCTCTGTATTGAGGACACCTCTATACTAAGGACAGCTTCCAAGGTCCCAAAGTGTCCACAATAGAGAGGTTCCACTGTACTTTAGTGCATCATTCAACCTCTGTATTGAGGACACCTCTATACTAAGGACAGCTTCCAAGGTCCCAAAGTGTCCACAATAGAGAGGTTCCACTGTACTTTAGTGCATCATTCAACCTCTGTATTGAGGACACCTCTATACTAAGGACAGCTTCCAAGGTCCCAAAGTGTCCACAATAGAGAGGTTCCACTGTACTTTTTTAGTGCATCATTCAACCTCTGTATTGAGGACACCTCTATACTAAGGACAATTTCCAAGGTCCCAAAGTGTCTACAATAGAGAGGTTCCACTGTACTTTAGTGCATCATTCAACCTCTGTATTGAGGACACCTCTATACTAAGGACAGCTTCCAAGGTCCCAAAGTGTCCACAATAGAGAGGTTCCACTGTACTTTAGTGCATCATTCAACCTCTGTATTGAGGACACCTCTATACTAAGGACAGCTTCCAAGGTCCCAAAGTGTCCACAATAGAGAGGTTCCACTGTACTTTTTTAGTGCATCATTCAACCTCTGTATTGAGGACACCTCTATACTAAGGACAATTTCCAAGGTCCCAAAGTGTCTACAATAGAGAGGTTCCACTGTACTTTAGTGCATCATTCAACCTCTGTATTGAGGACACCTCTATACTAAGGACAGCTTCCAAGGTCCCAAAGTGTCCACAATAGAGAGGTTCCACTGTACTTTAGTGCATCATTCAACCTCTGTATTGAGGACACCTCTATACTAAGGACAGCTTCCAAGGTCCCAAAGTGTCCACAATAGAGAGGTTCCACTGTACTTTAGTGCATCATTCAACCTCTGTATTGAGGACACCTCTATACTAAGGACAGCTTCCAAGGTCCCAAAGTGTCCACAATAGAGAGGTTCCACTGTACTTTTTTAGTGCATCATTCAACCTCTGTATTGAGGACACCTCTATACTAAGGACAATTTCCAAGGTCCCAAAGTGTCCACAATAGAGAGTGTACTTTAGTGCATCATTCAACCTCTGTATCAAGGACACCTCTGTCCCAAAGAGAGCGGTTCCACTGTACTTTCACCATTCAACCTCTGTATTGAGGACACCTCCATTTAAGGATAATTTCCAAGGTGTCCATAATAGACTGCAGTATGAAGAGCAGAGTGAGAGAAATTTTTCAACATAGACACGTGTTATTTTCAGCAACCAAATATACTTTCTCACCAAGCCAACACTTGATTATCTCCTGGGCTAAAAAAAATGCCATCAAAATATGATCATGAAAACACACTCTCGTGAAACAATTTATCCCAGATCTGAAATTCATCTTATAAGGAATAGTTTGCCACTAGCATTGAGTTAACAGTTTTACCTTTACCCAGAGCTGAAAAATATGTTATTAAAAATCTTCATGTGAGAAAGAAATTCATCCTCACAAGCATTGAGTTAACAGTTTTTCTGTGAAGTGAAAAAAAATTTTTTAGGGTGAAGAATACCCAAATATGTCAGTTACCCAGAGCTGAAAAAAATCACAAAATGCAATCATAAAAATCCTCACATGAGAAAGAAATTCATCCTCATAATTTGAATTCATCTTATAAGGTATGCTAAATGACCTGTTTATCTTAGCATTAAGTCAAACATTTTTTTTCAAAGTTAGCATGTGTGTGTGTGCGAGAGAGAGAATATACTATATATACCACATAAGAGAGAGATGAGAGAGAGAGAGAGAGAGAGAGAGAGAGAGAGAGAGAGAGAGAGAGAGAGAGAGAGAGAGAGAGAGAGCAATCAAAGTGATCAGGATTACTGACATCATTTGTAAATAATGATACAGTTAGAAGACTTCTAATTTATTTCCAAGGGAGAAATCATACGATGCATACAGCATCAGTGGATACGTCTGTCACTTTTACCTACATAACAATTATACAGTAACTGTATAATTATGGTATTCTCCCCCTGGGAGGCCTCCCTGGGTGTGGTGACAGGACTTCCCTTCTTGTGTACCACAGCAAAGCATAATGCTGAGATCATCAGGACATCGAAAGTCTAACAGATCAGTAAAAATGCTAACGTAGCTACTATCTCAGTCATACTTTCAAAGGGGGGAAATATATTTTGTCTGAGATAACTGACATCCTGCATCCACAATGCAACAAACTTGACTTCTTCTTTGTTGTGAACGGCCTCTCCTTAATCTCACAAAGACAGAATCTTGTAGTTAATAGTTGCACACTCATAATGGTTGGTATAAAAAGTTCTGTTAATAAAATTAATGTAAAGGAATCCTTTTGGAGAATGCAGGGATCTTGGCTTGCAAAGCTGGAGGTCTTTTAAAACCACAGTTGATACAAACCTTTTGTTCTTCTGACCTGGGTGATTTCTTTAGGTCCAGCAGTTGCTGTAACAGTGGACTGGAGAATGCAGGGATTGTATATAGAAGAATATTTGGATTTCATACAGATCAATGTTGTACGTAAGTAACAGTTGACTGCTAAATTACATAAAGAAACCTTTAATCCCAGCAATCCTCACACTGAGCACTGAAGCTGGTAATTTGCTGTATGTGCATGAAGAAGCACTGCCTGTTATATTGCACGATCAAAGAAGCACTATGATTCTGCAATGGCTTGCAGAAGTCTGTGAAGAAGAGAATGATGGTTTCTGTTGGGTACTTACTGTTGAGTGTGAATGGGTTAGTATTTTTGTTGACATGAGGAAACACCGATGGTTCTCAAACACTGTCTGGAGTTTTATCAAAGCAGAAAACATTATTATGAAATTAAATGGCTTATAAAATTTAATGATAGCTACTGAGAGTGAGAGAAAGAGAAGCTTAAAAATGTGAATCACTAGTGTCACATGCTGGAACTAAAAGGCTGTTTATCATAATATATCCTATCAGAGTGTGTGGGATAGCTCAAGTCAAGCGTAAACAAAATCTATTGACTCATGGCACCAGAGTACTGATCACATCCTGTTGAAATAATTAGCTAAAACTAAGCGCTAACAAACTCAAGTGCCCGCCATAACAAACACAAATTTGACGGTCAAAGTAGGTGGTGGTACAATAGCTGAACAGACCAATTAACTCAAGCACATCGTCATAACAATTAAATCATGCCTGTGAAAAGCACATGGTATTTATAGCTAATTCAAGCACTCGTCATACACTCAAGATTTGCTCATGTGACCTACTAGCACCATCCAATAAAGACTGCTATTCAACTTCCCTAAAGAGACCACCTCTCTATTAAGGCCACTCTACCATGTCCCAACAGCACCTATTCCAGCTATTTCAACTTCCCTAAAGAGACCACCTCTCTATTAAGGCCACTCCACCATGTCCCAACAGCACCTATTCCAGCTATTTCAACTTCCCTAAAGAGACCACCTCTCTATTAAGGCCACTCCACCATGTCCCAACAGCACCTATTCCAGCTATTTCAACTTCCCTAAAGAGACCACCTCTCTATTAAGGCCACTCCACCATGTCCCAACAGCACCTATTCCAGCTATTTCAACTTCCCTAAAGAGACCACCTCTCTATTAAGGCCACTCTGCCATGTCCCAACAGCACCTATTCCAGCTGTTAGGACATGATTATGTAGTTAAATAGAGAGGTGGTCTCTTGAAATAGCTGCTGTTGGGACATGGTGAGGTGTCCTTAATAGAGAGGTGGTCTCTTTAGGGAGGTTGAAATAACTGGAATAGGTACTGTTGGGACATGGTGGAATGGCCTTAGGGAGGTTGAAATAGCTGGAATAGGTACTGTTCGGACATGGAGAGGTGGTCTCTTTAGGGAGGTTGAAATAACTAGAATAGGTACTGTTGGGACATGGTGGAGAGGTGGAGGTCGAAATAGCTGCAGTTGGGAAATTAGCATGGTCTTAGTAGAGAGGTAGTGGTCTCATTATTATTATAAGTTGCTGATGTTCTGATAGGACAGGCTTCGCAGTACACCACATTCTGTTGCAATCTTACATTGTATGAGTTTGCAGTTCCTGCATGACGATGCAAAGATAGAAACGCTGACGTACCATTAAAATGGACGTCGGTCAAACATAGAAGCACCTCGCATTCATCAACAATAGAAACACAACATCATTTCATCTGAACAGAAACACTTCACAATATCACATCATCTGAACGTGCCTAATTCATGTTTTGAAACAAACAATTAAAATCTGAAATTTTTTTTGTTCAAGTAAGACTTCCAAGTGGATGCTATGTAAGTTCCACACGGTATAGTCTCCATACCATGGCCTTATTTGTCCATCTCCTTGCCCCAGTGAAGGGAAATAGGGAGCTGGCATGAGGAGGAATCATTCCACAAGCTGTCAGGATGTATTCAATTACAAGGGAAAATCCCAGGGATATCCTCACAAAAGAAGGGCCTAGTATACACTAACAACATTTTGCACTCAGATCAATAGGAAAATGACCTTTTGTCCAACACAGTGGCTGCTATATATACAGAGGTAGTACAGTGGGACCTGGTTGTACTAAAGGTCACCCTTATGGGACTGCTACTATACAGAGGTGACCCTTTTGCACAGTAGAACCTGGTTATAACAGTCACTCTGACCCCTTTATTCAGTGACCTCTGATACTACAGTGGGACCTGGCCATATGGGTCACCCTTGGGACTGAACAAAGTGGCTACTCAAGCCAACTGCATTGAGTATACCTAACCTTGCACTCTAGTCAAGTCATGTGACTCAAGTTCTCATGTGAAGTGGCAATGTAAAAGAATGTACTACTTCATTAGAACTCACTTTATACATACCTTTCCAGGGGTCAATGCAGGTTGCTTAAATTATTCATACATGATATAACATTTCCAAAGTGGATGATGTAAGACTCTCTTAAGGACCAGAATAAGTGTCCTGACTAGAGAGGTGTCCTGATTAGGGATGAAGTGGATAAGTATTTTAATCTAGAGAGGTGTCTTATGCATTTTGGGGGTGAATTAATACACATCATGATCTTGATGGGACATTCATACAGGACCAAAATGTAAAATCTCTGCCTTCCTTATAGGGACTTAAGAAACCCAATACTCTGTTAGTTAGTGTCCTATACTATTGTATTGTTTACTGACCTCAGCTATCTACTTACATTCTGCAATCTCCTGTATTGAGGTACAGTGGACTCTGAAACCTCTCAACAAAGGACAATCTTTATCTATACACAAAATAACCTCCAAAAGAGGACACAAAGGACAAAAGGCTGGGTCCCAAGTGTGTCTATTATTTGGAGGTTCCACTGTACTCCCGAGGGGAGGAAATCATTTTATAGTTGTTTTTTTCTTGCGTGAAATTAGAATTGGTTATCAATATTGACTCGACTTTAATTTTCCTAGAGTAAATATTAACCAGAATTGAATTTAAAACGTCTCAATATCAAAATGTCTTTTCAGAGGAAAATTAGAGGAAAGAGGAAAGCAAAGCAGCAGCTTGTTGCCATCATGTGTACTAATTCTCATGCAAAAAAGACTGACACAGCAGCTCTCTGCTGGTGAATCATCAAAGGATCAAATGGAATCTAGGCTAAATTTAGTATCTGCTGATACAGTAATAGTAACTAAGGTATGCTGTTATGGGGGGATGAAACGAGAGGGAGATATCTACCTACCTGTTATGGGAGGAGAGGAGATATCTACGGGTGTTATGGGGGGATGAAAAGGGACCTACCTACCTGTTATGGGAGATGGGGAGATATCTACCTACAGCTGGTCTAAGCCACAATATTCAATTTTGTGTCTGCAAAGGAAGTTCTTTGGCCTTAAAGTGGTGAGGATTTAGTAGTGTCTGGGACATACATGCTTGCACACTCAGCAAATTTCGTGCATTCCAATAATTATTAGCCACCGGCCACATCCTGAAAGAGATTACATCATATGTTTATATGTAGGTCAACCCACACAGGAACCACAGGTAAACAGCCTGAGGGCATGAGAGTGGAGACAGCTTTTGCATTATCATCAGATAGTGCACAAGAGACTGGAGTGTGTTTACTACAACAACCAAATAGCCATAAAAGGCATCATTCTAGGATCTGGTCCTCCTACCAGACACTAGACCACGTCTCTGAGCAATATCAACATCATCATTATAAAGAATACAGAGGCCAAAATTATGCACCAGTTAACATAAGCAATTGATATTGACTGGTATGATGGTATAGTTTGTCCTAACATTTAACTGGATCAGTGTGCATTTTGACAAGTGCTTTTGTCCTGACAAACAAATAATGACCATGACATATGCCAATATTGGCCGGACACTTCGAAAGAGGACAAACCTCTCAACAGTCTAGAAAGTACTTGGTACAGTAGAACTTCTGTTGTTCTCTTTTTGTATAGAGTGTATATACAAAGGTACTTTTAGATTGTCCTCTGTTGAGAGGTTTGTCTTCCTTCTGAGGTTTCCTACTCTTGACAGGATGTTTGCTATAGCTCGCTGTCGGTCCCAACTACAACTGTACACAGTACAAGGCTTTAAAAAATAAACAAACCAGCAATTATCACTTTAATTAACAATCAAGAAAAAGAAATTAAGAAATGTAACGTCAAAAAAATAACAACGAAATATGAATTCGGAATGGAAAAGAAGTGACTGCTACCAATTTCAAGAAAGAGGGAAGAAAAAAACATAAAACAAAACTATCTTAAAGTATAAATGTTGTTGAATCTCCTACAATTTCAAAATATTAAACTATTTGAGTGAGTCAGACAGAGGAGTAAGGTATTATACAGTTATGCACAGACAGTAAAGAAAAGTGGTAGAGGATCTACGAAACTACAGAAGCAAAAAACATTTTAAAGGGGGTATTTTTAACAAGTTACTCTAGTCATCAAGACGTGCCATTTCAGAAGTGTAGATACCGATGGATTCCATGTCATGCAGGACAAAGTAAATCTGAGTGAGTTGGGAACTCACTGCTGCTGTGAAGTAGTCCTTGATGCACTTCAGGATGGTAGTGGCTGCTGTCTGCTTGGGGAAGTTATTTCTGAGGAGGGTGAAGGGAGAGAGGAGGGGAAAGGGGGAGGAGATAGGAGGGGAAAGGAGGAGGGGAATGGGGGAGGGGAAAGGGGGAGGAGAGAGGAGGGGAAAGGAGAAGGAGAAAGGGGAGGGGAAAGGGGAGGAGATAGGAGGGGAAAGGAGGAGGAGGAGAAAGGGGGAGGGGAAAGGGGAGGAGATAGGATGGGAAAGGAGGAGGAGAGAGGAGGGAAAAAAAGGGAGGGGAAGGAATAAAAGAAAGAAAAATCAATCAATGATATACTTTCCCTAAACTATGCACTATTTAGATGAATCACACACTAGGGAGGGTATATTTCCTTCTAAACAACAATATATAAATGAACTATGCATTATTTAGAAACATGAACCACACACTAGGGAGGGAGGAAGACACGAGTTTTTTTTTCTCCTTATAAACAACATAATATGTACATAAACTATGCACTATTTAGAAATGTGTTAAAACAAGAACTCAGTTTTGAACCATGAACTATACACGATTTAGAAATGTGTTAAAACAAGAATTCAGTTTTGAACCATGAACTATACACTATTTAGAAATGTGTTAAAACAAGAACTCAGTTTTGAACCATGAACTGCACTATTTAGAAATGTGTTAAAACAAAAAAACAAGAACTCGGTTTTGAACCATGAACTATGCACTATAAGGACAACATTTCTTAGGGGGGGAAATTCCATTGCAGACAAGATTTCCATCCACTGGTTCAACTATAAGAATGTAGTTTTATCATCATTCGTTCTGAACCACAAGTTGTGCACTATTTGGAACAAGATATCCTGGGAACCGATAGACCTCATTTCATTAGTTCCAAATGTAAACTGGGCACCATTTACAAATGTTTTTGACATAATAAGCCGTGGCTGTTCTTAGAAACATCACATCATTCCAAAACAAAACTGACATGAAAACTCCACATCAGTTCTGAATCACAGTTCATGCACCATGTAAACATTAATCAAACGTGGGGGACATTCAGATATGTTATGTTTTGACTATAATACTTCCGTCATGTCAGGCATAATACAACTTATCTATAGTGACCACCTCTGGGGCTACATTCTCAATTAATGGAGGTGGTCAGAGGTCAAAAATCACTATTGGAACATAAGCATGT
The DNA here is from genome assembly GCA_963924555.1 of Crambe crambe. NCBI lineage: Eukaryota > Metazoa > Porifera > Demospongiae > Poecilosclerida > Crambeidae > Crambe > Crambe crambe. Next base: position 1,557,204 of record OZ004581.1, read on the forward strand.
GGTCTTTAAAGAGAGATGGTCTCTTAATACAGGTTTCTAACTACTGACTGTAACAGTTTCAGGAAGAAACTGCACAAGTTTAGTGGTATAAACACTATATCAGCTCATTGAGCTCAACCTTTTCTGGGACAGCTGTCTACATATCTCAACACAGACACCTATGGGAAGATAGAACAAGATCTTCTCTACTCCTTTGAGTCAGTAACCTGAAGATTACTCTGACTCTGCCCATGCAACTGTCACCCCACCAGCCCATAAGATAACTAGCCGAGACTTATGGTCCAGGATCTCTGGAATGCACATGCAAAGAAATCTTTGAATGCAGTACTTCAAGGCGTATCATAGAATGTGATGCTGGTATCTAAATGCTGCACTCCAAGGCTGCAACGAGCGGCTATGTCTGTGCTTTGAAGTGGCAACATTACATACACTCACTTCATGGTTACCCTGTGGCCTGCTGCTTCTATGTCGGCAACCACCTCTGTACCTTCACCTGGGTAGTGTATAGAGATCCAGGATATGAAAGGTGAAAAAAAGTTGCCGATAAAGAATGCATTTACTTGAAACCTTGGAGTGGTTTGCACCACATGATACGAACAAAACGAAATCACTTGTGCTTTTAGATAAACAGGATAGGCCTGTTTCTCCAGTTCTATGAGATTTCCAGACACAGTGTCTCCTTTGCTCTCCAAAAGAAGTGGTTTGGACTCCAAACCAATCGTTCTCTTTCTGACCAAAGTAGCGGTTACACTTATGGGATGTCGCATTGAAATCACTTCCTTGTGATGTAAAAAGTTAACTCCTCTCTCTCTCTATTAAGTGTGAGGTGAGGGGAAAATACATTCTTTTTTTCCCCCCCATCCTAATTAAATTATAAAGGACTTCACATCTTGGTAAGGCCCTTGGTAACAATCAATGTCACGTCTACACTTCAGAGTGGGAGTCAGAGACAACTATCTGCCTTACGAAATTAGATTAAATGATTGTATCTTGAAATCGTCCAAACTGTGGATCACATTCACAAATCCTAGCGTCTATACATCCTAAGTCAGATCTTTGCTGAAAAAATTCCAGACATAATGTTACCATAAGAACGAGGAGAGAAAAATCACAACTTGTATGATCTAGGAGCTAGACAAAATACTGCTGTACGTAATAGAGAGAAACAGGAAGAGAGAAAAATTAAACCTTTCAACGTTTGAACATTGCTTTTTGCACAATGAATCTCTATGGGAACTAGACTAAAGGGCGTTGTATGTAATTGCTTCTAAGCAACGAGGAACACCCCTCTGATCTGTCTAACCATTATTTTGATCACAGACAACTGGCGGCTTCAATTAAGCCATAAGAATAAGAGAATATCTGCCCCCTCAGACAGTCCGACCATCACCTCCACTAGGGAATTGCACAGCATTGCAGAGCTAGAAATAGTTGCTGCTCACTGGTCCTTTTCCAAAAAAGGCAAGTATTACTAATGGCCGAATAACAAGTCATTCAAAAAAAGACCATATTTGGCGATGGAAAGAGATAAACGGTACATGTGAGTGACAAGAAGCTATGCAGTGTTAGTTGGTTATGAGGCACAGACTTGGAATGAAATATACATAAACACAGGCATAAAACACCACCTTCATATATTCACCTCGGTAATCATTTACATCACCCTCAGTCCTTAATTCCATGAAGAACCCCATTGAGAGTGTCTGAAAATGGTGAAATTCAATGCTTTTCTATAAGGAAGTGGTGTCGTATTCTCCATGAAATAGGCTCTTATTGCCTGTGGTGTTACCACACTCTTAATACTGTATTATGCATGATTACATACAAGAGTTGGTGATAGGGCATAAAAGGACACAGGTGTCGTGTGTAACAATACAGAATTGCCCATTTCTTATTTTGAATCTTTCCCAAGCATGTGGGAGAGGAGCTCCATCGATCATTCTCTGACATGTTTGAGTACTGCTGGCTGAGGTGTCCTATGGTGAACAGTCAGTCTGTGGGTAGGTGCCTTACTTGTCATACTAGATAAGAGACCTAGCCACACTACTAGAACAGGTGGCTTCATGAGACTGAGCACCTGATTAAGGGACTAAAGATCAAAGCACACTATGCATACCATTTTCTAAATAAGGTTAAAGAGATGGTCTAATAGTTGTCATATAAGAAATATCAAGGCAGAAGGGAAGCTATGAAGGATTTCCAAGTGTTAAATTCCCTGAGATAGTCACTGGAGGAGGCTGTTCACACATTGTAATGTAATCATCATAACCCAGTTATAAGAAGTCAGCCATTTTTGTCCTCCACTCTTCTTGTATTAACAGTATGGTTGGGTTCCTTGAAAAATGTCTCAGGGGGAAATACCAGTGCAAGTATGCTAAGACTCTTATCTGAAATATTGTAACCAATTGTCTTATAGCAGTGGTTCCTTGTCCTAATAGGTTGTATTGTGTCCTGAATGCAGAGAGTTCACTTAGAGAGGTATGTGACCACACTACTAGGGTGAGCTTGTATTAAAGGAGCTGGCATTACAAAATGTGAGGTTATCCCGCCCCTCTTAAGAAGTATATGACCAGACTTACGCTCCACTGGCTATAGAAGGGAAGGCAACAGTTGAAAGGTTCTTGTTTTCCGCGAGAGTGAGACAGTTCTTGACTGCCTTCTCCAGGGTGGACACAGCGTCTTTGTCTGACCACTTTGGACTGTGCACATGGATAACATGCTTGCAAGGGAGGGTGTCGCCCGAGCCACTGATGGCAGCTATAAGAAAGATGCGAACCATTAATTTTTTTAATAAAACATTTTGAGTAAAGGGTCGTGTCAATAGCTAATTGGTAAAGGGTCACCAAAAATAAAAACTATATAGAATAACAAATGGTAAAGGATCTCCAAAGCAAAACTCTCTAGAATGGAAAATGGTAAAGGGTCTCCAAACAGCAAATATAATACAACTGAGCTGCGCATAGCTAGCAGCCCGTAGGTCAATTTTCCTCTACTACAGCTCCAATATGATAGACCTACTGTACGTACCATCTCCAAGTCCCAGGCTTTGCTTCTCTGATAGTTCCTTCACAGCTGCTTCAAAACTCTCACCTCCAGCTGTTTGCAGAGAACTTCCTATAACATGCAGGAGCACACCAATAAATAAATTTTAAAAAAATAACAGAGTAAAAATAAAAACAATTTACTCTTTACTAGATAGCTGACTCTAAGAAGAAATGTAGCCCCATATCATACAACAATTTGTAGCCCTATAAAGCATCCATATCATACTTGGAGATTTCTAACTCACCACACTGTCCTCCCAAGTGGAAGTTGTTGTTGGTAGGGTGGACCACAGCATCCACTGTCAATTCACTAATGTCCCCTTGGATCACAGTCAGCTACAAGAAAGAAAGAAAAAGATGAGATCAATAATATTATGGAAGAGAAATTGATCCGTCTGCAAATGTAGCAAATAGATGTACATGCTGCACTGACTGCATATTATGTACCTTTTGACCCAAGAAAAGTGTCTTCTCAGAGAGAACTGCAATACCTGACTTCTTCTGCAAATGTGTGGTGTGTGAGAGAGAGATGTGTAATGAATGAGAGAGAGAGAGAGGAGAGAGAGAGAGAGAGAGAGAGAGAGAGAGAGAGAGAGAGAGAGAGAGAGAGAGAGAGAGAGAGAGAGAGATGTATAATGAATGAGAGAGTGCGTGTGTGCGTTACCTTTCCTCCTTTCTTTCCTTTAGCAGCGGATGATTTTGGTGCTGTTGATTTTGCTTGGGTCTTTTGGGCAGTTTTAGGAGGTGCAGTTTTGGGGGGTGCAGCCTTAGGAGCTAAGTGAATAAGGGATGGAAGGGGGAGGGAGGAGGAAAGGAAGAAGGGCGAGACAGCGCAAGAGGAGAAAGGAAAGAGGGAGGAGGAGTAAGGGGGAGGAGGAAAGGGGGAAGGAGGAATGGAAGAATGAGGAGGAAAGGAAGAAGGGCAAGGTAGCGCAAGAGGAGAAAGGAAAGAGAGAGGAAGAAGGGGAGGAGGAAGGGGGAGGAGGAAGGGAAGAAGGGAGGGGAGGAGCAAGAGGAGAAAGGAAAGAGAGAGGAGGAAGGGGAGGAGGAAGGGAAGAAGGGAGAGGAGGAGCAAGGGGAGAAGGGAAAGGGAGGAAGAGAGGAGATAAGAGACGAGTTCTCTGAGCAATAAAGGTGTACTAAGCACTTTCTAATGTACTAACCACTCTTGGCAGGAGCTTTGGGGGATGGGGGAGGGACATCTGCTTTGGGTGGGCGTGGCTTGGAGGACTTGCTACTCCCTTTTCTCATGAGGAGGACCTCGTTGATGTGAGGCAGAACACCTCCTTGACTAATGGTGACATCCTTCAGTAGCTATCAACAGTAAAGTCATAATACACTTAAAATGAAATTCCGGACATTCTATGTCCCATTGCAATAATATATAAGTCACTCCTGAATTGAGAACACCTCTCTCTAATCAGGGCACTTTTCTATGTCCCATTGCAATACACCTCTCCACGTTTAGTCCCAAAGAGTGGAGGTTGTTTGCAATTTGCAACAGGTGAGCTAAAGCAAGGCCAAGGAACAAAGAGTTTGTATAAACTGTGGTTCATTATCCTAAAGGTGGTGAACACGTGGTTGGCTTTGTTATTGTGGTTAATTAAAAAATTGTTCAACATTATTAAATGGGTAAAGTGTAATCAGAGAGAAATGTTCCAATAGGTAAAGGATCACTAAAATATTGTTTGTTGAAGCAATCAAAGTGAAATCGAAAGAGGGTAAAGGTGATAAATCTTGTTATGAATAAAAACTTACTCTGTGTAACTCATCATCATTAGCAACTGCCAGTAGAATATGTCTTGGAGTGATCAACTATGTGTGTATAATAAAGAGTGTGTGTGTGTGTGTGTGTGTGTGTGTGTGTAGAGAGAGAGAGAGAGAGAGAGAGAGAGAGAGAGAGAGAGAGAGAGAGAGAGAGAGAGAGAGAGAGAGAGAGAGAGAGAGAGAGAGAGAGAGAGAGAGAGAGAGAGAGAGAGAGAGAGAGAGAGAGAGAGAGAGAGAGAGAGAGAGAGAGAGAGAGAGAGAGAGAGAGAGAGAGAGAGAGAGAGAGATTATGTTAACAGTGGACTAATAGTATAAGAATTCAAAGGCAAAAACCGACTGGACATGGAAACATAGAAAATTGTCCTGTTATTCCAGTATAGACGGTCAAATAGGTCAATTGATAACCCATGGCATGATATACAGTACCTTTTTCTTGTTATCTCTGGCTGCATTTCCTGCCAATTCCAACACTTCAGCACAGAGGTACTCCAGCACAGCACTCATATAGATGGGTGCACCCACGGCAACACGGCGCTTCAGAATGGACTGCTTCATGTACCGATATACTCTAAGAGAAAAAGACAGAAATATGTCATAATGCCCTGGAGGTGTTATCTCCTCAGGGTATTGAAGCTCAAGTAACTTCTTTGTTATGTATGCTCTTAAGTGAGTAGTACCATATAACTATACACATAGGCTACACAAATATACTAAAGGTTTAGACGCTCACCTACTCACGGGGAAGACCACTCCAGCTTTTGCTGAGCGGGACACGCGCTTTCTTACTTTTCCAGCCCTTCCTGACATCTTAAAAGCTTAAAGAAAGGCTTTATATCCCTCCAAAAACTCTCTCCGCTTTTCAAAAAGAAACTAATTATAAGAAGTGTAGCTATGACGTCACAGCTGTCGCACGTGTGTACGTGTACTGGCGCTTGTTCTAAATTAAGCGCACCACCATCTGCATAGCTATATAGAGAAGCCATCACGATTCTTCCACGTTCCAGAAGGCTCCGAGAAAGCTAGCAGTGTGTGCCTGATTGCTAAGCAGAAAACTAGTGCCCGATTGCTAAGTGAGCGCTCGAGCTAGCAATATTATGTAGCCGACCCTTTACCAACTAATACTGATACAGCAAATTACTTATTTTGTAGTCGCCTTCAACGCCATTGTAGAGCTCTTCGTTACCAACAGCCTGGTCCTGAATTTATACTTTTTATTCCTTTTCAGGAGGGGGTGTGGTAAAGGGTCATTTTGGATCAGTCGACATCAGATCATGTCGGAAGATGAGGTGATGAGGAAGCGTTTGACAGTGGAGGGAGACGGGGGAAGTGACGACAAGAGGATCATGTCCTTTGTCAAGACTTTTATCCGCTGGTGTCAGGCGACATCTCTCAGTGAGGAAGAGGTGGAGGCCACATACCAGAAGATGCTGTTTACCCTAGGTAACAACCTTGTAATCAAGGAGATGTTGGTAAAAACCTCGTAACAAAGATACTACAGTAGGTAACAGTCTTGTAATCAAAGAGCTATGATTATAGGGTGGTCCTAGTGTCAAAATTAAATAGAGTGGTCACAGTGGAACTTCCAATAATAGATGGTGACATTTCAAAAAGAAGACAAACGTCCCATCAGTACCTTTGTGTGATACAAAATGACCTCCAAATAAGGGCACTCTCTTTACAGTCTCATTATCATCTGGAAGTTCCTCCGTGACCATCAGTACATACTTGTTCCCATTATGCTCAGGTCAGTGTAAATGTTTGAATGATAATATTATGCTCAGGTCAGTGTGAATACTCCTTCTGCAAAACACAGCAAGTGATGGAAATGAACAAGAAAGAGATGGAACGATACGAAGAAGTATACAGGTAAGTAGCTTTACACATAGTCCTAGGGACTCAAAAAGTGGTCTTTTGGTTTGTCCTCACTGCAGGCAAATTGAGTCAGAAATCGAAGCAGCTAAAAACCAGATAACCAATTTCAAGGAGGAGCTGGAGAAAGCAAGGATAATCAGAAGACACAGGCAGGAATATGATGCTTTAGCCAAGGTATGGTACATTATTCTTATATGGTAAGGAGTAGCTAAACCGTTACCATATGTTTGATGACCCTTTACCATTTGATGACCCTTTACCTTAGTTATAATTATGGTTTCTCACTTGCTTTCATTTACACAAGTCAAAATTTGACCCAGTATAATACTAAGCATTCATTTATGTCTGATTTTCCCCCTGAACCCACACAGGTTATTCAAAAACAGCCTCCACGGCAACAATCACTCCAAAACATTGCAGAGCTTGAAAAGAAGCTTGAAAAGTTGATATCAAATAGAAACTCGCTCAAACTGAAGCTTGAACTGAGGAAGAAGCAGTTCCACCTCCTAGTGCAGTGTGTCCATCAACTGCAGGACATGTTGGAGCTGGGAGATCAGCAGGATAACGAAGAGGACTTGGACACCATGGATACATCTTAGCTAGTGGTCTATACAGTAACAATACTGGACTTCATAATATCCTCCTAATACTGTATCATCCTATCATGACCTTAATTATAGAGAGCCTGAGAATCAATTTGTTGTGGAGTGGAACCTTGGACCAATAAAAGACACTCTGAAAGAGGACACACACTTCTCAGACTCTACAAAATCATGAACCTCCAAGGAGGACAAAAACCTCTACAAAGGACAAAAGGATGGTCCCAAGTTTGTCCATTTATTTGGAGATTTCACTGTAAAACCAAACGCGACTGCTGGCCCTTGGATGGAATGTTTCCTCCTGTGGAGTTTAACCTTTTCCAATGTTACATGCCAATTTAGGCTGAGTGTGGAAAGAGATGTTTCACAGTTGGATAGCATTATTTGCTTTGGAATTTGAATTTCCTGCATGATAAAGAAATGGGGAGCTATTTAAAGTCACTCTAAATACTTGTGTACAAGTAATCGTCTGTGTTTTCTTGGCAGCAGTAGGTGTCTCCCATGCAGTTGCTACCAAGCAAACAGTCATGCTACAGCTATTTGACCTCTCTTGGAATGCCGATTAAAAATATTTATTAGCTACTAGGACCTTTCAACTGGAAGAGTGTCCTGATTAGAGAAGTGTCCTGATTAGAAAAGTGTCCTGATTAGAGAGGTGTCATTTCCAGGAGCTAGCTAATTAATTATGCTGAAAAAAAAATATTGTAAAAAATATATATTATGCTGAAGTATATGGAATTACAAATTAAATTAACTTCGAGAGGATGTGAGATTATAATTATTATAGATACAATTGTCATACATAAGCTTGCAGAATGAATGCATATCTCAGTAAATATTTGGTTGGTGTGCGCTTTTGCTCCTTCATTGGGAGGCATTTTTCTTACGGTTCCACTGCAGCAGATATTTATAATAGTCCTGTATAAAATGCTTTAAGCCTTGCTTCCAAGATTTACAAGAATGAAGGCGTAAATCACTTGTGGTTTAGCTGCTCCATGCTCCATGACTCCCAACTATTCCAGATATGTGGGGGCGGTGAAGGTCTCTATCACAGCTGCATGTCTTCTAGGGGTCACTCCTACAGCCGCTATTATAACCCACCAGCCACCACTGGACCTACAGTTATGCAACTCGGTAATATAGTCCATAGCTACATATGTACGATGGAACCTCCAAATAATGAGATAGAGTCCCAGGTAGGACTTCAATGATGGTTATTTGACCCAAATTTTAAGATCACTATGGCTAGTTGCCATGAGAGATGAAATTTTAATGAAAATAAATGTGTTGGGATATGCAGGGAACTTTCCATGGTGGGGTGAAATTTCATGATTTAATACGCTAAACAAGGGAATTTTATCTAGCTAAAATGATTCACACTTTGAGAAACAATATATACTGTATTATGGTAATTTTGTGCTATAGCTATGTATTTTTTTGTGCCCTATTGTGTGCATGGGCTTGCAAGATTAGATATTTTAATTATTGATAAAGACACCTCTCTAACCAGGACTTCTTTCCTCAAAAAAGTCTCAATTCGAAGCTGCACTCACCGTATAATAAATGGATAGTTGAGGACTAATCTACACATTACGAGCGAGACCAAGGGAGTCACTGTTATGGGTAGATATAGGTCAGACACCGACCCTGTCCAATGCCTGCGATGTGGAACCACCTCTCTTTAAGACATTGAGTTAAACTCTTGTTTGTTTAAACCTCCCACTTGCCTTCATTCAGTGATAGTCGTGTCTTGTTACACACTGTATGGAGTCAGGTGTCAAAAATGCACACATACATCACTACAGATCTTATGACTCTGCCGGCTACAACCGTGAATTTGATATAATTTCGGCTATGGATGCATGCAATTATGAAGGTTAATCCATAATCTATGAATATCGTTTATAGTTGCCTGCATTTTTGGGGGGGGAGTAGCCTGTACTCTAGCTAATACGTACTAGATAGACAAGAACCAGTGGAAATTTGTAGGTGGAGTATTTTCAGCGCTAGAAGAGTTCACTATGAACTTCAGTTAGCGAAAGGAGAGAAGATCATTCAGAAACAGACCGGATCTTTTGAAAACCATCCGCACTCAGTTGTCTGTAAGTTCAGTTGCATGCATGCATGCAGGCTTTGGGGGTTGTGGTCACAAATATAAAACCACATTTTCCGTGCTCAAATTGTAGCTAGTTCGCTAGTACGGGTAGCTAGGTATTTACCTACTAAAAAAAGACTGTATCACTAGATAGTACTAAGCCATAGTATGCCCTCTGATGTGCCTTGTTGCAAGCTCCTTAATTGTTGTATCAGCTCATAGGCTTGACTATACTCTAAATTAAGCTTACTGTCCATCTAAGTTCTAGCTATAAATTATCCAAGTCCATAGCTAATTGCTCTCAGCCTAATTCTGTGCACATTTTGTGCATTACAGCCTCTAGGGCTGTACTACCCATCAGATGATCGTTTTCACCTTGGTGTAAAATGAAAGGATCTCCGGCCAACTGTGCAGCAGGGTTCATATACATAACATGATGGCCACCTACAAATAGTTTAGAGCTGCTAAATCACCCAGTGTACAGTCTATTTACATACACTTGATCCCTTGAGCATCTACTCTAACTTTCTCAATTCTTAACCGAATTTAGAGAGCTGATCAACCACTGGTTTTTGAAATTTGAAATTTGGTTAAGAATTGATAAAGTTATAGCAGTTATAGTGAAGATCTGCTTCAATTCTTGACCAAATTTCTTGTTTGAAACACCAGGAGAGAGCTGATCAATGAGCTGGTCTTTGAAATTTGAAATCTGGTTAAGAATTGAGTAGTTGATCAAGGAATCAAGTGAGCTGAGCTGTGAAATTGAGCTGGTAGAAAGATTTATTTTGGTATCCTTGGTGACTGTGGTTATCCACTTAGAGCCATATGGTTTTGGTTGTGTTTATTTATCGTCCTTTGTGAGCAGTCAGGCTACAATGACAATTCTTGGCAAATGCGACCAGCTTAATATTTAATTTTTTTTGTTGATCACTTCTTTTCTGTCGTGGTAGCACACATTATCATCTGATACATTTTTTTAAGAAGATCCCTCAAGTAGAGAGAGAGAGCATGATTGGTGTGATAGAGATGCTTATACAGGAATTAGTGACTGTTGGGACTCCATCACATGGTTGTAATGGAGATGGTGTCCGGAGAGGGAATTGCACAGAACTAATGCGTAGAATACTTGATCGCATAATTGACGGGAGGTAGATGGTATCCAGTGAGAGATGTAGACATATTGATGGGTTATGTAAACAGTCCAGGTTTCAGGACAAACACAGTACTATTTCAAGTCGTGACTTGGCTGAAGTGGTGGCATTCTTATAGCAACTGTTACTGTCTGCTCAGTGCATAACTGTAAGGTGGGGAATTGTGATAAGTTTTGCTAGTCCATTAAGAGTGTCTGCATTACGCTCATAATTAAATTTTAGTCTGCTTGAGATTATTACCACATAAATAAATAACGAAGCAGTCAATCTTCCACCTTTTTTTTTAATTTTAATTATCACAAAAGCACCAATTCTTGTGGTCAGCTCCCTTCTTTAATCGTGTCACATGCCTTCAGGTGGAATTAGTTCTCAGAGGAAATATTAAGTAGTGCCTTAGAAAGGGTTCCCTAGTTTCCATGGATACGACCTGCATATATCTATTAAAGGGAGAGGTTCAAGTGCGAAGACACATCATTACAGTATAGATCCTTTTATATAATTACTTAGCTCCACCCAGTTAATTACAACACTACATTTGTATAGATTCAACTATGTAGGCTGAGAATAATATATTATTTTACAGCAAGCTCTTAGGCACTAATCGCCAGAGAGTTATGTTGTCATTGAGTCTGCTGTGTGTGGCATGCTGTGACTACTTACGGGCCATGAATGCTGTTGGGACATAGTGGAGTAGTCTATATATAGCACATATTAATTTTCCAGCTCTCATGATTACTAGTAGTCTTGGGGCTGAAATTTGGTGTGGAGATAGTCCAACCACGACAGAATTAAGTTTAGGACAATTTCATTGAAGCACATTTGAGAAATGGCTAGCTACAGACAATTCAGACTAGCCCAATCATGTGATTGACAGTACGTATGTACATGAGTCAAAATGCAGTTGTATAAACTAGTAATGTTAAAGGCGTTAATGGGATAAAAGATTCATTGCACTAAATATTTATGTCCCACCCACTGCCACAACTAAAGAAAAGTATTTACTTTCCCAACACCTCTGATTAAGTCACTTCCACATAATAGACTATACATTATGATACAGGTCCTCAATACAGAGGGTTGACACACTAAAATACAGAGGAATCTCTCTATTGTGGACACTTTGGGACCTTGGAAATTGTCCTTAGTATAGAGGTGTTCTCAATACAGAGGTTGAATGATGCACTAAAATACGGAGGAATCTGGACACTTTGGGACCTTGGAAATTGTCCTTAGTATAGAGGTGTCCTTAATACAGAGGTTGAATGATGCACTAAAGTACAGTGGAACCTCTCTATTGTGGACACTTTGGGACCTTGGAAAGTGTCCTTAGTATAGAGGTGTCCTCAATACAGAGATTTGAGACACTAAAATACAGAGGAACTTCTTTATTGTGGACACTTTGGGACCTTGGAAAGTGTCCTTAGTATAGAGGTGTCCTTGATACAGAGGAAAATACAGAGGAACCTCTCTCTATTGTGACCTTGGAAAGTGTCCTTGGTATAGAGGTGTCCTCGTACAGAGGTTTGACACACTAAAATACAGAGGAACTTCTCTATTGTGGACACTTTGGGACCTTGGAAATTGTCCTTAGTATAGAGGTGTTCTCAATACAGAAGTTGAATGATATACTAAAGTACACGAGCCTCTCTATGACCTTGGAGCTTTAAGCTACATAGGCTTCTAGTGACAAATATTATTTACAGTATGGGAACCTGATATCAAGAAGTCCACAGAGTGAGAGAAGGGTTTTATCGGATCAATTTAGTGTGGGACTAGAACAAGCATGCTGCCATGTGGATGGCCTCTATTGTCGTAGGCAACTCAGTTCAAGAATGTCACTGCGTGCATCGCTGCAAGTATTACAGACTGTCAAGTGAGAATTAACATGTGTGTCTGATTAATTTAGTAAGACTTCGTTAACCCATGGAAGAGCTTTAGGATAATTATGTCTGTATGCACGTAAGCACAATATCCCAATGTACCCACACAGTCACCACTTAGTAAATTCAAGATCCAAAAATGTTCAGAACAGAGAAAAAGTTTGTGGTGCGTACTTTAGAGAGCTATTTTGAACCTCTAAAGGGTATCTCCAAAGAACTATGGGATATCAGAGTGAATCTTGTCTAATTAAACTACCCTGTAGTGAGACCATGCATGCATGCACCACCTCTCTATTAAGGCCACTCCACCATGTCCCAACAGCACCTATTCCAGTTATTTCAACCTCCCTAAAGAGACCACTTTTCTATTAAGGCCACTCCATCATGTCCCAACAGCACCTATTCCAGCTATTTCAACGACCACTTCTCTATTAAGGTGCCACTCCACCATGTCCTAACAGCACCTATTTCAACCTCAAACCACCTCTCTATTAATATTATGTGTCTTACCGTGTGGCAAAGTACTTGCACCAAAAACTTTAATGTTCTCAAAAGAGCTCTTTCCAAGAGATTCACTGCTAACTTCATTAGTAAACACAGTTTAAAGTGTTACGTTGAAGTCAAAATTCTGTAGTCAGGTCGTTCGTGAGCTGCCCATAGCTGTGATTGTTCCAGTAAATGGCAGAATGTTCTTTGACACATCTGGTCAGTACCAGCTCACATACATACAAGAAGTGTGAGATGTATTAGTGGATGTAGCAAAGGTGCTGACACCTTGTAGGCTTTGCATAAGCTTATCAATGTAGTCTTGAAAGGAAGACTTTGTGATCCATTGTAGGGAGAAAAGTGATTGCAATTCACTGGCCTCCATCACATGGTTGTGATCGCTTTAAAAAATTACACAGACTGCATAACTGACATCGAAGAGACTCCGATGAAAGCTCTGACACCCTGCAGAAAATTTAAAGTAAGTGGGTGTGTCATTGCCCCTCCCCCAGGCCTGCTTAGGACAACTAACATCAAAGAGACTCTAGTGCCAACAAGCTCCGCCCCCCTGCAGAAAAGGAGGCGTATCATTGCCCCTCCCATACATAGCTCCTCCCATGTTAGACCAAAACAGTATGGAGGTATATGCATGCATGCACATCATGCATCATGCATTGGCGTCCCAGACCTGACCAATCCCACGTCTATGCTTAATTAAGCTTTGAAATGTCCATCATTAGAGAGTAGTGTATATTTGGGGTCCAAGCATTGTTGACCTATGTTTGCAGTTGATGCTTCATTGCTCAGTGTGCATATCTCAAAATCACTCCTACATACAGCTGGATTGCAACACATACGTAGCTAAATACGTTACGTATAAATACAAACAGGTACAAACACAAATTCCTGCAGAAGGATGATTCTCTGTCAGGATGCTTATTGGATCTCAAGTACTTTAGACGAGATAATGAATCCTCTAGCCTCATATACTCCAGCTCGATCCTGGGTACAATCTCCAACATGCCATGGCTTGATCACTAGCGAGTGCATGTTAGAGCATTAAGAGTATAAATCTATTTCCTTGAATGGGGAAGTTGTACTGAATGATCAAGGTATTAACCAAAATTTACATAGCTTCCTTTTTAAGCAGCCCAACCCTAAAGCCACAATTAAGTCCTTTAAAAGGAGATTATGTAAATTTTGGTTTGGTGTTCTGAATTTGTTGCAATCCACTAATCACTCAAGAGTTGGTAGCCATGTCTGCTGTGGTATTTCATTCCATACGTTCTCAACGTGACCACGCTACCACACAGGCACACAGAGTTATCATAACTGACCCTTCATTAATATCCTGGAAACACTTTCCTCTTTTTTTCCTCCTCTGAGGTAACTTGCAGGATATTAGTTATCAGTATGTACTAGAAATAAAGAAATTTGATCAGATAAAGGACTGGAGGAATTAGAATTCCTCCTAGAGTGATGGTTGGTTGGATAGTGTTTATGGTTCATAATTATGCATAGCTATGGCCTGTATGCTTAGTTTTGTTGTCTGCTTTTCACGACTTCTAGCCTACTTGTGACCTTCGTAGCTTTTATTTCATACTATAGAAGCCCCTCTCCCCCCAAAATAAATGAATGAATAAATAAATAAATAAATAAATAAATAAATAATATATAAATAAAATAAATAAAAATATAAATACTTAAAGGAATAAATTATGTTGTTTTTTTCATTTTTTTTTTTTGTTTTCTTATTTTTCATACAGGAATTATTATTATTATTATTAAAGAGCAATGGACATCAGTAAGATGAAAAGGAATCATCACAACGAGGATATCCCTGAGTCAATTGCCCCGTCCAGAATGTCGGCCCACCACACAGGCGGAGTCAGGAGGTCCTCACATGATGACATGCGGGCGCAGTTCGACGAGATGAAGGAGATCAACCGTCACTTGAGGAATCAACTGCAGGTAATGTGGGTGTGGTCAGTGGGTGTGTCCAGATAATGTGTACATAATATTAACAGCATACTAGTGGGAATTTTTCATCAGGTAAAATTTTTCGAAAATGACAATTAGCACAATTAATCTGTTTTGGCGTGATGGAGGTTACCATGGAATGTTGTAGTCTTGGATAGTTAAGTCGTGGATATGCACTCTTAATCACACTGAAACATACCACATACTTCACAATCACTTCCGTGTCTCCTTGATCATTATCATTGCTGACACAATACTTCATCATCTCATGATGGACCATGACACTCATGGTCTCTCTCTCTCTCTCTCTCTCTCTCTCTCTCTCTCTCTCTCTCTCTCTCTCTCTCTCTCTCTCCCTCTCTCTCACGCACGCATGCGCACACGCACAAACACTCTCACACACATACTTATTTTCTCTCTCTCACGCGTGCACATGCACACACGCACCTTTCTTTTACCCACCCTTATTCATTCTCCAATAGTTGTGGTTTTAATGAGCTGACTCGAGTGTTTACATTGCTATACACACGGGACCTCAAGAATCCTATTGTGTAGGATCAGATTACTCCCAACATCATGCAGCATATGCTCCAGGCCAAATGAGCCTCATGTCCTCGCAGTTATTACTACACTGGGGACCAGAAATCCTATTTAGAGAGTGTCCTGATTTGAGAAGTGTCCTGATTAGAGAGGTGTCAGATGTCCTTATTTCAGGGAAAATTATCCACTTCCCACAATAATGAGTGTCTAATATTACACTTCATTGCAGAGGACTAATTTAATTGTGGTTTTCCTTTGGATAGTACTTTATAGGAAAAACAAAGCAAAAAAGGTGTCTGTGATGAATGAAAAGTGTCCCTATAGGAGAGGTGCCCCTATGATAATAATAAAGGATTAGTGTCCGGATTAGAGATGTATCTCAAGGGTGAATGTTATGGGAGATAAATGGATTGATTTTTCCACCTGTTTTTTTAAGAGCTCTATTCATCGTTTAATTAAAAAAATTGATAATGATTTTTGGTGTGGTCATCTAAAAATGATCTCCAATTTCAAGCTCCTATTACACTATGGTTTCTTCATTTCCACACATAGCAATCATCGCCATGGCAATTAAACAATGCAGAAATGAAGAGAGTATATGTTTTTTTTTGAAATCTAGATTCAGTCAAGTATCCAACATACCTCCACTGATCGATACTTCGAATTGATACAAACTTTGCTCAGTGCTGTGACCAATCAAATTGGAGCTCTTATTTCTAGACCTTTGAACACCGTGGAGGAGTGTTGCTATAGAATAACTACTTGTTATGTGATTACACATAATGACATGCAATCAGTGAACCTGGCTCCATGGTTCCTGTGACCCTAAATACATGGACTAGGTGTTGAATGACATGGCTTTCTAATTAAGCCCTTCTAATAGTTGTTTTTCCCTACTTTGAGTGGAGTCCATCGATGCAGACTAAAAAATAACAACAACAACAACAACAATAACAACAACAAAAGTCTCCCTTCCTTTTAAAGTAGCTATAATGACCAGGACACTCAGCCCATCGATATTAAGTTAAAAGCCAGGATCCAATTATCCGTCAAGAGTTGCACTCTCCTGTTTTCATGTAACTCTATTCTTATTCTTCCCTCATGTGTACACAATGTTGTACAGTGTATGAGCATGTGTACACAATGTTATACAGTGTATGAGCATGTGTACACAATGTTGTACAGTGTATGAGCATGTGTACACAATGTTGTACAGTGTATGAGCATGTGTACACAATGTTGTACAGTGTATGAGCATGTGTACACAATGTTGTACAGTGTATGAGCATGCAAATAAGGTTATTATTTTGAAGGATGGAAGCAGGGTAATCCGATCATAACTAGATACACGTATCTTGCAATTGATCGTGAGAAAATGAAGTACATATCAACCAATCCTTATGAGTGTTTTTTGCTGATTTATATTTATGATATTTTTTCTGCTTTCTCTTGCTATCGATGATGTTATCATACCCTTTGCTTTTGGTGGATGAAGATGATTCTTAAATGCCGGCTATGGATGTTCTAAAGTCTCTTAATTACAGTTTAACCCCTTACCTACCCTACCCTGGAACCTCTATTATGAATGTTTTCAGCATTATGTAGATGCGTCCCTGTAATTAGAATAACAGTGCAACCTCTAAGTGTGGACACTTTAGGGACCAGTGATAAGTGTCCTGATAAAGGAGGTGCCTTTTTTTCAAGGGTGAATTAATAACAGACTCATAAAAGTTTTCCTCAAAGTGTCCTGAATATAATAGGTTTTGCATTACATTTAGAGATCCAGAGTCTCTATTCAAAGTGTCCTGAATTTTATATAGAGGCTTTTGCATAACATTTAGAGATTCCAGAGTCTCTATTCAGGATACTTCCTTTTTTCCTGTGTCCCCAGAAGTGCCTACTTTAAGAGCTATGTAGGTTCCAGTCCAATGGAGTAACTGTAGACTATGTGTTCCTTTTTCTTGGTATAAGTATTGGATTGCATGGTCGGGCCACCCAGGATGATCGCATACTATCAATGTATCAATGGATGTTTATGGTTATGCAAGACTGGGCATTCATGGACTGGGAAATGGTTGAGAAGTATTGTATGAATAACCAACACAATACCTCATGTAACACATACGTAGGAGTATATCAGTACTTTGGTGAACTACATGGTACTTGAGAAAAGGGTGCAAGGAATCAATGCTGTGTATCTCAATACCAAGAATTTAAAGTGATTTAGTATGGTACCAATAATTTAGTGTTGAATTTTTGCACCATAAGACCTAATTCTCAGTACTATAGAATAATGCGACAGTCCCAGGACCTTAGGAATCAAGCTGCTCCTTCATACTTTAGCTCTTCATAACTAGTCAGCCTTGGGAGTTAAAATTTGGTGTGGAGACAGTCAAACACACAACAGAAGTTTGGGACAAATGGCCTCCATAACTCTTAGTCTTGGAGCTGAAAAATTTGGTGTGGAGATAGTCCAACCATTATAGAACACATGACAGAAGTTTGGGACACATGGGATACTTTAGCTCTCCATAACTCATGATTACTAGTAGCCTTGGGACTGAAATTTGGTGTGGACCATTATAGAACACATGACAGAAGTTTGGGACACATGGGATACCATAACTCATGATTACTAGTAGCCTTGGGACTGAAATTTGGTGTGGACCATTATAGAACACATGACAGAAGTTTGGGACGAAGCACATTAATTGGGATCGACCTAGTGGTCATATATTTTTGTGGTTGTTATAGGCAACACAGTCAGAAAAGGAGAAGGCAATGGAGAACAACCGTCGACTGCAGGAGAACTCGAAGGCTCTTTGGAAGAAAGTGGACGAGTACAAGAGAGAATTGGAGCAGAAGAACTTCTCCCAGAGGGGCCAGGTGTGTGAGATAGAGAGGGACCTCTTAAGTGTGGACACTTTAAGGACCAATGATAAGTGTCCTGATAAAGGAGGTGTCCTAGAGTGGAACCTCTAAGTGTGGACACTTTAGGGACCAATAATAAGTGTCCTGATAAGTGTCCTGATAAGTGTCCTGATAAAGGAGGTGTCCTAGAGTGGAACCTCTAAGTGTGGACACTTTAGGGACCAGTAATAAGTGTCCTGATAAGTGTCTTGATAAGTGTCCTGATAAAGGAGGTGTCCTAGAGTGGAACCTCACTTTAGGGACCAGTGATGTGTCCTGATAAAAGGAGGTGTCCTAGAGTGGAACCTCTAAGTGTGGACACTTTAGGGACCAGTAATAAGTGTCCTGATAAGTGTCCTAATAAGTGTCCTGATAAGTGTCCTGATAAGTGTCCTGATAAAGGAGGTGTCCTAGAGTGGAACCTCACTTTAGGGACCAGTGATAAGTGTCCTGATAAAAGGAGGTGTCCTAGAGTGGAACCTCTAAATGTGGACACTTTAGGGACCATTGATAAGTGTCCTGATAAAGGAGGTGTCCTAGAGTGGAACCTCTTAAGTGTGGACACTTTAGGGACCAATAATAAGTATCCTGATAAAGGAGGTGTCCTAGAGTGGAAGTGTGCATGAATTCTTCTTCACTTGCTGTAGGTTTCTCGTTTTGAGCATGAGAAGTTGGCCAAGCACTATGACCAGCTGCGCGCTCAGGTGAGGATCCTGCAACATGATAAGGAAAGGTTGGAGCAACGCTATCAGCAAGATAAGCAGGAAATAGAAGGGAGGTTGCTGGATGACCTCAAGAGGTATACAGTACAGTTTTACTAGAGATTACTGAGATGAATTATTGATATCTGGAGATTACTGAAAGATTACTAGCTAATATATCTGAGAGATTACTGAAAGATTACTAGCAAAGATTACTAGCAAAGATTACTGAGTGATTACTAGCTAATTAGAAAATTATTATGTGGCAGAGTTTTCAGATTTTATCGATATTTTGGTTCCAGTATCAAAATCAGTCTAGAGGAAGCGGAGCAGGATCGAGACAATCTGCGATACAAACTCTCGGAGAAGAAGAGAGAATTGGACAGACTCAGTGAGCAGGTACGAATTATTATTTTTTGACCAGAAATCTACACACCACTGTGCTCTCTAATTAAAGGGATGCCATTTTCATGAAATAATTGTAGTCACCATGACAGCAATAATATTGATTAATGGGGCTATTATATAAACCACACCTATTTTATACAGCCACACCCATTTAGTGAGGCAAGCTCTTCCCCTTGCTATGCTATAATGAAAAATTCTTGTTGCTTTCTGTCACAGCTTGCTTGCCTCGGCCCCAACCAGGAGGGCTCAAAGAAGGAGATTGCGAGGATCATTGGGGAGAGAGACACTCTGAGGTCAAAGGTCAATGAGATGAAGCAGGAGAAGAGTTCAATGCAAAGCAAACTGAACACTCTGAATAAGAACATTGAACTACTCAAGAAGAAGGTCCCAGTGGATCAAAAGGTGTCTGAATTGCAAGTAAGTCATTTTTATACATTCGATCAGTGAAATGTGCCATCTAGGTTGAGAATAAGTGGAGGTATAAACCCATAAGGAGGTTAGAGAGGTGATCTTTTAGGTTGAATAGGTGCTATCGGGACATGGTGGAGTGGCCTTAATAGAGAGTGGTCTCTTTAGGGAGGTTGGAATAGCTGGAATAGGTGCTGTTGGGACATGGTGGAGTGGCCTTAATAGAGAGGTGGTCTCTTAGGGAGGTTGGAATAGTTGGAATAGGTGCTGTTGGGACATGGTGGAGTGGCC
Source organism: Crambe crambe (assembly GCA_963924555.1). Classification (NCBI taxonomy): domain Eukaryota; kingdom Metazoa; phylum Porifera; class Demospongiae; order Poecilosclerida; family Crambeidae; genus Crambe; species Crambe crambe. The sequence continues at coordinate 1,577,336 of OZ004581.1, forward strand.
TTAATAGAGAGGTGGTCTCTTTAGGGAGGTTGAAATAGCTGGAATAGGTGCTGTTGGGACATGGTGGAGTGGCCTTAATAGAGAGGTGGTCTCTTTAGGGAGGTTGGAATAGTTGGAATAGGTGCTGTTGGGACATGGTGGAGTGGCCTTAATAGAGAGGTGGTCTCTTTAGGGAGGTTTGGGACATGGTGGAGTGGTCTTAATAGAGAGTGGTCTCTTAGGGAGGTTGGAATAGCGTATAGCACAAATTTTCGTGGTTAATAATCCACGAAAAATTTTACCCACGAAAATATCATGCTATACGGTAAGTACTGTTGGGACATGGTAGAGTGTGGTGGTCTCTTTTATGGAAGTTGAAACAGCTGGAATAGGTGTTCATTACAGGGTGGTCTGATTAGCACGTTTGAGCTCTTTATTCGAATTAATTGGCACTGCTTCCCAATAGCTTGGAATGAATTAAAACAGATTAGCGTGCTTGTAGGAGTTTATTGGTCTTTGCTTTGAAGTGACATGCCTTGTTTTCGGTTGATCTTTTTCTTCTGGAAGTGAAAGTTATAGCCATCATGTAATAAAGGCTTTGTCATGGAAACCTTTTTTTGGCCACGTACGCAACCTCTGTATTCTGTAAGAACTAAATTTTCATGTATTAATTATAATGGCAACTGATTATATAAAAAAGTTATCCTGTGAAGATCACATGGTTGTCATATGACTTCCATGAGATCACATGACTTGATATTATAAGTCCTCCTTTCTCCATATCTCTCAGGCTCAGGTGAGCAACTTGCAACAAATGATAGAGACACTCAAGAGAGATAAAGACGAGCTTTCGGAGGCCAACAATGAACTGAAGAGGAACCTGGAGATAGTGGAGTCACAGTACCAAGACATGGATGCAGAGTGTCAGAGGTGTGAATAATACATGATTACTAATACTATTATAATGTATGAAGAGAGAGAGAGAGAGAGAGAGAGAGAGAGAGAGAGAGAGAGAGAGAGAGAGAGAGAGAGAAAGAGAGAGAGAGAGAGAGAGAGAGAGGATGGAAGAGGACGAGGGGAGAGTGGGGGTGTGAGGGTATGAAAGAGGGAGAGAGAGAGAGAGAGAGAGAGAGAGAGAGAGAGAGAGAGAGAGAGAGAGAGAGAGAGAGAGAGAGAGAGAGAGAGAGAGAGAGAGAGAGAGAGAGAGAGAGGATGGAAGAGGACGAGGGGAGAGTGGGGGTGTGAGGGTATGAAAGAGGGAGAGAGAGAGAGAGAGAGAGAGAGAGAGAGAGAGAGAGAGAGAGAGAGAGAGAGAGAGAGAGAGAGAGAGAAGAGAGAGAGAGAGAGAGAGAGAGAGAGGATGGAAGAGGACGAGGGGAGAGTGGGGGTGTGAGGGTATGAAAGAGGGAGAGAGAGAGAGAGAGAGAGAGAGAGAGAGAGAGAGAGAGAGAGAGAGAGAGAGAGAGAGAGAGAGAGAGAGAGGATGGAAGAGGACGAGGGGAGAGTGGGGGTGTGAGGGTATGAAAGAGGGAGAGAGAGAGAGAGAGAGAGAGAGAGAGAGAGAGAGAGAGAGAGAGAGAGAGAGAGAGAGAGAGAGAGAGAGAGAGAGAGAGAGAGAGAGAGAGAGAGAGAGAGAGAGAGAGAGAGAGAGAGAGAGAGAGAGAGAGAGAGAGATGGGAGGTGGAGGAGGAGAGAGGGAGAGGAGGGAGAAGGGGAAGAGAGAGAGAGGTACAAGGGGGGAGGGGAAGGTGGAAGAGGAGAGGGGGGAGAAGGTATGTCAAAAGGTTCTCTTTTTATTCCGCTAGACTTCGGCAGTCCATGACAGAGTTGAGGGGGATCAGTCCAAACCGTCGACTGCAGGTGGACAGGGGAAATGGTCTCTCCCATGGAAGTTCTGAAGAAATGCTCTCCAAGAAATACAAGAACTCGGTCACCTCCAGGGGGAGATCACAAGTACGTAGCTCTAGTAATGACTGCATGAAGGGAAAGGAAAAAAAAAAGAAGAAGAAGAAGGAAATCATGAATATGCAGAAAGATCATGAGTATATGGTCATGATTGCATGTTAGCAGATAAAGACAGCAACTTAATTAAGGGGAGATCACAGGTATGTGTTGTGGTGACCTTTAAATTGGTAGGTGGTGACCACAGACCATGATATTCGTTGATACCGTAACTCATGATCACAAGTGGCTTTGGTCCTGAAATTTGCTGCAAAAAAAAATAGTTATAGTCCAACCATTACAGAATGAATGACAGTAATTTCATCAAAGCATGTTTGAGATACGGCTCATTAAATTAAACTGATTAAAGTTGATTCCTTCCTTGGGAGAGACAGTCACACAAGTACATAGCTAAAGTCTATTTGCATTCACCATGCCCCCTTCATCATTCACTATAACTGCTAGAACTTTCTCGATTCTTAACCAAATTTCAAATTTCAAGCACCAGCAGAGAGAGTGGATAATCAGGTCTCTGTTGATGCATTAAACTAAAAATTTGGAGAAAGTTATAGCAGTAATAACGAATGATGAAGGGGCAAGGTGAATGCAAATAGACTTTAATGCATACATACATACATACGAGTCTCATTCTTACCCTTAGGGATCAACTGATGACGACTTCTTTGCGAATTCTGACACTTCAGACAATCTCAACTCCTTGACTGACCTTACTGCCCTCACCCGCAGTGATTCCGGTCACATCCACAACCTCTCTGGAGGGGGCATGGTCTCTGGAGGAGGGGGAGGGGGCATGATGTCGTCAGGTACTACTGGACTTGCTCCCCTCTCCATCACACACTCGGGGGGAGAGATGGGCACAGCTCGAAGAAAGCTCGGAAAATTCAGTTCAAGGTGCATAATTATGGTCTATAATAATAGTGGGTGGGGAATTTTTGTGGGTTTTCGGATAGTTCTTTTCAGGTATAAAATAACTTTTATCTATGTGTGCTGGAATGAGGACACCTCTTTTCTTCTTCTGGTCCATAAAGTGTCTGCATTGAAATATACTATAAGTATGTCCCTGTAATTTTCATTTCCTTAATTTCCAGCACTTCGAATCTTCCTAATGACATGTTTGAGAGAGCACACAACAATCCTCAGCAGAACAAACTTCTTCTCCAGAAGACCATGAGATTAGAAAAACTGCTGGAGGAAGTCAAGAAAGAAAACAACGGTCTGCAGGCCAAGGTGAGCTGGTAAAGGGGGATCAATTCAGTAGATCAGCTGGTAAAGGGTCATCAATTCAGCTGGCAAAAGTCACCTCTTGTGTGCAGGTTTCAGATTTGGAACATGAACGCAGTGAGACGGCTGTCCAATTAGAGGCCGTGAAGAAGCAGATGGAGGAATCACGCGGTGAACTGGCAACCATCAGTGGGCAATACAAAGTCGCCAAGTCTCAGATCGATATGCTCAACAAGGAAAAGGGCGTGGCCATGAGGGATAATGCTGCCTCTTACGAACAGTCGATACAGCTAGAAACACAGGCAAGTTCATGAAGTGTCATCAATAGCAAATACACCCTTTGAGTATTATCTTGCGGCAAATGAAATGGGTAAAGTGTCACCAATAGCATATACATCTTTGAGTATACTTGGTAAGGGATAGTAATGGAACATGCCACTTTTATGGATTGTTTTTTGGTAAAGGGTCATCAGTGCGAAATATTAAAGATGCATGGTGTGTATTTTCCCTTGTGCAGCTGCGTGAGCTTCTTGCAGAGAAGCAGATCTTTGAGCAGCAGAAGGACATTGCCAAGAAAGAGATGGAGAGAGTGATCACTGAGTCTGTTACCAATAAGAAGAAGCTGGAAGCCATCAAGGCTCAGAGGCAGAAGGATGGGAGTGACCTTAGTGCCATGCGCCATCTCAAAGATAAAGCACTGCAGGTATGTAACTGTATGGGCATACTATAGGGGGCATGCTTAACACGAGGATTATGGTGAGGAGTATGGTTGGTACATATGAAGATAGAGAGATAACACCTGCCCTTTATTGTTGTTGTTGTTGTTTTTGTTTGTTGTTGTTGTTTAAGCATTATACACCATGATAAAGCCCAGTAACCCTATGTGCCGTGGCACCTGAGTGCCAAGGCACAGTGCCAAAGGTGACTGATACATATGTCTTGTGCAATGATGCACAATGATGTGATTGAACATGCACCCGACATGAATGAATGCATGAGCTAGTTATATATATAGTGGCTATGGAGACTCAGGCTCGCAGTCACTAAGCAGTAACTCAAAGCTATAATGTGAAAAAAAAGAAAACAGAGTCTGGCCAAAACAAAGCAAGCCCGTATGTGAGAATCATGAACAAAAACAGCAGAGATTGCACTCTGCAGGGATTGCACTGAGTTTGTACTCTAGCTGGAGATTGCACTCTCTAGAGATAGCACTCTAGAAAAAAAAAAAGACCATTGAGTACTACAATTTACCATGTGATAGCCAACATAACAGAGTATTGGGTTTCTTAAGTCCATAGGTATAAGGAAGGCAGTTTGGTGCGCAATCTCCTATAACTCTTTGAAGTGGGTATAAACATCTGGGACCATGTACCCACCGCAAGAAACTGTCATGCTTTAGACCTTACTATAACATCACTGTCTCCTATCTGTCTCAAGTCCAGTAAAGTCTATTGACAGCAGGTCAAAGTGCTACAAACAGCTGAGTGAATTGAATACCCTCAAGATAGCTGGAGTCTTATTGGGTGATGAGTTCTATACTGAAAAACATGCTATAATGAATATATTGAAGAAGCTTTAATGCTAGGTATACAGAGCTATTTTGTTTTTCACAATCATACATACACATTATATCTACAATCATGTATGAATGAAAGACAGTTTTCTTGAGTTATCATTCCAAATGCTTCTAACAGTAGTATTCTTGGGTTACTGGACACTTGGAAAAGTTGGTCATTTTCCTTCATTATATATTTGACTTTGCTAAATACTTCTTCAGTGGGATTTAGGTCTGGAGAGTAGGGGGGTAAAAAACATGTGACTGGTTTTCAATTAAGTTAACAAAAGTTTCTACAGCATGTGACTGGTTTTCAATTAAGTTAACAAAAGTTTCTACATGTGACTGGTTTTCTACATGTTCTACATGTGACTGGTTTTCAATTAAGTTAACAAAAGTTTCTGTGGTGGATTGTAGCATTATCCATCACCACCACAGATCGAGGATTGATGCCATTAAATGGCATTAGAATAGGAAGTAAACACTCTCGTAAGAAATGCTCGGATTTCTCTCCATTGACAGAATCCTTAGCTAAATAGACATCATGAATACCTTCAACAGTTAGCAAAGGAATTGCAGAATATCGTTTACCACGAGCTAGTATTCTATAGTCTTTAACTGGTAATCCCCTGAAGCTATATCCATATTTACGTGCACTATTCCTTCTATCACAACCACTTTCATCAGTCCAAATAATCATTTCAGGGTCATATACTGAAATTTTGGCCATAAATTCTGCCCTTAGGAGCTCTGATTGCTGCATTGCAATATGATGTATTTTTTTCCGTGTGAATCCCATTTTCATCACTGTCCTACATATAGTTGAAACACTCACTGGTACTCCGAAAAATTTTTCTAATTCTTGCCAGTATAATCTGCTCAAATTCACCAAGCAAATGGTTGTGGTCCACTTTGTGCACTGTTGGTCGCAGTGTAGTATCCACATTCCGTGGCCATCCTCCCTTCATGTATACTTTACTCAATACCACATCTGTAGCAGTGGCATTCTTCAGTTGTGCAGCTGTGACTGGTAGACTATCCAATTGTGTGGTATTGAATACACTGGTTTCTGCGGCAGAAATTGCCCACTCTCTTTCAGCGGCAATCTAGATAGGCCATGGACATCGCCAGTTTGAGAGAACTTTGCTAAGTATCTTCTTACAGTTTTTTCAGAGATACTCATATATGAAGCAACTGTACGGGGGGTCATATCATGGACAAAGCTGAGCCATATAATTCTCCATCGTAGATCTAATGAGTATGGTGGAGCCATTATCAGGATTTAAACTTCCCGCCTAAAATAGCTTGGTGCAAAGGTCGCGCATGCGTATAAAACGGACTAGAGAATTGGACAACCAACTCAAAATCGACTGTATTATATAAACTATTGTGATAGTGTGATTGTTCTCTACAATCACATATCATTCTTGTGATGAATGTGGCCAGATAATTGGATACCTAAAAAAGGCATTAGACGTCATAGGAAATCACTACTCAAGTAGAAGATTATAGGGATCAAGATATCTGTTATAATATTCCACATTTTGTTCTCTTCCTCTAATTGACTTGTAGGAAGCTAAAGAGCTGAGAAAGAGAGTGGATGCAGTGCAGAAGTCCAAGACTACTCTGGAAGAAGAACTGAATGGCATCCAGGAGAAGCTCCACAGAGCCGCTCTCAAACTCTCCCCTCACTTCCGACAGAAGGGGACAAGTGGTTCTCCCTCAGGGCGCAATGCAGAGAACGGGGGATCAACTATGACTCAGGACCTTGGGACTGTGGTTGAACGACTCCATCAGCTGGAGAATGAAAGGAAGGTAAGCTGACTAGGTGTGGCTATGTGATTATAACTAAGAGTTCACGAAATTGTGTAAAAGCAGTTCTCACATTTTCTGGACATAATTTCCATGTCCACACATTGTGTTATTGCATGTCTCATAAAAGTGGTTCAGTGGTTCTTCTAGATTTTCATGAATATAATACCATCGAATAAATTTATATATAGAGAGAGAGCGAGAGAGAGAGAGAGAGAGAGATATCGTCCACTGAACTTTGCTAATCACAGTCAATGAATTTTCATTTAAATGTTGTTACTAGGCAACTTTGCTAATCAGTGATGGGAAGTTTATATTCATTGCATAAACATACTCTGTTGGAAGCTGTTATGAGAACCTGTAATACTCACCACGCACTTTAGATAAGCCTAGCAGCCTACCGGGCCCTACAAACAACCTGTAAGATTCAATTAAGCTTGCCTATCATCTTCAGAAATGTTGGCCAAAAAGGTTGTCTGCACATGCGTAGTATACCGTTGAATATGAGGATTTATTCAACGGCTGGTCTATGAGATTTATGGGTAGTTGATTTTACAGTATTGTTGCTATGTTAACTGTATTCCTATAGGTGATTATGAAGAACCTGTTTGGTGCTGAGAGTGTGGAGCAGGTCCATCCATTGGGAGATATCTTGCACAAGATAGAGAGCTTGCTGCAAGAAAGGTAATCACTACAGATCTTATGACAATGAATGCATTCTGCATGAGGGGGAGTAGCCTGCACACTAGCTAATACGTACAATGCACATTTTATAGTTTGTGCCATTGAAGAGCAGACATTTTAAAGGTTTTAATGTTAATGAAGCCTGATTTTTGGCCTACTAACTCTGGAACCAAAATCCGCTTCCAGGATATTATTCTAATTCCATTCTACAGTAAAAGAACTGTATCTCATAAACTTGGATATTTTGCTCCAGGTGGTCCATTTTATTAAGTAACATGTATATAACCATAGAGATGACCTGGTGGTAGAAATAGATGCATTGCAACAGAGTTCAAGCAAACTCAGTGAGGATCGGATCTACGAGTTGAAGCAAAGGATCGAAGACCTACTGATGGAGAATGAGTCTCTTGGGAGTCAGACTAAGAGTCTGAAGAGAGAAATAAGCTCACTAAGGTGAGGTAGTAGTCGATGCAGCCAGCTTTAGATTATATAGTCAGTGACTAGCAAGTGTAGGCCTGGGCACTGCACTTTTAAGGTTGTATTTTGGCCAGTCAGTGGTTCTAAGGTTTCATTACAATCCTAATGGCAAAAAAAAACTGTATTTCGGCCAGTCAGTGGTTCATGAGTTGGCCCACCTCTAAGTTTTTTATGACAAGTTGGTGGCACCTCTAAGGTTTCATGACAAGCAGGTGGCACCTCTAAGGTTTCATGACAAGTTGGTGGCACCTCTAAGGTTTCATGACAAGTCCTCTAAGGTTTCTAAAAGTTGATGGCACCTCTAAGGTTTCTAATAATTGATGGCACCTCTAAGGTTTCTAATAATTGATGGCACCTCTAAGGTTTCTAATAATTGATGGCACCTCTAAGGTTTCTAAAAACTGATGGCACCTCTAAGGCTTCATGACACAAGCCTCAAATGGGGCACTTCTAAGGCCTCAAGTTGGGGGTTAGATGTTAGGCATTGCTAATTTTTTGGCCTTTTAGCAATTTCCAAAATGTTACCATTTTGCTTTTAATTATGCCTGTTTGACCCCATTATGCTCTAGATTGTGCCCATGATCTTACTGAAAAATCAAGGTTTTCTTCTTTACACACACTTACTCAGCCTAAAGATTGTTCGGCCATGTTGTAGCTAGCTATGATGCACTGATAAGATGTCATTATTGCATGCATTCCAATGATACATAAGATAACTAAACATTGCTTGGCATTCTCAACCTTAACATTTGGAATACCAGTAGGGGTATTTACACTTGTCTTCATTAATAAATATCTCCCTTCCCCCCTGGTTCCTATGTTTATGATAATTATACGTATTATTTTTACAAAACGAAATGAAACAAAACAACAACGCAACAAAACAACAACACAACAAAACACATTTAAATGACAACAAAAAAGTGGTTAACTTTAGATTCATAGTCTACACGATTTCAAAGCTTGCATTCTTGTCACTCTCTTGTATTGGAATGACCATCCCATGGAGCATCCTATTTGCTGAAGTGGAACTGTGTTCATGGCGTCCTGTTAGAGTTGTTGACTGCCTGACTGGAAGTGGTAGAGGTCTGTGAGAGGACAGTACCAGCTCACTGTGCTGGCATGGACCAGATGTTGGTTGCATGCAGAACCTGCAGTTGGAAGCTTCTTGCCTTATTAGAACTGATGCTCTTGAAGCTGATGCTTGCTGCCAGGAACTAATTGGTTGCACACATAGCCTGCAGCCTGGAGCTCGCCTGCAGCCTGGACATAGCCTGCAGCCTGGAGCTTGTTGTATACAGAGCCTGCAGCTAGAAGATACGCAGTGAGCTGTAGGTATGGAGTGAACTAAGCTGGTAGGAAGAGCAGCTGGAGTTTTACTGATGACTAGTGTCCCATGTACAGTCTTTCCTTCTTCTTGGATAGGTGTGCTCATTTTGGATGTGAATTTCACAAAGCTATATGCTGAGAATAGACTACAGCCCAAAACTAGCAGACACTTTCCAGCACACTGTGAAGTGATGGTTGCAGTTTGACTTTTATGGGCTGAAGATAGTGATATTCATGGATTATCTGATTAGGAAAAGTATCAACAGGAAGTTAACAGTTATCATGAGCCATTAACCATACAATGACAACATGGACTGGATTCAGCTAACAAATCTTTTTTTCTTTGCTGTAGTTCACATTTGGTCAAAGTTGAACAGGAGAAGGAGAAACTTGCCATAGAATGTGAGAGACAAGAATTGCAGTGTCAGCAGTTAAAGAACCGCCAAGCAAGGTGAATCCAACTAACTATGTCTTTTTTAGCAAACACTAATGTACCTAAGAACTAATTAGCTATAAGGAATTGAACAAATAGGTCACTCGATAGGCCACCTGCCTACCTACTTAAAATAGGCTATTTTTTCTCTCTCTCTATCTCTGCTCCATATCTTTTTCCTCCATCTACCTGTCTATTCTTCTCCCTCTCCCTCTCTTCTCCCTGTGGACCACTGACCTCCATAAATATCCCCCCCCCCCCTTTGTTCTTTGTGTTAAGACTTGTTGAAGATCACACCAAGACATTGGAAAGGGTGTCTGAACTGTGGAAGCAGAAGTGGCCAGTTGCATGGGACGATGTAAGAATTATACTATGTTAGAGTGAGCATTAATCCTATGATGAAATTAGTTTTATCGACCTTTGAGCGACCTCTTTGTAAATAGCTAAGCACTTCTTTATAAGTTAAGGGTGTCTGAACTGTGGAATCAGAAGTGGCCAGTTGCATGGGATGATGTCATATGTTAGAGTGAGCATTTATCCTATGATGAATTGACCTTTGAGCGACCTCTTTGTAAACAACTAAACACTAGTTTATAAGAGAGGTCAGATTTTCCTGAGAAGTGATCAGGAGTGTGTATCATGTGATTGAATTGTGTAGGCATGGGAAGAGAAGTATGTGACAGTGCCATTGGATGCTGACGGACTGGCAGGATTCAGTGTTGTGGGAGGACGTGACCAACCACAGCTGCCCAACCCTGGTGCCTTTATTATCACTGTGGTGAATCCAGGGGGACCTGCTGAGGGAATTCTGAAGTACGTAGGTTAACACATTCTGGTTGTACCATGCAAAGCAGTCAGACATTGTATAATACAGTAGGTAGTCAAGAATATGCAATGGGTTACAATGGCCTCTGTTAGTTGTTTACACTACAACCTTTGACCTTTCACTTGACCTTTCATTATGGCATGCATGTGTTTTGACCTTTTTACACCTAAGTATTGTAGATACAACTAGAGACATGCAGCAATTATGCTTTTTTTCTTCTCTATTATGCCAATGCCAGAACCCCTGTCCTATTATGCTCAACAAAAATGCCTATTATGCTTTTAAAAAAATTGGTAAGAAAATTAAAAAGTGTAGCATAATTGCATAATTTTATCAACAGCAAGTTGCTTGCTGGAACATTAATTTTAGTAAAGAAAACAGCAGCAGAAGACAGTTTTTTTTTTTGTTACCACCTACTTAAAGGTTGCCTGTCAGTGGCACAAACGGTTAACAATTAGGTACTGTGACATCATCAAACATAAATTGTTTAACTAATGTTCTCCATCTCTATATCATGACAACTAAAGTGATCATAGAAACCTAACAAGGCATGTGGCCAGCAATGGTCTATAGGCTGGATATCATTAGCAATGTAAGCAAGATTGATAATGAACCTTGGTCACCCCACTTCTGTGGAACTAGAATCCAGGCTGTTTAACCCTTCACTTTCATAGCCACAGCTAGCTTTATGCTTCCAAATGAACCACCTACCTGGCTGGCATGGGGTGCACTGGATCTCCAGGTGACCATTTTATTGAATTTGCGATTATTAGGAAGTTGATTGGGAGTAATATCGTACTGACCAGTTGCTGTGGCTTACAAAATCATATGGAGTACTTTGGACCGTATGCTGGCAGAGCACGCTATTTGATGATAGAAACTAGCGTTCCAAATATCAATACTACCCCCAAGAAACATTTATGTTTAGTGGACCCAGTGGGTATAATATTAATCACGGTGTCAAAAATAACAGTTACATGGACATAAAGTCTATTACACTCCATACACTGGATTACTTGACATTTCAATTTCAATGTTAGTTGTTACTCCATACACTGGATTACTTGACATTTCAATGTTGTCTTTTGCAGCTAACTGCTGGCTGATTTTTTTTTCTTAATCTGCTGAAGTATGATTACTAGCTATAAGTCTTGTACATAGCTATGGCTATGTAGCTAGTTCAATTTTGTGAAGCTGGCGCTCAGACATAGATTCATCACTGAATTGATTTGACCAAATTTTTCCAAAATACTGAAATTTAAGGCAAACTCACTGTACATATTTTATATGTGCATTTTACTGAGATCAAAGTTCACAGGTTGGAGGCACTGGGCCGCACTAGCTATACACTGTAATACTGCCACTGCTAGGTCTAGCTATGTACACTGTGACTCAGTAGAATAAAAGGTTTGTGTCAACTGTGGTTTTAAGACCTCTGGCTTTGTAAGGAAACTTGCTGTTTGAAAGGAAGTTTGTGGTTTGGTGTTCTGAATTGGTTACTGCAATCCACTGTGTAGCCAGTGCTGCCTGCAATCCACTGTGTAGCCAGTGGTTACAAACTCTGGTTAGCTACTGATGATTAAAAAACCGTTGCAAATCAACTACTGGATAATTCTGACCATGTCAGACCAGGTGTATACATTCAGAAGGAATGCTGTCGCATGGATGGCTTCTTGTTCTGCGATATTTGACTGAGTAAGGTGAATCAACCTTCCATGTACAAAACAAAGCCTTCCCATCACAATTTTTTTTAGCTTGAATAGAATGGGGTCTAAGGGAATAGATTGGTTTCATGGAGGTGCAATAACTAACTACTCCAGCACAGCCTTGGTGTTTACCTGTTATGTAATGGAAGGCTATAGTGCAGGAAGTGGTCCATCACTTTAATAGTTTCTTGATATACATAGGAAAGTGATTGTTTCAGTATCTAGTTCATCTGTCCTTGGGAATCTGAACACAGAGCCAGAAAAATCCATTAACTAGCTTGTAACGTTTCTGCTTCTGAATGTAATATGATCACAGAACCTGTTATTTTGGCTGGTTTAAAATTCTTAGTTGTTGCTTCAGCTAGTGGGATATTCATCCCCTTTCCTTTAGACTTAGGAGAGGCATTGGGTAATGGTCATCAATGGCAGGTAGTCAAGTAGTAGGTAATGATCATCAATGAGCTAGTAGAGCATATTAGGTAATGCTCACCAATGAGCTAAAATGAGCCAGGCATTAGTTGTGACACAAAAGAAAGCAACTAAAGGCGATGTACCACTTATGTATTGTGGGAATACTCCTCATGGAGACTTCTACGTACCATATTTTTTCTTTTTGATGTAGATCTGGGGATGTGCTTGAGTCAGTGAATGGTATCAACCTGACCAATGCTGACCACCGTGAGGCTGTTCGGGCTGTCAAGGAAACCAAAAGAAGTCTCAACATTGTGAGTGAATTCAAACATGCCTCTTTTAGCAGTCTTTAGTTGGATTATGTTTTCGATAGCCCTCTATATGCAAGTACAGATCCCCCTACTGATCACTGAAAAAGGCTTTTGACAATAAGCTGTAATATTAGCTATATCCCTCTCTGTTCTTCTTTTCCCATCAGTTTCCAGTATTTTGACTTTTCTTATCATACCTCCCTCCCTGCAGGTTTTGAGAAGACGTCGTAATGTGTACTCCATAAATGTTGGCATTGTCCAACCAATCAACTCTGTCCCTCAACTGACTCCATCAACAGCTGCTAGTACTGCCAAGCCAGAACAACTGGAATACTCACTATACATCACTGGCAAAGAAAGTAAGAGGCAGAATTATACAAACATGAATCTTATTTAGCTCTCAGAAATTCTGACACAGCTAAAGTAAGTGGGCATACAAACACTGAATGTCAGAAATTCAATTGATATAAAAGTCTAATGATAAATTCAATTGATATAAAAGTCTAATGATAACAGTTTTCGCCAAACTTGAGGGGATTGTGATGTTTATTTTTCTCTACAACCAGACCACAAAAGATCTTTCCTACATCCTGCAGTATGTATGAACACACGTATCATGGGCAGGACATTGCTATTGCAAGTATACACCAACAATTCCCCCATGAGGTGTCTTCCACTGTCAAGCCTCCAATCCATTCAGCATATTTCAAATTAAATCCTCACCAAAATCAGGTCACTAGGCATAGAGCTAAAAAAAAATTTGGCCTATTATTCTATTCTACAGTGCTCCTCCAGCAGACCCAAGGAGCGAGGTTTAGAGTAGCTATAACAAGGAATGCAGCCTATTATTCTGTTTGTTATGCTGCTATTCCAGTGAATCCCCATTATTATGCCAGCATTATTTACTGGGTAACAGTAAGCGTATTGAATTTTTCATGTTCTTTCTCCCCTTTCCCCAGAGTCTGACCTTGGTTTCCAGTACGACCGTTCCACTGTGTGCACAGTTTCCCATATCACTTCATCAGGACCAGCGGAACAGATTCTGGAAGTAGGAGACAGGATCGTCAAGGTAAATAAAATGTGGATACAGGGACACAAAAATTAGCACTAAGTAACGCTATAATAATGAAAGAGTGGTAGCTCTCTCTAGGGTTCCTAGTCCTATTTTGTAATACTACAGGGTCCATTAGGCGATTCTCACTATTTTAATGAATTTCTGTCCTGTGAAATGTTGTTCACAATGCTAATCAATCACAAAATGCTGTTGATAAGGGACTGATACAACTTTGATGACCCTTACCAGATAACACTTGGAAAAATTTCTGCTTTGTATAGATACACAAGTTACTGGAACCTAGCCCTTCTCCTCATTATAGAGTGTATGTGTGTATATAAGAGTGCTATAATGATTAAAAGGGTTCTCCCCCTAATACTGCTATGGTGTATAGAGATTGATGGTTAAAAATAGCTTGAAGACACAAAGCACTGAACCTACACAATTTTGAAGTGTGACAGATGAGAATGACCATTATTTGATATACAAAGTGGAAGTAATATAACAGGACATCACAGAAAAAAAAATTAACCCACTCAGGAAACCCACAACTTAACCAGAGAAACCAACCAAGTGGGGGGAATTAGGCACATCAAATGGTACTAATAATCAATGACACCTGATGTATAAAGTTAACTTACTCTACAAAATTTGTTGTTAAGGTTAACAACAGTGATATCACTCACGAGAAGGGCTCTGTGATCAAGAAACTGATGAAGCCACACAAGAACATTCTCCGCCTCACCATTGAAAGATCGTCGAGGAATGACAGGACCTACATGGGCCAACTCCCACAGGTGGGGAAAAGTACAAATATTATTGAAGAGGGAAAATGGTCTGGCATACAATAGTAAATGTGGGCACTCATGGGACTAGTAATAAGTGTCCAATTTTCAGGGGTGAATTAATACATACTGCAGGCGGATCCCAAAAAATGCCCTGACTAATAATTATAGCATTTCAGGGAGTCCACATTAATTTTAGAGGTTCCACTGTAATGATTAAAGGGTTCTCCCCCCAATACTGTGATAATTATATTTGAGTCCACATTTAGAGGTGCTACTGTAATGATTAAAGGGTTCTCCCCCCTCCTGTTTGACAGTGGTAGTCTCCTGAAATAGTAATAGAGAATACTGTAGTTCTTGATTATATGTATTACATCCAACCTTATGGCCATGTTTAAAAAATGACTAGTTATCATTAGCTGTGTTTACACGCGTGCCCAACCCGGGTTGAGATTCAATCCAGATTCCAATCCACCTAATTGATATGGGTTGGGCTACCCGGATTGGAATCCGGGTTGGTACAGTGGATTGCAGTGATCTTGCAACATGAAATTCAGAACACCAAACCAAAATTTACATAGCTTCCTTTTAAGTAGCCCAACTCTAAAGCCACAATTAAGTCCTTTGAAAGGAGGCTATGTAAATTTTGGTTTGGTGTTCTGAATTTCATGTTGCAAGATCACTGCAATCCACTGTACCGTTCACACGCGGAGCGAATCCGGGTTAGAACCCCCGTGTAAACGGGGCTATTGATTAAGTTAAATTTCTATGTGAGAGTGCCATTGTCTGATATCTACATACATAAAGAAGTACCCTAGCCAAAAATGAACAAATTTGATTTCTCTGAAGTCATACTGTGTCATTATGACTAACCATGACAGTTTAGTTATGGTTTGGCTATGAGAGTCAGTGTTTGGGCAGGATAACTTGGTACTCATGATGTTGACAGTGTTGAAAGAAAAAAATCCCACCAGTAAATTTCCATAATAAGAGCGAGGTTGTTAACTTAATCACACTACCAGAATACTGACATTGAAGTCTCACACTAATCTGGCCATGTTGATTTATTCAGTGAACCTGCTTATGACGTAGTTACAAGTGCATGGCCTTAATGGGAAGTGGTCTCTTTAGGGAGGGTGAGTATTTGGCAAAGTGGCCTTAATAGAGAAGTGGTCTCTTTATGGAAGTTTAATAGGTGTTGTCTCATTACAATGTAAGACTTGGTACACATACTATTATTGGTCTTCTTTCTCCTTCCTTCCACCCTCCAGGAGGTATCTTCTCTCCTGCCAGCTCTTAAGACCAGCTCCTCCACTTCAGCCATCCATGCCAAGAACTGGTCGGGCTCCAGCACTCCGGTGCCTTCAGGAAAGCAAATGGAGAGTGATAATTACACCCAGCAGTCATTGGTGAGTGTGCTCCTTCAGAAAGAAATACAGGCAGAGAGAAATAATAAAACCAATGTAGACACTCTTGAGGACAAAAAAATAAATAAATAATCAAAAATAATCAAAAATAGAAAAGAAGTATTCTCATTAATTTCAGATGGTAGTTTTTCTTCGAAATCTGAATTTTTAACCATTGAAGTCTTCCATATATGGTGGGGGGATTATTTCGGGGAGTCCACAGTGAGGGGTTATACAGTACAGGATACATATACAATACTTGATATTATTTCTCTACAACAACATAGACTTCTCATGGATCGTACTCAACTTTGGATCGGATTGGTGAAAGGACACCGGCCAAGGATGATTTTGAGGGCTGTGGTGCCTCCAATATCTCCCACTACAAGTCCCGCAGTCGTAACAGCTACAGTTCCCGGGACTCCCGGGAAATGTACTCCCAGGAAACACAGGTGGGTGTGTCCAGTGGGTGTGGCTACACTCCTCAATGTCACTCTCTCTTCTGAATTACTTAGTCTCAAGACAGTGGAAATAAACCAACAAAGTTGGTCTCAGTGGTGACGGGCGTCAAGGACCAGAAAGAAGAGCCACGCCCAGCCAAACCGAGCTCCATACCTGCCACTCGTCCCAGCTCCGATGGGGTCATATACGGGAACTTCAATGAGCGGAGGATCGAGTACGAGGAGGTACTCTTGAGCGAGAGATCCGACAGTCAATTCTCACAGTCGGAGAGCTTTCTCTCTGAGAGGTAAATGAACAGGAAGTTACACCCTCTTAATTAAAGCTCATAATTGCCTAGATCCTATCACTTAATATTAAGGAATTGTATACATCTAAGCTGTTACTCTTTGACTTTTTTTTTTGCCTCTTGCAGTAGCTACGATTATGGACTGAGTTCTTCTCAAAGCATTGACCTGACTTTCCACACGGTCTCTACCATCCCCACCCACAATAGGTAAGTACATATGACCCAACCTTTGATTGGTGGAATGCATACATAGCACACGTAGCACTGAGCCTTCCATTTGATAACAAAATGTCACCAATGTACATAGCATAGAATACCTCTTTCGTGAACCTCCACATTTTGAAGGCTGTCTATAGGTGGACACCAGCATGACCATCACACCCATGCACCACCTGCATCACATTACAGCTGCATAAAACCTTGCACGAATCAACCATGCAAAACTACAGGTCACTGCACCCTCTCATAGTTAGGTTGAAGACCAAACCATAGACTAGACAATAGATTCTACACTAAAAAAAAACTCCCTATGTGTGTAGACCATGCTGATACAGTAGAGCACACTAAACCTCAGTTTATACTGGAACTATTGTACTGGTACTTTGATGGAGTGGATTAGTGGCTTGGGTGATCAGTTGCAAAGGTCCACCACCAAATTAAGGAAAAAAAAACAAACAAAAAAAAAACAACTCCCTCATGCATAGATTCTACACCAAATTGTACTATAGAACCACACACTCAGAACGCTCAAGACTTTCAATTCTCTCTCAAACAGTGCTGCACTATTTATGTGTTCCCTTTCTGTTTTAGACTTACAGTGGACACTGTCATGACGACACAAGCCCCCTCACAACAAAGTGAGGATGAAGATGCTGTGGGCTTCATGGCCAGAGACGATGCTTCAAGGTGAGTAACTCAGACCTGATAGAGAGTTAATATGGGAGTCATAACTCATAGGCACTACACTTTTGGTATGCACTGTATGGTATGCAATTGCAATCAAAGTGATGTTATGTATACCTGTTCAAAAGGAGACTACAACACACAGTAGTATATAAGATTCTTATACAATGCTGACACACTGCAGTATTGATCATGTCTGTGTAGTTGCTATACAGTATGCAATTGCTTGATGATGTATTACTAAACAACAATTGCTTATAGGGTTACAGTTAGGACACGGAATTCCAATGACCCGTCCTCAAACAGCAACGGGAACAACTCTGAGACTCGTGAAGAACCTCAGCCTGAAACGTCCCAACTCTCAGAGTCACAGAGCCTGAGGTACCTAATATGCTGTGCTGTTACTAATAGTCTGCACTTCGTGAAGTGTATCCATTTACATGTCATATTGATGAGTGACTGTAGCTCGTCATGGGATGAATGGTTTATATCTGAAGCCATAATTATAGTCTCTTACATGGGAGAGAAATATACATGACCACTGGAGATCTTTATTAATGTATCCCCCTTCCCTTGCACTCCTTGGTTTCATTACATGGACTTCATTAGATTATATTCTCCTCTCTAAGTAATTATCATTCGTATTATGTATTTATGTATCCAAGTTTTCTTCTCTCTATTTAGCCAAGAGTTCATTCGTGGTCGAAAGGGCTATGGAATAGGAATCAGACGTAGACCGAAGACCAAACACCAGAAGTCCAACTCCATCAGCGGCTCACGGACCTTCTCCAAGTCCTCTAGTGACCAAAATCTCGCCAGGGGATCCAGTAACCTGGCAATGCGGGGGCGTTCCCGCAGCAACCTGTCCTTGGGACGTGCCCCTTCAATGACGAGTGTGATAGAAGAGCCGAGAAGATCCACAAGCACAACAGGTAATACACTGTAGCTTACACCATGCTACTCGGAAAGCCATTTCTCAAAATCAACTTTGAATCTAAAATGGTTGGGTTGTCTCTATGCCCCACAGTAGATGCGGTATGGAATTTTCATGTGAGATAAAATTTTGCAAAATTGAAGTGTGAAGAATATAAGTTCCTTCCATGGTTTTTTGGTGTATCAAAAAACAATGAAAATATAACCCCATATGCAATAGTCACGTCAATGCTCTTAAATTTTTTTCCTGTGCAGACATGATGCAATATGAACATGACCCATTGGCAGATGCCACTTACATACGAGCAAACTTCACTTACATTCCCCGAAACCCAAAAGAACTGAACATCAAATCTGGTGATGTCTTCCACATACATGATGAGGTAATTACTATGATGACCACTTACCACATTGATCAATAACAGTATCTTTATAAATTATAATGAAGATCACTTACCTATTCTCAGGAGCACCACAATATTATTGATATTTAATAATAGGCTCCGTCTGAGAGATTCAGATCGTCATTTTGGGCATCGCGACTGAGTGCCGATGGAACAGATGAACAGATTGGAGCCATCCCCAACTCAATGAAGGCCCAGGAGTATGTCGATGCTCAGGGAGAATGTAAGACATCAAGTACATTATTGAGTTCAATGTATTGCCTCTAAGGCCTTGAAGCCCTCGGGATAATACACATACCCTCCCTCTCTATGCTTCTAGAATCACAAACCCTCCCTCTCTATGCTTCTAGAATCACAAATTGTCAAAATTGATGGTCTCTCTCTCTCTCTCTCTCTCTCTCTCTCTCTCTCTCTCTCTCTCTTCTCTCTCCCTCTCTCTCTCTCTCTCTCTCTCTCTCTCTCTCTCTCTCTCTCTCTCTCTCTCTCTCTCTCCCTCCCTCTCTCTCCCCACTTCAGCATTGGACTTTGCCCTCTATGAGGAGGTGGAGCCTTACACTGGGAACAGACCTGTGGTCATCTTTGGAGTCTTGGCCGATCAAGTAGTCAACTCACTCCTGGAGAGTTTTCCAAAGCTCTTCTATCCCTGCCCTACAAGTAAGAAACCATAGCTATGGCTTTTCTCTCTTATTCTTTTAAGTATACACTATAAGAATCCTCTTTAAGGCTAAACTTAAATGTATCAATGGTAGCTAACTTTCTCTGTCCTTCAATGTGGAGAGACAATTTTCTGTGTTCAGCCTTCTTCATATCTATGTTGTTACATGTGCTTTCTCTCATCCCACAGATCACGTTGAAGGTGCAGTGAGATTGACGGAAGCTCGTCTCAGACGGGAATCGACTGAGGGGAAGATCATAGACTTCAAGCAGACTGAGGGTGGATTTGAAGTGGTGAGGTTAGCGGCCATCAATGGACCGCAGAGCAAGGCGAGTGTAATAAACTGTAACAGTGAAATCTATTGTATAGGCAGAGAATATAGTCAGTAGTCATGATCAGTACTGTCAGACAATTCAGCTGGCCAGACAGACAACTGATGAAGTACAAGAGACAAGGAACAGGAGGGAAAAACAAAAACAAAAAACAAAAATATACCATAACACAAGTTCAGTTTGTTCTGGAAGTTCAGGCTAATAATAAACATCAGAAATTCGGTATAGAGATACTCCAACCATTAATTTAGAACTCGAGTTTTCTCAAAGCATGTTTGAAGATAGCTAGCCATTTTGGGAATGTGGGAAAGCACTTTAGGGAATAGTAATGAGCAAAATTTGATGACCTTTCTTTCTACTGTAGAATAAGCACTGCCTTATGACTGGAAGCTCCCAGGCACTGCAGACACTCAAGGCAGTGGCCCCACCCATTGCTATCTTGGTCAAGGCCATGACAGAGGAGAGCATCACGTGAGTGAATTAATTATAAAAATAATATGGGCAGACCCATGCAGTGGATGATAATTATCCATAAGAGAAGACTATAAAGTATGGTTGATAACTAAAAATAGACCAATGATTCTCAGCTTTCAACCCCTAAATCATTCTTCCTACCCTCCTCTAATACAGGACCTTCAGTCCAGAGCACATTTCCCAAGAACAAGCCAAGGAAATCTATGATGATGTGACTCAATTGGAAGAAAGACATGGACATGAATTTTCAGGTAGTTAAAATTAGTCATCAAATAATATTTCACGATTTGAAATTAAGACATTCCCACTGAAAATTTGATACTTTTATGTCTGTTTCTCTTTAATGTGAATGAATGTTCCATTCAGCTGTTGGAATATAATTGCCTTCATGGTAGATTTAGAATGTATCATCCCCAAGGGAGGAAGTTATAATTATTCTGTATGTTCCATAGCCGCTCTGTTTCTGATCTACATGGAGACATTGATGGGTCAGATTGAGGACATCATCAAAGCAGAGAAGAGGAAGCAAGCATGGGTGCCTGTGGCTAGGCAACATGAGACATGAGAAGTCAACTCTTTTATCACCACATTTCGATGATTTTGTATTGTTAAGTGTACATACATTATGTACAAACATTATTATGTATGCCATGAATCAGTCCACATTTCAATAAAACTATGCCACTATTTTATTTCTATCACTACAATCGGTATGTTCTTTGCAGTTCACGTGGAAAAATCAAACTGAGTCATGTACTTCTTTTAACATAATAATCATGAAGAAATTGAATCGTCAGTTTTTCTATGCATTACTAAAGATGTAACATTGCAGGAGTTTGCTAACAGCAAACCTAACGTCTGAAGTCTATCATGAATGTAT
Source organism: Crambe crambe (assembly GCA_963924555.1). Classification (NCBI taxonomy): domain Eukaryota; kingdom Metazoa; phylum Porifera; class Demospongiae; order Poecilosclerida; family Crambeidae; genus Crambe; species Crambe crambe. The sequence goes on from OZ004581.1 coordinate 1,598,616, forward strand.
GCATATGCCTACTGTCAATCGCTGCTGAAGTTCTCTCAGGTACACCAGCATGCCTCAGCTATCACTGTGTTGCCGGGTCTAAAAATAGCATTGCTACCACATCCTGCCAACCCTTGGAAGGGACAGTTTACTAAATTCCCCTAAATCGAATAAAAGTACTATGTTTGTAGATTCAAAGTATATATGCCGTATCACCTTTCTAAGTTGTTGTTTTTTTGTTATTGTTTTTTGTGTGTGCGTACAATTAGAATAATAATAATAATAATTGCCATGCATGGCACTGCCTATATTGAATTTACCCCCTAGGTGGTTCCTATGGTAGGCCTCGACAAATTGTTAGTTTTTCTCCCTACTATATATGCTGTTCTCAATGCTCATTATTCCCGATAAAATGAGACTCGTTCACACTGTGATAAAACTCATTTTCTGTAGTGTAGACATGTAGCATGCTAAATGTTTCAAAACCAAGCAACACTGAATTCTCACCCTGTAAAGCTATAGGCCATAATTGATCCGGATACTCTAATTTCACGGTACCAGTAATCTGGTATCAAAGGTCAAGTGAGGAACAAAGAAAGTGATAGTCATGGATAGTTTAGGCCAGAATCACAGAAGGGAAGTTCATCAACAACTACCACATGACAATAGGAGGTAAGTTCTCTCAATTAGGAGCAATTAATGAGCTCTTATTTACACTGACTCGAGTGCTAGGCTAACTCTCAAGAGCTATCGTTCCATTTATAATGACTAGCTCTACATCTTGCCTGGAGCCATTTCTTGATTATAGGGATGTTAGATGATCAATATCAGCTGTTTTCAATAATCCTGTTATCATTTCCCAGCTAGGGTAGCTTTATGACTTTTGTAAAATGTGATTTGCTGCTGCCTCTGTAGCCTCGTCCCCAGGCCCCTCCCACGAAGAAGGGAGAGGGCCTGGTACAGACTGTTTGCACATGCTCTATTTTCCCAGGAAATCTGGGAATCCATATATCTTTGTAAAGCACTCAGCATATATCTAAGCTGTAAATTTCTAATGTCGCGAACATCAAACGGATAAGCTTAACCTTTGACCTTTCTTTGCCACTTGATTTGACATGCGATTTCCCAGCTATCATGCAGCAAGCCGTATTTGTGGTCCGTAATATTTCTCCGTTTTGAATCCATGTAGACTAAACAATGTGCGGAGAAATTTGCTGAAATATTGATGGAAACGTTAGCGCATTTAACAACAATCTATACTATTATTAGATAACCTCGGGGAAGCCAAGCCAAGGTTATCTATAATCTCTGTGCTTCTTTATTCAGTCTGCACCAATGTCTCAAACTGAATGCTTTCTCACTTCTGATCCTGTACGCTGGTAAAGTAGGGGTAGCTAGTACTTAGGCCATCATCTGGGCATAATAAAAAAAAGGGTGTGGTTAATCAAAAGTGGGCATGGTTCGCAAAAAATTTCGCGCGCACTTATGCACGCAGTATTGATATTACCCCAGCACCCTCCTAGCTCAAATTCTAGATACGCCACTGAACCCAGTTGTTGAACTGTTGTTGTTGAGTTGTTGTTATTATTGAGTTGTTGGATGTTGTTGTTGTTGAGTTGTTGTTGTTGTTGGATGTTGTTGTTGTTGAGTTGTTGGATATTTAACCAATAAAAGTTTTTATTGGCACTACTTTTCCAACTTTCTCTGAACTGGTCAACTTTAGTACACTGGACATCTCAATGCAAATGGTCTTTTCCCAAAATTTTAAGTTGCTATCTGATTCACACAGTTTGAACTTTAATATGTATGCGCACAAAACCTTGTCAGAAATGAAATATGACTGTTGAAAATATCTGGTTTACAGCTCCTGACCCACTGTTGCGATGTCATCTTAATGCATCTTATGTAAACTGTCATGTCTAGTTTAAGTAATCATAATTATCCATGATGGCATCATGAATAATTATGATTAATTAATTTTTGTGCACTTTTCAGCAATTCAAGTATAATAATTGCTACTTAGAGCCCTGATGGCTAATTCTAATTTCACTGTTTTGGTTAAAACTTCAAAGGATGCCATAGTTTTAAATCACCTTAGAGGTGCCTCCCACCTTGAGGTAGTTTTAGGCTATGGAAAGTGAACTCCTCCATCATGTGTGCCTGCGGGATAGGTATAGGAAGATAATTTGGGTTGGGCAACAACACTTCATATTACCAGTCTTACAGTAAGGGTGTTACAATTGTCATTAATAATTAATAATTAAAGTAATTAATAATGTATAGAAAACCTCATGAAAAAGAGTTTCATAAATTCTCTCTATCTCCCAAATCAAGTTGGGCAAATATTTCCCACAACATAACTAGTTTAGTAAACACTGCACCCCAACTTACTGTAAACACTTGGACTCGAGTTTCTTCAATGCTTTACCCTTTGCATGGCGGTTGGATCAGCCCCACCCCCTATAAATTATCGTCTAGACGTACGTTTATAGCCCCCCCCTCCCCCCCCTGTCCCTACATATAATGTCCCCTTTATATAAATGCTGGCATACATGATTGATATCATTATTATAGGTACATATTTTATAAAATAAAACAAAAATATCAAACAATAATGAAAAAGTGTAGTGCAGTTTGTTGCTTGTAGAAGCCTTTTCTAGAAGCAACAAACTGCACTGTACTTAGTGTAACAGAGTAGATAGCTTGAACTGAGAGTTTAAATTGTTACGTGTGAACAAAAATAACAACAACAAAAATGATGACATTCTGCTTCATATAGTCTACACAATTTCAAAGCTTGCATTTTTGTCACTCTCTTGTATTGGAATGACCATCCTATGGAGCATCCCATTTGCTGAAGTAGAACTGTGCTCATGGTGTCCTGCTGACTGCCTGACTGGAAGTGGTAGAGGTCTGTGAGAAGACAGGACCAGTTCACTGTGCTGGCACGAATGAGATGTTTGCATCCAGAGCCTGCAGTTGGAAGCTTCTTGCCTTGTTATTGAAGCTGGTGCTTGTTCGCAGGAACAAGACGGTTGCACACATAGCCTGCAGCCTGGAGCTGATGGTTGACATAGCCTGCAGCCTGCAGTTGGTTGCACACATAGCCTGCAGCCTGGAGCTGGTTGTATGCATAGCCTGAAGCCTGGAGCTGATAGTTGCACACATAGCCTGCAGCTTGGTTGCATGCAGAACCTGCAGCCTGGAGCTCTAGAGGATATGGAGAAGCAGCAGTAAGCTGTAGGTATGGAGTGAACTGAGCTGGTAGGAAGAGCAGCTGGAGTTTTACCAATGACTAGTGTGCCATGTATACTCTTTCCTTCTTCTTGGATAGGTATGCTCATTTTGGATATGAACTTCACAAAGCTATAGACTGAGAATATTACAGCCCACAACTAGCAAATACTGTTATAACACTGAAGTGATAAGTTGCAAAATGATTGGCTTTTATAGGCTATGGCTCTATAGATATTATAATATTCATAACTTACTTCCGGGCATGTAGTTGATAGATGACTGTGTCTGGTTAACCACAATAATGATTATCCAATTACCTTAACTACTATGACTGCATGGACATGGTTTCAGCTAACAAATCCTTCCTTTTTGCTGTAGTTCACATTTGGTCAAAGTTGAACAGGAGAAGGAGAAACTTGCCATAGAATGTGAGAGACAAGAATTGCAGTGTCAGCAGTTAAAGAACCGCCAAGCAAGGTGAAGAGAAGAGAGAGAGAGAGAGAGAGAGAGAGAGAGAGAGAGAGAGAGAGAGAGAGAGAGAGAGAGAGAGAGAGAGAAGGCCACTGGTACACTTATGTATTTCGATAATTAGTTGGATCTCTCTCTCTCTCTCTCTCTCTCTCTCTCTCTCTCTCTCTCTCTCTCTCTCTCTCTCTCTCTCTCTCTCTGTGCATACACCTCCACATATCTTTTTCTGTGTATTGTGCATCATTTAGACTTGTTGAAGATCACACCAAGACGCTGGAGAGGGTGTCTGAACTATGGAAGCAGAAGTGGCCAGTTGCATGGGATGATGTAAGAACTGTAGCATGCTATCATTGATTGTGCCATTGCTTGTCTATTATCAGTGTGTCACTCTGAGCATTCTATGAATTTAATTTACTTACTTTTGAGTGACCATTTCAACCAACCTCTTAACCACTTTTTATACCAACAGATTTAGAGTTTTAATTTACTTACTTTTGAGTGACCATTTCAACCAACCTCTTAACCACTTTTTATCAAACCATCCCCAACAGATTAGAGAGGTCAACTTTGGAGTTTGTATTGAACTTGTGTAGGCATGGGAAGAGAAGTATGTGACAGTGCCATTGGATGCTGATGGACTGGCAGGATTCAGTGTCGTGGGAGGTCGTGACCAACCACAGCTGCCCAACCCTGGTGCCTTTATCATCACAGTGGTGAATCCAGGGGGACCTGCTGGAAGTACGTAGGTTAACACATTCTGGTTGTACCATGCAAAGTACACAATACAGTTGGACATCGTACAATACAGTGATAAAAGATAGGGAGTCAAGCTTGACCTTTCATTATGGCATGCATGTGTTTACACCAGAGTTTGTGTGGGGACTAGGGGACTGCTTTTGTCATCATGTAAAATGTGATGAAGTGGATATAACATTAAGCTTGACGTCAAAAGTACACAATGAATCATGAAGCAGCTGGGGATAGCTTATGCTTCATCTCCTTCCTTGATTGTGATGCAAAAAGAAACTTCAGTATAGCATGTAAGATCAAGCCAGCCAAAGTTGAAACATGTCATTATGTTGATGGTTATACAGTAAACAGGTTTGCACTGGGTCTTTAGTTCAATATGCCAATTATGTATTGTGGGAATACTCCTCATGGACACTTTTCCAATATAATATGATAATACTTTTTTATGTAGACCTGGGGATGTTCTTGAGTCAGTGAATGGTATCAACCTGACCAATGCTGACCACCGTGAGGCTGTTCGGGCTGTCAAGGAAACCAAGAGAAGTCTCAACATTGTGAGTTAATTCAAACATGCCAGTCTTTAGTTGGATATATTTTCAATACTCTTGAGGAGTTTTTATAGCTATAAGCAGATCCCTGCAGATGATAAAGAAGTCTCAATCTCTAAATTCATAGCCCTGTGAGGTACACTATATGTGATGGTAACTTTATAAGCCTTTAATATTTTGCGAGATAAAAAACCCCTTTTCTCGCATATGCAAGTACAGATCCCTCCACTGATCACTGAAAAAGGGTTTTGACAATAAGCTGTAATATTATATCCCTTCTTTTCCCATCAGTTTTCAGACTTTTCCTGTCATACCTCTCTCCCTGCAGGTTTTGAGAAGACGTCGTAATGTGTACTCCATAAATGTTGGCATTGTCCAACCAATCAACTCTGTCCCTCAACTGACTCCATCAACAGCTGCTAGTACTGCCAAGCCAGAACAACTGGAATACTCACTATACATCACTAGCAAAGAAAGTAAGAGGCAGAATTATACAAACATGAGCTGTCAGAAACTTGATTGACACAGCTACAAGTAGATGTATAAGAGTGTGTATTATTCAGCTGTCAGAAATTTTGACACGGTTAAAGTAAGTGGGCATACAAACACTGAATGTCAGAAATTCACACATTACAATATAAAAGCTGCGTAATTTATAGTTGCCTGCACACTAGTACAATGCACATTTTATAGTTTGTGCCATTGAAGAGCAGATATTTTAAAGGTTTTAATGTTAATGAAGCCTGATTTTTGGCCTACTAACTCTGTAACCAAAATCCCACTCTCCCAAAATCCCACTGGCCTACTAACTCTGTAACCAAAAGCCACTAGTACTGGCATGGGCAGTACTAGTGGCATGGGAAGAGAAGTATGTGACAGTGCCATTGGATGCTGACGGACTGGCAGGATTCAGTGTCGTGGGAGGTCGTGACCAACCACAGCTGCCCAACCCTGGTGCCTTTATCATCACAGTGGTGAATCCAGGGGGACCTGCTGAGGGAATTCTAAAGTATGTATAGATTAACACATTCTAGTTGTACCATGCAAAGTACACACATTGTACAATACAGTGATAAAAGATAGGGAGTCAAGAATACGCAATGGAATTCGTTATACTACAGCCTTTCACTTGACCTTTCATTATGACATGCATGTGTTCATACACCAAAATATTGTGAAGGGGGACTGCTAGTTGCTAGGGAACTGCTATTTCATCATGTAAAATGTGATGAAGCCTTTTTTTTTTGTCCAGACATCTATATAATTTAAGCAAGCATATGAGATGAGGTTATCATAATTGGAACCAGATGGATAATACATATAAATCATGTGGACCAGTGGATATAATATTAATCATGGCATCAAAAGTACACAATGACAATTACTGAATAATTTGAATAGAATGGGGTCTAAGGGAATAGATATGTTTCATGAAGCAGCACTACAGCTTTGTGTTTACCTGTTATGTAATAGAAGGCTATAGTGCAGGAAGTGCATAGGAAAAACACCAGATTTATGTTTTAGTATCTAGTTCATCTGTCCTTGGGAATCTGAACACAGAGCCAAAGTTTCTGCTTCTGAACGTAATGGCACAGAACCTGTCATTTTGGCTAGTTCTTTCCTAGTCGTTGCTTCAGCTAGTGGGATAGATCATGCTTCATCCCCTTTCCTTGATTGAAAAGAAAGGTCAGTATAGCATGCAATATTGGAGTGGATCAAGCCAGCCAAAGTCATCATATTATGTAGATGGTTACAGTAAACAGGTTTGCACTGGGTCTTTAGTTCAATATACCAATTACGTATTGTGGGAATACTCCTCATGGACACTTCTACAATGTAATACGATAATACATGTTTTCCTTTTGATGTAGACCTGGAGATGTGCTTGAGTCAGTGAATGGTATCAACCTGACCAATGCTGACCACCGTGAGGCAGTCCGGGCTGTCAAGGAAACCAAGAGAAGTCTCAACATTGTGAGTTATTCAAACATGCCAGTCTTTAGTTGGATTATGTTTTCAAGTAATACTCTTGAGGAGTTTCTATAGCTATAAGCAGATCCCTGAAGAAGTTCATAGCCCTGTGAGGTACACTATATGCAAGTACAGATCCCCCCTACTGATCACTGAAAAAGGCTTTTGACAATAATCCCTCTCTGTTTTCTTTTCCCAGATTATTTTGACTTTCTTGTCATACCTCCCTCCCTGCAGGTTTTGAGAAGACGTCGTAATGTGTACTCCATAAATGTCGGCATTGTCCAACCAATCAACTCTGTCCCTCAACTGACTCCATCAACAGCTGCTAGTACTGCCAAGCCAGAACAACTGGAATACTCACTATACATCACTGGCAAAGAAAGTAAGAGGCAGAATTATACAAACATGAATCTTATTTAGTTGTCAGAAACTCAATTGACACAGCTATAAGTAGAGGGTACGACAAAACACTGAATATCAGAAACACATCACAAGTCCCCTCAAGTTATCATTAGACAATAATTGGATGTTTCTCTCTTCCTCTTTAAACCTTATTGTGTGGTATGTGTCTAACGATTTTTGACCTGGCTTCACTCAAGTACCCAGGACTTATCCCAAGCCATGGTCTGTGGACTTATCCCAAGCCATGGTTTATGGACTTGTACCCTGTGGACTTGTCCCATATTGAATTTTACATATTCTTTCTCCCCCTTCCCAGAGTCTGACCTTGGTTTCCAGTACGACCGTTCCACTGTGTGCACAGTTTCCCATATCACTTCATCAGGACCAGCGGAACAGATTCTAGAAATAGGAGACAGGATTGTCAAGGTAAATTAAATGTGGACACAAGGACACATAAAAATTAGCACTAAGTGACACTATAATAATGTTATAATCAGAGAGAGCGGTAGTAATATTTCTAAATTAAGGAACAGGACATCTCAGGAAAAAAAAATTAACCCACTCTACCAGCCCAGGAGACCCACAACTTAACCAGAGAAACCAACGAACCCAACAGAGACCAGAGAAACCAACTTACCAACTTAACCAGAGAAACCAACAAACCCATTGGTTTCTGTGGGAACACACAGAAACCAGTAGACGGTTCTGACATCTTGTTCCTTATTTAGAAACACATTACTTCCATCAAGTGGTGTAATAATAATAATAATCAAAATTAATGATTATAATAACAGGAAGTTAATTTACTCTACAAAATTTGTTAAGGTTAACAACAGTGATATTACTCATGAGAAGGGCTCTGTGATCAAGAAACTGATGAAGCCACACAAGAACATTCTCCGCCTCACCATTGAAAGATCATCGAGGAATGACAGAACCTACATGGGGCAACTCCCACAGGTGGGGTGCAAGCACAAAATATTAATTTTGTGGTTGTTTTTGTTTTGTTTTTTTGAGAAAAAAGTGGTTTGTATACAGTGGAACCTCTTACTTATGGAGGTGTCCTTAATTCAGAATTAATACATTATAATGTATAAATATTACCCTGAATAGAGATCTTCGCATTTCAACATTTCAGGGTTCCACTGTATACTGCAGTGGTAGCTAGTCCGTAGCTCTTGATGTAGTGAGAAATTCCATCCAACCAGCCATGTTTGAAAAAATATATCACAATTTCCACATGAGAGTGCCATCTACATACATTGAAATACCTAGCCAAATTTCTCTGATGTCATAATGACCATCCATGACGGTTTGGCTATGACTTGGTGGTACTTATGATGTTGACAGTATTGAAAGGAAAAATCCCACCAGTAAATTTCCATAACAAGTGTGAGGTTGGTTAATCACACTACCAGAATACTGACATTGAAGTCTCACACTAATCTGTCCATGTCAATTCAATAAACCTGCTTATGACGTAGTTACAAGTGCATGGCCTTAATGGGAAGTGGTCTCTTTAGGGAGGGTGAAATAACTGGTGCTTGGCAGAGTGGCCTTAATAGAGAGGTGGTCTCTTTAGGGAGGAGATTGAGGAATATAGGTGCTGTTGGGACAGGCCTTAATAGAGAGGTGGTCGAGAAGAGGGAGGTTGAATTGGTGTTGTGGGGATATGGCAGAGTGGCCTTAATAGAAAGAGATGGTCTCATTACAATGTAAGACTTGGTACACATACTATTATTGGTCTTCTTTCTCCTTCCTTCCACCCTCCAGGAGGTGTCTTCTCTCCTGCCAGCTCTTAAGACCAGCTCCTCCACTTCAGCCATCCATGCCAAGAACTGGTCGGGCTCCAGCACTCCGGTGCCTTCAGGAAAGCAAATGGAGAGTGATAATTACACTCCGCAGTCATTGGTGAGTGCCCAAGAGAAATAACAAAACCTCCCAGTGCAATGTAGACACTCTTGGGGACAAAAAAATAACAACAACAACAACAAAAAAAAAAGAACAAAAAAACAAAAAACCAAAAAAAAAACAACAAAAAATAACCAGAGAAGTGGTAATTTTTCTTCAGATAATCCATAATTGTAGTTTTTAACCATTGAGGTCAAGCCAGGTCTCCATAAAGTTGTAACTATGGAAAGCTCTCAAGAGAGCTCTCTTTTGATACCTAAATAGGGGGTAGTATAATGAAGATATTTTAAAAATATGTCTGGTCCATCCTTAAAGGACCATATCCTGATTATTATTTCGGGGAGTCCACAGTGAATAAAATAAAGTAAAATAAATAATCAAAATTAGAAGAGAAGTATTCTCCAGATGGTAGTTTTTCAATGAACTCTGATTGTATGAGTTTTTAACCATTGAAGTCTTCCATATATGGGGGGTGGGATTATTTTGGGGAGTCCACAGTGAGAGGTTAGTACATGATACATATACAATACTTGATATATTTCTCTACCACAACATTAGACTTCTCATGGATTGTACTCAACTTTGGATCGGATTGGTGAAAGGACACTGGCCAAGGATGATTTTGAAGGCTGTGGTGCTTCCAATATCTCCCACTACAAGTCCCGCAGTCGTAACAGCTACAGTTCCCGGGACTCCCGGGAAATGTACTCCCAGGAAACACAGGTGGATGTGTCCAGTGGGTGTGGCTACACTCCTCAATGTCACTCTCTCTCTTCTGAATTACTTAGTCTCAAGATAGTGGAAATAAACCGACGAAGTTGGTATCAGTGGTGACGGGCGTCAAGGACCAGAAAGAAGAGCCACGCCCAGCCAAACCGAGCTCCATACCTGCCACTCGTCCCAGCTCTGATGGGGTCATATATGGCAACTTCAATGAGTGGAGGATCGAGTACGAGGAGGTGCTCTTGAGCGAGAGATCCGACAGTCAATTCTCATAGTCGGAGAGCTTCCTCTCTGAGAGGTAAATGAATAGGAAGTTACATCCTCTTAATTAAAGGCCTAGATCCTAACTTAATATTAAGCAATTGTATACATCTAAGCTGTTACTCTTTGACTTTTTTTTTTTGCCTCTTGCAGTAGCTACGATTATGGACTGAGTTCTTCTCAAAGCATTGACCTGACTTTCCACACGGTCTCCACCATCCCCACCCACTATAGGTAAGTACATATGACCCAACCTTTGATTGGTGGGATGCATATGAGCCTTTCAAAGAAGTTATTGTCCTCTTATTATTCCCCAAAATATCACTAAAGTACATACCCTTTCAGAAGAACTTTTGAAGTCATTATGTGGCCAATGGAAAACACTGTAGCATGCAACCCACTCATCCATTCTCCCTAAGTATTAACAATAGGTGGACACAGCATGACCATCACACCTGCATCACATTACAGTTGTACATGAATCAACAATGAGGTCACTACATAGGTCACACTACACCCCCTAAGGGGAGAGAAGTTAAAGCTATGATTTGATCACTACCTATGGTTTGGTTTGGTAGGTCACCACACTCTGTACAATCCACAGATCACCTGTTTATTTTAACTTTAATCTGGTGTAGAATAAGATAAAAAAACAAAACAAAAAACAACAAAAAACAACAACAATACAACGAACTAGTTTATAACACTTTCAATTCTCTACTCGGAAAGCCATTTCTCAAAATAAACCTTGATCACCTGTTCTAAAATAAACACCAATTTTAGATACGCAGTTGATGCATGCAATATGGTATGGAAATTTTCGTGTGAGATAAAATTTTGCAAGATTGAAGTGTGAAGCATATATATATGATGCAATATGAACATGACCCACTGGCAGATGCTACTTACATAAGAGCAAACTTCACTTACATTCCCCGAAACCCAAAGGAACTGAACATCAAATCTGGTGATGTCTTCCACATACATGATGAGGTAATTTTAGTAGTGTGATGACCACTTACCACATTAATTAATAACAGTATCTTTATTGTATGATGATCACTTACCTATTCTCAGGAGCACCACAATATTATTGATATTTACTGTATTTAATAATAGGCTCCGTCTGAGAGATTCAGGTCGTCATTTTGGGCATTGTGACTGAGTGCCGATGGAACAGATGAACAGATTGGAGCCATTCCCAACCCAATGAAGGCCCAGGAGTATGTCGATGCTCAGGGAGAATGTAAGACATTAAGTACATTATTGAGTTCAATGTATTGCCTCTAAGGCCTTGAAGCCCTCGGGATAATACACATACACATACCCTCCCTCTCTATGCTTCTAGAATCACAAATTGTCAAAATTGATGGTCTCTCTCTCTCTCTCTCTCTCCCTCCCTCCCTCCCTCCCTCCCTCTCCCTACTTCAGCATTGGACTTTGCCCTCTATGAGGAGGTGGAGCCTTACACTGGGAACAGACCTGTGGTCATCTTTGGAGTCTTGGCTGATCAAGTAGTCAACTCACTCCTGGAGAGTTTTCCAAAGCTCTTCTATCCCTGCCCTACAAGTAAGAAACCATAGCTATGGGCTTTTCTCCCTATTCTTTTAAGTATAAACTATAAGAATCCTCTTTAAGGCTAAACTTAAATGTACTAACTTTCTCTATCCTTCAATGTGGAGAGACAATTTTCTGTGTTCAGCCTTTTTCATATCTATGTTGTTACATGTGCTCTCTCAGATCACGTTGAAGGTGCAGTGAGATTGACGGAAGCTCGTCTCAGACAGGAATCGACTGAGGGGAAGATCATAGACTTCAAGCAGACTGAGGGTGGATTTGAAGTGGTGAGGTTAGCGGCCATCAATGGACCGCAGAGCAAGGCGAGTGTAATAAACTGTAACAGTGAAATCTATTGTATAGGCAGAGAATATAGTCAGTAGTCATGATCAGTACTGTCAGATAATTCAGCTGGCCAGACAGACAACTGATGAAGTACAAAAGATAAGGAACAGGAGAAAAAACAAAAAATAACATAATATACCACAACACAAGTTCTGAAAGTTCAGGCTAATAATAAACATCAGAAATTCGGTATAGAGATACTCCAACCATTAATTTAGAACTCGAGTTTTCTCAAAGTATGTTTGAGGATAGCTAGCCATTTTGGGAATGCGGGAAAGCACTTTAGGGAATAGTAATGAGCAAAATTTGATGAGCTTTCTTTGTTCTGTAGAATAAGCACTGCCTTATGACTGGAAGCTCCCAGGCACTGCAGACACTCAAGGCAGTGGCCCCACCCATTGCTATCTTGGTCAAGGCCATGACAGAGGAGAGCATCACGTGAGTGAATTAATTAAAATATTATGGGCAGACCCATGCAGAAGATGATAATTATCCATAAGAGAAGACTATAAAGTACAGTTGATAGCTAAAAATAGACCAATGATTCTCAGCTTTCAACCCCTAAATCATTCTTCCTACCTTCCTCCAATACAGGACCTTCAGTCCAGAGCACATTTCCCAAGAACAAGCCAAGGAAATCTATGATGATGTGACTCAATTGGAAGAAAGACATGGACATGAATTTTCAGGTAGTTAAAATTTAGTCATATCAAATAACATTTAGTGATTTGAAAACTTGGGCTTCTAAGACATCCCCCACTGAAAAGTTGGTACTTTTATGTCTGTTTCCCTTTAATATGAATGATATGTAGAATGTTCCATTAAGCTGTTGGAATATAATTGCCTTCATGGTAGATTTAGAATGTATTTCCCCAAGGGAGGAAGTTATAATTATTCTGTATGTTCTATAGCTGCTCTGTTTCTGATCTACATGGAGACATTGATGGGTCAGATTGAGGACATCATCAAAGCAGAGAAGAGGAAGCAAGCATGGGTGCCTGTGGCTAGGCAACATGAGACATGAGAAGTCAACTCTTTTATCACCACATTTCAGTTTACATCGATGATTTTGTATTAAGTGTACATACGTATGTACATGATTATGTATGCCATGAATCAGTCCACACATTTCAATAAAAATATGCCACTATTTTTATTTCATACAAAAAAAAAACCCATTACAATTGTGCAGTTCACGTGGAAAACCAAACTGAGACATGTACTCCTTATTATTATAATAATGATGAAGAAATTGCATATTTCAGTTTTTCAAACCTAATGTCTGAGTCTGTCATGATGTATGCCCTACTATCAATTGCTGCTGAAGTTCTCTCAGGTATATCAGCATGCCTCAGGTATCACTGATGAAGGAGCAAGGCTGGAGGTCATTTTTGGGGAGGCTGCCATGAACACACCTTTTTTGATGTAGTTGATAACCTTGTGGGGGACAGAATTTGTCGGACAAAGTAGCCATAAAGAATTATTTTGGATCAAAAGTTTAGTTTTTTGAGATGCTTTATTAATCTGAATTTTTGTGCATGCTGTTACTAGAATCGATACTCGGATGACAATATGTTAATAATAATTACGTAATTATGGTGTGACATTGTCTTGGAGCTAAGTTTTCAGGCATGTTAAGGGTGGTGGCACATAGCAACGCACGTGCTAACAATTAAATTTTAGTCTTTCTTACATAACTCCAAAATTACTATAGCTATGGACTTCAAATTGCACAGAGTTATAAGGTAGTATATCACTAATACACACACTAAAAATGAAGAAAAAAGGTTAATTCTTACAGGTGCTATGAGTCGTTTTACTCTTTAGAGATAAAAAGCATTGCTTCTCACTGACCGCTGGAATTAAGTGGCTGATTTTTGGCATAGAGCTTCTTAGTAGCCCTCTCTACAAAATTACAGAAGGATTTGTTGGTATCTTCTTTACTTTTTGACTTCCCAAAAGTGAGTATTTAAGTTTCTGGGCTAAATCAAGAAGCAAAATAGATATCAACAAACCCTTCTGTAATTTTGTAGAGAGTGGTGCTAGAAAGCTACAAACCAAAAATCAGCCAGTGAAGTTTGGTGGTTGGTGAGATGTAATGCTTTTTAGTTTGAATTCGAAAACTGTTCATAGCACTTGCAGGACTTGACCTTGCTTCTTCTTTTTTGTGTGTGTAGTATTACTAAGCTGCTTTATGGACATGTGCAGTTTAAAGTCTATGGTGCAAGTAGTTTTGGAGATATGACCCCTTAGCAACCATGTGTGGGTGAGATGTGCCACCACCCTTAACAATTTCTTCAAAAAACCAAGCAACACTGAATTCCTCCTCTGTAAAGCTATAGGCCATATTATAATATTGTAGATTTTCCTAATTTGTTTGTTATTGATTCAACACTAATAATTTGTACTGGACAATAATGTTTAGAATAATTATCTATTGAACGTGATCACAAATATTCTATAGAAACTAAGTAAGTTATGAAAATATGCAGTATACTGTACTATTTTAAGTTTGTGATTAGTTTTGTGACTCCACTGCATTGTACATTGTGTAACGAGTGTAATAATTGATAGCAAATATGTGTTCATTAGGTAGAATGTCACCTCTCTGCCTCTTCTTGTACATCCGACCCAGTATGCATGCCAATATGAATATCAGAAGGAGTATGATACTTGCTGATAGCAGATACCATGTCCCACACCCGTACCTGTTAGGAGGCCACTTATGCACAGTATAAGTGATAGGCAGCATAATGAGATAAGTAATGATGTATGAAAATCCAAAGTATCCATATGCAAATCCTGTGATTAATCCTCTCATGGAGTAAGGTGACTGAGCATAGACAAACTGTGTAGCTGCTGAATATAGGTAGAAGGTACTGAAGGCTCGTACAAGCTCTGGAAGCATCACCCACTTGTAATCCAAAGGAAGTGAATATCTTGTACTGTAATCATTTTTTTCAACTTCTAGAAGACAAGTTATATTTGTTCTGATATTGATGTCAAGTTTAACATGACCTACAACCTCCAGAGATAAATATCCAACTATGCTGATAAATGTCAAAAACAAGCCAATATTGAACTTTGTGAATAACGTCACTCTTGCTATGAAACGATGCAGCAATAATTCGTAGAGTGGAATTGTTACAATAATGACTAAGTAGCCAAAGTTGTATACTGTTTCTCTTTGAAAACAATTTATAGTATGTTCCAAGGAGCAATCAGATATATTTTCCCATCTGAAGTTCAAATTTCTAAGGTGATATCTCATGCCTGTTGCCACTGATTGTACTGTATTGATGAAGCCAACAAAGAGAATAGCAGTAAGAAAATGTAGAAGTATACGCCAGAAAGTCTTCACATCCTCCACCTTTTCTGTAGTGAACGGGCCACCAAATTTATGTTTGGCAAAATCAATTCTGGAGTAACGTTTGTCATCACAGTAAGTAAAGGCACTCCTCTGATGAGGATACTTATTCTTCCAGGCAAAATGCATAACTTTGTATATCAGCTTAAGTGGATTCTCTGTTACTGGCTCTTTGATGAGCCAGTGGTTGAAGTTATAGTCAAGGCACAGTACTAGGCTCAAACAGGCTGGGAACAGTAGTTTGGCCAATGCAATATATTTAGAACATATACATTTCAAAGATAACACTACAATTGCATAGCCAACATACCAGGCCCAAACAAACCAGTTGGACAATGCTTTCATATCACCAGAGGAAGCATCAGGAAGCTGATCAACACCAAACTGTGTGATATTGACAATTAGTCCTTCTGTACTAATGAATAAGATCACAAACATAGTAATATATAAGGCTTCTTTGATTGTTGCAATGTGTGGAAGATTATCGGGTATTCCAGAAACTACACATATTCCAATTGTAGTTAACCATGCAATCAGAAAGCTTTGTCGTATCATCTTGTATCTCCCCCAGTAGGCATCAGCTATCCACCCTAATACTGGGCAGAGCAGAGCTATCAAAAGTAGTATACCACCTCTGAAGGTGTATTGGTAGATTTTATTACTTGTAATGAGGACCTCGAGGCCATCAGTGTAGAATACAGAGCTGATGCCAAAGTTGAGTACAAACCATGCTGTTACAATCCAAATAAGCACTATGATCATCCCTTTGTTTCGACACAGCATAAATTTGTAAGTGCTAGGAGATATCATGGCCCTTCTTGTGCTTTGGTACGATAACAAGATAGAACTCTCCTCCACTCTCTATAATAGTTTCAAAAATGAATGAAAGCTAGTTGTTCAACTTAAAAAAAGCTCTCTAGCCACTGTCAACAGATTTACATGAATGCACTATTAGCTAATTATGGTGAAAAGCATGAATACATTATTATTTTAAACAATGATGTCTTAGTATAATACTGTACAGTCAAGGGAGTTTCTGTAGGGTGACATAATTATGGTACACAAGCAGTACAATGTAAGGATCCATGGTGCATAGTAAACACTTCCAGGTAACAGTGATGGTGTCATAGCTATACACTGTAAAAATGAAAGTGTTTACTGCATACCATTTTGTCCCAATGCACACACTGTTTTGTTTTTAGTGTGTGCAGTATTGGGTGCAGTACACTGTTAAAAGTGGGGTGTACATACACACTGGGTGTAAGGTGTATATTTACTAAAAGGGTGTAAAGTACAAAGTTAAGGTGTGAAGTAAACAAAAGGGTGTATACATGATCATAATCGGCGTGAAAAAGTAGAGTGTAATAAGAGGAGTGTGGTAAGCAAACAAGCCAGTTATAGTTAAGTGTAGCTAAAAGCTTATTGATGTCCGCATGAGCCATCACTTTAAACTGGTTCCAGCTAGGCTACATCC
The DNA here is from genome assembly GCA_963924555.1 of Crambe crambe. Lineage (NCBI taxonomy): Eukaryota > Metazoa > Porifera > Demospongiae > Poecilosclerida > Crambeidae > Crambe > Crambe crambe. The sequence goes on from OZ004581.1 coordinate 1,615,612, forward strand.
AAAGTCTAAAATTAATTTGGTCGAACATGAGGCCCACTCCCTGCTGCATGTTCATAAGACAGTGCACTTTGAGTAATAAAGTTCATCATAAATAATTTTCAATGTAGCTGATATTTTAATGAAACAAGAACATGACCAGAAATCACTCTTTCATGAAGTGGCATATATGATAGAAGTTCATCATATGAAACACACCTAGTATTAGTTGTATTATTCACTCTGTATGAATGAAAATGAGGATCAAATGAATGTGTATGTAGCACTTGAACACTGAATATTATCTTCTTGTCCAATACATAGATTGTTATTAGTCTTCCAAACACGGGGAAATCATCTTCAATTTCCAATACAAGAATACATGGCTTCTTATAAGTACTTCCACATATTTCCACCCACTTAGCCCTATGAAACATATAGTTACAATTATAAAATACAGACAACAGTATGCTATACTTATATACGCACCAGTAAACTTCTGAAACATCAGCTGGAAAACCACTAGGTTTGGAGATAACTTTACCTAATGAAAAGAGAATACCGAGTAAGTTGGGCATCATTTAGAACACAGTGGCTGGGCATCAATTAGAAAATTATCTCCTAACCAAGCTAGGCATAATTATTATGGCCAAGGACCTTCACAGTGCTTGAATGAGTTGGTATAGTCACACAGTTATGTGGGATACCTGGGCCTATGTCAATGTCCAAGGAGTAAGATGAATCATCCAACCTCAAAAAGCACTGTAGCTGTTCATGTCTTATTGAGAGCGTGTGACAAATGTTGATATAGTTTCCAAGCGAGTTGGCTAGCCTCTTGAAATAAGAATGCTTTGACTCGTATCTCATAGTCCAGTGCAGTTTTAACGGACCATACCTAGAAACAACATAATATTATTGCTTCTATATCAATATCACAGCAAATTACACTTACTGTCTCATTATTAGTGCCATATGAATCATGAAGTGCATCTTTGGTAAGACGGATGCATTGGGATAGAGAGTCACAAAGTCTGTATGGTGATCCAGAATAAGAACTGATAGAAGGGAAACATCTTCCTCAGTGATATCAGGAGCAAAAAGGATGTCAACAATCTCTAAAAGAAGGATGTAAGACAGCCAATGTTCATTCTCTCTGGGTATCCATTCACCAATCATCTGCGGCAGCAATCTTCCCAACAGCCACATTTGGCTAGCTATAATACAAAGTAAATCAAACTTCACTTTCAATGATATTACTGTTAAAACTCACCACTTTGCTTTAAATGGTTGTCTCCCTCTTGTACAGTCTAATCGCCACCGTGAAATATACGGAAATTTAATTACGCGATGACGTCACGCCGGAAGTTATAATATTGATTCCGGAAGTATCACTAATTCATCGTCTTTCTTCAGTGCCATTCTTGTTTTTCTGTATTTGAAGAAAGAGAAAATTACTTCAAGCTTCAGTCAAAAGGTAGGGAAGTAGGTTACCATTGTGTCTGTACTGCCTACATAATTCCTCAGTAAAATATTATGTGTTGAAGTACATAGTGTAGCTTAACCATTATGTTCATGTTTACAATAAGGACTATCTTTTTTCAAGAAAGAAGCTTGGACACAAAAGGTCTTAATGTCATTTCACACCCTATTGCATGTAGAAGTTATATACACAATTGCAGCATGTAGCATGCTCTATTCAGCAAATGGCCCACCCTCCAATATAGCTAACTTATGAAACTACATCAATAATATCGGTGTATAGAAGGCTATTATTAGTCACTTTCTTGCTCTGAGTCACAAAAAAACATGGCTTAGAATTTCATTGATCATCTTCAATGTCTTCTTCATCACTTGTTTCAGCCATTTCCTTTTTATTGTCATTCATTTCTTCCAGTTCCATGTGATGAAGATCTTCATCTTTCTGTTCCTGGTGATATGTGTTAGCACACCTAGTGCTTCTGTATTTGCATCTCAGTGTTGTGCAACCTGTTTTCACTTGCAGCCTTTCAAGACATACTCAAGTCTTCTATTGGCCTATTGGCCTTGGCAATGTTGCCATCGGTGTCCCACACCACATCAAGTTTTCCATTTTCCCTTTTCCATCCATACTCAACAAGTGCTGCATCATAATAATTGACTATATAGAATGGGCAGTGAGCTAGCAATCTTTATAAATGTAGCTAGCTATAATGAAGCTGCATGCAATTAACCAAATATAATATAGGTTTGCCCCAAGCTGCATAGCTATGTACATACTACATACCTGGTAACTCAATCAGTTTCCAACCAAAACCCATAGACATTTATGCCAGTGGAGCCTCAGTGCATCAGTTGTAGGAACATTATGACTCTCTAGGTCTGCCTTCATCCATACTCTTCTTTGAATAATGTCTAGCTATTCCTTACGTTCAACAACTTGAACTGAAAGACGATTGCGAGTATCATTGCATGCCACAGCTCCTAAATTATTCAATATGTTCACCAGCTCAAGACTACCTCCATGACAAAGGATCATAGGTGTAGGAAGGAGTTCGGAAGCGGGAGGGGGGGGGGGGGGGGGGGGGGGGGCAAGTGTAATACTGTGAGACTGTAACAAGTGTGCATGCACCTTGCAAAACTAGGTACATATTTACCATGCTCACTGTTGTCATAATATTTATTATTATGCCTTAAAAAGAACCAAAATAGATTGTGGAATGTGAGGGGGCAATGCCCCCCTTGCCCCCCCCCCCCTTTCCTACACCTATCACAGTTATCATGCCACATCTAGATGTGATGGAATTTTCATGAGAGGAAAGCTCACTCACCACACTCTCCATGCTTGTATACATACTTGACATGCTGCTTGTGGGTTTTGCCTGCTCAAACACAACCTTGGAGTGCTTGAGTTGTAAGACTACATTGCTGAAAAGCTTGTAACAGTGACTACAGATGGTACTTGATGCAGTGAGTGCTGATGTTTCAATACATATGGTGGTAAGATATGAGTTAACCAGGTCTGGTTCAGGGCAATGTCTGGTGTGCATTTTGGTTTGCTGTTGCAGGATGAGCATGCATGGCTGCGGGGCATATAGTGCATTTTGCATGTAGGTGTAATGACCCTGGAGTGTCCTGCTCAGAACCAGAGATAATATGCTTCCCAAGTATATGGATTGAAGGGATGTTGGTGAAGCCATCTGTGTTCGTCTGTATGTATCCTCATTATACCCAGCCACCCCACAGTATCCCTTCTTGCTAGTAAGTTTGTCTCTCCATCTGGGGTTGAAATTATTGGTGCCTACATTTCTGGTGGCTTGTCTATAACATGCATGGCATATGCAGGACATGTTATCAAGTTGTTGCTCCTCTTCCATACAGGAACAAACCAGCTCAAATAGTAGCTATATTGTGGATAATAAAGAGAGCTATGATGAACTCTTAAATAAATAAGTAGCTATTATATATAATAGCTAGCTAAGTGCATTGCATGCATATCATAAGAAACCAAACACTACTTCAAAAACACCTCTGGCCAATTATAGTTAAGGAATTTTGCAGCTAATTTTCTCAATGTAGGAATATGGGACAATTAACATCTATTGGTGTTTAATACTGCAGCTATTTGCCTACTTATCTTACCTGTGTGAAAGTGCCAAGAGGACTATTCAGCAAATGGCCCAAGGTTGAAGGATTATGCCCTTCAGAACTGTTAGTAGCTATAAATGTCGCCTGGTTTGTGGTAGAAATCCCTAACTTGAGCTGCATTTGCAGACTATTCAGTGCAGAAAGTTTCGCGATTTTGGTCCTTAGCAACTGAACGATTCGCGAATTAATGAGATTCATAACAATTTAGTATACGGAAAACCGTAAATTAAAAGGAGTGGCTAGTGCAATTAAATTTGTATTGTTCCTATGGGCACTTCCGGTAGGCGGCGACTAGACTGTGTAGAGTTATTTGGGATATAGTTGATGGCCTACTCTTTACTTCAGAAAATCCTAATTCAAATGCTTCAATTTTTTGATTTAGTTGGGAGAGTGTAAAGTAATGGTCATGGTTAATAAACTGTTTGAGCATAAGTTTGGTTTCATACTGAAGCATGCCTTCCAGCAGATCATGCATCACATCAGGCACTAACGAACCAGATGTCAAGTCAAAGTATTTAAGTTCTGATAATAAGGACCTAAAATAAATATTTTTATTAGAGAAAATTGGTATAAGCACAACCCTTTCCTCACCTACGATTCACACCATACTCCTTGGAACGTGAATTGAAATCTTCTGCGGGATCTTCAAGTGTCTGCAGATGATCCTCATGGGAATCAGATGTGCGAAGGACGAATTTACTGGCTCGAAACTCGGACTTGATTTCATCTTTAGTGGTCAAGCACTGCCGACACGGACGGAAAGCAGATGCACTCTCCTTGAAACCACCAAGTGAACAGCTTGCTGGATTATCAGCTGATATAACACACAAAGCACCATAAAAGAGTCGTGGAAATCCAGATACATTAAACTCATAGCCATTTTCCTATAAGATTTTACATTTTTAATTAGTGCACACCAACGATGATGTAGTGATTACCAAAATTTTCAAATCTTTAACAATAGGCTTCAGTATAGCGTCCATTCCATACTTCTTTATCAAAGAGGTCTTAACAAGCGCTAACAGCTGAATTGACTTCAGTTTAGACCTAAACTGTGGAGAACAGTTCCCAAGAGTAAAGTAGAATGCACCTACACAGGAATAGACATGTTCAGCTTTAGCATTGTAGTCTGGTTTAGATACCTATTTTATGGATAGTTCGCCTAGATCCAAGGGGATTACACAGCTCCAGATCATCGAAATAGAGAAATATCTATACACACAATACATCATATCACTATAGGAAATGCACTTCGATTTGCATACCTGTAACCACTGTGGAGACACAGCATTGAGGGGGTGGGAATTAAAGTGTTGTCCATCACAGTAATCCTTCATAACTCCATCTTCATTGCTCTTATGACCTTTTTCAATCTAAGCATCAAAAGACTGTTGTCAAACAAGTATGCATAAGAACATGCATACCTCCTGAATCAATTTTTTATTCTGAAGAAGTCGTTCTATTGTAGGTAACAAAGGTATATACTTCATCTCATCTCGAACTTCCACACATTTTCTCTTTTGCCCACTTCCCCTCATTTTTCTCTCTGTTCCCAGTACTATGGTTTCTGGTTCCTACATTCTCAATTTGATCAACTAAATGCAATAAACTATCTCAGTAGCACTTACAATCATTGAGAATTTTCTTTTAAAAAATTTAAGCTGTAAATATTCGGTTTCCAGCCCCTTGAAAGGCCGTCCATGATGACCATTAGGATCAAAAATTGGAGAGAGTGAGGATATAATATTTTCATCAACATCTGCACTTTTTAACTGTTGTTTAATAGTGTAATAGATACGACTTAGATGCATTTGGAAGAAAACAGTGACATCTTGAATTATTGTATTGATAGCAGATTGTGGTATTTTGTGCTTCTCTTTAGTTTTCAATATCCAAGAAGCAGCTGCTTCTTTCATATCATCTAATCCTAATGCAACTATTAATAGTGGGAGGTTAACAATTATTATAATGTTACCTTCTTGCTCATATTCATCATCATGAAGGCCCTCCGAGATATTTGTACCTCCAAAATCATCATCTTCATCCTGTTCAGAATCGCTACCATTGTGAAGCTCAGTGGAATCAGCAGTAGAACTCAAGTTAGTATGATATTTAGAATGTTTTGCATACACATGATGCTTATACGTTGTAATATTAGAAAAAGTACGCTGACAACCATTAAGTCCACAGGACAAACAGAAGCCAGGTCTAGTGGAATGAACTGTGGTCAAGTGCCTTAGCAGGAATGACATAGAACTTGTCTTCAATTCACATAGTTGGCACTGCTTCACCGTTTCTAATCTTTCCATTCCAATCTATATTGCAGGTTCTAGGAATCTAACTAGCTGTGTATATATTCTACCGTCTTACCTATCTCCTTTCTAGCTCTTCCAACTGTAAGTAACATCTGCTCACTCGGATTCGTGGTGCACGTGCACATGGTGTGCTCTAATTATAGGAACGTTCATTTTGGCGCGCATTCTATTCCAGCTGCCTATTCAAGTAATAAGTTATTTAGCGAGTGGTGAGCTGAGTTGTGCTATGCTATGGCTTTATTTACTATTGAATCTTTATCAGTTGAAGAATTGACCGAATATTTAAGGTAAGTGACATTAATAAAAATATTTAAGAATGGCTAACTATTTTTGCGAGCGGATAGTTTTAGCAGCTGCTTTTTTTTTTTATCACAGGTCTAAAGGTTTATCTGATGAAGTCATTGAAAAGTTAAAAGAAAACAACATCAATGGGGATTTATTTGTGCAACTAAATGAAAGTGATATGAAAGAGGTTGCTGAATTGCTATGTGACAGAATAATTTTGAGGAATATCTTGAAATCTAATACTCCAGAAGTACAGAGTAAAACTAAGGTACATAGCTAGCTAGCTAGTTAGTTATAGTAGCTTATACCATCATATCATTATATAATTATTAGGATATAGCCTCGGTTTCTTCTTCACCAATATCCTCTGAACTTCCAAAGTTATCAGCATCCTCCACTCCAATACAGCCTACAACAAGTAAATCATCTTTGATAGATGAAGATGATAGCTGGGTGGATAAATTTGAGATTCCAACAACATTTTCTGCCCGAGCTATGGATAGCATATCAACAGGAATTATATCTCAGAGCTGTCGAACTGAAATAGTTCAGACCTTAGCTGCTCATATGTGGGTTCATACCCACTATCCATCCAAATCTGCTTATAACACTATTTGTTCTAAATTAGTCAAAGTGTATCCCACACTAGCAGATGATGCTGGTGATGATCAAGTTGCACATGTAAGCATGTTAAAATACCCATGCATATACACACAATAACAATTCATAATTGTTACATAGCTCTCATGGAAGCAGAAATTGAGGGATCGTTTCAAGTTCTTGAGACGCCCTCCTAGTGGAACCTTACCTCCACATAAAAGAAGACGAACTTGTGCGAGTGATGTGCCAGAGGATGACAATGATGGCTCAAATTATGATGATGAAGAATTTGAGAAGGATATAAAGGTAGGTGTATAATATCCCCAGCCTGTTGCTTACCATATTCTGTTTATAAGGATATAAGATTGGAGATGCTGAAGAAGAAAAAAAATAGTGGTGAACTTTGTCAATTAATGATGAAGACATTCTCTAGGCGTCAGAAATGGATTCAGAGTGAAACACCTCCAGTACGAGATATTTTATCTAAATATCCAGCTCTAAAGCATGCTAAAGTTGTAAGTTAGTACCCATGTAATAATATACTTATATATGCCAAGCACATGATTTTTTTTATAGTTCAAGCAGGAGTTTCGTAGTATCTTAAACATTAATGGAACCCTGGTATCTCTTCTTGATAACTGGGAACTGTGGAAGGAGCGAATCATACGCTATGCTAGAGTGGAATCTCAACATAGAAAAAATGTGTTAGAACTACTGGAAAGTTATGATTCACCTAATTCAAATAATACAGAAGGTAATTGCATGATATTGCAGTTACGTAGAATAATTTTTTTTTTTTTGATAGGTGAAATTGGTATAATTTGTTTGAAGCTCCTTTGTGAATTATTCATTCCGAGAAATAGAGAGTCTGGAACTATTATTCATTCTTATTCAGTAAGTAGCTATAATATGGTACAGACCATAGTAGAACCAATTTCCCTCCTTCTCTATGTACAAGGTGTGCTCTAATTCATGCTTTCTTATCAAAAGAGGGGATTTCAAATTGAGTGTGAAGCCATGAAAGTCACATGTACCATACTCTCATTTTATTCAATGGTTGCTATAGTAATTCCCTCTTTGTCCCTGCCGTTTTGATATGGTCCTAGGTTGCACTATGATCTGTGTTGCTCTATATCTTCATTAGGATACTATTGATATAGAAGAAGAGGTACTTCATACTCCAAAAAATTTCCCCTATCTTGTGGTGCTGGAATCAACAGAAAAGCTTACTTATCTTACTGTTGTTGAAAGAGAAAATTTAATCAGCACAGAAAACTTCAAAAGTTCCTTGCTCTATCTCATTGGAGCATACTATTCATTTAATATTCAATACCCGAAGTTGGCATACCCAGTACTTATTTTCCTACAAAGATATGTGCTAGGGATTGAAGACACTCAAACTATTCCAAAGTCTGTAAGACAGGCAGTAACTGTGATGAACAAATTTATCTAGCTAATTATTTCTGATACCTTTGATTGTATAATGAACTGTACACCTTTTTATACTAATTTACACCATTTATATTCACCCTATAAGTAACTATCTACACCCTTCGCTACACCCTAGGGGGGTAGTATTAGACCGGTATGTGGTACACCCTGAGGTGTACGTTCTACACCCTACTTTTAACAGTGTATGCACTTTCATTTACAGCGTATGCTCAATATTATTATTGAGCTTTGTTACTGGATGTAGCTAGTAGTAATTAAAATTTTTTTTAGTCTTGTGGATCTCACTGAAGAAGATCCACGAGATCAAAATTGATTAAATTATATTGATGCTTACTACTGTCAGTAACAAAGCTTAATAACTTATTGAAGACTCCAAAGATGCATGATCACTGGTCTATTCCCAGTGTAAGGCAAATTCCAATGCTAACAGGAGAGAGGGAGGAAAGGAGGGGGGAAAGGGAGGGAGGGAGGGAGAGAGAGATGAGAAAGGGAACTGGAAAGGGGATGGGGGAAGAAGGGAATAAGAATTGAGTACTATCATTCACACATTATAACTGTGGTGAATCTTGACAATGTGTGGTGTGTGGTTCCAGAAGTAGATATGCCTTCAAAGAAAAGCTATATGAATCAGTGCTACATCTTTTAATTGGGAGATTATCAATATTTACAAAGTTTAAAGTTCGTTTATTTTTAATCTGATAACAAGATAGATATTTTTCACTGGAGATTACAGGCCATGAGGCTTGATGTCAATTTTACAAACATGCCTTGTTTGCTTCAGGTTAAAACAACAGGATCACAGCACGCTTCCTTTGGATTATAGCAGTTGATTTATGCTCAGATGCATGATCACAGGTCTATTCCCAGTGTAAGGCAAATTCCAATGCTAGCGGGAGAGAGGGAGGAAAGGAGGGGGAAAGGGAGGGAGGGAGGGAGAGAGAGATGAGAAAGGGAACTGGAAAGGGGATGGGGGAAGAAGGGAATAAGAATTGAGCACTATCATTCACACATTATAACTGTGGTGAATCTTGACAATGTGTGGTGTGTGGTTCCAGAAGTAGATATGCCTTCAAAGAAAAGCTACATGAATCAGTGCTACATCTTTTAATTGGGAGATTATCAATATTTTACAAAGTTTAAAGTTCGTTTATTTTTAATCTGATAACAAGATGGACTGGAAGTTACAGGCCATATGAGGCTTGATGTCAATTTTACAAACATGACTTGTTTGCTTCAGGTTAAAACAACAGGATCACAGCAATGACATCCTACCTAATGAACATGAACACAGGAAAGCAATTGATCTGGAAATTTGGACATCCTCACTGTGGCTGATCAAGTAGTCAACTCACACTCCTGGAGAGTTTTCCCAAGCTCTTCTATCCCTACCCTACAAGTAAGAAACCATAGCTACGTATCGGCTCCCCCTCAGTTGTTGTTACGTAACTGGAAACACCCACATAGCTGTAGCTATGGTCATCCTTATTATTCCAGAAATGCTTTTCCCATATATGTTGTCTGATTCTATGATTGCGTCTAACTTATCCCTATTATGAAGACACAATGTTATAATGACACTTTCTGACACTAGGTTATAATGTCCAGGCTATACACAGGACTGATAGTATGCAATCTTTGGATTGTAGCTATAGCTGCAGCTCTGTTTTTGATCTACATGAGGGGTAGATAATAGATTGAGGACATGGATCAGCAGAGAAGAAAAAGAAAGCATGGGTGCCTGTGGCTGGGCAATATGCCTGAGACCTGTGATGTCCACTTTCTCATCACCATTTTCATTAATGATAGTTGGTAGTCATGCACTGTCATGATAGTCAGAAGTCCGAAACAATTGCCACGTGAACTATTAATTTAAAATTCAACATTGTAGCTCAAAATAATTGGACACACAATAAATTTCAGCATGTGCATGTCTAGCTGAAAAATAATAGTAGGTAATGGCTGAATTAATGTAATGACTAAATTAATGTAATGACAATTTAAAATCGACTATGAAACTTTGAGCTATGCATTATAGCAATATGCATGTAAACTTTTCTTTTCCTTTTTATTATCACTAGCTAGCTACTTAAAATAGCAGAAAAATAATTTTGTGTCTACAAATTATACATTTCTTTCAGTTTTTTTTCCACTTCTTCACGCTTGATGCGGAGCCATTGTGATGGAACTTGGGGTGGCTTTGCATTGAGTCTCCTTCCCAATTCTTCTCTGTACTTGCCTACAAACCACATCCAATATTCAGACCCTTTAGAAGTCAGATCTGGAGGAATGGACCAATGACGATGCTTTGTAGCTTCATTGCAGAAAGTCTTACTACTAGCAATTAATCCTGGACAAAAGTCAGTTACCAATACATTGGTACTAGAAAACTTGTATCCTGCCAGGCAACAGGGGCGATGTATTGCAACTGTGTGCTTTTGGTTATTACGAAGATGATTAGGGTCCTGCCAATCACATAGTTCTTTGCAAAAGGGACATTGCTCTGTGCAACCGATTAAATTTCTCAAGAGCTCATGTGGCTTATCCTTCCAGTGAACCATTTCTCTCTCACACTCGACAGTATCAAATGAAGCTTGCAATTTCTTCTTTAAATCATTAAGTCCATCATGAATTTTACTTTTAAAGTTACCAAGATTCAATTCTTGTAGATCATCATAACCGTCTAGTAATTCATCAACTTTGAGTGCAACTCCAAGTTCTGTTATTATCATAATCTTTATATCACTACTAAAGGCTGACAACCATTTGCGAGCATCAGTTTCATTCAAATCATTCACTCTGCCTTGTATAACTCCTACCAGATATGTCACTTCCTCTTTAGCTGAAATTTGTAATCGTGTGTTTCTATCAGATACTCTCTTATTACAGAACTTGATTGTATAGTACTTAATTTGGTCTTCAAGAAATTTTTTGGTATTAGAAGCATAGGACATGAAACTGTCAAACCTATCCTCCCTTATGAGATCAGTGAGAATCTTGACTTTCAGGGCCATCTTGGAAGTGAAATGGTGCTCAGAATTTTTCATTACCCCAACCATTTTGGCACCAAGTGTTTTTCCAACTTGCTCCTTTATAGGTAATTCAAGATATGAACAAAGAGTGTTGGCAATAGCCTCTTCAGCTTCAGTCTGGTTGTACTGATTTTTAAACTTTGTAAAGAGAGGACCCTTCAAATTGTTTTCCAAGTAGAATCGAGGATCATTTTTCTCCCTGAAAGATTCAGCCATTCTTTCGAATTCTGGAACAGCATAACCACAAACTGTTAAGTATATCTCATGCTTGTATGTCAGTGTGAAAATGAGAAGATCTTTGAGATAAGCTGATTCTCTTGCAATGGTTGCATCCACCTTTTGAAGAAGTTCCTGGACAAATGCTGTGTTGAAGTCGATGTCATTCCATGTTGTGTCTTCCAGGTACTTTCTCGCTGTGCTAAATACTTTTTCTGTCACCTTAATAGCTTCTTTCTGGTAAGTATCAACAGTAGTTGTCTTACCATGAAAAAAGAAAGGAATCTGACTAAGACTACTACTTTGTTTGATGTAATGTTTCTTCTTTTCAGGTAAAAACTCAAGGATTCCCCATTCCATCAAGGATTTCTTTTCTAAGTACTTTGCTAGGAATTGACCTTCATGACCTTGTGCTCGCACAAACCCAATCATTTTTTTTTCTATTTCAGCTTCCACATCTCTAGGACCTCCAGACACACTAGGAAGCTGATGCATAAGTTCAATCCAGATACTGTTAAATATTTCTTTGAGTTCTTCTTCTGTTTGTCTCTTCTTTTTCAAGATCTTTCTCACTTGTTCAGTAGCAAGCACTCCTCCTACCATAATATCATTGAGGCGATCTTCAGTTAACTGACCTCCACACTGCTGAATGATGGCATTTATCTGCCTTGCTTGTTTCTCAGTGATATGTTGTTGCTCCTGGTAGTGTTGTGTGTTCATTGGTGTAAATAACTTTCTCTGCAGTATACTCTTCAGTTGTTCTGGTTTCAGCCTTTTCTCTTGCAGGCTCTGATCAAGCTTTTCTTGCTCTTCTTTTATGCTTGCAATATGTTCATGAACTTTTGTTGTGATGATTTCTGCATATTTGTTTTGCTCACTTTCAAATTTAGTGATAACCTCTCTGCTTTTGCCAAATTTCCTGCAGTGCTCTTCTGCATGTATCTTCAACTCCAATGAAAGGTCTTCCAATCTCCTTTCAAATTTTTCCTTCCACTGTACTAAAATTTCACTCTGTTTGCCATTGAAAAATATCTCCATCTGTGATTTAAGTGGTTCGACTTGCTCTGAAACATAAGCTCCAAGTCTCCTACACTTGTATTGCACCAAGGCAGGAACTGTGTCTAGAGTAGCAGCACTGATTGCATTTTCAGCTTTTTGTTCCCACTTCAACATTGCTTCTGTGAATGTCCAATCCCACATGCTATATGCAGTTTCCAATGAGTTATAAGCAGTGATCTCCAGTGTGTTCTTAAAGCTGAAAACATTTTTTTCTTTAAGTAGAGCCTTCCACAAGTCATTCATTCTTCCATGAAAAGTGGATAGACTGAGATCCCCAATTTCTCCTTCAGGATAAGATCGACTGGCTTTGCTATCTCTTTTACATAAAATTTCGATAAAGTGTTTCTTTAGCATCTGTGCAGATTGACTGTATTCCTGATTAACCGGGGCCATCGGTGGATCACCTTTCCATAATCCAGGGAAATGATGGACATCATTCTGGTCATCAAATTTAATTACATCGTTGAAGGACTTAAACTGTCCCTCACAGTTCTCTTCCCTTGCTGCATCAAGTGTAATCTGATTCAGTTTCTGTGAAAACTTGGCACGCCCAACTTCACTGTTTATGTTTGCCCCAGCATTTTGATGAACAAATTGGCAGCTTGGATTAAATTTGACTTGAATCATTCGAAGAAATGCATGAACTGATGTCTGCAGAATATCATCCATGTCTCCAGCAACCTCACCATAAATGTTGATCAGGGTCGTATTGGCAAGACCAATGACAAAAGTGGCAAGTTCATTGTCATGCTTTTGTGTTTTAAGTGGGTCAAGTTCAGGAGCACGCAAGCCTTCAGTGTCAACCACCAAAAAAAATTTACATTTTGCTCTTTGTTGTAACTCCTCATCGAGTGAAAGTAGTTGCATGAATGCTCCACGAGTACATCTACCAGCACTGACATTGGATTGAAGGCCAAATGCTGTGTTCAGCATTGTGGACTTCCCTGTGCTTTGAAGTCCAAGGACTGACAGCACAAAAATTTTAGGATCTCCAAGCATTTCTACTGCTGAATGAAGCACAGCAGTGACCCACTGTAGAGGTACGTGAGCAGCATCACCATCCATCAGTTCCAAAGGGTAGCCATCAATTAAGAGCTCAGCAGCTGCCTTAGGAAGATGAGAAAGATCTTTTCCTGACTCTAGAGCAGCTTCATACACTTGACCAAGTTCGCGAAAAAAATGCTCTAGACCGAAAGAAGAATTGATGATGTTTTCTTGAAGGTGTCCTAATTCCACCTTCAGCTTATAACTGTTTATTTTTACCTCGCCTTCACTGGAGTTGCTCTTAGCTTGAAGCTTAAATAACTCTTTACGTACAGATTGATATCGGTGCTGCATTTCTGATATGCTTTCTCTTGAAAGATTATTCAACTCCAATTTCAAATATTGCAAGAAATAGTTTCTCAATACCCTATTGGACGATCCTCGAAGTTCAAGCAGCGAATCTATGAAAGACTGCATCACTGGAGTAAGGGGATTGACATGTTTCAGCTGTTTGGCTCGGATTCTATCTTTCTTTTTTTTCATTTCTGCAGTGTAAACATTCACTGTTTTATTTCCCCGCTGAATGTGTCGATAGAGTTCTTTGTCATTAGCAGCCCAAGCTTTCCACAAGTCACTGCCTTGCAATGGAAGCATAACATCTTTCAAACTTAGTTTGTCTCTACAGCCAGTAATGATTCTCATCAATCCATTTGCATGACTTAAACCTTGCATGTAAGAATCACAGCTTTCATCTAAAATGATTCCTTCCTCTCTGATTCCATCAATGGATTTCAGTTTTTGTACTTTCTCCAGATTTTTCTTAATTCTTTTATGAATGGAATCCTTTATTTCCGATGCACTTTTTGTCAGACTGATCACATGTGTATCAGAAATTTCTCTCTTCAATGACACCGGTTTTTTCTTAACGTCATTTAGTATTGTAATTGCACCAGGATATGAATTAAACTCTTTCAAAATCTCAATGATCTGGCTGTCAAACTCTAAGTCCTCCTCAGTGAGAAGGACAAAGCACATGGAAGATATTTGGCTGAGGAATCTGCTTTGTCTAAGATGCTTTCTACCATCACCATGGAGGTTTAAAAAGGTAACAGCATCTGGTAATGGATCAGAAGCTTTTCTGGCTGGAAGATACCAACACATATCAACAAGTCCTTCTCCAAGCAAACGACCTAGTTGTCCACCAGGACAATCATGATGGAAGAAGTGATCATGGTGGAAGTCACTGATGACCTCGTTTAGTATTTTGGACTTTGATGCACCACGCTTCTGATGTTTTCCCAAGCGAATGAAAGATACAATTGGCATTCCATAACTGACTATTGGGTGTGCTTGCTGTACTACTTCACCATCTTTGTTGATGCACTTCCACTCTTTGACAATGGAGCGCATGGCCCAAAGAGGAAGAGTTAATTCCTTGGTGAAAGGATCTGGTAAGAGAAATGGAAGAGCTAGCTGACACTTGGCCAACCTAGAGAACAAATCTTGACGGAGAAAGTCATCTGAGCAAAGAATTAGGGCAAGGAGACTGTCAACTGGATGTATCCCATTAGAGTTGACTTCTGATTCATTTTCTTCATCTGACTCATCAGAGTCACCTGCAGGAATCAGGCCGGATCTACAGAATGAATCATATGACATCAGCTTATGCAGAATGAGGTAGGGAAGTTGCTTTGGATCAGTCGGTTGTGTCTCATTCAATGACAGCTTCAATGGTTCTTGTCTGATACACAGAGCATCTTGCATTTGTAGCCCCTTGGGATAATGCTTGCAAAGCCCTAGTTTCTCAAGGAGAGCATGAGCTTCTGAGTTCTTTCGGAAAACTGAGGAAGCATCTGCAGTTATTGGTTTACTTCGCTGTGCCTTCCTATAATCTTTTTTCTTAGGTGGAGGTGGAGGCTTCTCTGGATGAGAGGATTTCATCAATGAATGCAGAGTTTGTTTCAATTCCTCTAACGAAGAAGAATCTTGCAGATATGCATTCAGAATTTTGGAAATCTTTGGTTCAAGAGGTGGCTGAAGATCTGACATCATTTTAGAAATAGTCTGCAAGAATTCCTTAAATTGACTTAGTTGAGTTGGACAACAACTCACTGCTAAGTGGAATAGATAGGCTTGAAGATGCAGAGGTTTCTTTTTCACATACTCATTAAACCATTTTCTTTCCTCAGAAAACCTTTTTTGCAAAGATTCCAGGTCTTTCACTGAAATAGGTCTTAGTGTTATGACACCATTAAAACTGGCATCCTGACATGGACACACTAGGATGGTTATGAGAACATTATCATATTTCAGCCGATAGTGAATTTGGAGACTGTTAATTCCCTTTGAAACATCCCTGGAGAGTTTTTCAGGAGGAACTACTGAACCTGACAATTCAGTAGTTTTTGCATCTACCACCATTTTGCTCAGGAAAGAATCAAAGCTTTCAAAGTCTGTGATATCACTCTCTGGAAGAGAATGAATTGGAGTTATTTGGAGCAGATCAAATTTAAGTAGTACATGAAGAGCCTTTTTTTCAACAGGATATCTTGCCACTTCTTCAAGTTGGGATAATGCATTGATGTCTCCATTAAGGTGTTTGAGTGATGCTTTAGACCTCACCCCTATCTTCTCCAACTGTGATAACCAATAGTCAGTGTCATCCAGTCCTACATCACCAAGGTGCAAAGCTAGTTCGGATTTTGACCCATTTCCTATTCAGAAAATTGATCACGTAAACTTTTATAGCAAGATAGATGAGAGTAAAAACATTTCTTATGAAAGAGTGGTGTACGCTGGAGTATATGACTATAAAAAGTACAGAAACAAGGTGCTGGCTATGTACTGCATTTGCTCTGCTAACTGTCACAGAATTGACATCGCTGCGTGGACTGCATTTGTCACTGTGCTCTGCTAACTGTCATAAAATTGACATAAACACTACATTGCTGCTGCCATACTATCCTTTCTGGCTGCACCTTGCAGCGATGTAGGGTTTATGTCAATTTTATGACAGTTACGTAGCAGAGCACAGTGACAAATGCAGTCCATGCAGCGATGTCAATTCTGTGACAGTTAGCAGAGCAAATGCAGTACATAGCCAGCATACATCACTCTTTTCATTTAGAAGAAATGTTTTTACTCTCACTTGTTTGCACACTTTTTTCAAGGGGTGCAGCTAAGGATGTCAAGAATGTGACCCTTTACCAAATAATCTTACCACGCCCACCGCAACTCAGCAAGACATTTTTTTCTCAGTGTATAAACTAAGTTAGTGTATAAAATAAGAAGCATTCTAGCGTTTTAGTGTTGTCTACGTAGCATCTACAAAGTGTATAAACTAACTGTGCTGTCTATGAAGCGTTCGAGAATTTGAGTTGTCCACGAAGGCACTCGAACAGCAATTGACAGTTAGGACTTGAGCTTTACTTCAATTTGAACAATACCATTCCTTTCCTGAGGTGTAGAGCTTCAAGATGGTACCAAGATTGTAGATATAGGATGAAGCAGTCGGGAGTTATGGCTGTCGAGCATCCACGAAGGCACTTGGACGGCAATTGACAGTTAGGACTTGAGCTTTACTTCAATTTGAACAATACCATTCCTTAGATCAGGTGTAGAGCTTCAATATGGTATCAAGATCATAGATATAGGATGAAGCAGTCGGGAGTTATGGCTGTCAAGAAGATGAAGATGATTATTATCAATAGAATTAGTTCTCATAAAATTAGCTTATGAAACAAACCACCAACGTTTCGACCAGAATACTCTAGCCTTCATCACCCTAATTCTATTGAATTTTTATCATGTTAGCTGAGAATAATAAGCAGAATTATTATTATTATTATTATTATGAGAGTAAAAATAAATGAAAGAGTGATGTAGGCTTGAGTACATGACTATAAAAAGTACGGAAACAAGGTGCTGGCTATGTACTCCATTTGCTCTGCTAACTGTCGCAGAATTGGCAAACCCTACATCGTTGCATGGACCTACATCGTTGCATGGGACTACTGCTCTGCTAACTGTCATAAAATTGACATAAACCCTGCATCACTGCAAATTGACATAAACCCTACATCGCTGCAAGGTGTAGCCAAAAAGGATAATATGGCAGCAGCGATGTAGGGTTTATGTCATAGTTAGCAGAACACAGCAGGTTTGCCAATTCTGTGACAGTTAGCAGAGCAAATGCTAGTCTCGCTAGCCAGCCGCACTTTTTTTTTTTGCGAGGGAGGGGAAAAAAAAAGTACGTCTGGTAACAATTGCCAGGTTTTCTTGACATACGACAGAATGTTGTTGCCACCACAAAAATTCAATAACATGTGCGTGCGCTTGGCTCATAAGCTATCATCTGGCCGGCCAGCTGCGAGTGTCTCTACCCGGAGAGTTTTGTCAGTGCAATCTCTGCTGCTGCCAACAAGTTGGGCTATCAAGCAAGCAAGGTTTAGAGTTTTGTTTCGGGAAGCATTGTGTGTCTTCCATCAGGTAGGTCAGAATAGCTAGCTATAGACTAGTTGGACTGCAAGACCTTTCTTGGCGCTTGAGTCGGCCATGCTATGCATGAGTACGGCTAGCCTCGTTCCCAGGCCCATTAAAATAGGGCCTGGTATACACTGATTGCGCATGCGCAAGATTAAATCATCATAATGACAGCACGTGGTTATTATGACGTAGAAATCAATACTATCACAGCATAAACAGTAGGCTTATCAAGAGCATCTCTCCACTATAGACGTGAACAGGGCTCCAGGATCATAAAAGAAAATACTGTCAGTGTAAGGCTCGAGTCTGAAGCAAGAGATACCGTTTTGAGATGAGATGACTACCGATTTCACACCTCTCAGTCTCTTTCTAAGCCATCAGAGCGATGAGTGGAGACACTACCAGCACAGCACTGGTCTTCAAATTGCCAGCCAGGAAGCAAGCCAGCCAGCCAGCCAGCCAGCCAGCCAGCCAGGAAGGGAAGCACTTGGTAGCACAGATTCTTCCCAACATCTGGTTTGCGAGACTACCTGTGGGGAGACACACACAAAGACATCTTTACCCTCGTAAATGGTTGAATGGACAGGCCCTGTTCTTCTTTCAAAGCAAGAATGAACCAAACTTCTCCAAAAACGATGTTAAGAAATTAACCACACCCATTATTCTTACGTAGTAGTAAAGGTATACGGATGATATTACGATGTAGTATGCGGAGGCCCTGGAATGCCGGGGCATTTTAGCACATGCGCAATCAGTGTATACCAGGCCCTATTTTTTCCCCTCCCCCTGAAAAAAAAATCTCAGCTAGCTTTAGCTATAGACAGATCTGATTTTTTAATTGTTGCGCACCCGCATGTGGTAAATTATTATCCCACGAGTCACGTGATGCACATTCTTTGAAAGAACGGAAACCTGGTGATTGTTACCAGACGTATTTTCCCCCTTCCCTCCTCGCAAAAAATACGTCTGGCGCGCAAGACTAAGCAAATGCAGTACGGTACATAGCCAGCACCTTGTTTCCGTACTTTTTATAGTCATATACTCAAGCCTACATCACTCTTTCATTTAGAAGAAATGTTCTTGTTTGCACACTTTTTCAAGGGGCGCGGCTAAGGATGTCAAGAACGATCCTTTACCAAATAATCTTACCACTCCGCCCCACCGCAACTCAGCAAGACAGTTTTTTTCTCAGTGTATCAACTAGCTGTGTCTACGAAGCGTTCTAGTGTTCTAGTGTTGTCTACGTAGCGCCTACGAAGTGTATAAACTAACTGTGCTGTCTACGAAGCCTTCGAGAATTTGAGTCGTCCACGAAGGCACTCGAACGGCAATTGACAGTTAGGACTTGAGCTGTACTTCAATTTGAACAATACCATTCCTTACCTGAGGTGTAGAGCTTCAAGATGGTACCAAGATCGTAGATATAGGATGAAGCAGTCGGGAGTTATGGCTGTCAAGCGTTCACGAAGGCACTCGGACGGCAATGACTTGAGCTTTACTTCAATTTGAACAATACCATTCCTTAGATCAGGTGTAGAGCTTCAATATGGTACTAAGATCGTAGATTTAAGATGAAGCAGTCTGGAGTTATGGCTGTCAAGAAGAGAGTGCTACTCTACCGCACTCTCTGATTATTATTATTATTATTATTATTATTATTATTATTATTAATGAGCATGGGTGTTTTGCGTGTCAAGCCTACAACTCTCTGATAATTCCACAATGGCTAGTAGCTAGATTTCATCCTCCAACTTTTAGCTCAGAAGGCTCAGTAGCTTCAGAAATATTTGAACTGTCTGAGCTGTCTGACCTCTTTACTTATAAATCACAAGTCAATGACTACAAGGGTGCTTAGTAATAATTAAGAGGGCATGTAGCCTTGATTATTACTACTTTGGGGCAAACTACTCACTCTCTGCTTGAAAATGATAGTTTAAGTACTACTGGCCTGTATTCCATTCTTTTGCTATTCATAGCTTATACTCTCTGGCATCGTAGACAAAGTTTATTTCCCAGGAAAATGGAGTCTACATTTCTTGGCTTTCAGACGCCTGTGACTTTCTACTTTGACTATGCTCCAAGCTCTGCAAAAAAAAATCCACTACAGCATGCACCACCATTATATATGCAAAGCTATAGATCTGCACTAGCTCTATGACTTATCTCGGTGAACAAAATGCTTCGCTTTGATTATGGAACTAGCAATCTCTCAGCTTATACTTGAACACATCTAGCATCAAATGTAATGCACCAGCTTTAGTATACATCAAAGGCACTGCCTATAGTTTATAAGGGAAAAAACATTTCCGTGAAATGAAAAAAAAATTTAGCTCGAAAAAGTAAGGAAACAAGGGTAGGGAAATGGGATCAATCTTTGTTCTGTATATCCAGCCAACAATCCCTATACATATATGTTACTGCACTATAATCTGAAGCTACCCAATGTATATGTAGGGATTGTTGGCTGGATATACAGAACAAAGATCACAATTTGCACGACATGGAATACCAGATGTGTTGATTTCAGATAACAGACCTCAATTCTCCAGTGGAAAATTTCATCAATTCACAGCAAGCTACCAGATCAAGCACAATACAAGTAGTCCCCATTACCCCTAATCAAATGGAAAGGCTGAAAAGGCAGTCCAGACCATCAAAAACCTGATGCGTAAGGCTCAAGCTGAAAAATGAGACTTTCACCTAGCCTTGCTCGATTTTCGAAATACACCAACAGATGACACCATAGGATCACCTGCCCAGTGACTCATGGGCCCCGTGGTGTACAAAAACTTTACTACCCACCACAAAAACTTCTCCTTCCCAAAGTCATTCCTTCATCCACTGCCAAGTCAAGCCTCCTCAAGCAAAAAACAACAACCAGAAACATTACTATGATAAGCATTCCAAACCGTTGGCTCCACTGAACACTGGCGATCGGATTCGCTTCAAAATGGTGCTCTCTGGTTGCCAGCAGTGATCACTAAGGTCGCTGACTCACCCAGATCATATGTAATTACCACTCCTGATGGACAAACGTACTGGAGAAACCGGAGGCACCTCAGGCCAACACATGCAACTACAGAATGCCATGAAGGCAAGAGTGATGATGTAATTATCCCTTGGTGATGAACAAGACGATGGAGAAAGAGATGATGTTGGAGAGCGAGGTGACCAGAACCAAGCAGTGTACCAACTGCCCCACTACGACGATCCACCCACGACACTTCAGCTATGCTGATCCATACTCACTACGCTTCTAACATTATGAAAGGGGAGATGTAACAATGCTAATATTACAAGTAAGCGCAAAAAATTTCTTCTAAATAAAAAGATTAAGTAGGGATAGCTTAAAATCTAGCTGGGCTATAATATAATGTACTGCAGCCTTGTATGAAAATAATCCCTACATTTATATCCACTACCTATAGCTAGCTATGGCAGTTGTAAAAGTAGGGATTATTTTCATACAAGGCTGCAGTACATTATATTATAGCCCAGCTAGATTTTAAGCTATCCCTACTTAATCTTTTTATTTAGAAGAAATTTTTTGCGCTTACTTGTTTCTATCCTTTTTTCATAGTGCTTGAAGTTGAATATAAGTTTGTGTATGTAAAGAATTGAGTGGCAGTATTGACTGTCACTTCAACTGAGAGTATGCAGTGATTATTAATTTGACAGGAGTATCTCTTTCTTTTGTAGGTACATAGCTACACAGTCTCTGCATAGTTGAAGAATTTGTTTAGCTATTTAAGTTTTGTCTATTATTTACTTTACAGCAACAGCAATGTAAATGACATGTGCATGGCATGGTGAAGTGAGCTGACTACACTACAGCCAAGTACTGGCTATAAACACTACTATAAGATGAGCATCTGTTCTGTAATTCAGCAAGGAGTGACTGTAACATCATCAGATAAGAATAAATAGCGATTAAACTGAAGACCTATAGCCGAGCTTAGCTAGCTTAAGAAGCTTACGTGGCTCCGCCCATAAGCCCCGCCCCCTAACGACGTGCGCTTCAAAATGGCGTAGAAAGATTAGCTAGTGCCGAGTGCTATCGAATAGTGAAGTAGAGCCTTAGTCAAAACTAAGAGCAAAAGATCAGCCTCTAGGTGCCGCTCTAACAGATGGCCAAAGCAGAATTTTGATGACTATAGCCAGTAAGTCGGGGCGTCGATCTTATATTTATTATCCTTATTATTATTATTATTATTATTATAAAGAAAATGAACAAAAGTCAATTTTAGAACTCGTTTTTTTCTTATGTTAGCGAATGAATTTTTGGTTTTTGAACACTCTCCTCTCTTCTTTGTAGAAGTAGTATCTCACTGTAGCCTTCTGAGAACCTGTAGAGCAAGGGTAGAAGAGAAAGAAGAGTTTTTAGTTTATACAGTCTTATGACCTTTGACCCACCATCCCTACTTAGAGAGTGCTAGCGCACTCTCTGATAATCAATAATTACTATTTTCATTATCTCATCACATCATAATCTTTATAATCATTACATCATTGAGTTCTAATTCATGGACGTGAACACTGAGTCAGCTGCTTTGGTTGATTAACAGATCTTTACATAGCCCAACTATAAAGCCACAATTAAGTCTTGAAAGGAGGCTATGTTAAACTTTGGTTTTTTGTTCATGTTGCAAGAATACTGTAATCCACTGTACCATAATAATGCTATAAACCACAGTTAATTTTTTTGGAGGCACAAAGTCACCTGCAAGGCAGGAGACTTCTCTTGTATAATTATAGAGATTGAACGTCCAATAGAAGCCAGATAGTAACAACTAACAAAGAGCTAAGGCAGTACAGGCTTAGCTAGCTACCTATCGATTCTTTTGTAGTTGCATTATTTTAATTAATGGTCTGCACTGCTGTGATGCTATATCAGCCAGTACTTATGAAAATTAATAGTCTATAGCTAATTAATTTTTGATAGTACAAGCCAGTTAGACTATGGTTTTATCGTTGTTTATGGGAAATACACTCAAGGTAGTCCATTTATACACTAATTCAATTTAAGGGTCCAGGCACATAGTAACCAAGGCATGCGCTAGTACAAGACTAATTAACCACAAACACTACCACGCTAAAATAACAGATAGTAAACACAATAGCAGCTGCTGCTTTGGCACATGTAAAATCCATGCTAGCATGAATAATGAACAAGTCATTGCAACTCAGAAACTATGCATGGGAATGGGCCAATATTTTGCTTATGGCAACTACTTGATAAGGTCTAAAAAGTTACATTTTGCTTTAGTTTATAGCTAGTACAGAATGTGCAGGACACAAGATCCTACATGGATAAATCGAAAAGTAGAATGTGAATTGACAAAAACTAAATGTAATTTTTATGGCAATAAGTATAAGAAGCTGTATATCAAAAATCAGCCATTGATTCCAAGTGGTCATTGAGATGTAACGCAGTTTACCTTGAGAATGGAATCAGTCATAGCATCAGTCATTTTGATTGGTCCTCCTTCATTTTTTGTGTATGTAGTACTATTCTGATACTTAATAATGTGGTGCAAGTTAGAAATTTCTATCATGAATAGTTTTTAAGTTAATTTTCCCTAGCAACCATGCGTGGGCGGAGTGTGCCTGCACCCTTAAGTTTCATGGTCCGCAATGGTGACGTCATATCGAAACACGCTTCATAATACACAAATTGAGCACTGGGCAATCTATAGCTCTACTGCATGTACCTCTTGTGGATACTGGATCAGTTTCCATTTCATCCTGTGATGATGGTGTATCAGAGACACCTAGGGAAGCAGGGTCTTGAGTAGAACCTTGAGGCTTAGCATCAGCACTAGCTTGATGAGAAGAGCATCTGTACTCTGCAAGTTACATTGAATAGGGCAGTACGTAGCTATGTATCCCCATATGTGAAGGATGTCTATGAAAGTAATGCTGACTCATCATACTATTGACCAGACCCTATAATCATCTAAGCCACAAAGCCAATTAAAGTAGGTCCCATACAGGCCCGTAGCCAGGGGGGTTTGGGGGGTTCGATCAAACCCCCTTTTTGAAATGAAATTTTTTTAAGCGCGAGCACACACGATTTGCGTACGCACGCGTGTGTACATGAATATCGTTCACTCTATCAAGAAGTAGGTCAAAGCCTATCGTCCAGAAAAGGTCAGTTTTTAGCTATAACTCTGACTCTAAAGCAGTAGTGCCTTAAAGCAGTAGTGCCCGAGACTTTAAAGCATCTAGTGCCTGAAATCTTAAGTCTAGTCTGGTGGCGCAGCCCCGAGCTTCGCGCTCAGGGCTGCGCCGCCAGACTAATTAAAGTCTTGCTGTAAAAACTGTACAAGTAGCTAGTCTGTGGTGGATTGTGAAGAAGTTTGTGAAGAAGTGGCCATCTACTCATAATCTTCATACTTCATAGCAATAATTGCAGCTAAAGCTAACAAAATATGTCATTGTTGGCAATCAAAAATGGGCATGGTTGTGTAAAAGTGGGCGTGTCCATCGCTAATGCGCAGATACTTTTGAACCCCATTCAAAAATCTCTGGCTACGGACCTGTCATAATAGAAATAGGCTATTGTATTAAGTATGAGTTATATACGATGTGCTACCTAATATCTGGCCAGCTGGTGTCCTAGAAACTAACTTTTAATTCCAGTTTTCAACATGCAAGATAACATTAACATAGCATGGAGTAATTACTATACTTACGAGCAATTCTTAGGGCCAGATTCTCATTGTTGCCCCCCATCTTGTGAGCGACAGCATCAATCAGAACTTGGACAGTGGGTGTTGGCAGATTTAATTTGATATCAAAATAGAGCTTCAACCAAATCTATAAATATATTTATAGACATGAGTGGAATGATAACTAAAGCTTGTAGGGTTAGGGGTTAGGACTAGGGCTGGGGCTTTTGTGGGGACTTCCCTTCCCCCTCCCCTGTTTTATAATACAGCAGGTTATTTTTGAGGGGTATATTTTTTATTCGTTGGTCTGTTGGGGCGCAGCATACACAGTGTATGCCATGTGTGCTAGCTATGTAAAAATACTTCTGGCCTAAGCAAATGAGCAACAAGAGTTAGTAGTATGTGCCTGTGCTAGAAATGGAAGTTGCAATTATGACTAGGTAAAAGCCATTATGTGAATTGTAGCATACCATGTGCCCGATGGACAGTCTTCCATACCATCTTTCTTTACCAGCAAATTTTCTAAAACTGTAGAAGGTGGTACAGACCTTGAAAGGTGACCTTGGGGCCCAGGGATCCAGAAGACAAGTCACTTCACATTTAAAATGCTACTGCAACAATCTAGAACTAGGGGGCACGGTTTTTACACGTATTAGATATAATGTTCGTGGGCTAAATTATGAATACCACAAAAAATTTCCTCTGCAAAAAATAACCCGCTGTAATATGGGCACTAATTTTAGAGTTCTACTGAGGCTGGAAAGTATTGCTGTAAGTCATAAGTACACACAGTATCCTGTCATTATTTAATTTGAGTGGTTCAGTTGATGATTGAGTTAGATGAATTGAGTTCAGTTATAATTCTCAACATGCCTGGTATTAGCTACCTACCTCAATTAATTTTTGAATTTTATTTTCATAGCTGAACTGGTCCTTATCAATAACCTCCACTTCTCTGACTGGTATTCCAAGCAACACTCCTATCTCGAACCACTTATTTTGGACCTCAATAAGGAAACGGATAAGATCATGAATGATCCTCCTTTTTTCACCAGTTTCAGTAAAATCACCTGATGAATTAACAATATCATGATTCATAGCTTACTGTATTGTCTCAGTCTAACATACACAATTCTGTTCCATCTCCTTTTGATGCAATATCTGAAAGATTCTTTTCTTCAAATACTGTTATATTAAATATAATTGAATGATTGAATAAATTTATTCCTGATTACGTTTCCATTCTTTAGCGATTTTAAAGGCAGCTGGACCATTATTTCCTCCAAGACTGTCAGCTATAACATAAACCACTGACCACCAGCAAGGGTCAAGCCTTCCATGACGTACTTCACTATTGATCCATGAAATTAGTACATCAATCAGTCCTCTCACTGAGTTACCTATTGTAGGTTTGTTAACAATCATTAGCTACTGAGCAATATTTAAACTCATATCTTTTGAGGACACTCCTTATTTCGATATTTTGATGGACAGGCTTACTTCCATGTTTTCTCTTCAGATCTTCTGATGATGAGGATGTATTTACCAAGGATCCAATCTGCACCCATTTCTCGTGCACTTCTGAAAAAGCTTTCATCAGCATTGGAAGGTCTTTCTCTTCTGAATAAATAGTAAAGCAAATTTGAAAAACTATAGCTGAGACTTTAGAGACTCACGAAATCTTTCCGTAGGAACATTTGGATACCTTTCAAGTGCTCTTTTTGCATTGTTTGGCCTGTGGCCTCTCCAATCCACCCTAGTAGCCATTGATAAACGACTCACCAGGACAACTTTTAACGAGCGAGCCTCACCGCTTTTACAGTGGCATCACGTGATCCTGGCTCACCCATTTTTTTTGTCGGGGGTGTGACTCATAAGCTCACATGATAGACCCACCCACGCGCGATTAACTAGGGCGCGCCAGTCGCATGTTGCGTAGGGCAGCTAATTTTTTTTTTTCAGAGAGCAAGCTATAGATGCCTGTATCAGAGCATTTTACGCGATCCTATTTCATAGAAGGAATGAACTTCGTGACTTTACAGTTAAGTGTGTCATAATGTATCCACAGAACCCATTGCAAGGAGAAATTTTCAATTATCGAACTGCTAACACTGACTCTGAAGCGAGGCTTGATATTAAAGTTAGAGGATTCGAGGCCAGGATGCATACTTTGACGTTAGGGTTTTCAACCCAAATGCTCCCAGTTATCGCTCCCAGGATCTGGCACATTTATATTGAAGGAATGAACAAGAAAAGAAGAGAGAGTACAACCAGAGAGTCCAGGAAGTAGAGGCCGGTGTGTTCACCCCCCTTGTTTTTTCCACCTCAGGTGGCATGGGGAAAGAGAGCAGTGTGTTCTACAAGAGACTAGCTGATTTTTTATCCACGAAAAGAGACATGCCATACTCAAGGACAATGGGATGGCTTCGATGCCACCTCAATTTTGCCCTACTACGCTCTGCTATTTTATGCATAAGGGGTTCTAGATCAACAAGAAAAAATCCACTTCTTGAAACTGACATTAATCTTGCCTCAGCAGAGAGCAGACTGTCACCAGACCCTGATTGACTATTGTGTTTTGTTTTTATAACCTTACATTCTCATTATCCTTATATTCCCTTTGCCATCAAATTTTATCTCATCATGGATTGAAAAAAAAAAAAATTTCACAAAAGAAGGTATGCTGAAAAGCTCAAGATTGACAAAGACCTTCTACAGTATCATGTGACTACACACCCCCCGACAAAAAATGGTCTACCGGTATACTGCACGGATGCCATTGGTGTCGTGCTTGCTTCCTCTTTAATGACTGACCCATGAGACAGAACAGCTACAGTGATAACAGTCCATCCATTTCAAATGATATACTTACAACACCAGTATGTAAGTATCCTTAGATATTGTGTTAGTTTACGAGACACTCAATTTCAATGCATGGTTGTATAAACTAAGTGCGTATGCCAAAAATTAATAAGAGTAAGAAGTCCATAATTATTCCCAAGGTTATCACAACACTTACTACATGTGCCCTTGTTCAGTCAAGAGAGACTTTCCAGAGTCGTAGTGAAACAAAAAGACCAGAATATCTCAGAACAACTTCTTATTATGTATAGTCAGTATTATTTTTTGGTGATGGGTGTGTTTGGATGTCATGTTTCTATGTCCCACAATGCTTGCTCCCTTGATGATGGCATACATTGCTGCCAAGACTAAGAAGAATGTCTGTTCAGTTAGAAGAATGTCTAGCTGTTAGGTCTGGCTAGTTACGTAGCTATTATATTCACCATATTATTTGCAGAAATAGCTGCACATGCACCCTTATTAAGTTGATGTCAAGCATGGAATGAAAAGCACAAGTGTACATCCTCAGTTACAAGCCAATCCTGCACAGTCCAAATGTAATTCGCTATTACCACAAGTATGATTCATTAAAGTAAATTTCAGTTTCAGTCGCAGTTCCACAATCCATTGTTGAAAACTCGGACAAAAAATAGACTATTAATGGGGAAGTTTTGTTCCATGTAAGGCCGTTATATTTCGAACTTCCCTGTTGTAAATAATTAGTGGTGATGTTATAGCTAGCATAAATTTTTGGTGAGCTTTAGAATCTAAGATGATTATTTCAAGAGTAGCCTCCATTATAGACCCTCCAGCAATATCCTCTCAACCTTCAAGGAACTTTCTATATCCCACTCTTCCTCTAATGGCGAGGAAGCAGAAGTTGGGTGGGTCAGCCCTAAACAGGATAGAGTATTACACTCATAATTATAGTGCAGTACACAATACTGGATGTACATTACATAGCTATATACGTCATAAGTAGCCTTAATAGTTTGTAGTAACCACATTCAATTTGGCTACATGATAGCTATGATGCCTGATAATAATTACACCATAAGGCATTAGCTATAATTATTCTTAAAGATAAACACAATTATCAAGTAAAAATGGACATGGCTCAGGCTTAAGTGGGCATCTGGGGCACTACAGTGCACCATACAGGCCTGTCTTGGCCATCCCTGGATCCAGCCCTGGCAAGGTATGTACCATAGATACCACTGTGACAGTCCCCTGCAGGTGCATGATTATGTGCATGCTCCATGAAATTGCAATACATAGGCAAACCCAAAGGATTTTGATTCAAGGTATAGATACTTAGCTAACATTGACTCAAATGTGACTTGCAATTACTCAAATAGCTAATCCCCACATGAAACAATTTCACCATCTCTTGAGCTATGGTCAAAGGTGATGTGAAAGGTAAGAGAATGATTATGATTATGTAGCTATAGCTATGGTATAAATGACACACTCATCTTGTAAAATTGGTTTGTACTTTCAAGATCACACTTTATTTAACAGTGCAACTACTAACTGTGATTTCATTTAAGGATGACAACTGTCATTACGAATGTGTCATTATTCACTGTAAAAAGGAAGTGCACACACTGTTTTGTTTTTAGTGTGTGTATCAGGACAATTTAGTGTACAGTACACACTTTCATTTTTACAGTGAATAAACTGTTAAGCTAGCTGTTTGTGTTAGCTATCTGAAAGGTTTACTTTCAATGTAACAAATCATTGATCATTTTTGACAGCTTCACAATGAAATTGATTAGATCATTATTGATTTATTTAGCTAGCTGAAGCAGTTCATTTTTCTCAAATTTCATCAAGTCCGAATGGGCCTCCCTGTTTTTGAAGCTGGTTCTCAACTCGTTCCACCACCAATGTGCAGCAGTAATAATTCTCCCTGATCGTCAACTAGTTCTACCTAAAGGATTCAGAAGCATCGTGTATATAGTCCTCCACAGTGACCATTTCCTGAAGTTACCCAACTGCGGAGTTGCACCATCTTACCTTCACTGTATGTACGTATAATAATTAACATGACTTGTCATTACATGACTTGTCACTAGCCCTGTAGACGTAGATACAATAGTATAGCTACAATGACTTCTGGTATCACTCCCCTCCACCTAACTAGTAATGTGAACAAGGTCAGGGAATTACTGCAAAGTGGTGAGTACAGTGTAAACTGTTCTGACTCCAATGGGAGGACTCCACTGCATTATGCCTGTGCTAAAGGTCACTTGGATGTGGTGAAGGTGTTGATATCTGACTTCAATGCTGATATTCTTTTTAAGGATATTAATGGCTGCATACCACTAATGAATGCTGCTTTCAATGGGTGGGAGCATGTGGTGCTTGCTCTATTGAATGAGTACCACTGTCCTTCAAATATCAGAAGTAAAGACAATAAAACATTGCTTCACTGGGCATGCAAAGGAGGTAATATTAGCTTAGTTACAACTCTGATACAAAACCACAATGGTGATATTAATGCTAGGGATGATAAAAATAACACCCCACTCCATGTGGCAGCATTGTGCGGGGAAAAAGAGGTTGCTTTGTTTTTAATTAATGAGATGGGCTGTGACATAAATGTCAAAGGCGGTTTAGGTCAGTCTTTGTTACATTTGGCATGCAACGTTAGCCTAGTTCAAACTCTGATACAAGATCACAATGCTGACATCAATGTTAGGGATGATCAAAATAACACACCACTCCATGTGGCAGCATTGGGTGAAAAAAAAGAGGTTGCACTGTTTTTACTTAATGAAGTGGGCTGTGACATGATTGATAAAGGTGGTCTAGGTTGGTCTTTGTTACATTTGGCATGTTATGGAGGTGATGTTAGCCTAGTTCGAACTCTGATACAATACCACAAAGCCGATATCTATGCTAGGGATGATGAAAATAACACACCACTCCATGTTGCAGCATTAGGTGGGAATAAAGAGGTTTCTTTGTTTTTGATTAATGAAATGGGCTGTGCCATAAATGTCAAAGGTCGTTTAGGTCGGTCTTTGTTACATTTAGCATGCAGTGGAGGTAATATTAGTCTTATTAAAACTCTTATACGAGACCACAAGGCTAATATCAATGTTAGGGATGATCAAAATAACACACCACTCCATGTGGCAGCATTGTGTAGGAAAAAAGAGGTTACATTGTTTTTAATTAATGAGATGGATAGTGATATTAATGTCACAGGTCGTATAGGTCGGTCTTTGTTACATTTAGCATGCAGTGGAGGTAATGTTAGTCTTGTTCAAACTCTGATACAAGACCACAAGGCTAATATCAATGTTAGGGATGATCAAAATAACACACCACTCCATGTGGCAGCATTGTGTGGGAAAAAAGAAGTGACGTTGTTTTTAATTAATGAAATGGGTTGTGACATAAATATCAAAGGTGGTTTAGGTTGGTCTTTGTTATATTTGGCATGCTATGGAGGTAATATTAGCCTAATTCAAACTCTGATACAAGATCACAAGGCTGATATCAATGCTAGGGATAATCAAAATAACACACCACTCCACGTTGCAGCATTGTGTGGGAAAAAGGAGGCTGCATTATTTTTAATTAATGAAGTGGATTATGATGTTAATGTAAAAGGTTATCTAGGTCGGTCTTTGCTACATTTAGCATGCAGTGGAGGTAATGTTAACCTAGTTCAAACTCTGATACAAGACCACCAAGCTGATGTCAATGCTAGAGATGATGAAAATAACACACCTCTCCATGTGGCAGCATTGTGTGGGAAAAAAGAAGTTGTATTGTTTTTAATTCATGTCAATGAGGTGGGTAATGCAAAAGGTTACTTGGGTCGGTCTATATTACATTTAGCATGCAGTGGAGGTAATGTTAGCCTAGTTCAAACTCTAATACAAGACCACAAGGCTGATATAAATGCTAGGGATGATCAGAATAACACACCACTCCATGTGGCAGCATTGTGTGGTAAAAAAGAGACTACTTTGTTTTTAATCAATGAGATGGTCTGTGATATAAACATCAAAGGTGGTTTAGGTCGATCTTTGTTACATTTGGCCTGCAACGTTAGCCTAGCTCAATCTCTGATACGTGACCACAAGGTTGACATTAATGCTAGGGATGATCAAAATAACACACCACTCCACGTGGCAGCATTGAGTGGGAAAAAAGAGATTGCATTGTTTTTAATTAATGAAATGGGCTGTGACACAAATGTCAAAGGTGGTTTAGGTTGGTCTTTATTACATTTTGCATGTTATGGAGGTAACATTAGCCTAGTACAAACTTTGATACAATACTACAAAGCTGATATCAATGCTAGGGATGATCAAAATAACACACCACTCCATGTGGCAGCATTGAGTAGAAAAAAAGAGGTTTCATTGTTTTTAATCGATGAAATAGGCTGTGACATAAATATTAAAGGTCATTTAGGTCGATCTTTGTTACATTTTACATGCTATGGAGGTAATATTAGCCTAGTTCAAGCTCTGATACAAGACCACAAAGCTGATATCAATGCTAGGGATGATCGAAATAACACACCACTCCATATGGCAGCATTGTGTGGGAAAAAAGAGGTTGCACGGTTTTTAATTGATGAGGTGGGTTGTGACATGAATGTCAAAGGTCATATAAGTCGGTCTTTGCTACATTTAGCATGCAGTGGAGGTAATGTTAGCCTAGTTCAAACTCTAATACAAGACCACAAGGCTGATATCAATGTTATGGATGATCAAAATAACACACCACTCCACGTTGCAGCATTGAGTGGAAAAAAAGAGGTTGCATTAATGAAATTGGCTGCGATATAAATGTCAAGGATATTTTAGGTCGGTCTTTGTTACATTTGGCATGCTATGGAGGTAATTTTAGCCTAATTCAAATTCTTATAAGAGACCATAAAGTTGAAACCAATGCTAGGGATGATGAAAATAACACACCACTCCATATGGCAGCATTGTGTGGGAAAAAAGAGGTTGCATTGTTTTTAATTAATGAAATGGGCTGTGACATAAATGTTAAAGGTTGTTTAGGTTGGTCTTTGTTACATTTAGCATGCAGTGGAGGTAATGTTAGCCTAGTTCAAACTCTGATACGAGATCACAAGGCTAATATCAATGTTAGGGATGATCAAAATAATACACCACTTCATGTGGCAGCATTGTGTGGGAAAAAAGAGGTTGCATTGTTTTTAATTAATAAGGTGGGTTGTGACATTAATCTCAAAGGTCATATAGGTCAGTCTTTGCTACATTCAGCATGCAATGGAGGTAATGTTAGCCTTGTTCAAACTCTAATACAAGACTACAAGGCTAATATCAATGCTAGGGATGATCGAAATAGAACATCACTCCATGTGGCAGCATTGTTTGGGAAAAAAGAGGTTGCATTGTTTTTAATTAATGAAATGGGCTGTGACATAAATGTCAAAGGTGGTTTAGGTTGGTCTTTGTTACATTTAGCATGCTATGGAGGTAATATTAGACTAGTTCAAACTCTGATACAGTACCACAAGGCTGATGTCAATGCTACGGATGATCAAAATTACATGCCACTCCATGTGGCAGCATTGGGTGGAAAAAAGGCTGTTGCATTGTTTTTAATTAATGAAATGGGCTGTGACATAATTGATAAAGGTTTAGGTTGGTCTTTATTACACTTAGCATGTTATAGAGGTGATGTTAGCCTAGTCCAAACTTTGATACAGTACCACAAAGCTGATATCAATGCTAGGCATGATGAAAATGATACACCACTCCACGTAGCAGCATTAGGTGGAAATAAAGAGGTTGCATTGTTTTTAATTAATGAAATGAGCTGTGACATAAATGTCAAAGGTCGTTTAGGTTGGTCTTTGTTACATTTTGCATGTTATGGAGGTGACATTAACCTAGTTCAAACTCTGATACGAGACCATAAGGCTGATATCAATGCTAGGGATGATCAAAATAACACACCACTCCATGTGGCAGCATTGTGTGGGAAAAAAGATGTAGCATTGCTTTTAATTGATGAGGTGGATTTTGAAATTGATGTCAAAGGTTGTATACTAGGTCGGTCTTTGTTACATTTAGCATGCAGTGGAGGTAATGTTAGCCTAGTTCAAACTCTAATACAAGACCACAAGGCTGATATCAATGTTATGGATGATCAAAATAACACACCACTCCACATTGCAGCATTGAGTGGAAAAAAAGAGGTTGCATTATTTTTAATTAATGAAATAGGCTGCGATGTAAATATCAAGGATAATTTAGGTTGGTCTTTGTTACATCTGGCATGCTATGGAGGTAATATTAGCCTAATTCAAATTCTTATAAGAGACCATAAGGCTGATATCAATGCTAGGGATGATGAAAATAACACACCACTCCATATGGCAGCATTGTGTGGGAAAAAAGAGGTTGCATTGTTTTTAATTCATGAAATGGGCTGTGACATAAATGTTAAAGGTTGTTTAGGTTGGTCTTTGTTACATTTAGCATGCAGTGGAGGTAATGTTGGCCTAGTTCAAACTCTGATACGAGACTACAAGGCTGATATCAATGCTAGGGATGATCAAAATAACACACCACTCCATTTGGCAGCATTGTGTGGGAAAAAAGAGGTTGCATTGTTTTTAATTAATGAGGTGGGTCATGACATTAATATTAAAGGTTATTTAGGTCGGTCTTTGTTACATTTGGCATGCGATGGAGGTAATATTAGCCTAGTTCAAGCTTTAATACGAGACCACAATGTTGATATTAATGCTAGGGATGAACAAAGTAACACACCGCTCCATGTGGCAGCAATATGTGGGAAAATAGAGGTTGCATTGTTCATAATTAATGAGGTGGGATGTGACATTAATGCCAGAGGTCATTTGGGTTATACTATGCTTCATATGGCATGTTCAGATGGCAATGTTCAGCAAACTAATACTTTGATACGAGACTATAAGGCTGATATTAATGTTAGAGATGATGATAATAATACCCCTCTTCATGTGGCAATTCGCTATCGGAATTTAGAAATCATGTCCATTTTAATCAATAATTATGACTGCTATTTCCATGACAGAGATCACAATGGCTACTCATTACTACACACAGTATGCAGCCATGATTACCATTCTCTAATAGAAAAGCTCAGTGACCACATATCACCTTTAGTAGTAGACGATGAAGGTAACACTCCCCTTCATATTTGTTCCTCACGTGGCCATACCAAATGTATTGAGGTATTACTGCAAAAAAATGCTCCAATTCTGATAAGAAATAATTCAGGAAAGACTCCGATGGACTTAGCAAAAGGTGATGCTAAATTACTAATTAATGAGTACATGAAACAAAATCGAGATAAAACACTGGTTGACTATCATGGCATGCAAGAGTGTGCAAAGAAGAAGTACTCAGGTGCTCAACATATAACCAGGTTATTTATAATTGGTAATCCTGGTGCAGGGAAGAGCTCCCTTGTCGAATCACTTAAAAGGGAAGGCTATTTCGAATCTTTTTGGAGGGTATCTGAATCTACTGTACCCCCTCACACTGCTGGTATAGTCCCTAGTATACATACCAGTAAACACTATGGGAGAGTCCAGTTCTATGACTTTGCTGGAGACCCTGAGTATTACTCCTCACATGCTGCTATACTGGAGAATCTTGCCTCATCAAGTAAGGGTGACAACATATTCATTATTGTGATTGATTTGACACAAGATAACTCAGCTATTGAGAATGTTTTGCACTATTGGTCTGCATTCATACAACACCAGAATTTTAAGAACAAGCCTTCCCTTATTGTAATAGGGAGCCACTCAGATCTAGTGAACAAAGAAAGTCTAGCCCAAAAAAGCAATTTTTTTGAAAAACTCTTTAGAAAATACTCAGTGACCACAAGACTGGGTCAAAACACTGCATACTTTCAGTTAGATTGCTGTAAACCAGGATCCAAAAAGATCAGTGAGGTCCAGGAGCACCTTATTAGTTTAACAGGTAAGTCCCATTCCTATCGATTGTCTTTTGAAGCAAGCATTCTCTTAGGGCTATTGGAGAAAGATTTCAGCAATGTCACTGCTTGTCCTGTCAGTACATTAGTATCCCACATAGAGGACACTGGGGTACACCTTCCCAATAAAGCTGAATTTTTACACCCCATACTGCATGAACTCCATGAGGTTGGTATTTTATTACTAATGGGAGACAGAACTACTAAGCATAATTACCACATAACATTAAAGACATCTAAACTTACTAATGAAGTTCATGAAACCCTGTTTTCTAAGCCTGCTATTCAAAAAATCAGACAAATGAGTGAACTTGGATATCTTTCATCTCTTAGTATTGGAATCATCCCTGAAGCCTTTCTAGAAGAGATCCTTCCTCCATATATCACAAAAGAATGCCTTGTTCATCTTCAGTATTGCCAAGAAATTAAGCTTAAAGATATAGGCCTGTTCCTTTCCACACCACAGGAGATTTCATCTAGTAGTCCTCGGTCATTCTTATTCTTTCCTGCTCTCTGTAGTGCAGATAAGAGTGAAGTGTCATGGACCACACCTCCTGATAGCTACGGTATTGGGTGGCTTGCACAGTGCACTGATCCTTATGACTACTTCCCCCCACGCTTCCTTCATGTCCTTCTTCTCAGAATAGTCTTCAGGTTCACACTCACTGCCCCTCGAGAACATCCATCACGAGAAACTAGGCACTTTCAACATCTCTGCACCATGTGGAAAATTGGTGTGCATTGGTTGATGGAGGAGGGAGTAGACTGCATGGTGGAGATGGTAAACATTAATAAAGGACCTGGAGTGGTAGTCATCACCAGAAGTGATCAAGACACAGTAGAAAATTGCATTAGTGTCTTCAATAGAATAGTTAGTAGTGTAATGGTGACTATGAAAGAATTCTGCCACTCCATCAGACCTCAGTTTTTTCTGCTTGACTCCACACAACAGGATGACTACCTCAGTGAGGACAACTTCTTTGCTATGAGTAAAGTGGAGAAGATCCTGTTATCTTCCAAGAGGGAGGAAACAGTCGTTAGTAAAACCGGGAAGAAGAAAATGAAGCGTTTTAAGTTGCTCTGGATGCAAAAAATCACTCATTGGAACACTTTATTCCAAATAGACTTCACCTCTGTCCACTTTCATCTCAAAACTATAGTTAGAGATCTTTTTGATCTTGGTCTCCAACTTGAAATCCCCAGTAGTGTCCTTGAGGCCATAGAGGTGCAGTATCCCAATAACATAGATAGACAGAGGAGAGAACTTGTGAGAAAGTGGATGAGCTCTTCTCAGGATCTCCCATGTTGGTGGCACCTTGTGGAGGCACTGAAGAAGATTGGTAAAAGAGCCATAGCAGATGAAATCGGAAAGGAATATGGTGAGTAGCTAAATTTAAGAGCTATCTCCACTTTAATATCCTTTTCTACAGGTGACCACATTCGACTCCAGAAAAAGCTGCTTAACCCAAAGCTCCAAACCATTACACCTGATGTTGAGTTTCTGGAGCTGTTTGCTGGAGTGGTAGGATCCAAGTGGTCATCCCTGGCCTGCCTTCTTTCCCTGACCAGTGAGGAGATAGAAGAAGTGAAGACAGAAGAGGAAGATCAAGCCCTCCTGATGCTGAAGAAGTGGTCCTCCAAGGAAGGGGCCACATATGGTCAGCTCTGCAACAGACTCAAAACAATCTCACTCTTTCAGTATGTCTAACTATAGTGTAGTGTGTGATGACGTCATTATTTGTAGCTACTATTTTTTCTTTTGTTTTTGTTTTTGTTGTTGTTTCTCATTTTTTGGCAGTCATGCTTGCATATTTTTTGATTTCGTGCATGTGGAATTCATTTCAAGAAAGAGTGTTCACTTATTATTTTTTAATTTCATGTTTGTAGCTATTTAGCTAATTTATCTGTCCTTTCATGTCCACACAGCTAGCTAACTCCTATTCTTATAAGTAATAATAGTTGTAGTCCTACCTGAGCAGTCACTCTCTCTGATTATTCTATCTCCTGTTTTCATTCTCTACCATCTCCATCTTCCATTACCTTCTCTGTCTCTTAATATTATATCATTAGTCTGTTGTATATAGCTTCTAGTTACCTCCTATTGAATCTGCACAATACAAGTACTTCACTCGCTAATGAAATTGGTAAGTGTTACTGCAGAGTAGACATATTCATTTTTATAATCTCCTCCTCCAGGTTCATTCTCTCTTTTGGATGGTCATGTGACCATTTCCCTCTGAGTCCAGATATGTAGCTATGTGGTCATTCTCCTCTCCCAGTGATATGGCATTCCTTCCAAGTATGATGTCATGTGACCATCAATTCTCCTTTGTCATGATAATAATGCTACATTCATAGGGTCCTTCTTTAGTGAAATAAAGAAGTAAGTATCTATGGTAATGATCATTTAGTGACTATTTATAATGTAATAGGTAGCCGTTACTTTCCCTCTTTCTCTTGTTCTGGTCCATAGAAGCAGAAGATTCAAATCTTCCTGAGAAGGCTAAGTGCTACTTTCTACAGGACTCTTCCCTACAATCATCTCTACCTCAACTATTTATCCTACAGCATAGAATTCAGCTAAAACTATAATACTTGATCCAGCTATTGAATGAGCTGCTCTGCCTGAGCCCATTGAAGTTACACAAAAATGGAAAGGGTAAGAGACTCATTTAGCTACAACCATTTATATTTAGCTATTATATGCATAACCTTCCTTTCCAGATAATATAAACAGGTGGCCATTTTCTTTTTGTCATGTGACCGTTCTCCTCCATATCTAAGGCAATGATGTGAGTCATGGACATGTAGCCATTACTTTTCCTTTACTATCCAGAGATGTACGTATTAAGACACAAGCACAAGCAGAATCCTGAAAAGGCCGAATGCTAGTTTTCCTACAACCTCTTTCCCTGAATCATCTATATCTCCATTTATCCGGCTACAGTGAATTCTTTATTCGGCTACAGTGAATTATTTATCTGGCTACGGTTAATATTGGAACTATTAATTTTATCGGACTACAGATACTAGCTACTTGAATATTCGAACTTTTATCCAGCTACAATAGAATTCTTTATCTGGCTAGCTATAGAGAACTTTTATCCAGCTACAGTTAATTAATATTCTTTATCCGGCTGCAGACACTGTTAATATTTGATCTCTTTATCCGGCTAAAGTGAACTCTCTATCCAGCAACTCTGTCTGGCTACAGTTAGATCTATCCAGCTACTTTGATAATCATTTTGCAACAGCCTTTACATTCGAACTTTACATGTACAGTACAGTTACATAGCTAAAGCAATTGTATTCATCTGATCTTTATCTGTTCTCCAGTTTACAGTTTAACAGCCCTACTGATAGCCTAATAATGTCACTTTTATATCTGGTCACACATTTTTACAAAAATTATTTTTGCATAGTTTGTTTATAGCTGTGTAGCTATGTATACCCCTATTATTATAATATATGCTGATTCTAATATACTATGTATAACTTCCCAATCTCATGCTATCAGAGACATTCTGTATGCTCTTTCTGAATAATTGTGATAATAGTGTTTGAGTCTTATGAGCAAAAATTTGAAACTGAGTTATTGCTATGTACTATTACGTAATGAAGAGTGTGGAATAACTCAAAGCACACTGTGACCACAGGTTTTTCATTGTCCCTCCCCCCAAAACGACAACAAAAATCAGATGGCATCTGATTATTATGACTAGCATCCAGAACACATACGCACTGTTCACGTGGGATGATGTAATGGTAATTACAAAAAATGTCCTACATAGCTATACTAGTATTTCCTGACAATTTTTTTTCCAGAAAACAACAAAAACAATAACAAACAATCCTCATTGAATGTATATTATAATGAAAAAGAACTCCTGCAAGCTATAGCTAGATACATGTACAATAAACTTCAGAATGTGGATGTCTAACTACAAATTAATATGATATTAATTTCTAACAAAAAAGAGGGGAAAATTGAAAACTAGCTATGAGAAGCAATCTTGAACTAGATAGCTAGCTATATAAAATGCAGCTGACTAATTATATAACTAATATCTGCTTTCAAATTTGGTGATAGCCTCTCTGCTTTTCCCCAATTTCACACAGTGCTGTTCTGTAAGTAATTTCAACTCCAATGAATGGATTTTCAATCTCCTTTCAAACATTGCCTTCCACTGCACTAAAATGTCACTCTCTTTGCCATTGAAAAATTCATTCATCTGATATTTAAGTGGTTTAATTTGCTCTGAAACATAAGGTTCCAGCTTCCTACACTTGTCTTCCACCAAGGCAGGAACATCCCTTAGAGGAGCAGCACAGATTTCATCTTCAACTTTCTGTTCCCACTTTAACATTGCTTCTGTAAATGTCCATTCCCACTTGCTATATGCAGTTTCTAATGAGTTGTAAACAATGATCTCAAGAGTATTCTTGAAGCAGAAAACAAATTTTTCTTTAAGTAGAGACACCCATAAGTCATTAATTTTCACTACAAAGGAGGAGAGATAGAGGTAGCCGGCATCTTTTTCAGTAGCTCTACTATATATACATTCAATGATGTGTTTCTTTAACATTTGAGCAGATTGGCTGTACCCTCTGTTAACAGGGGCCATTGGTGGATCACCTTTCCATAATCCAGGGAAATGATGGACATCAGTCTGATCATTGAATTTTATCACATCGTTAAAGGACTTAAACTGTCCCTCACAATTCTCTTCCCTTGCTGCATCAAGTATAATCTGATCCAATTTCTGTGTAAACTTATTACGTTCACAATATATGCTTGCCCCAGCATTTTGATGAACAAATTGGCAGCTTGGATTAAATTTGACTTGAATCATGCGAAGAAATGCATGAACTGATATCTGCAAAATATCGTCCATGTCTCCAGCTACCTCACCATAAATATTGATCAGGGTTGTATTGGCTAGACCAATAACAAATGTGGCAAGTTCATTGTCATGCTTTTGTGTTTTAAGTGGGTCGAGTTCAGGAGCACGCAAACCTTCAGTGTCAACCACCAACACATATTCACATTTTATTCTTTGTCGTAACTCCTCATCCAGTGAAAGTAGCTGCATGAATGCTCCACGAGTACATCTACCAGCACTGACATTGAATTGGAGGCCGAATGCTGTGTTTAGCATTGTGGACTTCCCTGTGCTTTGAAGTCCAAGGACTGACAGCACAAAAATTTTAGGATCTCCAAGCATTTCTACTGCTGAACGAAGCACAGCAGTGACCCACAGTAGAGGTACATGAGCAGCATCACCATCCATCAGTTCCAAAGGGTAGCCATCAATAAAGAGCTCAGCAGCTACTTTAGGAAGACAAGAAAGATTTTTTCCATAGTCACCTGATTCTAGAGCAGCTTCATACACTTGACCAAGTTCACGGAAGAGGTGTTCTAAACCAAAAGAATCTTCTTGAAGGTTTTCCAATTCCTTCTTCAGTTTATCACTCTTGAATTTTACCTCACCTTCATCAGAGTCATCCTTAGCGGATAACTCTATACGTACAGATTTATACTGGTGCTTCATTTCTGATATTTTTTCCCTTGAAAGATTGTCCAATTCTAGTTTCAAGCATTTTAAGAAATAGTATCTCAAGGTTGTATTGGAAGATTCTCGAAGTTGAAGCAGAGAGACTATGAAAGATTCCATTAATGAAGTAAGAGAATTAATATGACCCAATTGTTTATCTCGAATACTTCTTTTATCACTTTGGATATCTGCAGTGTAATGATTCACTTTTTTCTTTCCCCTCTGAGTTTGTCGATAGAGTTCCTTTTCATTAGCAGCCCAAGCTTTCCACATATCACTGCCCTGCAATGGAAGCATGGCATCTTTCAAGTTAGGTTCCTTTTCTTTAGAGATAGTAACAATATTCATCAATCCTTTAGCAAGATTTATACCATTCTTGCAAGGATTGCTACTTTCATCAACAAGAATCCCTTCCTCTCTGATGCCATTGCATATAGTCTCAATGGATTTATTCAGTTTCTCCATATTTTTCTTGATTCTCTTACAAATTAAAAAACTAATTTGTGATGAATTTTTTCTCGAAAGATTGATTATATGTGGTCTGGGAATTGCTTTCTTCAGTGATGCTAATGCTGGTATTTTATCAGCATCATTCAATATAGTCATGCCACTGGGAGATGAACAAAATATTTCAACTGCCTCACTCTCAAACTTCAAGTCCTCCTCAGTGAGAAGGATAAAGCACATGGAAGATATCTGGCTGAGGAATCTGCTCTGTACAAGATGGTCCCTACCATCGCCATGGAGGTTTAAAAAAGTAACAGCATCTGGAAATGTATCAGATGGTTTTCCAGCTGGAAGATACCAACACATGTCAACAAGTCCTTCTCCAAACAAATGATGTCGTTGTCCACCAGGGCAGTCACGATGGAAGAAGTGATCACAGTTGGAGTCACTAATGACCTCATTTAATATCTTTGACTTTGATGCACCATACTTCTGATGTTTTCCAAAGCGCATGAATGATACAATTGGCATTTCATAACTGACTATCGGATGTGTTTGCTGGACTATTTCACCATCTTCATTGGTGCACTTCCACTCTTTGATAATGGAGCGCATGGCCCAAAGAGGAAGAGTTAATTGCTTGGTGAAAGGATCTGGTAAGAGAAATGGAACAGCTAGCTGACATTTGGCCAACCTAGAGAACAAATCTTGACGGAGAAAGTCATCTGAGCAAAGAATTAAGGCAAGGAGACTGTCAACTGGGTGAATCCCATTAGAGTTGACACCGAATTCATCTTCATCTGAGTCATCGGAACTATCACTGAATTCATCTTCATCTGAGTCATCGGAACTATCATCCTTGTAGTGTGAACTATAAAGATCACGTTTACCCGCAGACATCAGTTCAGATCTACATAATGAATCATATGACATCAGCTTTTGTAGAATAAGGAAGGGAAGCTGCTTTGGATCAGTTGGAGGAGTCTCCTTCAAAGACAGTCTCAATGGTTCTGGTCTAATGCACAGAGCATCTTGCATTCGTAGCCCCTTGGGATAATGCTTGCAAAGCCCTAGTTTCTCGAGAAGATTGCAAACTTCTGGATTGTTTTTGAAAACTGAAGAAGGATTTGTAACTATAGTGTTGATTTGTTTTGTCGTTCCCAGTACACTCTTAAGTGAGTGAGGATGCTTTGTCTTACTTGAAGGTAAAGGCCGCTCCTCTTGATTGACTCGAATAGAAGAGGTCATCAATGAATGGAGATCTGCTTTGAATGTCTCCAAAGTAGAACCACGAATTAGGTATGCATTTAGCGACTTAAGGAGATCTGGTTCAAGGGGTGGTTGAAGATGCATCATTATTTCACCAATATAGCGCAAAAGTTCTATACATGCAATTGAACAATGATCACCCACTGCCAGGTGGAATAAATAAGCTTGAAGATGCAGAGGTTGCTTTTTCAAATATTTATTGAATTTTATTCTCTGCTCAGAGAACTGTTTTTGCAAAGACTCCAGGTCTTCCACTGAAATAGGTTTAAGTGTTATAACACCATCAAAATTAGCATTCTGGTATGG
This sequence comes from Crambe crambe, assembly GCA_963924555.1. Lineage (NCBI taxonomy): Eukaryota > Metazoa > Porifera > Demospongiae > Poecilosclerida > Crambeidae > Crambe > Crambe crambe. The sequence goes on from OZ004581.1 coordinate 1,658,724, forward strand.
ATACACTAGGATAGTAATGAGGACATTTTCATACTTCAGCCTATAGTGACACTGCAAATGATGAATTGCCATAGAAATATTTATTGCAAGTGTTTTAGGAGAGTAAGATAATTCAGCATTCCTTGCATCTACCAATACTTCTTTCAGAAAGATTATAAAGCTTTCCAAGTCTGTGATATGATGAGAATATTTTGATGCAGAACTCGATTTATCAGAAGTGACTAGTTGACTCGGCTCACTTTCTTCCACTAGTAGCCTAAAGAGGACTTTCACATCAGAAGATGTTAACCTAGACTTCATCAATGCTTGTATCTGACCACTGATCTTACACTGTGCTTCAAGCTTGCTGATGACTTCACCAAATAATCTTTCCTCTAAAATCCATGATTTAGGAGATATCTGGAGAAGTTCACATATCTTGCTTTCTACCCTTTGAACTTTTTCATCAGCGTGTTTTATTTTTTCTGATTGGGCTCTATTTAAATCTCTGAGCTTTTGTACCTCTTCTTTTTGAGTATGGAATTCTTCCTTCAACTTTGCATTTCTCTCCTTTTCCAAATCTCTTTCCTGTTCTAGATTCTTGGCTTTCCTTGCTTGTTCTTCTTTCCTCTTTTCATGAATCTGCTCCAATTCATGGAGCTTGTATGATTCAGGAGATATTTGGAGAAATTTATATACCTGACTTTCTAGCATTTGAATCTTTTCATCAGCATGTTTTATCTGTGCTGATTGAACTTTGTCTAATTCTCCAAGCTTTTGTACCTTTTTTTCTTGAGCATGGAGTTCTTCCTTCAGCTTTGTACATCTTTCCATTGCCAAATTTCTTTCCTTTTCTAGATTCTTGGCTTTCTTTGCTTGCTCTTCTTTCTTCCTTTCCTGAATTTGCTCCAATTCTTCAAATTTGTGGAGCTTGTATGATTCAGGAGATATTTGGAGAAGTTTACATATCTCACTTTCTAGCCTTTGAATCTTTTTATCAGAACATTTTATTTGTTCTGATCGAGCTTGATCCAGCTTCTGTACCTTTTTTTCTTGAGCATGGAGTTCTTCCTTCAGCTTTATATTTCTCTCCATTGCCAAATCTCTTTCCTTTTCTAGATTCTTGGCTTTCTTTGCTTGTTCTGCTTTTTCAATCTGTTCCAATTTATATATCTGACTTTCTAGCCTTTGAATCTTTTCATCGGCATGTTTTATCTGTGCTGATTGAACTTTGTCAAATTCTCCAAGCTTTTGTACCTTTTTTTCTTCAGCACGGAGTTCTTCCTTCAGCTTTGTACATCTTTCCATTGCCAAATCTCTTTCCTTTTCTAGATTCTTGGCTTTCTTTGCTTGTTCTACTTTCCTTCTCTCCTGAATTTGCTCCAATTCTTCAAATTTGTGGAGCTTGTATGATTCAGGAGATATTTGGAGAAGTTTACATATCTGACTTTCCAACCTTTGAATCTTTTTATCAGCATGTTTTATCTGTGCTGATTGAGTTTTATCTAATTCTCCAAGCTTTTTTACCCTTTCTTCTTGAGATCTAAGTTCTTCTTTAAGCTTCACATTTCTCTCTTTTTCAATATCTCTCTCCTCCAGATTCTGTTTCCTTTCTTCTTCTTCTTTCTTTGTTTCTTCGATTGTTTCCGATTCATCAACTTTAAAGAGCTTATGAAGAGCTCTTATTTCAACTGGATGTTTTGCTGCTCCTTCAAGCTGGGAAAATGAATTAGTGTCTCCTTTGAGGAGATTTAATGATGCTTTAGAATGCACCCCTAACTTCTCCAACTCTGACAGCCAGAATGAAGTCTTATCCAGTCCTACTTCACGGAGATGGGAAGCTAGTTCAGATTTTCCATTCATCATCCTATTATCAACCAGAAGACTAATGAATTATATCAATTACAAATTTTGTATCAGTTGAGTAAGCTATACACTGTAGAAAAATATAATGAAGTTGGAGCATGTGCAATATGCACCCGCTAAGCGGTACTACCTACCTACTACAATTTCACTGAGTCATGGCTTGAGAGTCAGCTTGCTTGTTGCGTTTGCTTGCTGAATTATATATTAGCTAGACATCGGTTGTGCTATAGTGTATACTGTATTTGAAGCCAGCATTCACTCCACATACACGCATGTGTGAATGCATCATCCATGCACAGAAAGGGTTAAGCAATGAATCATTAGTTCGTTTGTATTGGTTAGACACAAGGCAGCTGTAGCTAATTGCACGTCATACTTACCTTACTTTGAGTGGGAAATACTCAAGGCTTTTGATGGAAGTACTGTACTGATCCTTGAAATCTCACCTATTAATTTTCATGAAGCTAGCTGCAAGGCTACAGTTACAGGCTATTATGTATCTAGTAGTAGACATTGATATGGGCCTAAAATTGGTGTGTCTTGATTTGACTATGAGCAGTCAAGCATTATAATGAGTGCTCGCATTCGACTTCATCCTTCTGTTATCTCAACTTCCATGCTCACTCGACATTTTGTTCAAAATGTTTTTTTAAACTAGCTTCCACTTCAGAATGCAAGATCAGGTGGAGAATTAGACCCTATTGGCTTGCACCAGGCTATGGCAAAATGCAGAAAATGTACTGTTAACTAGCTATGTACAGTTAGTCTCACATGCACATGTGTAAAGTTATGACATGCACATATATTGCAACAAAGGTAAAAACTTCTGAAACCTCGGACTTAAAATATTTACAAAAACTTGGTGCCTTGGCACATAGCTAATAGACTGGCTGTGTGCATTATCATTCAGTGACACCTGTCACTGAGCTGGTGGAATCTTTTTTTTTTGTTGCAAGTAGCTATGGAGGACTAAAGATCTAATTGTAGCTACCTTGAAAAAGAAAATTAATTCAAACTCTGCTTATTTTTCTCTGTTTGTTTCATAAGCTAATTTTATGAGAACTAATTTTATAGAAAATTAATTATTTACCTTGTACAATATAAATTAAGCTGTAACAACAAAAATAGAAAATATTATCTAATGAAAATTCCAGATTTATGGTATATCATTGTTAATCCAGCTAGCTATGTATGTAGCATGCTTATATATATACAGGGCCATAGCATAGATAATCTATACTACGTACACGGGATTGGAAACGGCTGGATTAACCCTCTCAATCCTTGACCCGGATTTAATCACGTGCGTTTACGTTATTCGATTAACCCTTATTAAAATTGGCGCGCAAGATTGACTGGTTTGCGGTACGGTTGTTCTGAATGGCTACTCTTCTTGTTACAATTGAAACTTCTCCTAGTGCGAGTGATATATGCGACGTGGAAGATGCAAATGAGCTACCTATCCCCGCTAAGGATCCTCGATATTCAGGTGAACTTAGCTATGTCCAGTATTAATTATTTGGCATAGAGCAAGCTAGCTAAAATTATCTTGTTACTGTTGGCAAGCTAGTTAAATTAACTAAGGATTGGTACTTATAGGAATATACATATTAAAAGCCGCTTGCAAGGTCATAGAAGATGATGAATGTTTCTCAGTTGAAGCAGAAGGAATGAAAATTTGTCTTTCTTCAGCCAGAAAGTTGAGGGAGTACATTGAAAAGAATAGTTCAGAAGAAAAAGTAATTGAATTTACAGAATGGACCATTGTACGTAAAGCTACCAAAGCTTCATTGGACCAGGTAGTTTTATGGTCGCATTTCCACCATTTTCGTTGCAGTGATAGTTTCAAGGAAAAGTGGAAAACATTTTTGTCTTATTCTGCATTAACCGATTCTTCTATATTTTATCAGACTCTTACTACTCGTATTTTAGACTATATAATATTAGATTCATTCCCAATTCCTACTGAAACCCCTTTCCCTGATTCAAGTGTCAATAATTTGACGTATGAAGAGGAAAATGCTATCAGATACGTAGGTGGTTACATCATCAAAACATTGAAGAAGCAAAACTGTGACACTATAGATGTAGCTTTGAATGATTTGGTGGATGAAGATGGTAGTGGAGAAGCTGATGAATCAGGAGAGTGGGTGGGCAGTGTTGATAGGGGGGGGTTTGATTTACATTAGTGATCCTGCATTTGCTTTGTTATGTTCAATCGAGTATGCTTTGAGAAGAGAGTTAAATGTCCAGGCTGCACACACTATGGATGACAATTACCGCAAGAAGATGAAGGAATCAATTGAAAGTGATGAAGACGTGCAGTTCAACTGGACAATGGTTTCTGTTGAAATGGATGATGAAGTGTCGGAAAAAATTTTAGACCTAATTATAGATAAATGGATTACCATTCGTGGATTTTCATTTGCGAGTTCAGTGATGGAAATGTATAAAATGGAGACCAAGCAAGGGACCCAGAAGGCGAAGAGATTGCGACATGATGTTACTCAAAAATAAAATCCACAATCCACTTTGCATTATTCTTTTACATGCACCGGGACATCCAGGTGTGCACCAACCAGTTGCAAAGACACTTTTTATTTCATGCCTTTCATGCTTTTCCTTTTTTTTTCTTTTTTTTTCTTTTTTTAACCGGCTTTTATAAAAGCCACTAAGTTAACAAAAGATTCACTTTTTTTCTTTCAAAGTATAATGTGGATGAATAAATAAATTAGGACATTAATTATTGACTTTTCTTCTCTTGCAGAGAGGTTGATTAAGCATATCATGCTGAAATTCAGTCTTTCTTCCCCGGCAATTTCCTGTGATATCATCCAACCATATTCCATCAACAATCCTGATTGTTTCAGTACTCTTTATAGCTTCCGCTACTGTAGGATTATCATTTGTTGACCCTTTTTGACGCAGCTTCCCAAAATGTTTTTCTAAAATGTCCTGATTTAGTTTGGAACTCAAGAATATGGTGACATCAGGTATCTCCATGATGCACGGAAGTAATTCCATGAATGAGTGAGCTAGCATTATGGTAATTATTATTGCATATGCATTATGTTTTACAATGCAACCTACTAGTTATGTGTATGCCATCCAACGTTTCTTGGCTAAGAAGCATTCTCTTTTTTTCACCTTTTTTAAACCCTTTCCTTTCTTCCACAGATTTTTCCCACTGATTGAAATAGGGAAGGAGCTCTTCTTTCAGAAACTTTAAAGGTAGGTATTGATTGTGCCATGAGTTAATAAAAAATGTAAAGTTATCATTCACATTACCTTGATGCGAAAATCATTTTTACTCCTGTAAGGGTTCATAAATGGTTTCCTCTCGTGTTTTCCTTTGGTATACGAGGAAACATTTAGGCAGTCAAAGAATTTATCCATTAGAGAGAGAAAAAGAGATGTTTCTGATGCTTCTTCCCCCCCAGTGAGGGCCAAAGCTTGAGCAACACTTTCACTCAGAACCTATAGATATTTAGTATATAGAGCTATATTATACATGCATAGCTAGTTGTGTTATATAATACCTGAGCAGCTAGATCCACCCTCATTTTCGAAAAATTGTTCAAATAGATATGCTCATACTTCAATTTATGTGCTATGGACAGTCCAGGAGTTGATGTAATTGTACCAGTATTTCTTTTATACAACTGACTGATGTGGTCCCACTTCAGGGATTTACCACAGCACTGCATGAAATGACAAAACAGAATGACAAGGCAACTTCAAATAGCTATATGCATGTATATAAAGCTGCATGTGTATAAAGCTCACCCACAAGTTCCTCTTTTTGCTAGCAAGGCAGTTCCTAGCAGTCTTCAAGAGGTGTGGAGGGTCTGATATAAAGAAAATTTCTCCTGACATGTAAACATTGGTGGTCTTGTAGACCAGCTCTTCTTTGAAGGAGTGCATGGCAAACATTTTTCGATTGCACTTTGCGCCATCACAAGTAACGGCTAGAACTTTGAAGTCCATTAGTGATAACCGTTCAATCGTCCGCCAGAGTAATGAAAATAATTCATAGGCTTTGAGAGTTTTTACGGGAAATAGGGCATATGGGAAATGGAGCCCAGTTACCAGTCCTCTCAGCATGAAAACTACAATAGACCTATAAATTGTTGTAATAAGCTTATTATTAGTAGCTATAGTTATTCTTATTTCCCAGATTACCAATTAACTACTCATTGTATATATAATTACTTAGCCAAAGAGCGCCTTGGAACATGATCCTGAATCTGGTATTGATTTTCATAATCAAGTAGGTGAGTGCCTATATCGTCTAGCTGAACAAAGCCAGTCAAACTCCCAGTAAACTTATTGAATATCAATCCTTCCTTTATGTACATTTCATCCACCAATAAGCACAGGTTTTTGGCCAAGGATGGTGATGGCTTTGTTTGCTCCACCAATCTGAGGAGCTGTTGATCTACTGCTGTGGAGAATCCAGTGGAAGAAGGGACAAAATGCCGATAGTCTCTGAGTGTCCTGCCAGAAGGCAGCTCAATGATACCAGATTTTCGCAATGTTTCGTATGCACCACTGGACCTGTAATGAAGATAGAGACACCACTTGATGACAAGTGGATGCCAGCGCATTGATCTTTTGCTCTTTAGCGTCATTGCTTTTAATTGCTGACTCCAAAAAATATGCTTGAAGGAGTCTTCTGCATGCGTTGAAAGAACTTTCGTGGAGTACTGTTCCATCAAAGCCTTCATGTCAGCATCAATTTCGGTGCACAGAGGTAAGCTTTGCCTCTCGAAAGATCGTGCGATGATGTCCTGCAGCCTAGCATATGATCGGTTCTTTTTGTGCAGTAGACTGTGCATGTTTTTCATACGCTCCGTAAGTTGCTCAGGATTCAAGAACCTGTAATTAGCATGACTGCTGGGAAGACAGATACTATTATCTTTCTTGTTGCAACGCCTTAGTGCACACTTTAGGTAGTTTTCTTGATGGATCGAACATTGGTGGCAATGATTTCTTATGCTTGTTCTTTCCAAGAAATACTGGCATTTTGCATGCCTAATGCAAGGTGGCTCATGTCTGTCATCCACATATGCTGTTATTAGGCCTATTATTGTATAATGATCATAGCTAGTAAGTAATGATTACACATTATTTATATTAATTATACCTTCAGCATTTGTAAAAATACCACCATGTGCCTTCATTTCAATCACTTGTGAGTATTTTGACAGGTCATTGCCAGTGCAGTAATGATAAGTATCAATTCTGCTAAGTAGTTCTAGTAATGCTTCTTTCCTTTCAATTGTGGGAGGAAGAGGCTCCAAAGAAGAAGGGAGGCTGATCTCTCCAAGTGGTGGAACAGTAACACTCCATTTCAACTCTTTGTTGATATCCACTTCTATAGTCATCATTGCTCTAGAGTTGAACTTGCAGACTTGAATCATGTCATTAAGCTCAGGGAGCATGCACCATTTCCCCAAGTTTGCACATCTAAGGTCATCCCTTAGACTAAGGAACTTTGAAATTTTGCACGTCTCTAAACTTATGCTTATTTTCAAAGACTTGGGTCTATGATAGTACTTTCTGTGCCGGCCAAGTCTGAATTTTCTGTAACCCATGATCTGCAATGTACATGGGGATTGTAATAATTATTTATCATACACTTTGAAACTCATATTTTATATTTCAGGTTATGTTATTGTATGGCTAATTATTACAATGCCACCCACTAGCCCTTCTACTCTTATGTCATATGGTTGATGAAGATTTTCACACTAAGGAAAGGCAGAAATTGCTTCAGCTCTGGGACTATGTTATTTTATTTCACTTATAAAAAACTAGCCCACCTTTAATAGTAGTGGTATAATTTATAGCCTAAGCCATGTAAAATCAAGTGTATAATGTGAATATTATGTTGCTTTGGCAAATTTCAGTACCATATGAGAGAAACTGCTTCAATACAGTTTTCAAGTAAGTACAACCCATGTGAAACTGCACTTTCATGCTCGCATATATTTTTTTTACTTCACTGATACTTAGTTACTTTAGTGTACTTCGTATTTATTTACTCACCCAATTCTATACTCGAGTGCGTAGCGAAAAAATCGCAAACTATAACGGCTGATGCATTGATTCTGCATATCACCAAGCGGGTCAAGGAATGCGCAAAAATTATTGCATTGTCTCTATGGGCGCACGTGACCCGTTTCCAATCCCGTGTACGTAGTATAGATTATCTATGGCCATAGCAAATGGTACATGGTCTGGGTGGTCCAGACTAGCCTTGTCCCCCCAGGCTCCCTTTTTAGTTATGATTGTGGGGGGTCTGGTACCTGAAGTCACGGGGGAATAGAACTGGGGTAGAACCGTCTAATTGGGCGTGGGCAATTCATGCGTGTGAATTTCTTGCAGCTTGTCACTTCAAAACATGGTCGTTGCTTCTACTATTGTTGCTTTGGTGGATGTACCCCCCAAGCCTCACCTACTTCATATAGTCATACCCACTTCCTGGCCTGACTACTTCTAAATAGCTTGCTATGGGCCTGTTATAGCCCCTGTTCTTGCTGTTCAAGTTTTCTTGTAGGCTCTCTTGCTACCTTCAGACGATTATTATATAAGCTTTAGATGCTTCTTTCATTGATTCTCTTGCTCTAACTTTCCTTAGTACTATAAGTATTTTAGCCTCTTATAAGTGAATGCTTGCTTGCTAGCCAAGCTGTAAGGTTAAAGGTCATGCGCAAGTGTAACTTGTGATTACTTAAGTTGTTGAATAACAATGATTTATTACTACCCAAGGTGGGAATATTTTACGAGGCCGACTGTAGTGACTTTCAATAAAAGAGTGTGCAATAAGAATTTTTATGTGTTTCAGCCAGGCGGCTGCATATGCTAGTAGGAAGCTGTAATGTGAAGTAACACTCACCACTCACTGCGCATGCGTAGACAAGGTATTGAATAATGCTATTGAATACAGTGAATTATATTCAACTGCAATGGCAGGAGCGCTGGAATCCACGCATAATATATTAATTATTCTTCATCAATTCATCATGCAACGATCAGCAAGTTAACTTACAGTAGCTAATGAGGGGATGAAAACATACTCACTTTGCAGTTTGGTGGTCCTCAGCATCACCAACTATGTCGCCAATAGAGGAAATAGCTTTATTGAAGGATGATACCTACACAGTCACAATAGTGGACATTATAGGTTCATCTATAGACATTAAACTTCAGTCTTACCTTTTCAGTGACAGTTCTAGCTAACTCCTGAACATCAATTGGGTTAGCCTGGATGTTAGTGACTAAATGAGTCAGATTTTTGCAACTCTCTTCTAGATCATGACCTGTTTTCTTTATCTCATCAGCTACACCTCGAGCAGACTTGACCAGGCTAGTGTGCATTACATCTACATGTATACAAATCATTATCAGCACCAATGAATCTCATTAAAATTCTTCACACCTCTATGGATCAATGCGTGTACATGGCATGCATGTAGGAAAATTCAAAAAAGGGGGTAATTTGAGTATTATCTTCCCACACACCCAACAGATTGCACTCAAAACAGACATGAATCTGGATTCAACCCCCTCTTGATGCATTAGCTAAAATATACAGGCAGGATTGAAAGATAGACCTCAACTTGTTGTGATCTGTTGAAGTGTTTGTTATAATTGCAGAGTGTAATAAGCTGGACTGCCAGTGTCAATTCACTTTACAAGAGAGGATGTGTGAACAGAACTAGAATCGGGATTGTTGCAGCTGTTTTCATTGTTCACACTTCAAAACCACAAAAAAACCTTACCCACAAAATTTTCATGCTATTATAATTATTATGGCTAGACCTTTCTAGTATACAGATATTTTATGACCCTCACCTGTGCCACTTTTGGAATTGCTAATGTCAGTGGAGGAAGCTAATGATGGCAAAGGACCTCCTTGAGGTCCTTGAGGCAAATCAGGGGTAGGTACAGCAGGGCATGGGAGAGAAACTGTGTTGGGATAAAGTATTAGCAAAACCATGATTATATCCTTAAAAGGAAAGAAAAAGGATAAAGGAAACAAAGAGAGGAAAAATTGAAATGGCATTGTTCCAGCCTACGTTAGACAGACAATAGATAAGGCCCTGAAAATCGATTAAAACTCAAACTAGCTCTATCTGCTCTCTTTTTAAATGGGGGATGTTCCGATTAATTTAACATACTTGAAGTATTACATGTAGGGGAACCTGAGTAGGGCTAGGATACTCACCTGCATTCCACTACATACTATGGTGTGTGGGAGAGACATTAAGTATCAGTTATACAAAGTGTGTGTATAGCCCTCAGTGTATAAATAGAGTTGCATGCATAAAGCAGAGATAGGCAGCAGCTTTCAAGTATAGCTAGTGGCTAAGAACAGTAGGGCTATGAGTACTTCAAGGCCACCACCTATTCCTGCCTGATGTATGACAAATGTTACTGTACTGACTCATACCATCATCATACTAAATAAACAAAGAAAAATAACAAACTCACTGTAACTTTGGATAAGTTCATCAGCTAGTGAGCTTGTGTAAGGCTCTGACTCCAAGATGAAGATAAATTCTTTAAAGATAGATGGCCTCACTCTGATCTGAGACTCTACAGCTTTCAATAATTCCGTAGTTCTGTCTTCTGGAGTATATACTTTAGGATTTGTGGCATAAGAGTGAGTTGTATGGGAGATAATTCCTCTTGAATACAGCTTGCCAGCAACACTGACTAAGTCATGACAGATGATATCTTGAAGTGCTTGATGCTGACTTATAAATGACTGTAGTGCTTTGCCAGGTTCGATAGTGGCAGGCAATTGAGCAGATCTGAAAAAAGAGACATACACTGAAATGGTATCAACTAGCTATAGAGCTAAACTGAAAATCACCTTTGTGCTTGTGTTTCATTGTGTTCACTTGTTCTGAGTGGTTCTTTACTGACATTCTTTGGCTCTGATGTTGGCTCTGATGTATCATGTGGTGGCCTTGTTATTTCATGTCTTTAATCCAGAGAAATTTACATTTCAAACTTAGAAAACTAGCTACATAGCTAAAGCTAATAATCCCATACCTTTCTTGTCCTTTGCTTGCAGTAGCTTCACCATTTCCTGATTCCAGTATTTCCTCACTGTCTTCCTGTTTGGAGCTGTTTTGTCTATTTTCAGTCTGAGGAGAAAGCTCTACTTGAACATTATCAGCATCAGGACTATTGGTTTGGGGTTCTCCTTTACAACAACTACATGTAGATAAACTCTTCCACATTGTGTAGCTGCAGTAGCTATCAATACAAAGGGGGGTTGTTTTTCCAGATAGCTATAGTCACATGATTTTTAGGAAATGAATTGAATTAGCTAATTCCAAGATATGAATACACTATAATATTTATATGAATATCATGCATGCACTCCCCTCCTAACACTGAATAAAGGATGCTCTAACCATGACTATAGACTAAACTAGTTATGTGCTCGTAGCACAGGAGGGTGAGCGAAGCTTTTGTTAAACTTTAAATGTTGCATTATGATAATTTGGAGTTGCATGCCCTCTTCTCATAAAGTCTATTAGCACTATCCCTTTTATCAAGCCTTGACCGCTGATTCAGAGCTTCTTCTGGCTCTATCCTTTGCATTCCTTCGGTCTAACCTTGCTCTTTTTTTGCTGCTCAGTTTTGGAGCAGTGTTCCTTCACTTTTCATCGTTAGCTATTTTGCGCATGTGCAGTATGGCTGGGGAGGGCTTGCTCTACCCAGTTTGTACACCATAGAGAGTGGCTCGCTTCGCTCACAGTTGCTACGTAGATAAAGATTACATAATAGTTATAGCTAGTAACAATATTATTAGCTTTGCTAAGATAATGATTAAATAAATGTGTAAAGTCCCTAAAACAGCAGCTGCATTTCCTCGTTGAAGTTCTACTGCTAATCTCTGTATCAAATAAAAACTAGACCTGTTCTCTCCAGTACTGTCCCTAATCCTTTTACCAAGGTCCCTGAAAAATGATACAGCAGCTGATCCAAAAGCTCCAGATGTCTCCACAGCCAAAGGGACAAACAGGTACTGGTCACCGAGGTTTGAATACTTGATCTTCTGTTCTGCTTCATTTGCTACATTTCCCGCACCACAAGCTGCCAAACTAATGCGAGAAGAAGAAAAAGTATCAGGACAAATGAAGTCCCATGCCAAGATTTTGCCACTCTTCCATGGACAAAGGGTTACACCATCAGGTCTCTTACCATCATTATACTATTGATCCCACCTGGTTCCAAACTAGAAGGGATTTTTTCAGATGTTAAAGATCTCTTTATCAAGGAATTGATGGAACTATGTCTCCCTTGACTCTTTCTGCAGCTAAGACCATGAGTGGCAAGGACATCCACGGGGGAACCACAGTGACTACAAGGATGAGGTAACACCAAAGGAACACCCAATCTCAGGCCAACAGCCAACTGGCAAAGCATGTAGCCATGCCCCAGACTCCTTTTCAGTAGCAGCTAGCAAATGAGCCCTAGATTAATCTGAATCACTGGTGTGTAAAGGATGGTTTAGTGAGGCTTGAACATTAACCAAAATGGTTATCCCAGGACTTCTGCTCAAAAGAGTCTGGGACAGTAGATGGAGGATTATTATGACCCTGACTCCATGCCCTAAGAGCAGATGAAAACAAATCATAGTCCAGGTCACAAAGATATATAAGCAGGAAGAATTTGCTTGATAAGATCAGAACAAGCAGTAGCTGATGCTAAAAAGGCAGAAGGTGCCAACTACTCTGCTCTTCTAATACCAAGTCCCCTAGACCTCACAGGAAGGGATGCCTGAGTCCATGCATTGTCACTAAGAGTAATATTCAAGATCTTCTCAGATACTAAAGCTTGCTGCAACTCTTCAAAGTTAGATAAAAATGAAGAAGAAAAGCAAGGAGAGGAACGAAGGATATACAGGAGCTTATAGGGATAGAAAAGGCATAACAGAGAAGACTAAAACATCATGAGCTCTAGGTGACAAAGCCTTTCTCAGGCCTGTAGCAACCGGTCAGGCCAGTCGGGCCATGGCCTGACTACTTTTAAACCTTTGACCGGTACCATTAGGGCTCACTCAATTATAATGCTATTCTCAAATTCTCAAGCACACTGCATGCCCATATTGCTTTGATATCTAGCTTCTTATAATGCCAAAATATTAGTAATTTCCTTTCTTGGAGCAGGACTTTTCAGTTTACTCAAAAGACATAACAATACTGCCTAGTGCTAGAAGATTCAGGCTCAGGCTCAATTTCTTTCCCAGAAAAGCTTCAGTGTTCACCAGAAATGTAACTCAAGACATGTCATGAGTTCAGTGCAGTAGTGCAAACTATAACATGGTATTGAAGCTACCAGACTATGGAATATGAATAACATGTAGCTACACAGCTGCTGCAGCCAGTCGGCATTGACTTACAGTAGCAATATCTAGGTCAACATTTTCAGTATATTGATACTGAAAGAAAAGATGCCTGGAACGAAGGGTATTTATCCTTTAGTCTGGAACGACAGCGATCTTTTTACGCTTATGATAATGATGGTAAAAGTAGCTAATGCCCATTCCTTCAAGCACTCCCATGCATGACTGGAATTTCAGTTCATTTCTTTAGTTCTACATTTTCTTACAGCACTCTGTTGGAATTTCTAGGATTCTTAATTTTAATACATCAGTTTTAAGGCATGCCTGAAACCACTAAAATTGTAGATGCACACAGATACACTGAACTATGTAGTATCATTCCTGACATAATACTTCTCCAATAACATACTTCTCCAATAACATACTTCTCCAATAACAACAGTTTGTTTACAAGTTACATAGCTACATCACGTACATAAGTGAAATTTACAAACCACAATAACAGCGGAACCATTTTTTTAAAATTCAAAGCTCTATGGTTGATATCACAGCTGTCTGTACATACTAACTTGTCCTCTGGTACGTCCAGGATTGAGTTCTGAACTTCAACCTCCATGTAGCAGCAACATCAACAAAATAACAATAATCAGGTGGAGAAGTATACATGCACAATATCTATAATACCCAAGTTTGTCTTCATTAAGAATTAGTTCATTGGCAGTTAGCTTCAGTTGTCTTCTTTTAAATGCTACATAATAATAATGAATAAACAATTATGATATGCTCATGGACGCAAGGTTTATTTATCATAACTACCTTCTGGACATCCTGGGCTATTCCATTATGACCACATTTTTTCAGGGCAGTAATCAAAGCGTCCCAGGTACGACTGTCCTTTCCATCTTTCAGCACATTGTCATTTCCTTTCAGCCATGCACTCACTATTTGACCTTTCCCCATGTCTGTACAACTTGTGTAGAGTAGTCCCAGGGCTGTACCAACCTGCACTAATTCTTCTTTGCTGAGTTTATTTAGGAGGGAGAAGACTTCAAAATGATCTTCTTCAGTAAGGGATTGTGCTGGAGTGACAGGGGAGAGCAACTTAAAGAAACCTCTCAATGTTAACATAGGCGTATGAGGGGCATAATCTAATCATTGGGGGGGGGGGGGGGGGGGGGGGGGGGGGGGGCTGGTAGAACATACCAGTCATAGATTTTGTGTTTTTATGTGATTCAGTTAACATGAATGTGGTTGAGTGTTTTAACACGTAACATGAGTGACCTTTAATCTAGCTTCATCAACACAATGATTAAAGAATTGTTGTCAAAATATAGGGGGGCTCTGCCCCCCCCCCCCCCCCCTTAAAAAACATAGGGGGGGGCTCCAGCCCCCTCAGCCCCCCCTCTCCTACACCTATGATGTACTCCTGTCAATGGCCGTTATGCAATCATTTCTATGATAAACTTTCTCTGTGTGTTAAAAATTAATATTGACACATGGTCGTTTAGCTATGTCAGCAAAATGAGTCTGGTACATTGGTCATTAGAGATCATATCTAGCACTAGCCTCATTCCCAGGCCTTCCTCTCTCACGTACTGCATGGGAGGAAGAGAAGAAGAAAAATAAGCGAGAGGAAGGCCTGGTAAATCTTATCACGTGAGTGACGTCAAGAGTAGAGAGGAGGTAGAGAGGACTTTAATTGCGCGTGGGCATGTTTTACTCTGAAGCATGACCATGCCTACGCCTTCTGACAGGACCATCAAACAGATCAGACCGTCTTCGAGATTGTAAGTTTGAATGCTTCAGTTCGTCCTAGGCCTACTGGAGCAGTCTGTGACATCTAGGATGGTGAAGATCAGGAGTAGACCCAAGAGTATTGAGCTAACTATCTAGCTACTACTATTTAGCTAGTCTCGCGGGCCAGACTCGATTCTTTCCTTTTTCTTGGGGCAGGGAAGGAAAGAATCGAGTCTGGCCCGTGCGACTACTATTTAGTTACGTAATAAAAAAGCTAGCTAGCTACATTGCATGCGCTTCAGTCCTCCCAGGGCCTAGGGTAAAGTGTGGAAGAGATCGCGTGGGCGCTTGTTTTCTGACGTCATGAGTTAGCTTGTATATCACCCACGCTCATTAAATATCACGCTGTTTGTGACGTCACTCACGTGATAAGTTGTACCAGGCCTTCCTCTCGCTTATTTTTCATCTTCTTCTTCTTCTTCTTTTCCTCCTGTGCGGTACGTGAGAGAGGAAGGCCTGGGAACGAGGCTAATCTAGCACAGCAAGTTCAAACCATCACTAACTAGTGTATGCCAATTGACATTAAATGGGTTGATTTCACAGCATCGATCTGACCACCCATTAATTATTATGCCATGTATAGTTATGAGGGAAAAACATTTCCATATTATTATGTATATAATATAGGTTGTTTTTTTTTTCACCTCTTGAACTTTTCCTGCTCTTTGGGCTTTCCAACTCTGAGGCAAAAGTTGGAGTAGTTATAGATCCAGCAGATCTAGGAGGTGTTGTAGGGATATGCCTGCTACCATGAGAAGAATCTGCAGAATGTGGGCAGAAATTTAGAAATTTCAACTATATTTCAGTGTAGCCTATAAATAAAAGCTACGTACATAATTATACCTGCATGGGATGAACTAAAGTTCAGCCCCCACCCCCATCATTTCTGTAGAGTCTAGTAGTGTACATTAATCACTATAGCTGTGTGATACATTATCACCTGACCAAAGGAATGCAATAATAGATTTAATCCCTGACACTGATGGCTATAGATGGGCAGGGGTTAATAAAAATATCCTTGATGAAACTACCTCTCTGCATGTACTACATACCTCACTTGAGGTGGTCCAGAATCTTAAAGATCATTGTGGCTAGCTATCCCCAGAGAATAACGAATTGGTACTCACTATCATGCCACCAAGATTATCAGCAGACTTATGGTCTTAATATTGCCATAGGACACTAAGAAGTGCCCTGATTGTTAATGTAAATGGATCCTTGAAATGCAAATCCATCTTTCTGTATCCCATGGGAATAATTTCTTCAATATGACAGTCTGGCTGATAATTTAGGTGCCATGACAAACATTTTTCTTGCTAGCCAAAACATTCTCAATGTGGACTCCTTGAAATGTATTACATAGCTACATACATATATACAATTATTCTCACCTAGATCTGTGCTTGTAATGCCTTCCTTATGAGTCTTTAACAGAGCTATGTACAATGTCATGATGACAATCAGTAATGATAACAATTTATAGGTGACTACAATGTATGTTACATTGCTATTATTTTCTACAATGACAGCCTTTGTCATGGTAAACCAAACAAACTCAAATGGCAAAATCTCAGCTAGCGATAAGTTGTAGCTTATCAGCTAAAAAGCTAATAAAGAAAGATCAGGTGCTCCTTACTTGCTCACTTGCTGTCAAATGTTGTACATTGTCCTAATTTTAGTCTTATCAAAACAAGTGAACCACGATGAAAGTATAATTCTTTTCTCCATAGCTAAGAATGCTCAGCTAACTATGCCAATTCTTAAGTATTGCTTACCTCCTTCAAACCAACATCTTCCTTCCTCGGGAATACATTTCGGACGTTTATCACCACACTGATACATTTTTTTAATATTTAATTCTATCACTTCATGAAATCCGGAACATTTCTTACATTTGAAGCATATGATAGGTTTAACTTTCTCCTCCTTATAATGTAAATTTTTTGAAGATTTCTTGATAGACTCCTTTAGAATAAAAAGGATAGTGCTGCAAATATCTTGCACAGAGGTAACATCAGTGTTATCATCATCATCATCATCGTCGTCAGAGGATGAGAGAGAGGAGGAAAAGGAAGGCTTATATATGATCTCATAATTGGAAGGATGCATTTTGATGGACATTGTACCATGTTTTATTCCACAATGCTCTACAGTAAATGTGACTTGATCTCTGAATATCCTTTCTTCTTTAAGTAGGAATTTAATATCACTTATATCTGACTCTGGATTCATAATCTGAGTGACTAAGACACCAAATACACCTTTTGGACAATGCTGACTTGGAAATTTAATACCTAATGATGAAATCTTTGAGCTAATCATTTCACCTTCTGGAACATGGTTTAGAATGCATGGAATGAAGAATTTTTCTTTACCATCTGCTGCAGTAAATGGAACAATAATGCGAAGGCATACCAGGAGCTTTAGAAACTTGTCTGAGCTAATTTTTTCAATTTCTTTAGTGGCAGTATCAAAGACAGACAATGAGAAAATTCCCCTCTCTTTTAAATCTTTCTTTTCCTTAGTATCAAGAGATTCTTTGGAAAATGTTTCAATAATAAGTTCAGTGACTTTATCAAAAAGAACTTGGGGCTCCTTGATAATAATTTCCTTTAGGTCTTTCACATTGAAGTGCTGAATGATGCCAATTCTGGAGTGGAGAAATTTCAGGAGTTCAAATACTTCATCACCAATAATCATATACACTTTGGCCATTTTCCTGATTTCCTCGAGAGTAAGAATACATTCTTTTCTGGCTCGTAAATCAAGACAGAACATCAGATATGTGATGGGAAATGGGACAGTGAATTCTGTACGTCCTTTGATTAAATTGGTGACTTTTGATCGAATGCACTTAAACATACTATCGCTATCAGATTTATTGTCCACTTCAAACATGACTTTATTATTATCTGCATCATAATATTGGACAAGATTTTCAAAATCATTATTATTAGCTATCAATGAATGCAAGTGCAAATTCATTTCATCAGTTTTGGCATTCCTGTCTTCAGAAAGTCTATCCATGTGTGTGGCTACAATGAACACACGAGGCTTGAGATCACCTGATATATTCATGGCAGATACAGTAGACAAGCATTGAAGGAGGGCTTTTTCATTGGTGATAGAGGATTCATAGCAGTTAATTGACTCAGTGGGATTAATCCTATACTTGAGTCTACATTCCACAGTCAATCCACGAGTGATATCAAAGAGAAAAAAGAATAAGGATGGAGCAGAAACCAGAAGACCCAATAACTCTTGGAATTCCACCTGGCCTCCAGCATCCCTGAGATACAGGGAAAAGGTTTTCTTCATCTCTTTCTTGAATCCCTTAAACCCTCTTTTTCTCATTATGGAATAGCAAATAGTCTCATGAAACTTGAACACGGACCTTTTAGACTTGCCTTGCTTTCTAACCAAATCCTCAACTTCTATAGAACTACTCGACTGTATGCTTTCTTCATTAGTACTAGCAACAGTTACTGCTTTAGAATCACTCAACTGCATGCTTTCTTCATTAACAACTTCTTTAGAATCACTTGGCTGTATGCTTTCTTCATTAGAATCACTTGGTTGTATGCTTTCTTCACTATCAGTAGTATCTTTATTTTTTTTATCATGCACAGGCTGTGTCTCTTGTTCAATTTGATTGATGAAGGAGTCTTCACATTCCACAGGATCCCATGAATCAGTGCCTATTTCAGCAGACTGAAGATCAGATGACTTGGCTGAGTTGATATCAACTGTAATAACAGGGCCACTTATACCAGTGGATGGAGAGGATTCCTCCACCTTCTTACCAAGCAGTCGATTCATGAATGAAGTCTTACCAGACTCTGGAAGACCAATAAAAGTTGAATGAGCAATTTTTCTTTCAATAATTTCTCCATCAGCAGCAGCTTTTTCGATTTTTTTCTGAATTTCATCATCATCCATGGCTGCTTGGTCATCAGCATCAACTTTCTCAGTGATTTTATCGGCACCATCAAACCCTGATTGCATAAAATATATTACCAAATACTCTATCCCTACTTCAATAACACTAACTCTATCACTACTTCACTCCCCATGCGAGCAGCACTAACTCTCTCTACTTTGGAGTAATATCATAATATAAATTATTTGGAGGTTTCATCATAATAAAATTGTTCTTTATTATGTTTATGCACATATGCACTCATTATGCATACACATGTGCACTCAAGGCTTTTATGAATAGTGTCCGTTCAAGGTCATATTCTATTCCAGGGAATAATGAAGCCCATGCACTGTAGCTATGTACGTAAGTGCTTCAATTTCTTTAGGATTCTGAGCTTCAGCTTCAATTCATCATTATACCTTATTATTATTATTATTGATCCTACAATTGACATAAACCCTACATCGCTGCTGCCATATTATCCTTTTGGGTACATCTTGCAATGATGTAGGGTTTGTGTCAATTGTAGGGTTTGTCAGTTCTGTAAGTACATAGCCAGCACCTTGTTTCCGTACTTTTTATAGTCATGTACTCAAGCCTACATCACTCTTTCATTTAGAAGAAATGTTTTTACTCTCACTTGTTTGCATACTTTTTTCAAGGGCGTGGCTAAAGATGTCAAGAACGACCCTCTACCAAATAAGCTTACCACGCCCACCGCGTACCGCAACTCAGTAAGACAGTTTTTTTCTCAGTGCAGTGGAGTAGGAATAGGGGGGGCAGGGGGGGGCCACTGCCCCCCCAATACTATAGATGGAGGGGCATTGCCCCCCCAATAATATGAACAGCTAACTTGAGTATATTGAAAGTAAAGACCATGCAAGCACCAAGCAATTACATGCATGAATGCTGTCATTGCAGTGTGATGTCAGCAATTTCACTGCTGCTTGCTAACTGTTATCTAATGCATATGCTCAATGTAATGACGGAAGGATTGATTACTTTGGATATTAGTTGCTATTACTGTAATTAACTTACTATTGTTCCTGCCCCCCCAATAAATTTCCTATTCCTACTCTACTGCAGTGTATATTGCTAACTGTGTCTACGAAGCGTTCTAGCATTCTAATGTTGTCTACGTAGCGTCTACGAAGTGTATAAACTAACTGTGCTGTCTACGAAGCGTTTGAGAATTTGAGTCGTCCACGAAGGCATTCGAACGGCAATTGACAGTTAGGACTTGATCGTAGATATAGGATGAAGCAATCGGGAGTTATGGCTGTCAAGCGTCCACGAAGGCACTCGAACGGCAATTGACAGCTAGGACTTGAGCTTTACTTTAATTTGAACAAGACCATTCCTTAGATCAGGTGTAGAGCTTCAATATGGTACCAAGATCGTAGTTATAGGATGAAGCAGTCGGGAGTTATGGCTGTCAAGAAGAAGATTATTATCTTATTATTATTATTAATGAGCGTGGGCGTTTTGCGTGTCAAGCCTAACTACCGCACTCTCTGATTACAATTTGGAGTCATTGGACATTGTGGCCGCATCAGTCCAGACGGAGCCACTGGTGGGAGGTGGGTGGCCATCTCATGAGAGATACTGGGTACAGGAGGAGGGGAGCGTGTGACCAGCATAGAGGTGCCTCCCTTGGAGGACTCACTTGGAGTTTTCATTGGTGAAGAAGAAGCAGCATTGGGTACAGGTGTTGCCATCATAGATTGGGTGGTGACTATGGGAAAACAGAAATCACAGTTTATCCTATAATCAGCCAGCTTATAGCTAGCAACTGGTTTTTTGTTTATTTGTTTGTTTGTTTGTTTTTGGGGGGCATTTTTCTTATATAACTACCACAAGCTAGCTAATTATCCGGTGTTTCCTTCTACCTGGTTGATAATTGCCAGTCTGATGATAGTCTTGATCAAGAATCACAACGATATCTTCATATTTTATAATGTTCTGACGCAAATGATCGACCACTTTGTGGTAATTGCGAGGATTGAGCTCAACTCGATTCCTTATAGCAGTCACTAGCATGCTAGCTTTATCAGTGTCTGTCAGATTTGACTTTGGGTTGGTAACCTCATCGTAATGTTCTTGTGTGATGACTCTTTGTTGAAAGAGAAACTGTGCAATATCTCTATCAGACTCCAGAGCAATCTCCAACTTCCTCTTGCAATTAACTACAGTAGAATACTCCTTGGAGTCTGTCATTTTTTAAGTGCACTCCCACAAGCCAGAACTGCAATAATAAGAAAAAATTAATGATGTGATGTTTTTTATCTTGTGTTACTTCAACTTACATGTTAGTCTGATCCTTAATTCTGATTATTTTATAACCAGTTGGTTGATGAACGATATTAGAGTCGATTAAGCAATTAGAAATTCCAGAGAAAGTTTGACATCAACCGCTGAAGAGATTTGGCTGAAGATGTCCGAGACTCGGTTTAGCTAGTCCTTAGCGAAGAAATCAAGAGCTCAATCGTAATAGACTACTCAAGATGCTGCTATGAGTTATTAAACCGACTCAAGCCCTTGCACAACTTTTAGTCTGCATTCCACTGAATCCACTCCCACGTAAATGATTTCATGGATATAGCTAGCTAGTCACATGACTAAAGTTTTAGTGAAGCTATTTTAGGTAGCTACATGGGCAATCTTCTAAGCAACACCGAAATTGAGCCAGGAAGTTCAAGTGACTCTGAGAGTAAGGCTGCTGCAGAAAGTGGTCGATCCTGTGGAGCTGCAGTTCGCCATGAACAATCGAGGTAAGGAAGTAGCTAGAAAGCAAAGTAGCCGCTAGATATTCCTTGTTTCTTGTCAGACACTTCTCAGTGAGTGAGTGAGTCAGAGAGAGAGAGAGGAGAGTTCATTCAAAAATGATAATAATGATAAGAGATGAGGAATCTAGGCCTAATCGTTAACAGAACTAATTTTTTCTTAGTATTGATGTCACATTGGTGCGAAGCTAGTTCAGATTTTGACCTATTTCCTATTCAGAAATTGATCCCTTATACTTTTATTTTTATTTTATTTTATTTTTTTTTAAATTTATTTATTTATTTATTTTTTTATACTTTTATAGCAAGATAGATAATTATAATGGATAATTTCAGATGGCTAGTAGATTTCATCCTCCAACTTCTAGCTCTGAAGGCTCAGTAGCTTCAGAAATATTTGAACTGTCTGAGCTGCCTGATCCCTACTTTACTTATAAATCATCAGTCAATGACTACAAGGGTGCTTAGTAATAATTAAGAGGGCATGTAGTTCCCACAGGCCAAAAGTACCGTAATCGTATAAATTTTTGGAGGTTTAAAATTTCGTGATTTCCGGAGTTGTTCCTGTAATAAAAAATTTCCGCAGGTCTAATTTTCGTAGCAAGCACATGCGCATAATAGCTATATCATTGCCTGCTGCTGGAGCCGAGTGACATGCATGATGGCTACTTTCTTGTGATTCGTGGCTACTAAAGAGAAATCTAGATAGTCCCCCAAAAGAAGAAAAGCTGGGCTGGGGACGGCCCAGACTAAAATCTAGACTGCTATGGAAGGTGAGACGCTTCGTTGTAGAAGCAAGAGAGACAGATAACGGCCATGATCCCGGTAATGAAGCATGATATTCTTGTCTTGATCTCACGGACTATCTGCTCCAGGTTTTTTCCCCAGCTGCTAGCTATATAATCGATATCGCATCGCACACGCATGTGCATCGTCAACATATATGACGTCATAGTACTAAGACTTCGTTTATTATTTTCGAGGATTCTGATCGACTATGAAAAAAACGAAAATAAAACCCCATCGAAACTTTATACGATTACGGTATTATGTATAATGTGTGAACAAGTTTAAAAGCCTTATAATTGGCATGACTTCTTATTATGTTATCATCATAAATTTGTGATGAGTGTTTGGAGATCACTGTATAATGGCTGTTGAGAAGTTTTCATGTCCTACAATAGCTCCCTCGATGCTTGGCATCTGTATTCTAGCCATGATTGTTATTACTTTTGGGGTAAACTACTCATTCTCTTCTTTTATATGGCTGGTGTGCAAATGTTTTATGACCCTCACCTGTGCCACTTTTGGAATTGCTAATGTCAGTGGAGGAAGCTAATGATGGCAAAGGACCTTCTATAATTCCTTGAGGTCCTTGAGGAGAATCAGGAGTAGGCACAGCAGAGGATGGGAGAGAAACTGTGTTGGGATAAAATATTAGCAGAACCATGATTATAAAAGAATAAAGAGATGAAAAATTGAAATGGAATTGTTCCAGCCTATGTTAGACAGACACTTATTTTGCCATGGATAAGGTAGCACCCCTGAAAATTGATAAAACTCAAACTAGTTCTAGCTGCTCTTTTTTTAATGGGGGATGCTCCAGGAAGTCAATAAGTGATTTATCAACTTCAAATGCAGCAATGTTGATAAATAGGTCTATACCCTGCTGTGTTGTTAGGTGAAATGATCCATAAAGTACACTGCAGTGGCAAATCCAAGGGGCCAGGCCCCCCCTCCGACCACCACAATACACTACCAAAGCGCATGCTATTAGTGGATCCTTTGAATGACAATTGACTGACTACATACTTTTATTCTGTACTCGGCACAGAGGGTCTGGCCCCCCCCCCCCCCCCCATCTCAAAATCTTAGATCCATCCCTGACGCTGCATAAACTTTATGTTAAACCAAAAAAAGTAGAAGAAGAAAAACTCACTGTAACTCTGGACCAGTTCAACAGCTAGTGAGCATGTGTAAGGCTCTGACTCCAAGATGAAGATAAATTCTTTAAAGATAGATGGCCTCACTCTGATCTGAGACTCGACAGCTTTCAATAGTTCCGTAGTTCTGTCTTCTGGGGTGTACACTTTAGGATTTGTGGCATAAGAGTGAGTCGTATTGGAGATAATTCCCCTTGAATACAGCTTGCCAGCAACACTGACTAAGTCATGACAGATGATATCTTGAAGTGCTTGATGCTGACTTACAAATGACTGTAGTGCTTTGCCAGGTTCGATAGTGGCAGGTAGTTGAGCAGATCTGATAAAAATAGACATACATTGAAATGGTATACCAATTAGCTAATAGAGCTAAACTGAAAATTACCTTTGTGTTTGTGTCTCATTGTGTTCACTTGTTATGAGTGGTTCTTTTCTGATATTGCAACTCTCTTCTAGATGATGACCTGTTTTCTTTATCTTATCGGCTACACCTCGAGCAGACTTGACCAGACTAGTGTGCGTTACATCTGCATGTCATTATTAGCACCAATGAATCTCATTAAAATTCTTCACACCTCTATGGATTAATGCCATGCATGTAAGAAACTTCAAAAGGGGTATTATCTTCCCACAGATTGCCCCCTAAATAGACATGAATCTGGATTCAACCCTCTCTTGTTCAATCCATCAGGCTGGTGTGATCTGTTGAAGTGTTTGTTGTAATTGTAATTTCGGAGGCACAAAGTTGTTTGCAAGGCAGGTAAACCTCATTTCCCAGGCGCTTGCTTGGATTAACAGCGAGTTCTCTTGTAGAGATTCCTATTGAACGTCCAATAGCAGCCATGCCACTAAGAGAGTAGCAACAAAGACTTTCTCTAACAAGCAAAGTTAAGGCAGTATACAGCTAGCTAGCTACCTATCAGATTCTTTTGTAGTATCATTCAAGCTCTTGGCTGCTGTGATGCTATACATGTAGCAGCCAGCCGGCTTGTGGCTTACCTGTAGCTAGATAGTACAAGCTATGTTATGGGAAATATGCTCAAGGCAGTCCATTTAGACCACCATAAACCACTCTAAGCGATAGAGACATGCCAGTTATCCTGATTGGTCAGTTAGGGGGTCTCTAAATCCTGTAGAGCCCTCCCGAACAGGTTTTCTAAGTGCTGCTGGCACTTAAAAAACCTGGTAAAGATGGTCGTTCCAATTGGTCCATTTCTAGCAACACACCGCGGTGTCCACAGTTATTGTTTCTGATTCATGGCATTTAAAAACCATGGTTATTGTTTCCAAGTGTGTGTTGAGGTAAGATAAAGAACTCCAGTGATTGGTTATAGTCTATAAGTAAGACACCTTGATCAACGGGACCTACTGTCTGTTTAGAAACCTTCAGCCCTTAGTAGCACCCTCGCTGTGCTAGGGACGCTACAGCCCAGGGCTCTCAGGTTTCTAAATAGACCATAGATCCCTTGGTCTCAGTGTCTAATGTACATTAATTGCAGCGAGCAAGAGCTGACTCTCAGGTCATGACTCATTGAAATTGTAAAAATATACCTAGGTCTATACTCCAAAATGTCACATGTGTCTATGTGTTGTATGTACTATGTGTCATGCAATAGCACGTGCATAATGTGCATACTCCAATTGTAATGATTTCTACAGCAGATATTATAGGCTTCGATTGTAGGGTCTCTAAGTGCCACTTACATTACGTACTCACTAAGAAGTTGAAGCACAAATTAATCTAAAAGACTTGCTTGCTCGCTGCAAAAATTAATGTTGCACATTGCCCTAGTAATACGCCAGCTCAATATAAATTTCACGGTCTGCAATGATGTGACGTCAAAAGTCATATCTAAACACACTTCATAGCTATACACAATTCATTGTGCAATCTCTATTACTGCATGTACCTCTTGTGGATACTGGATCAGGTTCCATTTCATCCCGTGATGATGGTGTGTCAAAGACACTTAGGGAAGCATGGTCTTGAGCAGAACCTTGAAGCTTAGAATCACCACTAGCTTGATAAGAAGAGCATCTGTACTCTGCAAGTTACATTGTTATTTATTTGCATACGCTCAAAAAAATATTAAGGGCAGTAGCTAGCTATGTACTCCATGTGAAGGATGTCTATAAAAGTATAAAAAAACCAATGCTGATTCATCATGATCAATATAGGCTGATGTGAGTTACAAACTATGTACTACCTAATATCTGGACAGCCAGTGTCCATCTAGAAATTTCAATCTCTACCTCTCCAGTTTTTAACACGTATGATAGCATGGAGTGACTACAACTTACGAGCAATTCTTAGGGCCAAATTCTCATTATTGCCCCCCATCTTGTGAGCGACAGCATCGATCAGAACTTGGACAGTGGGTATTGGCAGATTTAATTTAATATCAAAATAGAGCTTCAACCAAATCTATAGATATGAATATATTTATAGACATAAGTGGAATGATAACTAAAGCTTGTAGGGTTAGGGTTAGAACTAGGGATGGGGACTTCCCTTCCCCTCTCCCCGGTTTTAAAATACAGAAGTTATTTTCGAGGGGTAAATGATGGATGGTCAGTTGGTGCGCAGCATACACAGTATATGCCATGTGTGCTAGCTATGAATAAATACATCTGGACCTACGTGAGCAAGTCACTTCACATATCAAAAGCCTCTTTTTTTGCTACTGCAATGATCTAGAACTAGTACTGTGTGGGGGCACGGTTTTTAGATATAATATTCGTGGGTAAAAAAATTTTCTCCGCAAAAATAACCTGCTGTAATAATGGGCACTGATTTTGGAGTTCTACTGAGGGAAAGTCATAAGCACACACAGTATCAATACCCCTTCAGCTCCTATCATTATTCAATTTGAGCAGTTCAGTTGATGATTGAGCTAGCTGAATCAAGTTGAGTTATAATTCTCAACATGCCTGGTATTAGCCACCTACCTCAATTAATTTTTGAATTTTATTTTCATAGCTGAACTGGTCCTTATCAATAATCTCCACTTCTCTGACTGGTATTCCAAGCAACACTCCTATCTCAAACCACTTATTTTGGACCTCAATAAGGAAATAGACAAGATCATGAATGATCCTCCTTCTTTCATCAGTTTCAGTAAAATCACCTGGTGGATTAATAATGTCATGATTCATAGCTAGCTTACTGTATTGTCTCAGTCTAACATACACAATTGTGTTCTATCTCCTTTTGATGCGATGTCTGAAAGACTCTTTTCTTCAAATACTGTTATATTAAATATATAATTGAATGATTGAATAAATTCATTCCTTATTACCTTTCCATTCTTTAGCAATTTTAAAGGCAGCTGGACCATTATTTCCTCCAAGACTGTCAGCTATAACATAAACCACTGACCACCAGCAAGGGTCAAGCCTCCCATGATGTACTTCACTATTGATCCATGAAATTAGTACATCAATCAGCCCTCTCACCATGTTACCTATTGTAGGTTTATTAACAATCATTAGCTACTGAGCAATATTTAAACTCATATCTTTTGAGGACACTCCTTATTTTAATATTTTGAGATAGGCTTACTTCCATGTTTTCTCTTCAGAGCTTCTGATGATAAGGATGTATTTACCAAGGATCCAATCTGCACCCATTTCTCATGCACTTCTGAAAAAACTTTCATCAGCATTGGAAGGTCTTTCTCTTCTGAATAGATAGAAAAGCAAAGTTGAAAAACTATAATAGCTGAGACTCTAGCTAGAGACTCACGAAATCTTTCCGTAGGAACATTTGGATACCTTTCAAGTGCTCTTTTTGCATTGTTTGGCCCGTGGCCTCTCCAATCCACCCTAGTAGCCATTGATAAACGACAACTTTTAACGAACCCCACCCCTTTTACGAAGTGACATCACGTGATCCTGGCTCACGTCGCTATACTGCATTGGCATCGTGCTTGCTTCCTCTCTAGCACTTTAATGAAGGGTAACTAAAATTCCAGCTGCTCACGATCGATCGCCTGTACTGTGCGCACACGTACGCGCGAGCGATATATTGCAACGCACGAAGCGAAATTAAAATCCTCGAATTTTTTAAATCTAGCTTGGCACTGGTATTCACGAAATTTTAATCCCTCGAAAATATCTACCCATACGGTAACTGCTGAACATGATCACAAATCATGGTATTAGCTCTAAGTTATGAAAATAGGTAATGAATGGATGAATAAATGAACTATTAATTTTTAAGTTTGTGATTTATGACTCCACTGCATTGTACATTGTGTAATGTGTGTAGTAATTGATAGCAAATATGTGTTCATTAGGTAGAATGTCACCTCTCTGTCTCTTCTTGTACCTATGTATGCCAATATGAATATCAGAAGGAGTATGACTAGATACCACGTCCCACACCCGTACCTGTTAGGAGGCCACTTATGCACAGTATAAGTGATAGGCAACATAACGAGATAAGTAATGATGTATAAAAATCCAAAGTATCCATATGCAAATCTTGTTGTGATTAATCCTCTCATGGAGTAAGGTTACTGAGCATAGACAAACCGTGTAGCTGCTGAATATAGGTAGAAGGTACTGAAGGCTTGTACAAGCTCTGGAAGCATCACCCACTTGTAATCCAAAGGAAGTGAATATCTTGGACTGTAGTCATTTTTTTCAACTTCTAGAAGACAAGTTATATTTGTTCTAATATCGATGTCAAGTTTAACATGACCTACAACTTCCAGAGATAAATATCCAACAATGCTGATAAATGTCAAAAACAAGCCAATATTGAACTCAAAAACAAGCCAATATTGAACTTAGTGAATAATGACACTCTCCCTATGAGACGATGCAACAATAATTCGTAGAGTGGAATTGTTAGGATAATGATTAAGTAGCCAAAGTTGTATACTGTTTCTCTTTGAAAACAATTTATAGTATGTTCCAAGGAGCAATCAGATATATTTTTCCATCTGAAGTTCAAATTTCTAAGGTGATATCTCATGCCTGTTGCCACTGATTGTACTGTATTGATGAAGCCAACAAAGAGAATAGCAGTAAGAAAATGCAGAAGCATACGCCAGAAAGTCTTCACATCCTCCACCTTTTCTGTAGTGAACGGGCCACCAAATTTATGTTTGGCAAAATCAATTCTGTTGTCATCACAGTAAGTAAAGGCACTCCTCTGACGAGGATACTTATCCTTCCAGGCAAAATGCATAACTTTGTATATCAGCTTAAGTGGATTCTCTGTTACTGGCTCTTTAATGAGCCAGTGGTTGAAGTTATAGTCAAGGCACAGTACTAGGCTCAAACAGGCTGGGAACAGTAGTTTGGCCAATGCAATATATTTAGAACATATACATTTCAAAGATAACACTACAATTGCATAGCCAACATACCAGGCCCAAACAAACCAGTTGGACAATGCTTTCATATCACCAGAGGAAGCATCGGGAAGCTGATCAACACCAAACTGTGTGATATTGACAATTAGTCCTTCTGTACTAATGAATAAGATCACAAACATAGTAATATACAAGGTTTCTTTGATTGTTGCAATGTGTGGAAGATTATCGGGTATTCCAGAAACTACACATATTCCAATTGTAGTTAACCATGCAATCAGAAAGCTTTGTCGTATCATCTTGTATCTCCCCCAGTAGGCATCAGCTATCCACCCTAATACTGGGCAGAGCAGAGCTATCAAAAGTAGTATACCACCTCTGAAGGTGTATTGGTAGATTTTATTACTTGTAATGAGGACCTCGAGGCCATCAGTGTAGAATACAGAGCTGATGCCAAAGTTGAGTACAAACCATGCTGTTACAATCCAAATAAGCACTATGATCATCCCTTTGTTTCGACACAGCATAAATTTGCAAGTGCTAGGAGATATCATGGCCCTTCTTGTGCTTTGGTACGATAACAAGATAGAACTCTCCTCCACTCTCTAAAATAGTTTCAAAAATGAATGAAAGCTAGTTGTTCAACTTAAAAAAAGCTCTCTAGCCACTGTCAACAGATTTACATGAATGCACTATTAGCTAATTATGGTGAAAAGCATGAATACATTATTATTTTAAACAATGATGTCTTAGTATAATACACAAGCAGTACAATGTAAGGATCCATGGTGCATAGTAAACACTTTCAGGTAACAGTGATGGTGTCATAGCTATAGCTACACTGTAAAAATGAAAGTGTTTACTGCATACCATTTTGTCCCAATGCACACACTTTTTTGTTTTTAGTGTGTGCAGTATTGGGTGCAGTATGCACTTTCATTTACAGCGTATGCTCAATATTATTATTGAGCTTTGTTACTGGATGTAGCTAGTAGTAATTAAAATTTTTTTTAGTCTTGTGGATCTCACTGAAGAAGATCCATGAGATCAAAATTGATTAAATTCTATTGATGCTTACTACTGTCAGTAACAAAGCTTAATAACTTATTGAAGACTCCAAAGATGCATGATCACTGGTCTATTCCCAGTGTAAGGCAAATTCCAATGCTAACAGGAGAGAGGGAGGAAAGGAGGGGGGAAAGGGAGGGAGGGAGGGAGAGAGAGATGAGAAAGGGAACTGGAAAGGGGATGGAGGAAGAAGGGAATAAGAATTGAGTACTATCATTCACACATTATAACTGTGGTGAATCTTGACAATGTGTGGTGTGTGGTTCCAGAAGTAGATATGCCTTCAAAGAAAAGCTACATGAATCAGTGCTACATCTTTTAATTGGGAGATTATCAATATTTTACAAAGTTTAAAGTTCATTTATTTTTAATCTGATAACAAGATGGACTGGAGGTTACAGGCCATATGAGGCTTGATGTCAATCTTACAAACATGACTTGTTTGCTTCAGGTTAAAACAACAGGATCACAGCACGCTTCCTTTGGATTATAGCAGTTGATTTATGCTCAATTGCCTTACTTGGGTTAATTTATGGATTTGCATATCAATTCTATGGACTTTATTTGTTATCTTATATCGTTACCTGTTACACATACAATGGACAAGTGGCCTTCTAACAGGTATGGATGTGGGACATGGTATCTCTATCAGCCAGTATTGTGGTTCTTCTTATGTGATTTGAAGAAGCAGAGCAATGACATCCTACCTAATGAACATGAACACAGGAAAGCAATTGATCTGGAAATTTGGACATCCTCACTGTGGCTGATCAAGTAGTCAACTCACACTCCTGGAGAGTTTTCCCAAGCTCTTCTATCCCTACCCTACAAGTAAGAAACCATAGCTACGTATCGGCTCCCCCCCAGTTGTTGTTACGTAACTGGAAACACCCACATAGCTGTAGCTATGGTCATCCTTATTATTCCAGAAATGCTTTTCCCCTATATTATATGTTGTCTGATTCTATGACTGCGTCTAACTTATCCCTATTATGAAGACACAATGTTATAATGACACTTTCTGACACTAGGTTATAATGTCCAGGCTATACACAGGACTGATAGTATGCAATCTTTGGATTGTAGCTATAGCTGCAGCTCTGTTTTTGATCAACATGAGGGGTAGCTAGATAATAGATTGAGGACATCGATCAACAGAGAAGAAAAAGAAAGCATGGGTGCTTGTGGCTGGGCAACATGCCTGAGACCTGTGACGTCAACTTTCTCATCACCATTTTCATCATAATGATAGTTGGTAGTCATGCACTGTCATGACAGTCAGAAGTCCAAAACAATTGCCACGTGAAGTATTAATTTAAAATTCAACATTGTAGCTATAATAACTCAAAATAATTGGACACACAATAAATTTCAGCATGTGCATGTGTAGCTCAAGAATAATAGTAGCTAGTGGCTAAATTAATGTAATGATAATTTAAAATCGAACATTATTGGCTATGAAACTTGTTTCACTCTAATTTTGAGCTATGTATTAATGTAAACTTTAATCACTACTTAAAATAGCAGAATGTGTCTACAAAATGATACACTTCTTTCAGTTTTTTTTCCACTTCTTCACGCTTGATGCGGAGCCACTGTGATGGAACTTGGGGTGGCTTTGCATTGAATCTCCTTCCCAATTCTCCTCTGTACTTGCCTATGAACCACATTCAATATTTAGATCCTTTAGAAGTCCGACCTGGAGGAATGGACCAATCTGGGTATATTGATCGGTAGTTGCTGAAGGGGTGATGATGATGCTTCGTATCTTCATTGCAGAAAGTCATACTACTAGCTATTAACACAGGACAAAGGTCAGTTACCAATTCATTGGTGCTAGAAAACGTGTATCCTGCCAGGCAATGGGGGCGATGTATTGCAACTATGTGCTTTTGGCTATTACGAAGATGATTAGGGTCCTGCTGATCACATAGTTCTTTGCAAAAGGGACATTGCTCAGTGCAACCAATTAAATTCCTCATTAAGAGCTCATGTGGTTTATCCTTCCAGTAAACCATTTCTTTCTCACACTGGACAGTGTCAAAAGAAGCTTGCAATTTCTTCTTTAAATCATTAAGTCCATCACAAATTTTTCTTTTAAAGTTCCCAAGATTCAATTCATTTAAATCATCATAACCTTCTAGTAATTCATCAACTTTGAATGGAACTCCTAGTTCCTCCCTGATCTTTGTATCACCACTAAAGGCTGACAACCATTTGCGAGCATCAGTTTCATTCACATTAGAAACTTTGCCTTGTACAACTCCTAAAAGTTCTGTCACTTTCTCTTTAGCTGAATTTTGCAATCGTGTGTTTCCACCAGATACCCACTCATCACAAAACTGTATTATATAGTCCTTTATTCGATCTTCAAGATATTCTTTGACGTCAGAAACATAGGACATATAACTATCAAAGTCATCCTTCCTAATGAGATCAGTGAGAATCTTGACTTTCATGGCCATCTTGGAATTGAAATGGTGCTTATAAGATTTCATTAACCCAACCATTCTGGCACCAAGTGTTTTTTGAACTTTTACTTCAATGGGTGATTCAAGATACGAACAAAGAGTGTCAGCGATAGCCTCTTCAGCTTCAGTCTGGTTGTGTTGATTTTTAAATTTTGTAAAGAGGGGGCCTTTCAAATTCTTTTCCAATAAGTAAAGTCGAGGGTCACTTCTCATCCTGAAAGATTCAGCCATTCTTTTAAATTCTGGAACAGCATAACCAATAACTATTAAGTATATCTCATGTCTATATTCCCGTGTGAAAGTGAGATGATTTCTGAGAGCAGCTGATTCTCTTTTAATGGTTGCATCCACTTCTTTAAGAAGTTCCTGGACAAATGCTGTGTTGAAGTCAGTGTCTGTTGGTGTTGTATCTTTCAGGTACTTTATTGCTGTGCTAAATACTTTCCCTGTCACCTCAATAGCTGCTTTCTGATAAGCATCAATAGTAATCATGACATCATGAAAAAGTATATCATAAACCTGAGTATCAACACTACCGTGTTTGGTGTATGCTTCTTCTTTTCAGGTGAAAACTCAAGGATACCTCTCCCCCATTCGATCAAGGATTTCCTCTTTCTGTACTTCGCTAAGAATTGACCTTCATGATCTTGTGCTCGCACAAACCCAATCATTTTCTTTACTATTTCAGCTTCCACATCTCTAAAATCTCCAGACACAGGAAGCTGATGTATTAGTTCAATCCAGATACTGTTAAATATTATTTCGAGTTCTTCTGTTTGTCTCCTCTTTTTCAAGATCTTTCTCACTTGGTCAGTAGCAAGCACTGCTCCTACCATAATATCATTGAGATGACCTTCAGTTAACTGACCTCCACACTGTTGTATGATGGCATATATCTGCCTTGCTTGTTCTTTAGTGATAATTTGTTGCTCTTGGTAAAGCAGTATATTTGTAAGGGTAAATAATCTTCTTTGAAGTATATTCTTCAGTTGTTCTGGCTTCAGGTTTCTCTCTAGCAGACTTTGATCAAGCTTTTCTTGTTCTTTCTTTATGCTTGCAATATGTTCATGGACTTTTGCTGTGATGATTTCTGCATATCTGCTTCGATCACTTTTGAATTTAGTGATAACCTCTCTGCTTTTGCCAAATTTCCTGCAGTGCTCTTCTGCATGTGACTTCAACTCAGTTGAAAGGCTTTCCAATCTCAATTCAAATTTTGCCTTCCATTGCACTAAAATTTCACTCAGTTTGCCATAGAAAAATTCCTGCATATTTCTTCTAAGTGGCCCAATTTGGTCAACAATATAAGCTTTAAGTGTCCTACACTTGGATTCTACCAAAACAGGAACCTTGTCTAAAGGAGTAGTACTGATTGCTTTTTCAGCTTCTTGTTCCCACTTTAACATTGCTTCTGTAAATGTCCACTCCCATGTGCCATATGCAGTTTCCAATGAGTTGTAAGCAGTGACCTCAAGAGTGTTTTTGAAGCTGAACACAAACTTTTCTTGAAGTAGAGCCTGCCATAAGTCATTCATTCTTCCCGTAAAAGAGGATAGACTGAAATCCCCAACTTCTCTTTCAGAAGAAGATTGTCTGATTTTGCTCATTCTCTTCCATAAAATTTCAATGAAGTGTTCCTTTAGCATCTGTGCAGATTGACTGTATCCCTTGTTAACATGGGCCATTGGTGGATCACCTTTCCATAATCCAGGGAAATGATGGACATCAGTATGATAATTGAATTTTATAACATCGTTAAATGACTTAAACCGTCCTTCACAATTCTCTTCCCTGGCTGCATCAATCGTAATCTGATCCAATCTACGTGAAAATTTTATCTTTTCCTCAGCATTTTGATGAATAAATTGGCAGCTTGGATGAAATTTGACTTGAGACTCAGTCATGCGAAGAAATGCATGAACTGTTATCTGCAGGATATCATCCATGTCTCCAATGACCTCACCATTAATGTTGATTAGGGTTGTATTGGCCAGACCAATAATGAAAGTGGCAAGTTCATTGTCATGCTTTTGTGTTTCAAGAGGGTCGAGTTCAGGAGCACGCAAACCTTCAGTGTCAATTACTAACATATAATTATTCACATTCCATTCTTTGTTGTAACTCCTCATCCAGCGGAAGTAGTTGCATGAATGCTCCACGAGTACATCTACGTACCAGCACTGACATTGAATTGAAGACCAAATGCTGTGTTTAACATTGTGGACTTCCCTGTGCTTTGAAGTCCAGCACAAAAATGTTAGGGTCTCCAAGCATTTCTACTGCTGAATGAAGCACAGCAGTGACCCACTGTAGAGGTACATGAGCAGCATCACCATCCATCAATTCCAAAGGGTAGCCATCAATGAAGAGTTCAGCAGCTGCATTAGGAAGATTTTTTCCATAGTCACCTGACTCTAGAGCAGCTTCATATACTTGACCCAGCACCAGATGACTTCTTCATTTTCCAACAATCAGCTATAAACTACCCAGAGACAGAAATAGATTCTTTAGTAATAGTTAATGACAATGTTATCTGATCATTATCTTCATAATCATCTTCTTCCAGCAGTCAGCTATAAACTACCAACATAATACAGAGATACTCTTTAGTAATAGCTAGTTAATGACAATGTTATCTGATCATTATCATACCAACATATACAGAGACAGAAATAGACGAACTCTTTAGTCAAATAGTTAATGACAATATTATCTGATCTTTATTATCTTGAGCTTCAGAAAACCTAAAAATATTGTTATTCATAGCCTGGGGAACAGTGCGTTATGAGTCATAACGCATTTTACCCTAAGGGAGGGAATTTATGACAGTAAGAGCACTTTTCTCTATGGGAGTAAATGTATTAGGTGGGATATATGTTTGTTTATTTGTTTGTTTGTTTGTTTTTGGGGGGCATTTTTCTTATAACTACCACAAGCTAGCTAACTATCCAGTGTTTCCTTCTACCTGGTTGATAATTGCCAGTCTGATGATAGTCTTGATCAAGAATCACAACGATATCTTCATATCTTATAATGTTCTGACGCAAATGATCGACCACTTTGTGGTAATTGCGAGGATTGAGCTCAACTCGATTCCTTATAGCAGTCACTAGCATGCTAGCTTTATCAGTGTCTGTCAGATTTGACTTTGGGTTGGTAACCTCATCGTAATGTTCTTGTGTGATGAATCCTTGTTGAAAGAGAAACTGTGCAATATCTCTATCAGACTCCAGAGCAATCTCCAACTTCCTCTTGCAATTAACTACAGTAGAATACTCCTTGGAGTCTGTCATTTTTTAAGTGCACTCCCACAAGCCAGAACTGCTAATGATGTGATGTTTTTTATCTTGTGTTACTTCAACTTACATGTTAGTCTGATCCTTAATTCTGATTATTTTATAACCAGTTGGTTGATGAACGATATTAGAGTCGATTAAGCAATTAGAAACTCCAGAGAAAGTTTGACATCAACCGCTGAAGAGATTTGGCTGAAGATGTCCGAGACTCGGTTTAGCTAGTCCTTAGCGAAGAAATCAAGAGCTCAATCGTAATAGACTACTCAAGATGCTGCTATGAAGTTATTAAACCGACTCAAGCCCTCGCACAACTTTTTAGCCAAAAGATCTGCATTCCACTGAATCCACTCCCACGTAAATCCGATATTCGATATAGCTAGCTAGTCACATGACTAAAGTTTTAGTGAAGCTATTTTAGGTAGCTACATGGGCAATCTTCTAAGCAACACCGAAATTGAGCCAGGAAGTTCAAGTGACTCTGAGAGTAAGGCTGCTGCAGAAAGTGGTCGATCCTGTGGAGCTGCAGTTCGCCATGAACAATCGAGGTAAGGAAGTAGCTAGAAAGCAAAGTAGCCGCTAGATATTCCTTGTTTCTTGTCAGACACTTCCAGTGAGTGAGTGAGTCAGAGAGAGAGAGAGGAGAGTTCATTCAAAAATGATAATAATGATAAGAGATGAGGAATCTAGGCCTAATCGTTAACAGAACTAATTTTTTCTTAGTATTGATGTCACATTGAAGAAGGGGCAGTTGGATTTTTCTGACTCAGAAAGGGCAATAGCTTCATTCAAGAGTCAGCGTGAAGCTCTAATTGATGGCATTCGTCATAACTTACTCACTGTGACCGTCGAGTTATATGCTCAGGGAATTATTCCTAAAGAAACTTACGAAAAAGCCTTGAACGAGATGCATACTTCAACTATCAGGACAATGGAAGTGCTGGATGCTGTAGAGTCAAAGATTAGAATACAGCCATCAGTCTTCACCAAGTTCATTCATATCCTGGAGTCCGAGCCTTTCTTGTGCACATTATCTGATTTGTTGGTCAAAAGCTATTGTAAGTGGTAAAATTTATTGTTATTGCTACATATGTACTCCTCTCTCTGTTTACAGGTACTGCTAAGCCTATTGGTTGTCTAGCTGCTTCTACAGCTATCCCTCGCTATGCTGACTATCTCAAGGGAGTGTATGAAAGGTGTTTGGTTTCCAGTGATGGCAAGTTCCCTCCCACTCCTAGTAGGAAGTACATAAACCTTGCATTAGTACGCCACTGTAAGCCATGTGACTTAGATGACGTAATGTTGCATACCTTACATGGTAATCTTGCAAAGATTCTGAAATCAAAAGAGCAGATTAGCATTGAAGATATCTTTAAGCCCAGTAAGCATGATGGTCAGTCATCATTAGTCCTTATTGAAGGTCCTCCTGGAGTAGGAAAGAGTACTTTAGCCTGGCAACTTTGTAGGAGGTGGGATGAGATTCCACCCATGAAGCAGTACAACTTAGTAGTGCTTCTTCGGTTAAGAGAAAAGGATATACAGCAAATCCAACATGCTCATGATCTATTTCCTCATCTAGACAGTGATCTGCAGCAGAGTGTAACCAAGGAAGTAGCGAGCACTAAAGGTAAGGGGGTGTTGTTCATTCTTGATGGATTTGATGAGCTCCCTAGCTCTTTACGGCATGGTGGACTCTTGATCGATCTCATCACAGGACGTGCTCTACCAAAGTCTGCAGTGGTAATAACTAGCAGACCTTCAGCCACAACTGACCTTCTTAGAAGCTGTCGTCCTCAAATACAAAAGCATATCGAGATCCTAGGCTTCACTCAAGAATGTGTCAAGGAATATGCCTCTAGTGTCTTTTCATCTGAGCCTAAACTACTGGATGACTTCTTGACTTATATATCAGCTTCTAGCAATCCTGCCATCAATAGCTTGATGTACATTCCTCTCAATGCAGCTATAATTGTGGAGCTGTACAGAAATAGCAGGAGAACTGGTGGCCCTATACCCAATACATTGACACAGTTGTACACTCAACTTTGCCTTACACTACTTCAACGACATTACAATAACCAGCATCCATTATCTGATGTGATCTTGAATCGATTTACAAATCTAAATAACAGTGACTATCATCACTTTTTAGAATTATCTAAAATTGCATTTGAAGGATTCATGAAAAATGAGGTGATATTTTTTTCTGATAGTTTGCCGAAAGATTTGGTTCATTTTGGTTTCTTGGACACCACACAATCTCTTCATTGTGGAGGTGGAATCTCCCACAACTTCCTCCATTTTACTCTACAAGAATTTCTAACAGCATACTACATTTCCCAGCTTCCCCATCAGGATGGCCTAGAAGTGTTCCAACAGCATGGTACTGATAAGCGTTGGAATATGGTGTGGAGATTTTTAGCCGGTTTGACTGGTTTTGAGTATTATAAAGGTACTATTAATTGCGATGCCTTTGAAACCATCAAGGAAAATAAGCTTGAATTATCTAGTTTGCTAATTCAATGTGTGTATGAAGCATGCATCAAGCTTGACTATACGGGTCTTTTTGGAAGCAAGGAAATATCGGCAAAAGGTGTAGAAAATGCGATAGAGAAATGTGCATTAGGCTATTGCATTGCTGCTAGTGCTTCCACTGTGTCTTGGGATGTGAAGTTGTATGGATCATTGGATGGTTTTATATGGGGCCTGAACTCAAGAAGACCATGTGAAGGCATCATAACCACAATAGAAATAGTTGGTTACTCACAAGCCTGTGACTATATTACTAGTCTTGATGTCACTTTATTCAATACTACTGATGCTTCAGTAAGCAATTTAATTGCATTGATTTCACAGATGAAAATTTTGAAAAATTTGAGCATAGATGGTGTACAACATGCTAAAGATTTGACCAAACTATTATTTCAGCTTTCCACAAGTAACGTGACTAGCCTGGACCTCAAAGGTTTGTTTGAATATAGAAACTTAAACCGTTCTGTCATTGATGCATTGGCTAAACTCATTGATGAATCTCATGGGAAACTTTTAGCTTTAAATATCATTGTGTTTCTTGAGTTATCTTTAAATCTTTTTGAACCAGATGTTCCATTATCAGAATTAGTATTTAGTAATTCTTCATTGTGGCAATTGTGTATTACTAGTCATTATCGGCTTATTCCACTCACTCCACTCGAGACTAATACTTGTCTCACTCATGTAACTATCGAGTGTGAGTGGTTAGACCGGCATGCTAAGTCTATTGCATGTGTACTGCAAAAGAACACTACTCTTCAACACCTAATTTTGAAATCGTCTTCCTATTATCTTGA
Organism: Crambe crambe; assembly: GCA_963924555.1. Classification (NCBI taxonomy): domain Eukaryota; kingdom Metazoa; phylum Porifera; class Demospongiae; order Poecilosclerida; family Crambeidae; genus Crambe; species Crambe crambe. The sequence continues at coordinate 1,697,870 of OZ004581.1, forward strand.
GGGTGCCATCCATTTCTGTATAACTGTGGCAAATGGACTCAAAATGAATCTGTATTTGCAGACAGTAGAATTACACGTCCCAAGTGGTATGAAACCACAGGACCACCCTGAATTCAATTCTGATTCTCGCATCATTTTGTGTGTACATGAGATTTAGTACCACGATTTTTATGAAGTCCAAAGTGTATACATAGCTATCACATGCACATTTACCACAACCAATTTTATACAGTTTTGTTTACTGTAGCTAGTTTTCTTATTTGGTCATTTGTTTATAAATGATAGTTGTAGTAATTTTGGCCTCGCTCATTAACAATTCCATTTATGTCACGTGGCTTTCCATGTACTGTCATGCTCATGCACTTCAACCAGGCATTCACATCTCTCAGACCAGTGGCTTCTCATGTCATTGAGTTTGAAGGTATAGGGATTCGATCCTTTGCCATCCAGAAGCCCCTAACTACAGTACTTGAACTTGAATATGTATTGTCCAGAGTAGCCATAGTGAAATCAATGTTAAATTTGGACATGCTTTTTTTCATAATCTGAATTTTCCTATCACTCAAGCATTGGTTCTGTTCCTATTCTTGTGTATGTTATTAGCTACTAGAATCAATGACGACATTGTCATGGAGTTAAATTTTCATGGTTTCAACGGGTATGATTATATTTCTTCAAAACCAAGCAACACTAAGTTCTCACCCTGTAAAGTATAGCTATAGGCCATATGATATTGTAGATTTTCCTTGTTATTGTTATTAAATTCAACACTAGGTCAATTAATGTTTGGCATAACTGTTGAACATGATCATAAATATTCTACAGAAACAGTTTAATTTTCTAAGTGATGAAAATAGGTAATGAATGAAATGAACACGCAGTAGTGTAATTTATCACTCCACTGCATTGTACATTGTGTAACATGTGTAGTAATTGATAGCAAATAGCTATGTGTTCATTAGGTAGAATGTCACCTCTCTGCCTCTTCTTGTACATCCGACCCAGTATGCATGCCAATATGAATATCAGAAGGAGTATGACGCTTGCTGATAGCAGATGCCATGTCCCACACCCGTACCTGTTAGGAGGCCATTTATGCACAGTATAAGTGATAGGCAACATAATAAGATAAGTAATGATGTATGAAAATCCAAAGTATCCATATGCAAATCCTGTAATTAATCCTCTCATGGAGTAAGGTGACTGAGCATAGATAAACTGTGTAATTAATCCTCTCATGGAGTAAGGTGACTGAGCATAGATAAACTGTGTAATTAATCCTCTCATGGAGTAAGGTGACTGAGCATAGATAAACTGTGTAGCTAGCTGCTGAATATAGGTAGAAGGTACTGAAGGCTCATATAAGCTCTGGAAGCATCACCCACTTGTAATCCAAAGGAAGTGAATATCTTGCACTGTAATCTTTTTTTTTTCAACTTTCTAGAAGACAAGTTATATTTGTCCTAATATCGATGTCAAGTTTAACATGACCTACAACCGCCAGAGATAAATATCCAACTATGCTGATAAATGTCCAATATTGAACTTTGTGAATAATGACACTCTTGCTATGAAACGATGCAGCAATAATTCGTAGAGTGGAATTGTTAGGATAATGACTAAGTAGCCAAAGTTGTATACTATTTCTCTTTGAAAACAATTTATAGTATGTTCCAAGGAGCAATCAGATATATTTTCCCATCTGAAGTTCAAATTTCTAAGGTGATATCTCATGCCTGTTGCCACTGATTGTACTGTATTGATGAAGCAAACAAAGAGAATAGCAGTAAGAAAATGTAGAAGCATACGCCAGAAAGTCTTCACATCCTCCACCTTTTCTGTAGTGAACGGGCCACCAAATTTATGTTTGGCAAAATCAATTCTGGAGTAATGTTTGTCATCACAGTAAGTAAAGGCACTCCTCTGATGAGGATACTTATTCTTCCAGGCAAAATGCATAACTCTGTATATCAGCTTAAGTATTACTGGCTCTTTAATGAGCCAGTGGTTGAAGTTATAGTCAAGGCACAGTACTAGGCTCAAACAGGCTGGGAACAGTAGTTTGGCCAATGCAATATATTTAGAACATATACATTTCAAAGATAACACTACAATTGCATAGCCAACATACCAGGCCCAAACAAACCAGTTGGACAATGCTTTCATATCACCAGAGGAAGCATCAGGAAGCTGATCAACACCAAACTGTGTGATATTGACAATTAGTCCTTCTGTACTAATGAATAAGATCACAAACATAGTAATATACAAGGTTTCTTTGATTGTTGCAATGTGTGGAAGATTATCGGGTATTCCAGAAACTACACATATTCCAATTGTAGTTAACCATGCAATCAGAAAGCTTTGTCGTATCATCTTGTATCTCCCCCAGTAGGTATCAGCTATCCACCCTAATACTGGGCAGAGCAGAGCTATCAAAAGTAGTATACCACCTCTGAAGGTGTATTGGTAGATTTTATTGTTTGTGATGAGGACCTCGAGGCCATCAGTGTAGAATACAGAGCTAATGCCAAAGTTGAGTACAAACCATGCTGTTACAATCCAAATAAGCACTATGATCATCCCTTTATTTCGACACAGCATGAATTTGCAAGTGCTAGGAGATATCATGGCCCTTCTTGGTATGATAACAAGATAGAACTCTTTTCCACTCTCTATGTTAATAGTTGCAAATATGCAGCATGAATTTGCTAGTGCTAGGAGATATCATGGCCCTTCTTGTGCTTTGGTATGAAGATAGAACTCTCCTCCACTCTGTATAATAGTTGCAAAAATGAAGATTTTCATGAAAGCTAGCTTCTCTTAATACATACGTAGTTAGTCGTGCAGTTGTTCAACTAAAAAAACAACTCTCTAGTCACTCTAAACAGATTTACATGAATGCACTATTAGCTAATTATGGCGAAAACCATGAATGCGTTATTATTTTAAACAATGATGTCTTAGTATAATACTGTACAGTCAAGGGAGTTTCTCTAGGGTGACATAATTATGGTACACAAGCAATACAATTTAAGGATCCATGGTGCATAGTAAACACTTTCAGGTAACAGTGATGGTGTCATAGCCATACACTGTAAAAAATGAAAGTGTTTACTGCACACCATTTTGTCCCAATGCACACACTGTTTTGTTTTTAGTGTGTGCGGTATTGGGTGCAGTGCACACTTTCATTTTTACAGTGTGTGCTCAATATTATGAGCTTTGTTACTGCATGTAGTAGTAAAAATTTTGATCTTATGGATCTTACTGAAGAAGATCTATGAGATCGAAAATTATGATTAAATTCTATTGATACTTACTAGTTACTATAGTATTAGCTCAATAACTTATTAAAGACTCCAAAGATGATCACAGGTCTATTCCCAGTGCAAGACTCCACCTCCTCATAGAAGGCAAATTCCAATGGGAGAGAGGAAGGAAAGGAGGGGGGAGAGGGAGGGAGATAGAGATAGACCCAATAGTTATGTTTATGGGAAATACATCTGCCTCGTGATCTAAATGAACAGCCTCTCGTGTATTTCCCATAAACCACTCTAATAACTATACCATAATGTAAGGGCAACCCCATTCAGGTGTTGGGAGAAGAGGTAGAAGAGAATGGAAAATAAATGTGACCTAAACCAGTGAAAAAATACTTAGCTAATACCCTAAATTTCTAATTTCTCCCCTCCCTCCTGTAGCTAGGACTTTCAATCCAGAACAGGAACAAGCCAAGGAGATCTATGACAATGTGATTCAATTGGAGGAAACACATGGACATGAATTCTCAGGTAGATATCTTCAGCCATCCATTATGATATGAAGAGGAAATTTTGTGTCTCCCTTTGATTGGAAATAATGTAGAAGGTTCCAATAAAGAAATGATTGACGATAACCTATACAGTAGATTATCATGTGATATAGTAGTCCAAGGGAGAAGTTATGAGGCGATATTATATTGATTTGGATATTGTATAGCTGCTCTGTTCCTGATCTACATGGAGACACTCATTGGTCAGATTGAGGACATCATCAAAGCAGAGAAGAGGAACAAGCATGGGTGCCTGTGGCTAGGCACGCAGCATGAGACCTAAGAGATCAACTTTCACCTCACCATCAAATACTGTTATAAACATGCCATGAGTCTGTGTTAGAAGTCCATTTCTGAATCAATGGTTTTTATTTTTACAGTTTAATATTCCCAGGAATCACGTACACAGCTGATTCCTCCCCAGATCCAATTGGGGTGGGGAAACGGGGGGGGGGGGGGGGGGGGATAGGGGATTAACCTATGCACCACACTCCACAGAGAGAGTGTTGCAGTTACATATGATGATTGAACCAATTCCTTATTATTAGTAATGTAAATAAAATGGACAGATATTTCAGCAAGACTAGCTTAACTAGACTAAGAGTATAACACAAAAATAATTCTAAAAGCAGAACACATGCATACAAGATGATGGCTAGCTATAACTCTATAATCATGAAAATTAATTTTCATTCACTGTGTAGTTACAAGTACATAAAAAAGTGACTAACTAGCTAACTAGCTAGATGGCCAGAAATAGACAAGGAAAAATCACTGAATAGCGATGAAATTTTTAATAAACTATGGATAGATAAGTAACTGATTATAGCTAAGTAGCTAGCTGTGTGTACATTTTTTCTTCTTTTTTTGCTTTTTTCTTCTTCTTTCTTTAAACAAATATCTACAGTAGATATATTTTGTTAAGGAAGTTTTCCACATCTTGCCACTTAATCGTCAGCCATTGTTCTGGAACTTGGGGTGGCATGGTGTCAAATACTCTTTCTAATTCTTTACTGTACTTGCCTACAAACAACTTCCAATACAAAGATTCTTCAGAAGTATGATCTGGAGGAATGGACCAATCAGGGTATATCGACTGGTAGTCTTTGTAGGGGTGGGGTTTTTGGTTTGGTTTGTTTTGAAAAGTTCTGTCACTAGCAACAAGTGCAGGGCAAAAGTCTGTCATCAATGCAGAGGTTTTATTCCAACAGTATCCTCCTAGGAATGAGGGGCGATGAACTGCAATTTTGTGCTTTTGGCCAGCATCAACATGATTAGGGTCTAGCCAATCACATTGTTCTTTGCAAAAGGGGCATTGCTTTGTGCAACCGATTAACTTTTCCAAGAGCTTATGTGGTTTGTCTTTCCAGTGAACCATTTCATTCTCACATTTAATGCTGTTGAGTGAAGTATGAAGTTTCTTCTTTAAACCTTCAAGTCCAGAATGAATTTGTCTTTTAAAGTTGTCAAGATTCAGTTTAGATGGTGCATCTGAAGAAGCATTCAGTAATTCATCAACATTAAGTGCAATGCCTAATTCATCTATGATAGTTTTATCACTACAAAAGGCCGACAACCATTCATGGATATCAGTTTCGTTCACTTCGATCACCTTACTTTCTACAACTCCTATTAGCCTTGATACTTCCTCTTTTGCTGATATTTGTAATCGTGTGTTCTCACCTGATAACTTTTCATTGCAGAACTGCACCGTGTAGTATTTTATTCGCTTTTTAAGATAATCTTTGACATTTGAAATATAGGCCATATAATCCTCAAAACTATCATTTTCATGGAGATCAGTGAGAATCTTGACTTTCAGGGCCATCTTGGAAGAGAAATGGTGCTCAGAGCTCTTCATTACCCCAACCATTTTGGCACCAAGTGTTTTTCCAACTTGTTCCCTTATAGGTCTTTCGAGATATGAAGAAAGAGTGTTGGCAATAGCCTCTTCTGCTTCAGTCTGGTTATACTGATTTTTAAATCTTGTAAAGAGGGGACCCTTCAAATTCTTTTGGAAACGGTTAATTCCCTTTGAAACATCCCTAGAGAGTTTTTCAGGAGAAATTACTGAACCCGACAATTTAGCAGTTCTTGCATCTGCCACCATTTTGCTCGGTAAAAAATCAAAGTCTGTGATGTCACTCTCTGGAAGAGAATGAGTTGGAGTTATTTGGAGCAGATCAAATTTAAGAAGTACATGAAGAGCCTTTTTTTCAACTGGATATCTTGCTACTTCTTTAAGTTGGGATAATGCATTAATGTCTCCATTAAGGTGTTTGAGTGATGCTTTAGACTTCACACCTATCTTCTCCAACTGTGACAACCAATAGTCAGTGTCATCCAGTCCTACATCACCAAGGTGTGAAGCTAGTTCGGATTTTGACGTATTTCCTATTCAGAAAATTGATCACGTAAATTATAGCAAGATACCGTATAGCCGGAAATATTGACGAAGATTTTAATTTGACACTTTGGCGGTTTAAGCATCAAATCGCCAAAAATAAAACCGTCAAAAAATCGTGCGGTTTAATTAAGTTTGCGATACATTGCGTTCCATTTATTGCACACTACTGCTGGAGAGCCATAGGCCCTGGAGGAGTAGTGCCTTGAACCTGTGATGGCGTAACAAACTAAAGAGCCATCATCATCACTATAAAGAAAGAGAGAACAAGCGGCTGAAATTCTTCGAGGGATGTGTCCAACGATTGTAGCATAAGGATCGCTATCAGTGTTAGTTTCTCCCAAGAATTGAAGTCCATACGCTTTCGTAGACTAACACAACTGGAGAACTCGTACTAAACTGATAATAGCTAGCTAGCTAGCTAGCTGTACACAGCTCGCATGCACGATGCACGCGCATTATTTATTTTGTGCGATTTCAGATTCCGTCAAATTAAATACTGTCATTGGTATTTTTATGAGGAAATCGTATAATATAATTCCCGTCAATATTACCGGCTATACGGTAGATGATAATCAGATGGCTAGTAGATTTCATCCTCCAACTTCGAGCTCTGAAGGCTCAGTAGCTTGAACCATCTGAGCTGCCTGACCCTACTTTACTTATTAATCACCAGTCAATGACTACAAGGGTGCTTAGTAATAATTAAGAGGGCATGTAGTTCCCACAGGCCAAAAGTGTAATAAAATTATGTATAATATGTTAACAATTTTAAAAGCCTTAGCTAATTGGCACGACTTCTTATTATGTTATCATCAAAGTTTTGTGATGAGTGTGATTTGGAGATCACTGTATAATGGCTGTTGAGAAGTTTTCATGTCTCTCTTGATGCTTGGCATCTGTATTCTAGCTATGATTGTTATTACTTTTGGGGGAAACTACTCATTCTCTTCTTTTAAGGATTGAATAACAGTAGTCATATGCAATAAGATCTATAAACTAGCTACTGTTTTTTTTTGGAGGCACAAAGTTGTCAGCAAGGCAGGTAAGCCTCATTTCCCATTCATAGCTACCTAGGCTTGCTTGGATCAACTTGCTTCAATAGCGAGGGAGAAATGACTTCTCTAGTAGTTATTGAACATCCAATAGCAGCCATGCCACTAATAGCAACTAACAAGGACTTTCTCTAACTAGCAAAGCTAAGGCAGTACATGCAGCTAGCTATAGCTACCTATCGATTTTTTTGTAGTTGCATTCAATTAATGCTCTACACTGCTGTGATGCTATAGCAGCCAGCACTTATAAAAATTAGCTAATTAATTTTGATAGTACAAGCCAGTTAAACTATGTTTTTATGGGAAATATGCTCAAGGCAGTCTATTTAGACCACTCTAAGCCATATAATTTAGCTATAATATGGACCAACTCAATTTAAATTTCATGGTCCACAATGATGTGACATCAAAAGTCATACCAAAACTCACTAGCTATTGGGCAATCTATTATTGCATGTACCTCTTGTGAATACTGGATCAGTTTTCATTTCATCCCATGATGATGGTGTATCAGAGACACCTAGGGAAGCATGGTCTTGAATAGAACCTTGAAGCTTAGCATCAGCAGTAGCTTGATGAGAAGAGCATCTGTACTCTGCAAGTTACATTGAATTTTCTAGTTATCTTATTTGTATAAGCTCAAAAAATTGTGTAGGGCAGTGGCTATGTAGCTACCCCATGTGAAGAATGTCCATAAAGTATAAACTAGGGTATGTTCATGTAACATAATTCAATTGGTGAATGAAGCAGTTGGTGAAAGTCATTTGTACTTTAACTTCTTAGGCTGTCAGGATGAACAGCTATATACACAGGAGGCTGTATAATGCTTACCACAAACATTTAGAAAGCCAAGTGCTTACAATCCACTTAGCACCCCTATGACAAAATGCTTTAGAAAGCATAAGCTCTAGCTGTTTGTTGCTAAGTGTTATGGACATGTTTCGTTTGTGGGGTCAAAGGTCAAATGAATGTATGTGCATGCATGTGTATCAGAGAGTGCGGTAGCACTCTCTATGTAGGGATGACTCAGACGGCCATGCGTGCCACCTATAGACTAATACAAAAGTGAAATTCTAGTTCCCCCACTTAGACCTAACAAAAGCTACTGTGAATGATTATCCAGCCTACTAGAGCCTACTACAATGTGCAGGCCAAGTTTCAGGACCAGGGAGCTTACTGTTTCAGAAATACGGCAAGCAGGTAAATCGCTAGATTCTTCTTCTTCTCTATTATTATTATTATTATTATTATTATTATTATTCTGCTTATCATTCTCAGCTAACATGATAAAAGTTCAATAGAATTAGTTCTCATAAAATTAGCTTATGAAACAAACCACCAACGTTTCGACCAGAATACTCTAGCCTACTAGACAACAACCACCCTGATGAAGGCTAGAGTATTCTGGTCGAAACGTTGGTGGTTTGTTTCATAAGCTAATTTTATGAGAACTAATTCTATTGAATTATTATTATTATTATTATTATTAGACAACCATATCTCTCGAACCACTCAAGCTACAGCTATGATTTCTGGATAAATCCACTCCAAATTCTACGAACTACGATCTTTTCTACTCGTTGATCCTCGAAAGAGTCGATGAAAAAGGAGACACTATGGAGCACAGCACTCGACTAATTTAGGAAGCCATCTTTTCTGTAATACGCATGCGCATGTATTCGATATCTAATTATTCGAAATTATAATATTACTCAGCTAATTCTCTAGCTAGCTCTATGGACTACACTATCGACTCGGGGATTTTAGATTCACCAATCCAGCTACCGGTAGACTGTATTTCAGCATCTTCGACCTCCAAGTATAGCTCAACAATAACACAACACCTTGACTCGTTGCTATGCTATTGGAGAACCATTCTTCTTCCATCTGTTCCCTGCATAGAAGAATGAACTCTATACATAGCTAAAACCATAAAAGAGAGGAAAAAAGACCAGGAACAAGTAAGGGAAAAAGCATTTCGTGAAATGAAAAAAGATGTAGGGATGACCACTGCTCAAAAAAGTAAGGAAACAAGGATGGAAATGGGATCAATCTTTGTTCTGTATATCCAGCCAACAATCCCTACATATACGTATATTAGCTACTGCACTATAATCTGAAGCTACCCGACGTATATGTAGGGATTGTTGGCTGGATATACAGAACAAAGATTGATCCCATTTCCATCCTTGTTTCCTTACTTTTTTGAGCAGTGGTCATCCCTACATCTTCATCTTTTTTCATTTCACGAAATGCTTTTTCCCTTACTTGTTAAATGTGATGTAGGTATCAAAATCTCAATTTGCATGAATAAGGCCATTAACCAACATAGCATGGAGTAATTACAACTTACGAGCAATTCTTAGGGCCAGATTCTCATTGTTGCCCCCCATCTTGTGAGCAACAGCATCGATTAAAACTTGGACAGTGGGTGTTGGCAGATTTAATTTGATATCAAAATAGAGCTTCAACCAAATCTATGAATACATTTATAGAATAACTACTAGCGTAGGCTACCGATTATCGACCAGAAGTTATTCCTTGTACCATATCTCCTTCACCGATGGTCGTCAAAGTCTCAAACAACAACCATAAGAAAGATAATTTCATCCTCTATTAGGCCCCTTAAAAAGATACTGTTATACTATTTTATGCTATAAAATACATCATCATAACAAATTATATAAAAAATGAACGAAGCTTTTCAATCATAAACTGCTTCACAATTTAACGGTGGAATGGAACTGCTGCAGAAGCTCTCCTTTTTGCTGGATTCAGGTGATACTTTTCAGACACAGTCTTCATTGGTCTGTGTTACATATTTTACAGAATCGAGTCATAATCTATCCATACAGTCATGAAACAAGCACCAAATTCGACTCTAAGTCGATAGCTTTCGTAGCTTTTAGCGATCTTCCGGAGCCAATGGTGATGGGTAACGTGAGCTAGTAACTTACTTTCATACTGCAGTCGATAAATACTTGCTGCTGAAGTCCTGTTTTCTCTCTAGAGCTTTAAGTTTTCCCCATATATTTTTCAATGCAGCCATTTCTTAGACTCCGTTTACGTTTGTTTACTACCGTAGACTCTCCGTATACTAAGTAGTCGATAATAGGTGCTAAAACAGCTGACAATAGGTGCCGGTCGATAATCGGTAGCCTACGCTATAAAGCTTGTAGGGTTAGGGTTAGAGCTAGGGCTGGGACGTTGTGGGGACTTCCCTTCCCCCTCTCTTGTTTTAAATACAGCAGGTTATTTTTGAGGGGTAAATGATGGATGGTGAGTTGGGTGCAGCATACACATAGCTATGTAAAAATATATCTGGACCTAAGCAAATGAGCAGCAAGAGTTAGTAGTATGTGCCTGTGGAAGTTGCGATTATGACTAGGTAAAAGCCATTATGTGGATTGTAATGCACCTTGTGCCTGATGGACAGTCTTCCATACATCTTTCTTTACCAGCAAATTTGCTAAAACCATAGAAGGTGGTACAGACCTTGAAAGGGCCCAGGAATCCAGAAGATAAGTCACTTTTCACATTTAAAGTATATATATTGAAAGCCCTACTGCAACAATCTAGACATACTGTGTGGGGGCACAGTTGTTTCATATAATATTCGTGGGTTAAACTATCCATGAATACCATAGAAAATTTTTTTCTCCACAAAATAACCTGCTGTAATAATATGGGCACAAATTTTGGAGTTCTACTGAGGCTGGAAAGTATTGTTGTAAGTCACAAGGACACACAGTACCAATACGCATGGCTCCTGTCATTGAGCAGTTCAGTTGATGACTGAGCTACGTATAGCTGAATCGAGTTGAGTTATAATTCTCAACATGCCTGGTATTAGCTACCTACCTCAATTAATTTTTGAATTTTATTTTCATAGCTGAACTGGTCCTTATCAATAACCTCCACTTCTCTGACTGGTATTCCAAGCAACACTCCTATCTCGAACCACTTATTTTGGACCTCAACAAGGAAATGGACAAGATCATGAATGATCCTCCTTCTTTCATCAGTTTCAGTGAAATCACCTGGTTTATCAATAATGTCATGATTCATAGCACTGTGTATATCATCTCAGTTTAACATACACAATTGTGTTCCATCTCCTTTTGATGCAATGTCTGAAAGATTCTTTTCTTCAAATACTGTTATATTAAAATATAATTGAATGATTGAATAAATTTATTCCTGATTACCTTTCCATTCTTTAGCGATTTTAAAGGCAGCTAGACCATTATTTCCTCCAAGACTGTCAGCTATAACATAAACCACTGACCACCAGCAAGGGTCAAGCCTTCCATGACGTACTTCACTATTGATCCATGAAATTAGTACATCAATCAGTCCTCTCACTGAGTTACCTATTGTAGGTTTGTTAACAATCATTAGCTACTGAGCAATATTTAAACTCATATCTTTTGAGGACACTCCTTATTTCAATATTTTGATGGACAGGCTTACTTCCATGTTTTCTCTTCAGATCTTCTGATGATGAGGATGTATTTACCAAGGATCCAATCTGCACCCATTTCTCGTGCACTTCTGAAAAAGCTTTCATCAGCATTGGAAGGTCTTTCTCTTCTGAATAAATAGAAAAGCAAATTTGAAAAACTATAGCTGAGACTTTAGAGACTCACGAAATCTTTCCGTAGGAACATTTGGATACCTTTCAAGTGCTCTTTTTGCATTGTTTGGCCTGTGGCCTCTCCAATCCACCCTAGTAGCCATTGATAAACGACTCACCAGGACAACTTTTAACGAGCCTCATCCGGTACCCGGAACCCTTGGCCTTTTACGGAGTGGCATCACGTGATCCTGGCTCACCCATTTTTATTATTTTTTTGTCGGATCGGGGGTACGGGTGTGACTCTAGTCTCGGCCCAGCCCCCACCCGGAAAGGAGAGGGGTCTGGTGACTATGGGCATGGAATGAAAAGCACAAGTGTACATCCTCAGTTACAAACCAATCCTGCACAGTCCAAATGTAATTCGCTATTACCACAAGTATGATTCATTAAAGTAAATTTCAGTTTCAGTCGCAGTTCCACAATCCATTGTTGAAAACTCAGACAAAAAATAGACTATTAATGGGGAAGTTTTGTTCCATGTAAGGCCGTTATATTTCGAACTTCCCTGTTGTAAATAATTAGTGGTGATGTTATAGCTAGCATAAACTTTTGGTGAGCTTTAGAATATAAGATGATTATTTCAAGAGTAGCCTCCATTATAGACCCTCCAGCAATATCCTCTCAACCTTCAAGGAACTTTCTATATCCCACTCTTCCTCCAATGGCGAGGAAGCAGAAGTTGGTCAGCCGTAAACAGGATAGAGTATTACACTCATAATTATAGTGCAGTACACAATACTGGATGTACATTACGTATATACATCATAAGTAGCCTTAATAGTTTGTAGTAACCACATTCAATTTGGCTACATGATAGTATGATGCCTGATAATAATTACACCATAAGGCATTAGCTATAATTATTCTTAAAGATAAACACAATTATCAAGTAAAAATGGACATGGCTCAGGCTTAAGTAGGCATCTGGGGCACTACAGTGCACCATACAGGCCTGTCTTGGCCATCCCTGGATCCAGCCCTGGCAAGGTATGTACCATAGATACCACTGTGACAGTCCCTTGTAGGTGCATGATTATGTGCATGCTCCATGAAATTGCAATTAATACATAGGTAAACCCAAAGGATTTTGATTCAAGGTATAGATAGTTAGCTAACATTGACTCAAATGTAACTTGCAATTATTCAAATAGCTAATCCCCACATGAAACAATTTCACCATCTCTTGAGCTATGGTCAAAGGTGATGTGAAAGGTAAGAGAATGATTTCATTTAAGGATGATTATGAATGTGTCACTATTCACTGTAAAAAGGAAGTGCACACACTGTTTTGTTTTTAGTGTGTGTATTGGGACAATTTAGTGTACAGTACACACTTTCATTTTTACAGTGAATAAACTGTTAAGCTAGCTGTTTTGTGTGTCAGGTGTAGGTAAGTGTCAGGCTATAGGTCCATACTGATTAGAGTTAGCTATCTTTTCTACGTAACAAATCATCGATCATTTTTGACAGCTTCACAATTGGATTTATTTAGCTGAAGCAATTCATTTTCTCAAATTTCATCGAGTCTGAAGGGTCTCCCTATTTTTGAAGCTGGTTCTCAACTCGTTCCACCGCCAATGTGCTAGCAGTAATGATTCTCCTTGATTGTCAACTAGTTCTACCTAAAGGATTCAGAAACATCATGTATATAGTCCTCCACAGTCGCCATTTCCTGAAGTTATGTAGCTACCCAACTGAAAGTTTTTCCGGAGTTGCACCATCTTACCTTCACTGCATGTACGTATAATAATTATATGCATGACTTGTCATTACATGACTTGTCACTAGCCCTGTAGACGTAGATATAGCTAGTATAGCTACAATGACTTTCTCGACAACTGGTATCACTCCCCTCCACCTAACTAATGATGTGAACAAGGTCAGGGAATTACTGCAAAGTGGTGAATACAGTGTAAACTGTTCTGACTCCAATGGGAGGACTCCACTGCATTATGCCTGTGCTAAAGGTCACTTGGATGTGGTGAAGGTGCTGATATCTGACTTCAATGCTGATATTCTTTTTAAGGATATTAATGGCTGCATACCACTAATGAATGCTGCTTTCAATGGGTGGGAGCATGTGGTGCTTACTCTATTGAATGAGTATCACTGTCCTTCAAATATCAGAAGTAAAGACAATAAAATATTGCTTCACTGGGCATGCAATGGAGGTAATGTTAGCTTAGTTACAACTCTGATACAAAATCACAAGGATATTAATGCTAGGGATAATAAAAATAACACCCCACTCCATGTGGCAGCATTGTGCGGGAAAAAAGAGGTTACTTTAATGAGATGGGCTGTGACATAAATGTCAAAGGTGGTTTAGGTCAGTCTTTGTTACATTTGGCATGCAACGTTAGCCTAGTTCAAACTCTGATACAAGATCACAATGCTAACATCAATGTTAGAGATAATCAGAATAACACACCACTCCACATGGCAGCATTGGGTGCAAAAAAAGAGGTTGCATTGTTTTTACTTAATGAAATGGGCTGTGACGATTGATAAAGGTGGTCTAGGTTGGTCTTTGTTACATTTGGCAGGTGATGTTAGCCTAGTTTAAACTCTGATACAATACCACAAAGCCGATATCTGTGCTAGGGACAATGAAAATAACACACCACTCCATGTTGCAGCATTAGGTGGGAAAAAGAGGTTGCTTTGTTTTTAATTATTGAAATCGGTAAAGAGGTGGATTATGAGTAAAAGGTTATTTAGGTCAGTCTTTGTTATATTTAGCATGCAGTGGAGGTAATGTTAGCCTAGTTCAAAGTTACTCTGATACAAGACCACAAAGTTGATATCAATGCTATAGGGATGATCAGAGTATTGATAGCTGGATCATAGATCGACCTCAGAATTCTTCATGAGTGTTGGTAAGTCCTTGGTTGTATGCATGGCCATAGCATTTTTTGTTGTAGTGAAATAGCAGAAGTTCTTCTGAATACATGGTGCCTTAGGTCGATCCTGGCCTGTAGTCGCTCCAATCCATAGCCCGGCAAGGTCATAATGCTCTCCATGCCTACAATTAGACGCCCCCATGATTATGACACATACCGTAATCATACTTGTAACACGCATGCGCGTCACTCAAAAGTTGCATTAGGTTTTTTCCCTCTGAGACTAAGCTAGCTATAATTGTGCTGCAGCAAAATAACTAAAGCAATAAATATTTCAGCTATAGTGTATGCATGGCTGATGCTAACTAAACTATAAGCTATTGTACAGCACAACAATAAACAAATAAAACATAGACAGCTTTTGTGTGCATGGCTAATGCTAACTAGACTATAACTCTACAGCACAACATTAATGAATAAAACATTACAGCTTTCGTATGCATGGCTAATACTAACTAGACTAAACTTTGTAGCTATATACAGCAAAAAAAACAACAACAACAAAAAAACAACAAAAAAACTAGTTCTTTTTTCTTTTCCTTTCTTTATTTTCTTTCTTTCAAACTTGTTTACAGATGATAAATGCTTTTTAAATTTTCTTCCACTTCTTCCCACTTGATGTCATGCCACTGCGGTGGAACTTCAGGTGGCTTTGCACTGAATTTTCTTCCTAAATGTTCTCTGTACTTGCCTATAAACCTCTTCCAATACAGTGACCCTTCAGAAGTAAGATCGGGAGGAATGGACCAATCTGGGTATATTAACTGGTAATCTTTGTAGGGGTGGAATTTTTGGTTTGTAGCTGCATTTCGAAAATTTATATCACCAGCAACATTTGCAGGGCAAAAGTCTGTTGTCAATACATTGGTTTTAGTCCAACGATATCCTCCAAGGCATTCAGGGCGATGTACTGCAATGTGGTGCTTTTGCTCATCATGAATATGATTAGGGTCTAGCCAATCACATTGCTCTTTACAAAAAGGACATTGCTCTGTGCAACCAATCAAATTTCTTAAGAGCTCATGTGGCTTATCCTTCCAGTGAACCATTTCTTTCTCACATTCAATGGTGTTGAGTGAAGTATGAAGTTTCTTTTTTAAATCTTCAAGCCCAGAACGAATTTGTCTTTTAAAGTTATCAAGATTCAGTTCAGATGGTGCATCTGAAGAAGCATTCAGTAATTCATTGACTTTAAGAGCAATTCCTAACTCATCTATGATAGTTTTATCACTACAAAAGGCTGACAACCATTCATGCATATCAGTTTCATTCACTTCAGTCACCTTACTTTCTACAACTCCTATTAGCCTTGATACTTCATCCTTTGCTGAAATTTGTAATCGTGTGTTTTCACCAGATATCCTTTGATTGCAAAATTGCACTGTGTAGTGTTTTATTCGCTTTTCAAGATAATCTTTGACATTTGAAGCATAGGCCATATAATCCTCAAAGCTATCATTCTCATGGAGATCTGTGAGGATCTTGACTTTAAGAGCCATCTTGGAAGAGAAATGGTGCTCAGAGCTCTTCATTACCCCAACCATTTTGGCACCAAGTGTTTTTCCAACTTGTTCTCTTATAGGTCTTTCAAGATATGAAGAAAGAGTGTTGGCAATAGCCTCTTCAGCTTCAGTCTGGTTGTACTGATTTTTAAACTTTGTAAAGAGGGGACCCTTCAAATTCTTTTCCAAGTAGAGTCGTGGATCATTTTTCTTTCTGAAAGATTCAGCCATTTTATCAAATTCCGGAACAGAAGAACCACAAATCATTAAATATACCTCATACCTGTATGTCGATGTGAAAGTGAGATGATCTTTGAGAGGAGCTGATTCTTTTTTAATGGTTGCATCCACTTTATGAAGGAGTTCCTGGACAAATCCTTGCTTGAAGTCGGTATCTTTCTGTGTTGTGTCTTCCAGGTACTGTCTTGCTGTGCTAAACACTTTTTCTGTAACCTCAATAGCTTCTTTCTGGTAAGCATCGACAGTAGTTTTCTTACCACGAAAAAGGAAAGAGATCTTATCAACAATAATATCACGAACACTAGTACTATGAACACTAGTACCATGAACACTAGTACCATGTGTGATATAATGTCTTTCCTCAGGTAAAAAGGAAAAGATACTTTCCCCCCATTTCTTCAATTTCTTTTCTTCATACTTCGCTATGAACTGACCTTCACGATTTTGTGCCCGTCGTATAAACTCAGTCATTTTATTTTCAACTTCAGCCTCTACATTCCTACGTTCTCCAGACACCTTAGGGATCTGTTCACGTAGAAGTTCTTTCCAAATGCTGTCAAACTTTTTTTTGAGTTCTTTTTCTGTTTGTCTCTTTTTCAAAATTTTTCTCACTTGGTCAATAGTAAGCACTCCACCTACCATAATATCATTGAGATGACCTTCAGTTAACTCACCTCCACACTGTTGTATGATGGTATTTATTTGACTTACTTCTTCTTCAGTGATAATTTGTTGCTCATGGTAGAGCTGTATATTTTTATCTGTAAATAATTGTCTTTGAAGAACATTCTTCAGTTGTTGTGGTTTCAACCTTTTCACTTGCAGGCTTTGATCAAGCTCTTCTTGTTCTTTTTTTATGCTTGCAATATGTTCATGAACTTTTGCTGTGATGATTTCTGCATAACTGTTTCTGTCACTTTCGAATTTAGTGATAACCTCTCTGCTTTTTCCCAATTTTCTGCAGTGCTGTTCTGCATGTAACTCCAACTCCAATGAATGGTTTTCCAATCTCTTTTCAAATTTTGCCTTCCACTGCACTAAGATTTCACTCTGTTTGCCATTGAAAAATTCCTCCATCTGTGATTTAAGTGGTTCAATTTGCTCCGAAACATAAGCTTTTAGTCTCCTACACTTAAATTTCACCAAGGCAGGAACTTTGTCTAGAGTAGCAGCACTGATTGCATTTTCAGCTTGTTGTTCCCATTTTAACATTGCTTCTGTAAATGTCCAATCCCATTTATCATATGCAGTTTCCAATGAGTTGTAAACAGTGATCTCCAGAGAGTTTTTGAAGCTGAACACAAATTTTTCTTTAAGTAGAGCCTGCCATAAGTCATTCATTTTCCCATGAAAAGAGGATAGACTGAGATCCCCACCTTCTCTTTCAGAGGTCGATAGACTGGCTTTGCTTGCTCTCTTACATATAATTTCAATGAAGTGTTTCTTTAGCATCTGTGCAGATTGACTGTACCCCTTGTTAACAGGGGCCATTGGTGGATCACCTTTCCATAATCCAGGGAAATGATGGACATCAGTCTGATCATTGAATTTTATCACATCGTTAAAGGACTTAAACTGTCCCTCACAATTCTCTTCCCTTGCTGCATCAAGTGTAATCTGATCCAATTTCTGTGTAAACTTATCACGCCCAACTTCACTATTTAGGTTTGCCCCAGCATTTTGATGAACAAATTGGCAGCTTGGATTAAATTTGACTTGAATCATGCGAAGAAATGCATGAACTGATGTCTGCAAAATATCGTCCATGTCTCCAGCTACCTCACCATAAATATTGATCAGGGTTGTATTGGCTAGACCAATAACAAATGTGGCAAGTTCATTGTCATGCTTTTGTGTTTTAAGTGGGTCGAGTTCAGGAGCACGCAAACCTTCAGTGTCAACCACCAACACATATTCACATTTCGTTCTTTGTCGTAACTCCTCATCCAGTGAAAGTAGCTGCATGAATGCTCCACGAGTACATCTACCAGCACTGACATTGAATTGGAGGCCGAATGCTGTGTTCAGCATTGTGGACTTCCCTGTGCTTTGAAGTCCAAGGACTGACAGGACAAATATGTTAGGATCTCCAAGCATTTTTTCTGCCGAATGAAGCACAGCAGTAACCCACTGTAGAGGTACATGAGCAGCATCACCATCCATCAGTTCCAAAGGGTAGCCATCAATAAAAAGCTCAGCAGCTGCCTCAGAAAAACTGGAAAGAACTTTTCCTGATGCTAGAGCAGCTTCATACACTTGACCAAGTTCTCGGAAGAGGTGCTCTAGACCGAAAGAAGAATTGATGATATCTTCTTGAAGATCCCTTAATTCCTTCTTCAGCTTGTCACTCTTTATTTTTTCCTCACTTTTTTGGGAGTTGCTCTTAGGAAGCTTGGATAACTCTTTACGTACAGATTGATACTGGTGCTGCTTTTCTGATATGCTTTCCCTTGAAAGATTGTTTAATTCCAGTTTCAAACATTGCAAGAAAAAATTTCTCAATATTCTATTGGATGTTCCTCCAAGTTTAAGCAGAGAGTCTGTGAAAGACTTCATCACTGGAGTAAGAGAATTAACATGTTTAAGTTGTTTTGTACGGATTTCAGCTTTCTTTTTATTCATATCTGCAGTGTATTCATTCACTGTTTTGTTTCCCCTTTGAATGTGTCGATGGAGTTCCTTGTCATTAGCAGCCCAAGCTCTCCACAGGTTACTGCCTTGCAATGGAAGCATAGCATCCTTCAAGCTTGGTTCTTTTTCTCTACAGCCAGTAACAATGCTCGTTAATCTATTTGCAAGATTTAAGCCTTTGATATAAGAATCATAGCTTTCATCTACAAGGATTCCTTCCTCTCTGATTCCAAATAAATCTTCAATGGACTTTGGTTTCTCCACTCTCTCCAGATTTTTCTTTATTCTTTGACGAATGGAATCTTTTATTTCTGATGCATTTTTTTTTGCCAGACTGATCATGCGAGTATCAGAAATTACTCTCTTCAATGAATCTGGTTTCTTCTTCATATCATTTAGTATTGTGATTGCACCAGGATATGAATTAAACTCATTCAAAATCTCAATGGTCTGGCTGTCAAACTCTAAGTCCTCTTCAGTGAGAAGGATAAAGCACATGGATGATATTTGACTGAGGAATCTGCTTTGTCGAAGATGCTGCCTACCATCACCATGGAGGTTTAGAAAGGTAACAGCATCTGGAAATGCATCAGATGCTTTTCCTGCTGGAAGATACCAACACATATCAACAAGTCCTTCTCCAAGCAAATGACCTAGTTGTCCACCAGGGCAGTCGCAATGAAAATAGTGATCGTAGTGGGAGTCACTAATGACCTCATTTAATATCTTGGACTTTGATGCACCACGTTCCTGATGTTTCCCAAAGCGGATAAATGACACAATTGGCATTTTATAACTGACTATTGGTTGTGTTCGCTGGACTACTTCACCATCTTTGTTGGTAGACTTCCACTCTTTGATAATGGAGCGCATGGCCCAAAGAGGAAGAGTTAATTGCTTGGTGAATGGATCTGGTAAGAGAAATGGAAGAGCTAGCTGACATTTGGCTAACCTAGAGAACAAATCTTGACGGAGAAAGTCATCAGAGCAAAGAATTAGGGCAAGGACACTGTCAACTGGATGTATCCTGCTAGATTTGTTGACTTCTGATTCATCTTCATCAGACTCATCAGAATCATCATCACTGTCATTTTCTTTTTTGCAATGACTACCTCCTTTGTTATCTGTAGGCATCAGGTCAGACCTACACAGTGAATCATATGACATCAGCTTATGCAGAATGAGGTGCGGAAGTTGCTTTGGATCAGTTGGATGGGTCTCATTCAATGATAGTTTCAATGGTTCTGGTCTGATACACAGAGCATCTTGCATTTGTAGCCCCTTGGGATAATGCTTGCAAAGCCCTAGTTTCTCAAGAAGAGCATGAGCTTCTGAGTTCATTCGGAAAACTGAGGAAGCATCTGCAGTTATTGGTTTGTTTTGTTCTGCCTTGTTAAGAGAGTGATGATCTTTTTTCTTAGGTGGAGGAGGTGGAGGCTTCTTTGGATGAGAGGATTTCATCAATGAATGCAGTTTTTGTTTCAATTCCTCCAATAAAGAAGAGCCATGCAGGTATGCATTCAGAATCTTTGGAATCGTTGGTTCAAGAGGTGGCTGAAGATCTGATGTCATTATATAAATATTTTGCAAAAACTCCTTCAATTGACTTTGTTGAGTTGGACAATAACTCACTGCTAAGTGGAATAGATAGGCTTGAAGGTGCAGAGGTTTCTTTTTCACGTACTCATTAAACTGTTTTCTCTGCTCAGAAAACTGTTTTTGCAAAGACTCCAGGTCTTTTACTGAAATAGGTTTTAGTGTTATGACACCATCAAAGGCATCGACCTGATATGGATAAACTAGGATGGTTATGAAAACATTGTCATATGTCAGCCGATAGTGAATTTGGAGACTGTTAACTCCCTTTGAAACATCCCTGGAGAGTTTTTCAGGAGAAACTACTGAACCTGACAATTCAACATTCCTTGCATCTATCACAATTTTGTCCAGGAAGGAACCAAAGCTTTCAAAGTCTGTGATATCACTCTCTGGATGATAATGACTTGATGCAGAATTTGACTTGTACAACCAATCAGAAACTTCCACCAAACAAGGAAAAACTCGTGTGTCTAGTTGACTCAGCTCACGTTCTTCTAGTAGTTGTTTAAGAAGGACTTTCACATCTTCCAAATTAGCAGATGTTAATGTAGACTCCATCAATGATTGTATGAAGTCTTGCAGTGAAGAATGTGATAGATACTCACTAATCCAAAAAGTAAGATTTGATGTTTTATCAAGAATGTCTTTCTTCACCTTTAGAAGATGCTTAAGGTTTTCCTGGATCTGACAAAGTGTCATATCTTGTACTTTCCACTGACTCACCTCTTTCAGTACAATATCTGAGTCATATGATAGACTGCTCATCAAGTCTTGCACTGGTTTTTCTTCTTCACCATGGAGTTGACTCACCTCTTTCAGTACAATGTCTGAGGAGTCATATGACAGACTGCTTATTAAGTCTTGCACTGGTTTTTCTTCTTCATCATGGAGTTTTTCCTCCATCTTTTTTCTTTTATTTTTAGCTAAGTGTCTCTTTGATTCCTCTGCTTTCTTTTCATCCAATTCATCGAATTTAAGAAGCTTGTAAAGAGCCTTTTTCTCAACTGGATATTTTGCTACTTCTTCAAGTTGGGATAATGCATCAATGTCTCCATTAAGGAGTTTGAGTGATGCTTTAGACTTCACACCCATCTTCTCCAACTGTGATAACCAATAGCCCTTGTTATCCAGTCCTACCTTGCCAAGGTGAGAAGATAGTTCTGATTTTTCACCAATTTCCTATTCAGAAAAGAAAGGTGAATTCTGGTGGCTTAAAACTGCTGAGACATAAGAGTCCATTTATTCACTGTCATAGTAGACTATAGCTACGTATAGGGCAATGTGCAATATATGTAATATGATGGAAAAAATTCCTATAGCAATGTAATGATGTTGGAAATAGTCACATTAATTAGGCTAGCCTTGTGCACTTTTTTGCGGGGCAGTGGAAAGTGAAAGGGCCTGGTATAAATTGCATGTGCATGCACTCCATCCAATGGGACTCGCTATATATTCGTGCGTGTCCGTTACATGTACTCAAATCATAACATCATCATGCTGAGTTAGCGATTCTGTTGCTTTTTGCTCTTTCTGCGCTAGATTAAGTGTTCTGTGCAAGCTGTTTATGAAAGAGGTGATGAGTTTGTGTCACTACCGACCGGATGAGAAGAGTCGTTAATTGCTATTAAGTCTTACCTTTTATTTTTGATGATAGTGCTGTTCTCGCTGTGTTTATTTGCTGATGTGGATCAGGTCTAAGCTACGTAGCTAGCTAAGCTAAGCTGATAGTGCGCATTCTACATGATAATTACATCACATTCCATCATGTACGAAATTTTACATATTATCAAACCAGGCCCTTTCACTTTTCCACTGCCCTGCAGAAAAAGTTGTATTACTGTGAAGCAGAAGAGTGGCTCCGTTCAGACAGCACTGGACTTATAAGTGCTCATATATCTGTAAGTAAAAGCAGGAAATTAGCAGTTGAAATTTACATGAATGAAGTGTGACATGTGATCACTTCCAGTATCGACAATGATTGACCACTGGCCATTCGACTGTAAGACAGCGCTGGTTCAGACTAGTTCTGGTGAACATGTCATCCATTAATTTACTGAAATCAAATTAAAATTGAACTAGCTAGCTATAAATAATGACCTATGTATCTTACACTGCTCCACTTAAAAAATAGTAGTCAGTGATGGAAAAAAATGGAAGAAACTGGCCAGGTTCATGTTATACCAGTACTCTAGTTGGGTAACGAATCTCCACTGAAGAGTGTATGGAAGAAGCCACTGGACATACACATGCCTGGAGAGCATACTAGAGAAATCAGCTAGGGCATTGTAGGTGATCCTGATCGATATGGTTAGATGTTTGTGGATTGATGTGTTTGCTTGATATGATTTCTGAGAGCTGGAATGGACTGTCGCCTTGAGATGCTTGTCCTTGAACAGAAGGCAATATGGCTCTAAGGTCAATTCTGCATATATATTTATTCTAGTACGGTGCTGAGGAAATTATGGCTGTAGCTAGCTGAATGGTCAAAAGTCTGAGGGTGCATGCAAGGACAAGGCTTATAATTTCCAAGGCATAGGGCAATGTGCAAGATTTGACAGTAGCTAAATGAGTGAGCAAGTACTCCTATAGCTTTTAGAGCAGATAGACTCAGATTCATCTGTGCTTCAAATCTTTGTTGTTGAATTACATATGTATGTAAGTGGCAGGCAGTCATGACATGGAAAGTCAGCTCGCTAGCTAAATTATGTTCCACCTGCCTTTACCTACGTCTATCACCGGATAAAGGGCTGACTTTCAGGCTTGTTCATACTGCATGTAGTAGCACACAGTAGTGCTTCATAAGAGCCAGACCTACCAGAGTTCAATGTTACCATGATGAGTTTCTTCTTGGGTGAGTGAAGAGTTCTTAAAGAATAACCCCGAGACTTCAAGAGATAGACTGATCTCATTTCAACTTTGCCGGTGAGTATAAGCTAGAATGTGCCTGTTTCCAACTGTAGGGTATGCTTATATTTTGCTACTTACTTTGTGTGGGCTCGCCAAATACTGCCAGTTACTTTAGTGATGTCTAACTATTAGCTATAATGCTTGCTGTATTCATTAGTTCATGTCTTCTTTTCATTACTGCACCAACTCATCATGGCTAACTATGAGAGGACTTTATAGGTACATAGCTTAGGGGAAGAGCACTCTATATATAGCTATTGGGAAATGCAAAGTATTGTGGGGCGTGCAAATTCTCTTGATGACAGTGGAGAAGTACCCGTGCAGAACTTAGCGCGAAATAGCGCACAATCTAACGATAATCACGTTATTACGCGTATCAACTCCTTTCAACGCGCTACAGAATACGCGCAATGCATCAACGCAAAAACGTGCGAAATCGCGGAAATCTGTACGCGTTCGCGCAGTGGCTTTACATTTTTTTGGTGGATTTTATTTTTGTTGATAATTTTATGGCCTTGGCTAATCGCTTTACCATGAGCGCCAAAAATATTTCTTTCACCAAATGTGACCCAATTTGAGAAAAGGCGCGCGTTTATTGCAAAACGCTTACTGAATCTTTCTCTGAGGCGATGTACTTCTAGCGTTATAGCTCCGCGGCGGTTTAAGATCTAGCTTCAAGCGTAGTATCAATGAACTTCTAAGGCAATGAGCTATAGCGTGGTACTAATAACTCCATTTTGAAATTCTGCGTGAAGTGGTCCTCTAAACATTGAACTTCCGGTCAATACCCAATTCTCCGTAAATCTCTACGTGAGTCCGTATAATACGATGACATCATTCAATTTTTCTTACCTCGTGTAGCAGCTGGGCAGAGAAGAAGTAGACTTAGCTTTACTGCGTTCTTGTCTTTGAGCGTTTGGGTGATCTAAGATATGCAAGACATGGGACAAGCTCTAAACAATAATCAGGTAAAGTTTGGGTAGATAGCTGTTTGTAAATGCATAGTGTACAGTAGTTTTAAAATACTGGTAAGTTTTATTATCCTATCTCTATGTTTAAGCTTTATTAGTTGATTCGTGTGGAAGCAGTGTTTGTCTGGGTTGGAATCTAGACACTGGTGGGATCAGGGCTGTGTTTTTCATTGTCAACAGGCCTGGAGTTTAAGGAGACAGATGAACTTCATTCAGCACCTCCAGATCGGGATTTTCTGACCTGTGAAGTTGGATGGCTTCTACCACAGCCTCTTCCTATCTGTAGCTAAGTTGTGTATTCAGTAGAAACAATCGATATGAAAATTCATTATTATGTGGGGATTTCCCCTTATTTCCACGCACTATGCTCTTACGTCCTCCGTAATTGAACATTAAAGTTTGGGCATGTAGGATGTGAAATAAGCTCCGGGTGAGGTAGCTCACTTCAACTCTAGCGCTTGCCTACTTCAAAGCCTTCCCACTTCCTGAAATTTGGCAGGAAGTTAGACAAAGGACTGAAGAAGTGAAGATACTGTGGAGGCAATAAAAAAGAAGTGAATAAAAAAATTAATTTTACCTAAGGCTAACTTTAAACACGCATATCTCAAAATTAAATCCTGCGTGAAGTGGTCCCTTTTCTAAAATTATATCACAAATTATTGGACTAAACTTCACGAAAATGCGCTAGCGTCCACTGCGCGTTAATGTGCGCCGGCGCTCTTACGCGAATTTACGTGGCCATAATAACGCGTAATCCGCGACTTTTTACGTGAGATGAAGTTACTACGGGTCGATTTTGACAGCGAATTAACGCATTATTACGCGCTATATCATGTGATGTTCGATACGGGTATGTACAGCAGTGCATGCTCCACTGCAGTACATACTTCTCTTCATTTCTCCAGTGGTTCTGTGCTGGCAGGTACATGTAGGTGTAGCTACATTCCTTTCTTCTAAGATGCATTTCACAGACACCTACTGGGGCATTTTGGAGTGTAGACCTAGATATACAATTTCAATGAGTCATGACCTGAGAGTCAGCTCACTCGCTCCGCTCGCTCGCTGAATAACCAAACTTCCCAATTGCCTATGGCAGCAAGTATAGTCTTTGATTTCTTTGAACTCAAAGGAAGTAATGGATAATTTTTTGAGATATAGGTAGCTATCTGCAGATAGCGAAGCTGAAATCAACAACCTCTGATAGTATTATTGATGTACTTGAAAAACCAGTTCTGGTGAGCTAATTAAATGAATAAACTCCACTGCCTAGGAGTCCCTAGGTCTAGGAGTGAAGTAGGAATAGTAGTTTTGTAATAATATTATTGCCGTGACTCTTGAGGATACAGGTAAGGGGTTACTTGACTCACTTATTGCTGAAGGGGGAGTGAAGAGTGGTTTAAGTTGGGTGATATACATGGGCGTGGTTATTGAAATTAGGAGGGCTAGGAGTGATAGGAATACAGCTAAATTTTATGGCTATCCCTACTTTACTTTTTATTTAGAAGAAATTTTTTGCGCTCACTTGTTTCCATTTTTTCTTTGTAATTAGCTATAGAAATTCATAACAACCTTACAGCTAGGTAGCTAAGCAATCAATAGTGGTGGATCCAGGGATGGTGAAATATCCGCGCGCTTGCGTGCGAGAAATATTTTTTTACCTGGCCACGCTAACCACATCCTTTTTAGGGAAACTGCATCCACTTGATGCTTAGCCAGTCTGCAGCTAACTTGCAACTTACTGTCATGTACCACTGTAATTTTTGTAAGTAGCCACACCAAAAAGGGGGGAGGGGCATGTGCCTGAAATGCCCCCTCCCTAGATCCACCACTGATCAAAGTACATAATCTGCTGCAGTCAAAGTACATAATCTAGCTAGATTTTGATATGATGCTGCAGTGATAAATTTTGGGGCCATCCCTACTTGATAGTTTTATTTATAAGAAATTTTTTATTTCCATTCTATTTCTTTGTAATTAGCTACATTTAGCTATAGCTAGGACAATTCATTGAACACTTTCAGGGTATTTTGCAATGAATATCTTTTTTTTCCCTTTGTAGCCTATAGCTGAAGTTTTGTTGTCTTGAGGGATGAGAGTATGACCACCTTGAAGGAGCGACTGCAGCATAAAAGCTTTATTGTCAGAATAGCTAAACTAATCATTACATTTATATAATGGCTGCTGAGATTTGGTTGTCTTACTTGAGGGAGGAGAGTATGGGGGATGAGCATCTGTAGTGCAAATGAGCAGTACTATAGTGAAAAGTGCTGAAGTGCTAACCCTCTGTGCACACTATATGTGTGTATTTGTGGATATTGAGCAGATAACTCATGGGCGTAGCCAGGGGTGGTCCGGGTGGTTCGGTCGAACCACCTTTTCAGAATGGATAAAAAAATTTTAAGTGCAAGCGCGCGCTATGCGCGTACGCGCGTTCGTGAACGATCGATCGATCGATTGTGAGCTCAAAGCGAGAGAGAAACGAGTGAGGCAAAGCCTCTTATTATTTTCGTCCAGAAAAGGTCAGTTTACTTATAACTCAGCCCTACTGAGCAGTTAGTGGCTTAGTGCCTGAGACTAGGAATAAATCTTGCTGTAAAAACTGTAAGGTAAAGCGGTGCTATTCTGTAGGTTCAAATATTTCTGAAACTACTGAGTGTTCCAACCTCAATGTTGGAGGATATAATCTACTATAATAGTAGAATATATCTTTAAAAAGAGAGCTCGTAAGCTCGTGGAATTTTGAAAATATTTGACCCTTCAGAATAGCCTCATCTACTCATCTTCATACTTTCCCTGCCTTCATATGCTGCATTGCAGCTTATTGTTTTGTTTATAATTTAAAAGATCGGTTATGAATAGAGGGTGTGGTTATAGAAAAGTGGGCATGGTCAGGCCAAAAAATTTCCACCCCCTCTTTGAAAACTCTGGCTACGGGCCTGTAACTCATGAGGTATTTTATTATCTATAAAGCATTCAATACTGTTGAGCTAGCTAGCAGTAGGCTATTATGCTCTTTTTTTAAAGCCTATTATGCTTTTGAGCAATCCCCAAAATTTTACCTATTATGCTCATTTAGGTCTATTAGCTATGCTCAAAACTTTTTTGACGAGTGAGTATTATGAAAGTGTGTGCATGTGCAATTCAAGTTCAACACTTGTTGTACTGCAGCAAAAGCACAGTTGACAGTCCACAGGCTTTTACTGCTGACTTAGTAGCTAGTGCTGAGTCAGTGTCACTGCCTGTCAACTGACTCAGCTGTAAAAGCCTGTAGATACTACTGCATGTACAGCATTAGCTAGACATGCATGATTATGCTCAAATTTTACCTATTATGCCAACATTATGCCAGCATTATGCCAGCAGAATGGAAGTACTAATTATGCCCAAAATTAGGCCTAGCTAGCAGTGTGTACTACAGACTCCACATTCTCATTTTGAATTATCGCATGTAAAAATATACTGCTTGGAGAACTGCACAGATATGATTAAGCATGCAGGTAAGACAGGAGCCGTCGTAGACTTGTAACTAACAGCTATCTATGAGATTTAAATTATGCTGTTGCTCTAAATAAACTCACCTTGTAGTATATGAAGTAGGTAATGGTCGGCAGCACAGAGTGTGCATTATATGGAGTATAGGCTATATAGTACACTAGCTAGTCTCGCGTGCGCGCCCCTCCAAAATAAAATCGGAGGGTCTGGTGTCACGCGTATATCTCCTCCAGATTCTGGAGGACATACTTTGAGCTGTATAACTTATGTAGCGGGTGTGGTTTCATACATAAAGCGTGGGTGGGAATAACCTTATGAAAGTTAGCACGCTATTAATTCAGCTTGTTCAGGCAGGCTCTTTCCCTATTAATAGCGTGCAAGTTTAGTAATCAATTAAATGGTATTCATACATTCTATCAGGCGCGCATGCGATATTAATGAAAAACAAGTTTGATATACGCATGACACGATTTTGGGGTGCGCACGCGAGACTAATAGTACACAGGAATCTTGCTTTTTCTGGAATAGCTAAAGCCTTTTTAGTTGGAACAAATAGCAAAAGGCATGCCTGGAAGTAGCGCTAGAGCAGATCGCAACGATACCAATGTCATAGCTGCAGCCAGTAAGTCAGTACGCCGATCTTAAATTATTTATTTATTATGAACAAACTGAACAAAAGTCAATTTTTGATATCATTTTTTTCTTATGTTAGCGAATGAATTTTAGATTTTTGAACATTCTTCTCTCTACTGTGTAGGTGTAATGATTCACAGTAGCCTTCTGAGAACCTGTAGAGTAAGGGTTGAAGAGAAAGAATACAGTCTTATGAACTTTAACCTGCCATCCCTACTTAGAGAGTGCTACCGCACTCTCTGATATCGAATACTGCATTGTTGTTGGTCCTCAAAGGAGGAGCTTGAGATGTATCAGACATTATTGTCATATTAAAGTTCTATACATATGAGAGTAAAAACATTTCTTCTAAATGAAAGAGTGATGTAGGCTTGAGTAGCTATATGACTATAAAAAGTATGGACACTTGCAGAGATAAGCTACAAAGACCACAGTGGAGGACTTATCTACGGTCGCTGATCTCCCAAGAACTAGGCAGTTACCGAGAGGCTAGCACTGCTTGAAGCTAAAAGGACTAAAATTAATACTTCTTTTTTTGTGCTAAACTTACAATGTTGAAAATAGTTTCACATCCTTCCTTTGCATGCTTATAAGACAACTACGGATCAAATTGTCTATATATAACCTAGCTTCCTAGATACACGAATTTCTAGCTTTAGAACGAACTGCTGAAAGCGCTGATCACTTCAGTTTTTGAAGATTTCCTAATCCCATCCGTAGCTGTCTAGGGCAGGAGGAAACAACATGCCAAGTACGGACTCATCTGGATTTACGGGCATCTGCAAGTATACCGATACACAGCCCCACTCCAGCCCCACCCACTATATCCGGCAGGATGCCGAGTCTTTCTGTCCATGCAGTACTGTTAGTCGAGTGATCACTCATCCCACGGTGAGGCGGCCCTGATCCTGGCCAGACTTGGGAGAATCTCTCTCTCTCTCTCTCTCTCTCTCTCTCTCTCAACACTGCACTTCGGACTCATCTGGATCTCAACACCTCTTTGTAGCGGAGCCCAGACTAGCTCTGGAGTTAGTCTCGCTCGGGCCAGACTCTTCCGGTGACACTGACTCTGGAATAGGCTCTGAATCTCAACTTTGTCAATGAGTATACTAAAACAGAACTGCTAGAATGTGCCTGTTTCCAACTGTAGGGTATGCTTATATTTTACTACTTACTTTGTGTGGGCTTGCCAAGTATATACCGTAAATCGGGAAATTTTCGCTGTTAAAAATAATTTGCGGTTGGCTCAAACAATGAAAATTAAACACGTGAAATATTTTCTACAACGGATTATTAAAACATTGAAAATATACGGTAGGAAGCATATTGCGTACTATAATAGCTAGCTTGCTTGCATTGCAGTCGTGTCTCTCCTCAAGTATTTGAAGCAGAAGAATGGTTGTCCGGATCTCTGTCCTGTTCCTTCTCGGGCTATTGTTCGAGCGAATTGCGAAGTGGAGGCAGAGTTAGTTAGTTCGAGATATTTTTTTGACCACATGTCCTACAATTGTAGTAGATTTCTTCACTGCATACCTGTCCTTGACTCCCTCACACTCTAGAGACTGGCATCCCACTTGTCACGGTAGCCACGAACAAAGTAAGTGGTATGGAACTCTGTGCTAGCACTTGCTGCCATTTTTCTCCAGCTGGATTTTGTAGTGAAATTTTCATTGTTGAAAATAATTTGCGGGTGATTCAAAAAACGAATAATAAACACATCGAAAAAATAAAACGCGAAGATATTTTACGCGAAAATTTCCCGATTTACGGTACTGCCAGTTACTTTAGTGATGTCTAACTATTTGCTGTATTCATTAGTTCATGTCCTCTTTTCAATACTGCACCAACTCATCATGGCTGACTACTTTATAGCTAGCCATAGCTTAGGGGAAGAGCACTCTATACATAGCTATTGGGAAATGTAAAGTATTGTGAGGCGTGCATATTCTCCTGATGACAGTGGAAAAGTATGTACAGCAGTACTCCACTGCAGTACATGCATCTCCATTTCTCCAGTGGTTTTGTGCTGGCAGGTACATGTATGTGTAGCTACATTCCTTTCTTCTAAGATGCATTTCACAGACACCTACCATACATACGTCTGGGGCATTTTGGAGTGTAGACCTAGATATACGAGTCATGACCTGAGAGTCAGCTCACTCGCTCCGCTCGCTCGCTGAATAACCAAGCTTCCCAATTGCCTATGCAGCAAGTAGTCTTTGATCTCATTGAACTCAAAGGAAGTAATGGATGATTTTTTGAGATACAGATAGCGAAGCTGAAATCAACAACCTCTGACAGTATTATTGATGCACTTGAATTTCTCCCGACATGGTCATAATTATTGATAAGTGACTATGGCCCATGATAATAGATCAAGTGAATATGACTTCTGCTACATTACAAGCAGCCTGCAAGCCAAAAGAACTGTGGAGACAGGCTAAAGGAGTCAAGTAATTACACCATCTGAACTCCTCATCAGTTGGAAACTCTGCTCCAAACACAATAATGATTCTGGAGAACTTCTAAAATAATGAAAACTAGACTAGCTAGCTATATGAAGACTGATACTTCTTGATGAATCCAAATACGAATTGCCACCAGCAGACCAAAGTTAATACACCAAGCATAGGAATCAACATCAGCTCAATGTGTTACCCTAGCCTTGTATCCAGGCTCTAAAATTATGCGGAGGCGGGAAATAGAGCCTGGTACCCACTGTTTGTGCATGTGCCAAAAATTTCACACGAAAATCCCGCCTATTACACTTTATGACGGTGTGTGATGTCACAGCATGTAACTACGTGTATGAGCATGCGCCTATTGCAATGAAATTCTCTGGAGAAGAGAAGACAAGACTGGCACTTTTAAAACTATTCATAGTGGCAAGAATTTCTTTATCCATAAGCCACTCTCCCTTAAATCCAGAGGAGATGATCACAGCCTCAGCTCTGCACTATTTCCAACAAACAAACGAATGGAGAGAATTGCTTACTGCTGCTCCTTGTTCAGTACTAGGTGGGTTGTCCCAGCCATAGGGCATAGAACTGGTAGTCTGCTGCAGTGCTGATTCAACAGTATTGCGTCATGCATCACGGACGAGATTACAAATCTACTGAATCATGGGGGGTTTTTGGCACATGCACAAACAGTGGGTACCAGGTTCTTTTGTCCACCTCCGCAAAATTTTAGAGCCTGGGGACGAGGCTATATGTTACCCTGACTAGCTATGTCTAGTAGCAAAAATCTTACAGTAAAATATTGACTCCCTTAAACTAGTGCTTCTTACCTCAAATCTTTGTCTCTTTGAATTGAAGTTATTCTCCATTATTTACTGGTTGTTTTCACTTGGTTCTTGTAATAACTGCTTGATTCTATTTGAAAGAAATGAATGCTAATTCTCAATATTACATATCTTAATGATAAGAGTAAATTGAGAATGGTTAGAGTGTGGCTGAAACTCTATCTTGGATTGCATTCGTTGATAGTTCTCCAAGTAGGGATGGCATGGATGGCTACGTGATTTGACAAAAAAACAAATTAATGTAGGGATGGCAAAACAATTTGAAATTCAGTGAGTCAGACCAAATCATTTCTGTTAATCATTTCTCCTCATTCACTCGGGTCACAGATGGGTGATCCACTTTATCAAACTCAGCAGAAGTTGTACTCCAGTCTTGACCCACTAACTATCAACAAGCTGAGACAAGCTGAGCGGCTTCTCCAAGGAGATTGGAGCATTGAAAGCCAATGTCAACATTCATTCATCTTCAGCCAGTCCGGAATCTGTTCCTAGATGATAATGGTCTACTCCGTATCAGAGGTCGTGAGGAGCACTCCAATCAGCCATACGATGATATCCAGGAGATGCAATTGTAATTTGTAAAGAGGCTTGGCTTTCCTGTACACTGTACGTAGTACTGATTATCACAGTTTCATGCCACAAATCACTGATTTAAAAAAATAACATTAAGTGGTAGGAAGTGGCACCCCTTCTAAGTATGTTTCATTTGCCATACTCAACACACATACAAAGTTTCATGCTTTGGACCAACCGGTAACTATTTTTCTAGCTTACTGCTTGACTATAGTAGCTGCATGTAAAAAAATATAAAAAAAGGGCCCAGTAACTAGAATATTTCATACCACCACCCCTCATAATTATTCTCAAATGGGAACCTATAGTGCTATAAAGTATAGCTGGGTGTCTAGATTTATTGGATTGGGAATGATGGAATGGAATACTGGAATCAAAGATTTAAATGGCTATTTTATGATTTAAACAGACACATGCTCCTTGGCTACCATATTCCATAGCTCTCTATCAATAATAATGCATGGAGTATTAACCATTGATCCATGTATTAAAATCTGTGATTGCTGGCAACAACTGTACCAATTTAGATGCAGAAATCTGTATTTAATTGGGCCTGGGTACAAGGCTAGCTTATTCTGCTGACCACTTGTTCCTACTATACTGAAAGCACAGTAGTGCTGAATCCTCGGTGTTATTGCACATTACATGGAGCAAAAAATTAATGAATAATGAGTAATGGTGACAAGGTCACACTTGTCACAAGATGATCACAAAATAATGGGTGCCGGTGATGGTGCAATGAATGAGTCAGACTGTTGTAAGTAAGATGAGCTAAATAATGGGTCGGGCTTGTCAAACGATAATCTTCTCTGTGAGATATCACATCTCATGGATTTCTAGCATTTGAGGTGGTCTGATTTGAAATCAAAGCTCACAATTAAGCCAGCTAGCAGTCGAACAAGAAAGAAGAAACTCCTCTCAGTAACAATCACGATGTGTGGTATAGACTACATAGTCTAGTAAGGTAAGTCAGGGTAATTCTGAATACTTTTTCAGATTTCTGACTGGGAGAGATAGAAACATGCTGTAAAGTGCAGATGAAAGTTGAATCTTTTCTCTAACTAGCAGTAAAAGTTTTATTATAGAGCCAAGAATAAAGGCACTCAAAAATTGGAAAAAAATTATGCTAAATAAAAAGGCTGACAGACACTCATGTGTGACACATGACGTCATTAATTTCAAAATGGCTGGTAATGAAAAGTTGTTCAATATGACTGATTATTTTGGAGGAAAACTGTGTGGTAAAAGCACATTGTGTGATTATACGGTCTTCATCATAAAAAGGTTCCCGTTGCGTTGCCGTACAACGTCCGTAGAACGCTCAAGCGTTGTAAAAAAAACCATGTGCGAACGCTTTATGAACGCAAAGCAGGCGTTTGCGTTGAACGGCCAAATTAAACGTACGTAGTTGAGTTCGAAATTACTAAACGTTTTTACGGTATGAAAGCACGCAGCAATTCCAGCAAAAACGTTCATCAGCAGCAGCAGATCGACAGCGAGATGACCTGCAGGCAGTCTCCGAGGAAGGCCTTGAGCTCTACGTAGCTAGATATCGACTTGTGCATGCTAGTGGTGGTACAATTTCTTCTGCCTTCATCGTGTCTGTAAAGTTTCATCACACTGGAAATCTGACAATAGAACATCAGGGTGGTGTATGCTATAGCTAGCTGTAAGTGCAGAACTAGCTACATAGCTACGGTCTTCATCATAAAAAAGTTTCCGTTGCGTTGCCGTACAACGTCCGTAGAACGCTCAAGCGTTGTAAAAAAAAACCGTGTGCGAACGCTTTATGAACGCAAAGCAGGCGTTTGCGTTGAACGGCCCAATTAAACGTACGTAGATGGGTTCGAAATTACTAAACGTCTTTACGGTATGAAAGCACGCAGTTATTCCAGCAAAAACGTTCATCAGCAGCAGATCGACAGCGAGATGACCTGCAGGCAGTCTCCGAGGAAGGCCTTGAGCTCTACGTAGCTAGATATCGACTTGTGCATGCTAGTGGTGGTACAATTTCTTCTGCCTTCATCGTGTCTGTAAAGTTTCATCTCACTGATAATAGAACATCATGGTGGTGTTATACTATAGCTAGCTGTAAGTGCAGAACTAGCTAGCTAGCTAGCTCTAGTGCCAACATAAGCTAGTCAGCTTAGAGAGATAGCTAGTCAGCCTAGAGAGATAGCTACGCATAGTTCTATAAGCTTTTAGGCTTAGGGTTACGTTTTATAATAACGTTTTTTCACCTACGTACGTACATGGCTATACTTCTTACCGTTTCTTCGTGAACGTTGAACAGGCGTGCAACGCTTGATGTTAAACGGTGTAGAAAATTAAACGCACGGGGGACTGTGTGAAAACGGCAACGGTCAAGGCGTGCAACGCCAGTTCTACGTGGACGGAACGGGAACTTTTTTTTGCAGCCTACCGTAGCTAGCTCTAGTGCCAACATAAGCTAGTCAGCTTAGAGAGATAGCTAGTCAGCCTAGAGAGATAGCTACGCATAGTTCTATAAGCTTTTAGGCTTAGGGTTACGTTTTGTAATAACGTTTTTTCACCTACGTATGTACATGGCTATGCTTCTTACCGTTTCTTCGTGAACGTTGAACAGGCGTGCAACGCTTGATGTTAAACGGTGTAGAAAATTAAACGCACGGGGGACTGTGTGAAAACGGCAACGGTCAAGGCGTTCAACGCCAGTTCTACGTGGACGGAACGGGAACTTTTTTTTGCGGCCTACCGTAACTGCACAAGTTGATATGAATTTGATTGTCATATGTGAAAGGATCATGGAGTTACAGCTATCAAAGAAGATGAATCTGATGATCATAAAAATTTAGACGGCAGCTGGTGCTGATTGTTGATGCTAGTTTGAGCATCTTTTGCATTGATTTCCAGATGTAAGAAGTTTAGTTGAGCCTGTAGCAAGAATAGAAGAGATACAGAGAGTCCAGTTTGTATTGTTCTAATGGAGAAGCCATGCCAATTCCATACTAACCCTACATAGAGAGTGCTACCACACTCTCTGATAATTATAGTGCTAAAAATTAGATTTGATGTTGACTTCTTATGATTATAACACTTGAACAGATCATGAAACCATACTGCTGATTCTGGTACCTTGGATAACTTCTTGCATCAAGCGGAAAAGAAGGCACGCAAGAAGGATGAAGGCATTCAACTTAGCTATACAACTGATAGGTCAAAGTTCACAAGCTCAACACTTTCCCGCTAAATTTGAATCTGTGTTGCCCCCCTTCCCTCACCCCCATAATAAAAGTTGTGAATTCTGAATCTGAATCTCTCTGGACAACACAAATCAGTTCGGCTGTGGAGTCATAGTTGATTAATGCTGCAGTCTGAATTCCTTGATAACAGCAAAGCTGTACATGACTTTGAATATCAATCACTGTCCACTGCAAAGCTTGGCAGCACTTAACCACAATTCTAAAATAATTATCTGTAATACAGTAAATTTGAAATGAGCAATCAAAAACACGTTTCACATGGGGAGGGTAGGTCTACTCAAGTTCCTAACTTTGTCAATGTCATGTACATTCAGAGGGAGAGTCTGGTTCTGAATCTTCTATACAGTACTCCTAACAGCTTCCTAACTTTAGCATCTACATGAGGAGACTATGACAGGTCGGATGAAATTATAACACCCATTAGCAAGTATTTGAAGTGTGGGACTACATAAGTCCAGGGGCATACTGTTAATTACAAAGTAAAGGAGTATCTTTTTCTTGTGATGTGCATGGCCTTGCACTTTGCTGAGATTGAAAGTGAGACAGACGGTATTAGCCCACTCCAAAATGAGGTCTTAGACTAGCTATATCAGCTGAGCCTCAGCCATGGTCCCTCATGACTTTATGAAGTAACATACGTATCATTGGCAAACACGTTTAGCAGGCTTCTATCAGACAGTGCAAGTTGAGAAATGTCATCAAGAACAGTAGAGGACCCTGGGGAATTTCAGAATGAACATGGATGGACTGTGATGTCACACCATTTACTACAACATGATGGCATAACTGTGTATCTAGGTAATAATATTAGGGTGAAAGCCACAAATGCTAAGAAGCAGCCTATGAGAAACATTTCTTCAGATCAAAGAAAAATGATCAGACCTCCAGTCCTGAGTCAAGAGCCAGAAGCCATTCATGTATCAAAGCACTCACCGTAGATTTTCCTGTCTGGAAGCCCCATTGATTGCAGTAGAGAGGACAGTATTCTGCCAAGTACTTGGATATAATTATATTGATGTATGTTTTGCTGACGATAATAGGAGCGAAATTGGACAATAGTTGGCACAGTCATTACGGCTTCCAGATTTATGGATAGCAACTACAAAAGAGACTTTCCAGGGTGAAGGAAAACAGCCAGTGCTGATAGATTGATTGAATGGTGCAGCTAAGAAGGGAGCAATGCTATGAGCAATAAGCTGAAATTCCATCAGGGCCATTGGCTTTAGAGGTATCAAGCTGCTGTATCAAGGAAATAATGTCATCTTCAGTACAGAACATATATGACTGTCAGTTACATGACCACAAAACTGCCAGCCACATGACTACATATATACAGTCGAACCTCAGTTATCCAGACATCTTTGTCCAAGTTTTTTTTCCAAGCTGCCGGATAAGTGAAATAGTATTATAGTGTTGTGGTTATGTTGATTGTTTAGTACTAACAGTTTAGAAAAGTAAAGTGTAGCTTGTTGTTATGCAGTTGCTAATTATGTGCCTGTGCAAAATAATGTCAAGATCCATTACAGATGCATGTTTTAATCACTATTTCCTAATCTGGATAAACTACCCCCCCCCCCCTCCAAATAAAGGAGGTATGGATAACCGAGGTTACACTGTATAGTGTAAGCCCCCGATAATCAACCATACTTTGCCCCTCACACCATATCTCCCTCACCGATGGTCATCAAAGTCTCAAACAACAACCATAGGAAAGATAATTTCATCCTAGAAATTTTGCTATGCTGAATCTACTACGACAACTAAAAAATCATTGATCGACCACCGACACCTATTTTTGACCACCTGTTGAAAATCATAAAATCAATCATCGTCCGTTCCATTCTTTCTTCTCCACTACATGTTAGGGCCCTTAAAAGATACTTTTATACTATAAAATACATCATCATAACAAATTTTATAAAAAATGAACGAAGCATTTCTACCATAAACTGCAACGGTGGAATGGAACTGCTGCAGAAGCTCTCCTTTTCGTTGGATTCTGGTGATAGTTTTTGGATACAATCTTCATTGGTCTGTGTTTCATATTCCTACAGAATCCAGTCAAAATCTATCCTTAGATCCCGTTGCTATGTGGTTGCTATGTGGATTAAATCAGCAAGTGTGCACTAATTCTGTAGGAGTGCACTAATTTTTGCTCAAAGTGTGCACACTATCTATCTTCTGAATCGGGTGTATCTGAATGGAGAGATACTCCCAAGCACGAGGGATATAAGTATTTTGAGTCCAAAGATCAAGGAAGGCGAGCGAAACACCAGCTCGCTCAGAAAAGCTTGTTGGGTTTGAAACGTGGAATTTTAATACTATTAGTTGACCACGTTGCACATTTATAATGACCACATTCCACGTTTCAAACCCAAAAAGCTTTTCAGAGAGTAGCCAGCATAAAAGGCAGAATTTCCAAGCTGTTTTACAGCGCTGGCTGGCATTCTGCATGTACAGTTTGCTCCGCTAGGTCATGTGGACTATTCTTTCTGCCATTTCACAACTCAAGAAAGAAGTGGAGACACAGCAATTAGCTAGCTAATAGCAAACCAAACAATACTGATGTTTGTAACTATGGACTACAGTAGCTATGCACATGCGCAACTGGATCTAATATAGATAAAGCATGCGCACTCGGTTTCTGGTTGATTTAGTGCACCATCCCTTGGGCCTGCAGCCCTCAGGCTACGGTGCACTAAATCAACCAGAAACCTTGCGCCCATGCTTTATCTATTACATACAGTCCTCGCTAAACAAACACCAAATTCGACTTTAAGTCGATAGCTTTCGTACCTTTTAAGCGATCTTCCAGAGCCATGGCGATAGGTAACGTGAGTTAGTAACTTACTTTCATACTGTAGTTGTTGTTAAAGTCCTGTTTTCTCTCTAGAGCTTGTAAGTTTTTCCCATATATTTTTCAATGCAGCCATTTTCTTAGATTCCGTTTACGTTTGTTTACTACCGTAGACTTTCCGTATACTAAGTAGTCGATAATAGGTGCTGCTACGGTCGATAATAGGTGCTGGTTGATAATCGGCGGCTTATGCTATATCAGACTGCCAGTCACATGACAACAAAGCCCAACATATATAGCTATCAGACTGCCAGCCACATGACTACAAAGCTCAATGTATGTATCAGACTGCCAGTCACATGATCACAACACCCAACATACCTATATCAGACTGCCCCATTGCCAGCCACACAACTACAAAGCCCAACCTACAGTCACATGACCACAAAGCCCAACAATATATCAGACAGCCAGTATCAGAAGTGCCTCACATCACTACAAAGGCCATGGCATGCCAGGGTATGAGAAGCACCTTCTCCCTACTATAGCAACTAACTTTATAGTTAGCTAGTAGTAAGTACCTAATTAGCTATTCTGCTTACATAAAAACAGCTCAGTCCTTCTTACCTGTTGATGCCTACTTCGCATCACGTGCACCTTGCCTATAATTAAATAATGCGCATAATTATTAACTTACGCATTTATATCCACATAATAATTATGTTGCATGGTTATTTGCGCGATTTTATGAACGTGAATCCGCAGAAAAAGTGGCCAGAATGACACGCAATCCACACTATTAGGCATGTCTTCGCGGTCATTTTGACGTGATTTATCAAGATAATCTGTGTAAGCACACAGAATAGTTTACAC
The DNA here is from genome assembly GCA_963924555.1 of Crambe crambe. Classification (NCBI taxonomy): domain Eukaryota; kingdom Metazoa; phylum Porifera; class Demospongiae; order Poecilosclerida; family Crambeidae; genus Crambe; species Crambe crambe. Next base: position 1,737,449 of record OZ004581.1, read on the forward strand.
GAGAATTAGCTACCCCACAGATCATCTAGCTGATAATTATAACAAATAAGGGAAAAAGCATTTTGTGAAATGAAAAAAGATGTAGGGATGACCACTGCTCAAAAGAGTAAGGAAATAAGAAGGATGGAAATGGGATCAATCTTTGTTCTGTATATCCAGCCAACAATCCCTACATGTACGTACATTACTACACTATAATCTGAAGTTACCCGACGTATATGTAGGGATTGTTGGCTGGATATACAGAACAAAGATTGATCCCATTTCCATCCTTATTATTTCCTTACTTTTTTGAGCAGTGGTCATCCCTACATCTTTTTTCATTTCATGAAATGCTTTTTCCCTTACTTGTTCCTGGTCTTTTTTCCTCTCTTTTATGGTTTTGGCTATGTATAGAGTTCATTCTTCTGTGTATGCAGGGACAGATGAAAGAAGAGTAGTTCTCCAATAGCATACGAGTCAAGGTGTTGTGTCATTGTTGAGCTATACTTGGAGGTCGAAGATGCTGAAATAGAGTCTACCGTGGTGAATCTAAATCCCCGAGTCGATACAGTAGTCTATCGTCATTATCTAGAGCATAGATAATCTATACTAAGCTAGTTAGCTAGTTAGCTAGCTAGAGATAGCTGAGTAATATTATAATTTCGAATAATTGGATATTCAATTACATGCGCATGCGTATTATAGAAAAGATGGCTTCCTAATTGAATTAGTCAAGTGCTGTGCTCCGTAGTATCTCCTTTTTCATCGAGTCTTTCGAGGATCAATGAGTAGAAAAGATCGTAGTTGGTAGAATTTGGAGTGGATTTATCCAGAAATCATAGCTGTAGCTTGAGTGGTTCGAGAGATATGGTTGTCTAAGAATAATAATAATAGAGAAGAAGAAGAATTCGGTGGGTGTGATTCTAATTGGGGTCCCATCTTTCAACCACATCACTGAGGGGGTGGAGTAAGGGGTGGAGTCATCACCAACATGGCCAATTTCAAATAAGAGTAAGACTGTGTCGTCTGTTTGGTAACCTGTTCGATTATCAGCAGGAACTCCATTGCTAGAATGTGTGATGGCAGGATCATTGCAGCGATTTACCTGCTTGCCGTATTTCTGAAATGGTAAGCTCCCTGGTCCTGAAACTTGGTCTGCACATTGTAGTTGGCTCTAGTAGGCTGGATAATCATTCACAGTAGCTTTTGTTAGGTCTAAGTGGGGGAACTAGAATTTCACTTTTGTATTAGTCTATAGGCGGCGCGTGCGGCCGTCCGAGTCATCCCTACATAGAGAGTGCTACCGCACTCTCTGATGACAGGCTCTGAGAAACCCACTGGTGAGCGAGATTATTATGACATAGAAGTAACTGATTTTAGTTAGTCATTATTATAAAAAATTTTTTTCTGTACTAGCTATGATCCTTGAACTAAACTCTAACTGTCAAAGTTTTAGAAATTAGACTAAAGTAGAAAGGCTTCAAATATAGCACTAATTCAGAGAATTCGAAACATGTTCCATGAGAGAAAAAAACAACAAACAAAAAAAATGATTCATAAAATCAACATTTCATCTAGTTTGTTTATAAATCAGCATACTGATTTACTGATTGTAGTTATCACATTAATATCATTGGAACACTATCTAGAGGCTGGTTTTTGCTGTTTGTTTTGACTATACTATACAAAGTCAGAGCACCATAGCTAGAGTCTAAGCCAATGCACACGTGCACAATTATGCCATGACAATTCAAAGTGTGTGCAAGATAAGGCACAATGCCAACTTAATACGCATCAGCCCATAATAATATCTACACGACCAATCTACAAGATTGCAAAGCAAGATAGCAGAGGCACCAATAATAACCTCACTGGTATACACCACTACTACTCCTTGAATGGGTATGTGAAACCACTGGACCAACCATAGCTATTCATAATTACTCATGCATGACAATGTAGCTAACCAGAAATCTCTATTCCATGTTATCAGCTCATTGAATCCATGACCTATCTACAAGATTGCAAAGCCAAGATTGCAAAGGCACCAATAATAACCCTACCACTAACCACTATATTATAGTCTGGTGTTTCTGGTTGATCAGAAGCAAGGTACTTTTTGAGAACCTCTATGCAAGACAAAGAAACTCATGTTTCCATGGGGTAAATCTTACAAGATCTGCTCATAATTAAACTGAGATCTGATAACTACTCACTAAATCAGGATACTTTTTACGTTGGCAAAGAATTGTAAGTTTTGGTTTAATTTCCCGTTCTAGTTAGACCAATATGAAGGTAACCTTATAAAACATGTAGAGAAGTTATTAGTTCTACTTTTTTTATTGCTATTGTTTGTTTTTTGTTTTGTTTCTTTAAGTGGTTCCTTTTCTTAGCATTAGCTATTAGCCAAATTATCATTCATCTCACCTTCAAAGATGATAAGTATTTTCAGTAGTTACCACACAAAGGCAACTCTGCCCCAAAATGATATCAAAAGGATGCAATCTGTACACAATCATAATTATTAAGCAGACTGAGCACTTAAAAGCCCATCAAAATAATTTCAGCAGCAAGGAAAGTACACTCCAAACTGCCCCAGGAGTAGGTAGCTATTTGCTTTTTTCCTCCCTGTTATGCTATGCTCTAATACCAGAACCCCTTATGCTCAACAAATATAAGCAAATTATGCTATGCTATGATCTAATGCCTGCCCTATTAGCTATGCTCAACAAAAAGCCAAGGAATATGTGATGGCTATAATATCTAATGATTAAAATTGATACAACATTCCACCTACTCTTGCACAGCACTCGGTAGCTACCTAGCTATGATTGTCAGTGCCTGGTCTTGGAATATAGGACAGGTTTGACTTCAAGGGGCTGGCTTTACACATAATAGTTAGTAGCTCACCTTAGAACAGACAATAATATATAAGATGGAGGTATCTCTGCAGCCTGGCCTGGGTAATGTCACTGTTAGGATCTATAAATAAACATACATTAGACCCTAACTAGTACAGTTTTCAGTACAGATGTAGCTGCCACACTGATAGCTACGTATTATTGTACACGGGACTTTAGATTTTTACCCACTAAATCTTGTGGCATTTTCCTATTTTGTGATTTGGAGTATGCACTCAAAATCCTGCTGCAGACTGATTCAGCTGATGGGAATTAGTCTCTTTTATATGCGTATGCGCAATAGCGACGCGCTCGCGCCGCGCCGCGCGCCGCGAGCGACTACTCCCATTTTTATCCGGCCGGCTGATGAATATTCATTGCCGGCATGTCGGTGTTCGTTCCGGGCAGCGCGATGGTTCCCCCGGAACTAATAACGAGCTAGCGAAAAAGGTCCGGTGTAGGAGCGATATGGGGGCCCCCCGTGATATGGGGCCCCCGGCCGTATATCACTAGTGAAATGGGGCCCCCAGGGGGGCCTCAAAGCGCTAGTATTTTGGGGCTCCCCCAGTGAAATGGGGCCCACGCACGCGTGCTGGCAATCAGCAGCTGGGAATAGCAGCTAGCTATGTCAGTATTCCTACACAGCCATCAAAAGAGTACTTGACAGGTGGAGTGTATCCTGATGGCTATGACAAGCAGTCTAAGAATGAGGAGGAGGAAGATCCACAAAACTGCAGCATATAAAAATTGCTATAGGCGCTAGGCTGATGTGTTGATTTGGTGGGCAGAGCTTCTTGGAGTTAGCCCCTAGAAACACTAGGTTCATGCGTGCCTGCCCTGTTCATCTAGGCATGCATAGCTAGCTGCCATGAGTTTCAGGGGGCTAACCATGTGAGGTAGGCGCCATTGACTTGGGCTAGCTGGTATGCATTGCATACAAGAGGCAAAGATACATAGTTTCTATATAGATTCCTCATAGCTATAGCTACAGCATTCTAATGGTGTGTTAGAGTCAGTTGGAGTATTATAACCACGATCGAGTGTGAATTTTCTGACTTGCTTCATAGACTCTGTGACGTTGACCATACAGACTGAGATACTTTTCTAGTGTTATGTGACACAGCTTACTGAGTAGAAAATAGGGAACCTCACCTAGCTAGATAGCTATTTTGTGGTAGTGGACCAAGATGACATTTTCTCATCTAGCACGTGATATATAGCTAGAGTTTTACCACGCTTCTTCCATGCTTCTTCCAAGGTGATTTTTTTGATAAAGAGTTTGGTGCTACAGAACTAAAGCATAGTGAAACATGTTGCCAGACTAACACCACGTGCTGGTGAAGCTGGAAATAAAATAAAGTGAAGTGAAGTATGTACAAAGGTTGTAACTTAGAGAACTATAGTATAAAAATAAAAATTTGTAGTGACTGTAGTAGGTTAAATGGCATGTTGAGCAAGGACAGCATATATGATATGTACATAGCCTGGCTTGATTAAAGTTGTTCATGAAATGTGCCATGAAAACTGTAAAAGTTGAATGACTTTTCAAGATTCACTTGAGGCATTGAGTTCCACAGCCATGATATTCTGCTGAAATAGAAGTGGCGGCCCACGATGGTGCGATTAAACTTGTACTCCAGTTTGTTGTTCAATGCTTCCCTAGTTGCATTTGTAGAGAAGCAGATGTAGTCTGAGATGTCTAGCTAGACTGGAGAAAACTACCAATCTCTCTCTCGCATCCATGCAGTAACAATTCTTCAGCCTTGAGGATTTCATTATTCACTGAGGGGGGACAGTGAATTATGGACATTATTCACTGGTGAAAATTGTCCACTGGGACAAATCTTGGGAGGACAATATTCAGACACCATAAGCTTTTATTTTGTTAGGAAGCTTGGAAAACTGAGGGAGCCCCATATCACTGACAGCTTTTATTTTGCTAGGAAGCTTGGAAAATTGAGAGAGCCCCATATCACTGACTGGTCCCTATAGCTTATTTTGCTAGGAAGCTTGGAAAATTGGGGGAGCCCCATATCACTGACTGGTCCCTATAGCTTATTTTGCTAGGAAGCTTGGAAAATTGAGGGAGCCCCATATCACTGACTGGTCCCTAGCAAAAGCTTTTATTTTGCTAGGAAGCTTGGAAAATTGAGGGGGCCCCATATCACTGACTGGTCCCTATAGCAAACACTTTTATTTTGCTAGGAAGCTTGGAAAATTGAGGGAGCCCCATATCACTGACTGGTCCCTATAGCAAAAGCTTTTATTTTGCTAGGAAGCTTGGAAAATTGAGGGAGCCCCATATCACTGACTGTCCCTATAGCTTTTATTTTGCTAGGAAAATTGAGGGAGCCCCATATCACTGATGGTCCCTATAGCAAAAGCTTTTATTTTGAAAATTGAGGGGGCCCCATATCACTGACTGGTCCCCATAGCAAAAGCTTTTATTTTGCTAGGAAGCTTGGAAAATTGAGGGAGCCCCATATCACTGACTGTCCCTATAGCTTTTATTTTGCTAGGAAAATTGAGGGAGCCCTATATCACTGATGGTCCCTATAGCAACTTTTATTTTGAAAATTGAGGGGGCCCCATATCACTGACTGGTCCCTATAGCAAAAGCTTTTATTTTGCTAGGAAGCTTGGAAAATTGAGGGAGCCCCATATCACTGACTGGTCCCTATAGCATGCAAAAGCTTTTATTTTGCTAGGAAGCTTGGAAAATTGAGGGGGCCCCATATCACTGACTGGTCCCTATAGCCCTAGGAATATGGGGACTACGGGGTCCCCATAACCCTAGTTGTATGGGGCCCCCCAGCCCTAAATCTCTAGTGATTTGGGGATGGGGGGCCCCAAAACCAGGGGGGCCCCATTTCACTACTACACCGGTTCATATCATACGGATAATAGCGGTTGTGTTCCGCCTAGCAGGTTTGCAGATCTGAATGCAAAGTTGACCTTAGCCCTTTGTATACTGAGAACATTACTAGTTAGCTAGCTATATACCGGTAGCTAGTTGTTCTTACAAACCTAGCCATTCCACATCAGAATTGTTTAACTGTTCATCAGTGTAATTAATTACAGGTAATCTTTCAATGAAATAAATGACTGATTTTGTATTCTACAATTACAATGCACTGGAATATCACCTTCCGATTTCAAACTATCAGCTCTGCTATGCTCTTTCTCAGGGAAGGGTGTTAGTTTCCTAGATGAGAAGCATCTGTAAAGATGTTGTCTCATTGCAGCCTGATAAAAATTGTACACATCAGGATCTTTTCCATATGCTTCTGCTGTGGTGAAAGCAATGGCAAATAGCTAGTCCACAATCATAGCCACGCACCTACAATAGGAACATAGCTAATATGCAATTAACATACTTGTTTTGAAACATCCATAATTCTGACTTTAATTAAATCCTCTGGTGTGTAGAGAAGACAGGCAATTTGAACTTTTCCCAATGTAGGAACTGAGGAATACATGCTGTCAAATACTTTATAGTGGGATGACTGACTCCAATAGAAGATATAGTCAACCAATGATTATTGGAATTCACCCATCTGAACATGGAAACTCATATAGTCTGCCCAATGCTGCATCCTGAAGACTTTGGATGTGGGGAAATTGCTGCTTGCTTCATAAGTAGCTATCTGTGTGGCAATTGTATCAGTTATCCACCCAACAGGATCAAGAAGGCTTTGCTTGTCACACACAGTCAAGTCCAAATCAGGTATTCATTCGGCTTCAGTTTTCAGTTTGGAGGTATCACCAACAGTGAGATCAATATACATCCTGCATATGAAAATAATACAAGTGCTATAATAATGATGAAATTGAATTGCAGTTTTTCTATGCATCACTAAGATGTAGCTAACATAGCAGGAGTTTGCTAACAGCAAACCTAACATCTATAGTCTATCATGAACGTATGCATAGATCCTTCCCTACTGTCAATTGCTGCTGAAGTAGAACACCTTTCTAAGTTTTTTTTGGTGGTTATTTTTTTTGTATGTGTATACAAATAATTATTAGTTAGTGCATGGCACTGTCTATATCGAATTTACCCCCTTGATGGTACCGGCCTCAATAAAATTAATTATACTCCCTACTATAATATGCTGTTCTCAAAGTGCCTATTATGCTTTGAAATCTACCTAAAATACTCATTATTCCCATACACACTGTGACAAAATGAGACTCATTCACACTGTGATAAAACTCATTTTCTGTAGTGTAGTTACAATAGCTACATGTAGCATGATAGATGTTTCAAAACTAAGCAACACTGAATTCTCACCCTGTAAAGCTATAGGCCATATAACATTGTAGTTAATTTTTCGTTTGTTAATATTACAATTAAATTTGACACTAATTTGTACAGAGCCATTTGGTATAGCTACATGATATTCTACAGAAACTAGCTAGCTAAGTAGCTAAGTTATAAAAATAGGTAATGAATGAATGAATAAATCAAACTATTAATTTTAAGTTTGTGATTTATGACTGCACTGCATTGTACGTGTTCATTAGGTAGAATGTCACCTCTCTGCCTCTTCTTGTACATCCGACCCAGTATGTATGCCAATATGAATATCAGAAGGAGTATGATGCTCGCTGATAGCAGATACCACGTCCCACACCCGTACCTGTTAGGAGGCCACTTATGCACAGTATATGTAAGTGATAGGCAACATAATAAGATAAGTAATGATGTATGAAAATCCAAAGTATCCATATGCAAATCCTGTGATATGAAAGCATTGTCCAACTGGTTCGTTTGGGCCTGGTATGTTGGTTATGCAATTCTAGTATTAATCCTGTGATTGATCCTCTCATGGAATAAGGTGACTGAGCATAGACAAACTGTGTAGCTGCTGAATATAGGTAGAAGGTACTGAAGGCTCGTATAGCTAAGCTCTGGAAGCATCACCCACTTATAATCCAAAGGAGCGAAGTGAATATCTTGGACTGTAGTCATTTTTTTCAACTTCTAGAAGACAAGTTATATTTGTTCTAATATCGATGTCAAGTTTAACATGACCTACAACCTCCAGAGATAAATATCCAACTATGCTGATAAATGTCAAAAACAAGCCAATATTGAACTTTGTGAATAATGACACTCTTGCTATGAGACGATGCAGCAATAATTCATAGAGTGGAATTGTTAGGATAATGACTAAGTATATAGCCAAAGTTGTATACTGTTTCTCTTTGAAAACAATTTATAGTATGTTCCAAGGAGCAATCATATATATTTTCCCATCTGAAGTTCAAATTTCTAAGGTGATATCTCATGCCTGTTGCCACTGATTGTACTGTATTGATGAAGCCAACAAAGAGAATAGCAGTAAGAAAATGTAGAAGCATATGCCAGAAAGTCTTCACATCCTCGACCTTTTTTCTGTAGTGAATGGGCCACCAAATTTATGTTTGGCAAAGTCAATTCTTGAGTAATGCTTGTCATCACAGTAAGTAAAAGCACTCCTCTGACGAGGATACTTATTCTTCCAGGCAAAATGCATAACTTTGTATATCAGCTTAAGTGGATTCTCTGTTACTGGCTCTTTAATGAGCCAGTGGTTGAAGTTATAGTCAAGGCACAGTACTAGGCTCAGACAGGCTGGGAACAGTAGTTTGGCCAATGCAATATATTTAGAACATATACATTTCAAAGATAACACTACAATTGCATAGCCAACATACCAGGCCCAAACAAACCAGTTGGACAATGCTTTCATATCACCAGAGGAAGCATCAGGAAGCTGATCAACACCAAACTGTGTGATATTGACAATTAGTCCTTCTGAACTAATGAATAAGATCACAAACATAGTAATATACAAGGTTTCTTTGATTGTTGCAATGTGTGGATAATTATCGGGTATTCCAGAAACCACGCATATTCCAATTGTAGTTAACCATGCAATCAGAAAGCTTTGTTGTATCATCTTGTATCTCCCCCAGTAGGTATCAGCTATCCACCCTAATACTGGGCAGAGCAGAGCTATCAAAAGTAGTATACCACCTCTGAAGGTGTATTGGTAGATTTTATTGTTTGTGATGAGGACCTCGAGGCCATCAGTGTAGAATACAGAGCTGATGCAAAAGTTGAGTACAAACCATGCTGTTACAATCCAAATAAGCACTATGATCATCCCTTTATTTCGACACAGCATGAATTTGCTAGTGCTAGGAGATATCATGGCCCTTCTTGTGCTTTGGTATGAAGATAGAACTCTCCTCCACTCTGTATAATAGTTGCAAAAATGAAGATTTTCATGAAAGCTAGCTTCTCTTAATACATACGTAGTTAGTCGTGCAGTTGTCCAACTTAAAAAAAAACTCTCTAGTCACTATCAACAGATTTACATGAATGCACTATTAGCTAATTATGGTGAAAACCATGAATACGTTATTATTTTAAACAATGATGTCTCAGTACAATACTGTACAGTCAAGGGAGTTTCTCTAGGGTGACATAATTATGGTACACAAGCAATACAATTTAAGGATCCGCATAGTAAACACTTTCAGGTAACAGTGATGGTGTCATAGCTATACACTGTAAAAATGAAGTGTTTACTGCACACCATTTTGTCCCAATGCGCGCACACACACACACACACACACACACACACACACACACACACACACACACACACACACACACACACACACACACACACACACACACACACACACACACACACACACACACACACACAGTTTTGTTTTTAGTATGTGCAGTATTGGGTGCAGCACACACTTTCATTTTTAGAGTGTATGCCCAATATTATTATTGAGCTTTGTTACTGCATGTAGTAGTAAAAAATTTCAATCTTGTGGATCTCACTGAAGAATTAAGATCCACAAGATTGATTAAATTCCATTGATACTTACTAGCTACTTCTGTCAGTAAATTACGACTCCAAAGATGATCACAGGTCTATTCCCAGTGTAAGACTCCACCTCCTCATAGAGGGCAGATTCCAATGCTAATGGGACTTGGAGATCGAGAGAGGGAGGAAAGGAGGGGGGAAGGGAGGGAGGGAGAGAGAGATGGAGGAAGAGAGAAGGAAAGGGAAGTGGAAAGGGGATGGGGAAGAAGAGAATAAGAATTGAGTACCATCATTCGCATATTATAACTGCGGTGAATCTTGACAATGTGTGGTGTGTGGTTCCAGAAGTATGCCTTCAAAGAAAAGCTACACTATATTCTGGCCTTTTAATATTTATCCCCTACATGATACAGATTATCAATAATGTTTACAAAGTTTAAAGTTCAATCTGATAACAATGATGGATATTTTTCACTAGAGGTTTACAGGCCATATGAGGCTTTATATCAATTTGATAAATATGTGACTTGTTTGCTTCAGGTTAAAACAGGATCACAGCATGCTTCCTTTGGATTATAGGGCATTGCAGTTCATTTATGCTCAATTGCCTTACTCGGGGATTTGCATATCAATTCTATGAACTTTTTATTTGTTCGTTACCTGTTACACATACAGTGGACAAGTGGCCTTCTGACAGGTACTGGTATGGGACATGGTATCTCTATCAGCCAGTATTGTGTTTCTTCTTATGTTTGTATTCTGACTTGAAGAAGCAGAGCAGTGACATCCTACCTAATGAACATGAACACACAGGAAAGGTGATTCCAATTGATCTGGAAATTTGGACATCCTTAACACAATCACTGTGGCTGATCAATAGTCAACTCACTCCTGGAGAGTTTTCCCATGCCCTTCTATCCCTGCAATGTGATCTGTGGGACAAGAGAAAGCAGAGAAGGCTGAACACAGAAAATTGTCCCTCAGTCCACATTGAAGCATTTGATTCACTAGACTGCTGATTCCTTTAAGTTTAGCCTGAGAGATTGACAGAAGCTCGTCTCAGATGGGAATCTGAGGGGAAGATCATAGACTTCAAGCAGACTGAGGGTGGATTAGAAATGGTGAGGTTGGAAGCCATCAATGGACCGCTGAGCAAGGTTAGAGTAATAGATGCAACAGTCTCAGACAGAAGAGACTAGTCAGTCACTAATTCAGCTGGCCAGACAGACAACTGATGAAGTACAAGAAACATCACAGACTGTACAAGGAACAAGAGTAACATAGCTAGTAATATGACAACATGCTGGTTCAATCCATGTAATCATGTTCTGAAAGTCCAGGTGCTAACAAATCAAACATCAGAAGATTCAAATTCGTATAGAAATACCCCAACCATTACTCATAAGCTTTAGATAATTTCATGTTTTAGGAATAGCTAATTTTGAAAACTTGAATGTGGAAAAGTACTTTAGGGAATAGCTAGTAAAACTGATTACCTTTCTTTGTTCTATAGAATAAGTACTGTCTTATGAATGGAAGCTCCCAGACACTGCAGACACTCAAGGCAGTGGCCCCACCCATTGCTATCTTGGTCAAGGCCATGACTGAGGCAGAGGAGAGTATCACGTGAGGGCATTATGACCCAATAGACATGTAGAAGACACTATAAAGAAACTAACCTTATTTTTTATGAATCTTTCCCTATCACCCTCCTGTATGACCTTCAGTCCAGAATACATTTCCCAGGAACAAGCCAAGGAGATCTATGATGATGTGACTCAACTGGAAGAAAGACATGGACATGTATCTAAAACTTAGCCATCCATTAAGGGAAATTCGTTATGGCTAGCTATTATACCACTGATATTCAGTCACAAAGCGAATTCATAATAATACATTCAATCCATAGTGAAGTTATAGTAGGACTTTCATATCTTCAAATGATGTTTCCCTTTGATCAGAAAGTAGATGGTTCCAATAAAGAAATGAATGATGACACCCTGTACACAGTAGAGTTAGAATCACATGATCTCGTAGCCATGAGGTGATGTTTTCATATTGTATATAGCTGCTCTGTTTCTGATCTACATGGAGACACTGATGGGTCAGATTGAGGACATCATCAAAGCAGAGAAGAGGAAGCAAGCATGGGTGCCTGTGGCTAGGCAACATGAGACCTGAGAGGTGAACTCTCTCATCACTATAATTATATTAGTTTTAAAGACACTCCATTAAATGATTTTTGTGTTGTAAGTACATGGTGAAAGTTGTCTGCAGGATAAGGTGGGTCTCACAGACAGTTCAGCAACAGAGCATCCGCAATGTTCAGCAATAGGGCATCCGGTTAAATAACAGGCATCCCGTAACAAGACAAAGTCAGCATTGAGGCGGAATATACATGTTTGGTGACCTTACCCAGGTAGGCATACGTAATTATTATAAATTATGTACTGCTTATGCAACACTCTTGGTGCGTGTAGCACAGTGATTTACCAAACCCTGTGGGGAGGGAAACAAACACATCATTCCATGGGCGTAGCCAGGGGTGGTTCAGGTGGTTTGGTCAAACCACCTTTTCAAAATGGAAGAAGTGGTACCATCTTCATCATCTACTCATCTTCATACTTTCCCTGCCTTCATATGCTGCATTGCAGCTCATTGTTTCGGTTATCAAAAGAGGGTTGTGATTATAGAAAAGTGGGCGTGGTCAGGCCAAATATTTTCCGCACTTACATGCAGATAATTTTAGAATCCCCTCTTTAATAACTCTGGCTACGGGCCACATTCTCTCTTGCAAAGTGAAGTAACCTATGGTTTCTTCTTGCTGCAACTTTAGCTTGACGAGGCTACTTCATGGATGACTGTTTTCAAATCTGGAACTGACCTAGCCTCCATCATCATGCAGAGCCAGAGCCAGCTCATTTGTAGTGGTACGGCCATGCATAGCTATCATCTGGAGGGGAAGCCCTTCAGTAAAATTTAATGTTATTTCTATCTGGGTATGATCTAGGCAATACCATCTGGCCATGTCATGGTAGAAGGTAACCTGTAGCTAACCAGAGTAGCTAGTGGTGCACTGCATGCAGCAGTGCCAGCAATTGCGCAAACATTCCACAGCGCAAAGTTTTAGTTGCTAATAAGTACTGGTACGTATAATTAGGTAGTAATTACATTCTAGGATCACCAAGTGTATATACAGAGACCCTCCCGATTTTTTCTCTGGGGTGGGGGGTCACACTCACCAGACTAATAGAGCTCACCTGAGTTATCATTGGATACTGTGGCAACATCAGTGAAGGATTGAGTCATGGAAGCTGAGGAGCCACGGATGACCACCATAGAGGTCGTGGGAGATCTTGGTAAAGGAGAGACATTGGGTACAGGAGGAGGGGAGGGTGTAGCCAGTGTAGCCAGCATAGAGGTGGCTCCCTTGGACTCATTTGGAGTTATCATCGGCGAAGAAGCAGCAGCATTGGGTATCAGAAGAGGGGTTGTCATAGATTGGGTAGTGACTATGGGAAGCCAGAAATCACAGTGTATCATACAAAATTAATGCCTTAATTAATTTAGCTATTGTAGCTATACCTACATTAAAAAGCTGATTTTTAATTTTTTCTTGGGGGAGAGTGAGGGGTGGGAACAGTTTTTTACATGATAGCTATATGTATACACATAGCTAATTATCCAGTGTTCCCACCTACCTGGTTGAAAATAGTTACCTATACCTGTAGTCTGATGGTACTCTTGATCAAGAATCTCAACGATGTCTTTATGTCTTATAATGTTCTGATGCAAATGATCGACCACTTTGTGGTAATTACGAGGGTTGAGCTCAACTCGATTCCTTATAGCAGTCACTAGCATTCCAGCCTTTTCAGTTTCTGTCAGATTTGACTTTGGGTTGGTAACCTCATCGTAAAGTTCTTGTGTAATGAATCCTTGTTGAAGGAGAAACTGTGCAATATATCTGTCAGACTTCAGAGCAATCTCCAACTGCTTCATGCAATTAACTACAGTAGAATACTCCTTGGAGTCTGTCATTTTTAAACTGTACTCCCACAAGCCAGAACTGCAATAGGCCTAATAAGAAAAATAAAGTGATGTTTTTTTATCTTGTGTTATCTCAACTTACATGTCAGTCTGATTATTTCTACAGCCAGTTGGTCGATGAATGATATTAGCTAGAGTTGTTAAATTTTAGAAACTCCAGAGAAAGTTTAACATCAACCGCTGAAGCTGTGCGAGAAAAAGTGGGTGGGGTCCCTGGGCCCACAAATTTCAAACTCGATTTCGTAAACTTAACTAGTCCTTAGCGAGAAAATCAAGAGCTCAATCGTGCTATTTAAGATGCTGCTATGAAGTTATTAAACCGACTCAAGCCTTCGCAAGATTACAAGCATTCAGTGCCACTCCCACATTTTCAACAAATCCGATATTCATGGATGGATACAGCTAACTAGCCTAGCTAGCTATATATAGTTTACCAAATCACATGACTAAAGTTTTAGTGAAGCTATTTAGCTAGCTACATGGGCAATCTTCTAAGCAACACCGAAATTGAGCAAGGCAGTTCAAGTGAGAGTAAAGCTCCTGCAGAAAGTGGTCGATCCTGTGGAGCTGCAGTTCGCCATGGACAATCGAGGTAAGGAAGTAGAAAAGCAAAGTAGCTGCTAGATTCCTTGTTTCTTATCAGACACTTTTCAGTGAGTGAGTGAGTCAGAGAGAGAGAGAGAGAGAGAGAGAGAGAGAGAGAGAGAGAGAGAGAGAGAGAGAGAGAGAGAGAGAGAGAGAGAGAGAGATCATTCAAAAATGACCATTTTTGTAGGTGTGGCTCCTAAGTTTATGTAATAATGATAAGAGATGAGGAATCAGGCCTAGTAATTGTTGACACAGGTAATTTTTTCTTAGCATTGATGCCACATTGAAGAAGGGGCAGTTGGATTTTTCTGACTCAGAAAGGGCAATAGCTTCATTCAATAGTCAGCGTGAAGCTCTAATTGATGGCATTCGTCATAACTTACTCACTGTGACCGTCGAGTTATATGCGCAGGGAATTATTCCTAAAGAAACTTACGAAAAAGCCTTGAACGAGATGCATACTTCAACTATCAGGACAATGGAAGTACTGGATGCTGTAGAGTCAAAGATTAGAATACAACCATCAGTCTTTACCAACTTTATTCATATCCTGGAGTCTGAGCCTTTCTTGTGTACATTATCTGATTTGTTGGTCAAAAGCTATTGTAAGTGATAAAAATTATTGTTATACATAATGTATACTCCTCTCTCTGTTTACAGGTACTGTACCTGTTAAGCCTATTGGTTGTCCAGCTTCTTCTCCAGCCATCTCTCGCTATTCTGAGTACCTCAAGGGAGTGTATGAAAGGTGTTTGGTTTCCAGTGATGGCAAGTTCCCTCCCACTCCTAGTAGGAAGTACATAAACCTTGCATTAGTACGCCATAGGGCACGTGACTTATATTATGTAATAGAGCATACCTTGCACGGCAATCTTGAAAAGATTTTGAAAACCAAAGAGCAGATCAGCATTGAAGATATCTTCAAGCCTACTAAGCAGTTATCATTAGTTCTTATTGAAGGTCCTCCTGGAGTAGGAAAGAGTACTTTAGCCTGGGAACTTTGTAGGAGGTGGGATGTGATTCCATCCATGAAGCAGTACTGCTTAGTAGTGCTTCTTCGGTTAAGAGAAAAGGATATACAGCAAATCCAACATGCTCATGATCTATTTCCTCATCTAGACAGTGATCTGCAGCAGAGTGTAACCAATTAAGGAAGTAGTCAGCACTGAAGGTAAGGGAGTTTTGTTCATTCTTGATGGATTTGATGAGCTCCCTAGCTCTTTACGGCATAGTGGACTCATGATCGATCTCATCACAGGACATGCTCTACCAAAGTCTGCAGTGATAGTAACTAGTAGGCCTTCAGCCACTACTGACCTTCTTAGAAGCTGTAGTCCTCAAGTACAAAGGCATATAGAGATCCTAGGCTTCACTCAAGAATGTGTCAAGGAGTATGCCTCTAGTGTCTTTTCATCTGAGCCAAAACTGCTGGATGACTTCTTGACTTTCATATCAGCCTCTAGCAATCCTGCCATCAATAGCTTGATGTACATTCCTCTCAATGCAGCTATAATTGTGGAGCTGTACAGAAATAGCAGGAGGACAGGTACTCCTGTACCCAATACATTGACACAGTTGTACACTCAACTTTGCCTTACACTACTTCAACGACATTACAATAACCAGCATCCATTATCTGATGTGATCTTGAATCAATTTACAAATCTAAATAACAGTGACTATCATCACTTTTTAGAATTGTCTAAAATTGCATTTGAAGGGTTCATGAAAAGTGAGGTGATATTTTTTTCTGATAGTTTGCCGAGAGATTTGGTTCATTTTGGTTTCTTGGACACCACACTGTCTCTTCATTGTGGAGGTGGAGTCTCCCACAACTTCCTCCATTTTACTCTACAAGAATTTCTAACAGCATACTACATTTCCCAGCTTCCCCATCAGGATGGTCTAGAGGTGTTCCAACAGCATGCTACTGATAAGCGTTGGAATATGGTGTGGAGATTTTTAGCCGGTTTGACTGGTTTTGAGTATTATAAAGGTACTATTAATTGTGATGCCTTTGTAACCATCAAGGAAAATAAGCTTGAATTATCTAGTTTGCTAATTCAATGTGTGTATGAAGCATGTATCAAGCTTGACTATACGGGTCTTTTTGGAAGCAAGGAAATATCGGCAAAAGGTGTAGAAAATGCGATAGAGAAATGTGCATTAGGCTATTGCATTGCTGCTAGTGCTTCCACTGTGTCTTGGGATGTGAAGTTGTATGGATCATTGGATGGTTTTATATGGGGCCTGAACTCAAGACCATGTGAAGGCATCATAACCACAATAGAAATAATTGGTTACTCACAAGCCTGTGACTATATGAAGTTTCCACCAAATGTATTACAAGGTATTACTAGTCTTGATGTCACTTTATTCAATACTACTGATGCTTCAGTAAGCAATTTAATTGCATTGATTTCACAGATGAAAATTTTGAAAAATTTGAGCATAGATGGTGTACAACATGCTAAAGATTTGACCAAACTATTATTTCAGCTTTCCACAAGTAATGTGACTAGCCTGGACCTCAAAGGTTTGTTTGAATATAGAAACTTAAACCGTTCTGTCATTGATGCATTGGTTAAACTCATTGATGAATCTCATGGGAAACTTTTAGCTTTAAATATCATTGTGTTTCTTGAATTATCTTTAAATCTTTTTGCACCAGATGTTCCATTATCAGAATTAGTATTTAGTAATTCTTCATTGTGGCAATTGTGTATTACTAGTCATAATCGGCTTATTCCACTCACTCCACTCGAGACTAATACTTGTCTCACTCATGTAACTATCGAGTGTGAGTGGTTAGACTGGCATGCTAAGTCTATTGCATGTGTACTGCAAAAGAACACTACTCTTCAACACCTAATTTTGAAACCGTCTTCCGATTATCTTGAGGGAGCCATCCATTTCTGTATAACTGTGGCAAATGGACTCAAAATGAATCTGTATTTGCAGACAGTAGAATTACACGTCCCAAGTGGTATGAAACCACAGGACCACCCTGAATTCAATTCTGATTCTCGCATCATTTTGTGTGTACATGAGATTTAGTACCACGATTTTTATGAAGTCCAAAGTGTATACATAGCTATCACATGCACATTTACCACAACCAATTTTATACAGTTTTGTTTACTGTAGCTAGTTTTCTTATTTGGTCGTTTGTTTATAAATGATAGTTGTAGTAATTTGGCCTCGCTCATTAACAATTCCATTTATGTCACGTGGCTTTCCATGTACTGTCATGCTCATGCACTTCAACCAGGCATTCACATCTCTCAGACCAGTGGCTTCTCATGTCATTGAGTTTGAAGGTATAGGGATTCGATCCTTTGCCATCCAGAAGCCCCTAACTACAGTACTTGAACTTGAATATGTATTGTCCAGAGTAGCCATAGTGAAATCAATGTTAAATTTGGACATGCTTTTTTTCATAATCTGAATTTTCCTATCACTCAAGCATTGGTTCTGTTCTTATTCTTGTGCATGTTATTAGCTACTAGAATCAATGACGACATTATCATGGAGTTAAATTTTCATGGTTTCAACGGGTATGATTATATTTCTTCAAAACCAAGTAACACTAAGTTCTCACCCTGTAAAGTATAGCTATAGGCCATTATGATATTGTAGATTTTCCTTGTTATTGTTATTAAATTCAACACTAGGTCAATTAATGTTTGGCATAACTGTTGAACATGATCATAAATATTCTACAGAAACAGTTTAATTTTCTAAGTGATGAAAATAGGTAATGAATGAAATGAACACGCAGTAGTGTAGTTTATCACTCCACTGCATTGTACATTGTGTAACATGTGTAGTAATTGCTATAGCAAATAGCTATGTGTTCATTAGGTAGAATGTCACCTCTCTGCCTCTTCTTGTACATCCGACCCAGTATGCATGCCAATACGAATATCAGAAGGAGTATGACGCTTGCTGATAGCAGATGCCATGTCCCACACCCGTACCTGTTAGGAGGCCACTTATGCACAGTATAAGTGATAGGCAACATAATAAGATAAGTAATGATGTATGAAAATCCAAAGTATCCATATGCAAATCCTGTGATTAATCCTCTCATGGAATAAGGTGACTGAGCATAGATAAACTGTGTAGCTGCTGAATACAGGTAGAAGGTACTGAAGGCTCATAATATAAGCTCTGGAAGCATCACCCACTTGTAATCCAAAGGAAGTGAATATCTTGCACTGTAATTTTTTTTTTCAACTTCTAGAAGATAAGTTATATTTGTCCTAATATCGATGTCAAGTTTAACATGACCTACAACCGCCAGAGATAAATATCCAACTATGCTGATAAATGTCCAATATTGAACTTAGTGAATAACGACACTCTTGCTATGAAACGATGCAGCAATAATTCGTAGAGTGGAATTGTTAGGATAATGACTAAGTAGCCAAAGTTGTATACTGTTTCTCTTTGAAAACATTTATAGTATGTTCCAAGGAGCAATCAGATATATTTTCCCATCTGAAGTTCAAATTTCTAAGGTGATATCTCATGCCTGTTGCCACTGATTGTACTGTATTGATGAAGCAAACAAAGAGAATAGCAGTAAGAAAATGTAGAAGCATACGCCAGAAAGTCTTCACATCCTCCACCTTTTCTGTAGTTAACGGGCCACCAAATTTATGTTTGGCAAAATCAATTCTGGAGTAATGTTTGTCATCACAGTAAGTAAAAGCACTCCTCTGACGAGGATACTTATTCTTCCAGGCAAAATGCATAACTTTGTATATCAGCTTAAGTGGATTCTCTGTTACTGGCTCTTTGATGAGCCAGTGGTTGAAGTTATAGTCAAGGCACAGTACTAGACTCAAACAGGCTGGGAACAGTAGTTTAGCCAATGCAATATATTTAGAACATATACATTTCAAAGATAACACTACAATTGCATAGCCAACATACCAGGCCCAAACAAACCAGTTGGACAATGCTTTCATATCACCAGAGGAAGCATCAGGAAGCTGATCAACACCAAACTGTGTGATATTGACAATTAGTCCTTCTGTACTAATGAATAAGATCACAAACATAGTAATATACAAGGTTTCTTTGATTGTTGCAACGTGTGGAAGATTATCGGGTATTCCAGAAACCACGCATATTCCAATTGTAGTTAACCATGCAATCAGAAAGCTTTGTCGTATCATCTTGTATCTCCCCCTGTAGGTATCAGCTATCCACCCTAATACTGGGCAGAGCAGAGCTATCAAAAGTAGTATACCACCTCTGAAGGTGTATTGGTAGATTTTATTGTTTGTGATGAGGACCTCGAGGCCATCAGTGTAGAATACAGAGCTGATGCCAAAGTTGAGTACAAACCATGCTGTTACAATCCAAATAAACACTATGATCATCCCTTTATTTTATTTCGACACAGCATGAATTTGCAAGTGCTAGGAGATATCATGGCCCTTCTTGGTATGATAACAAGATAGAACTCTTTTCCACTCTCTATAATAGTTGCAAATATGAAGATTTTTATGAAAGCTAGCTTCTCTTACTACGCACATAGTTAGTCGTGCAGTTGTTCAACTAAAAAAACAACTCTCTAGTCACTATCAACAGATTTACATGAATGTACTATTAGCTATAATTATGGTGAAAACCATGAATACATTATTATTTTAAACCAGTATAATACTGTAGAGTCAAGGGAGTTTCTGTAGGGTGACATAATTATGGTACACAAGCAGTACAATGTAAGGATCCATGGTGCATAGCAAACACTTCCAGGTAACAGTGATGGTGTCATAGCTATACACTGTAAAAATGAAAGTGTTTACTGCACACCATTTTGTCCCAATGCACACACTGTTTTGTTTTTAGTGTGTGCAGTATTGGGTGCAGTGCACACTTTCATTTTTACAGTGTATGCTCAATATTATTATTATTGAGCTTTGTTACTGCATGTATATAGTAGTAAAAATTTTTGATCTCGTGGATCTCACTGAAGAAGATCCATGAGATCGAAATTTTGATAAATTTCTATAGATACTACTTCTGTCAGTAACAAAGCTCAATAACTTATTAAAGACTCCAAAGATGATCACAGGTCTATTCCTAGTGTAAGATTCCACCTCCTCATTGAAGGCAAATTCCAATGCTGATGGGAGAGAGGGAGGAAAGGAGGGGAGAGAGGGAGAGAGAGGGAAAGGGAAGTGGAAAGGGGGGTGGGGGGAATAAAAATTGAGTACAATCATTCGCACATCATAACTGCAGCGAATCTTGACAATGTGTGGTGTGTGGTTCCAGAAGTATGCCTTCAAAGAAAATATTATTCTGGCCTTTTAATGTTTGTCCCCTGCATGAATCAGTGCTACATCTCTTAATTGGGAGATTATCAATATTTACGAAGTTTAAAGTTCATTTATTTTAATCTGATAACAATGATGGATATTTTTCACTTGAGGTTACAGGCCATATGAGGCTTGATGTCAATTTGACAAATGTGACTTGTTTGCTTCAGGTTTAACGACAGGATCACATGCAGCATGCTTCCTTTGGATCATAGGGCATTGCAGTTTATTTATGCTCAACTGCTTCACTTGGATTTGCATATCAATTCTATGGACTTTTTATTTGTTATCTTATATCGTTACCTGTTACACATACAGTGGACAAGTGGCCTTCTGATAGGTATGGGTGTGGGACATAGTATCTCTATCAGCCAGTATTGTGGGTCTTCTTATGTTTGTATTCTGACTTGAAGAAGCAGAGCAATGACATCCTATCTAATGAACACGAACACAGGAAAGGTGATTCCAATTGATCTGGAAGTCAACTCACTCCTGGAGAGTTTTCTCAAGCCAGCCCTACAAGTAAGAAACCACAGCTATAGTCCCCCCCCCCCCATTGAGTACAATGTATGGTGTGTTGTTCCAGACGTATGCCTATGTAATCATGTTCTGAAAGTCCAGGTGCTAACAGATCAAACATCAGAAGATATAGAAATACCCCAACCATTACTCATAAGTTTTAGACAATTATTTTCATCAGATCATATAGCTAATTTTGAAAATACAAAGTAGCTACTTTTTAGGGAATAGTAAACTTGGTTACCTTTCTTTGTTCTGTAGAATAAGCACTGCCTTATGACTGGAAGCTCCCAGGCACTGCTGTGAGGGAATTTAAAAAGATCCGTTTATGGGAAATACACTCGAGGCAGTCCATTTGGCTCTGCCTCATGATCTAAATGAACAGCCTTTTGTGTATTTCCCATAAATCACTCTAATACTATAACATAATGTAAGGATAGGGGTCTTTTTGGTCCTGTATCCGTTACACCATGTCACTCACACTTGGGTAACTTCAAATATAGCTAGCTACCATTTTAGACTGCATGCAGTTGCATCAGGACTGGAATAATAATTATTGTGGTTCATATGGAAAATGTTACTTCCCTTCAATTTCAAATCATATTGAAAGTGCTATCATACAGCACAAGAACTTTTTTCTTTAAAACTTATCTACAGATAATAGCTAGTTTTCTTTCATTTCTTCCCACTTGATATCATGCCATGCTTCATGTGGAGTTTTCTTCCCTTGCTTACTTACCTCTTCCAATATGAAGACCCTTCAGGAGTAAGATTTGGAGGACCGGTAGTCTTTGAAGTGTTTGCATTCTTACTTTGTAGCAGTTTGCATTTTGAAGTTTCATCATGGTGTCCTTAATACGTAGTATATTTAGCATAAGTGATGCAGCTATAAGAAAGGGTTGCTGTATATTAAAAAAGCTTGCCAGCAAAGAAAAAAACCTGCAGCTTCAGAGTGCTGCTCTATAGACATCTACAAAGGGAGTTCAAGTTGTTAATGTGTGATACATGCAAAATGTGGTTTATTAATATTGAAAGGCAATCAATATTTCCTTGTGTGCTAAGAATCCTTATATTCCAGCATCAGTATTCTCCAGTCTGAGAGGACTCCATCATCATACAGTATATAATGTACAAGACACATATGTACATTACATTGTTGAGTCTATCATGAATCAGTATCAAACATACCCATTGCATGTTGTATAGTTACATTGGGGCTGGCTATATACCACTTGCCTTTGGGGTGCGAGTAAAACAGATATTTAAGCCATGGGCTCAAGGGGAAGATCATGACTTCAAGATAGATTTAAAGTGGTGAGGTTGGAGGCCATCAATGGACACAGAGCAAAGTATTATTAATATGGACAATATATAGTTAAATTATGTACAACTTTTCTATGCAAGATTAAAAACTATTGTGCAAAAACACAATAACAAAAACAACAAAAAATAACTAGCAACAATATTATGTAGAAATAAAACTTTACAACATTGACATTTAATGTGGCTAAATGTATATGAAAATCATGCTACGAAAATTAATTTTCTTTATCAACTAGCTATTATACTTCTGATAATAATAGCTAGCTAGTTTTTTGTTTCATTTAAAATGTCTATTCAGTTTATATGTCCTTTCCAGATTTTCTTTCACTTCTTCCCACTTGATGTCATGCCACTGTGGTGGAACTTCAGGTGGCTTTGCATTATATTTTATTCCTAATTCTTCTTTGTACTTGCATATAAACCACTTCCAATATAGAGACTCTTCAGAAGTAATATCTGGAGGAATGGACCAATTCGGGTATATTGACTGAAAGTCTTTGAAGGGGTGGTGTTCTTGGTTTGTAGCTGCATCTTTAAAAGTTGCATCACTAGCAACAAGTGCAGGACAAAAATCTGTTACCAATACATTGGTTTTAATCCAATGGTATCCTCCAAGGCATTCAGGACGATGAACTGCAATTTTGTGCTTTTGGTTATCACGAATATGATCAGGGATGAGCTGATCACATTGTTCTTTACAAAAAGGACATTGCTCTGTGCAACCAATCAATTTTCTCAAGAGCTCATGTGGCTTATTTTTCCAATTAACCATTTCACTCTTATATTTTATGGTGTCAAATGAAGCTTCCAATTTCATCTTTAAATCATTAAGACCACCACAAATATTTTTTTTAATGTTCTCGAGATTCAATTCCTGTAGATCATCATAACCTTCTAGTAATTCCTCAGCTTTAAGTGCAACTCCAAGTTCCTCTCTAATCTTTATATCACTACTAAAGGCTGATAACCACTTGTGAGCATCAGATTCATTCAAATCATCCACTTTAGCTTGCACAACTCCTATCAGTCTTGATACTTCCTTTTTAGCTGAATTTTGCAATCGTGTGTGTCCATTAAATGCAATCTCATCACAGAACTCCACTGTATACTTCTTTATATGATCTTCCAGACAATCTCTGATATTTGAAACATAGGCCATGTAACCCTCAAAATTATCCTCATCATGAAGATCAGTGAGAACCTTGGTTTTCAGGGCCATCTTGGAAGAGAAATGATGCGGAGATTTTCTCATTATATCAACCATTTCAGCACCAAGTGTGTTTCCAACTTGCACTTTTATAGGTTCTTCAAGATATGAACAAAAAGTGCTGGCAATAGCCTCTTCAGCTTCAATCTGGTTATACTGATTTTTAAATTTTATAAAGAGGGGAAATTTCAATTTCTTTTCCAAGTAGAATCGTGGATCATTTCGCTTCCTGAAAGATTCGGCCATTTTTTCAAATCTTGGAACAGCAAATCCACAAACTATTAAGTATATCTCTTTTCTGTACGCCCATGTGAGAGTGAGGTAATCTTTGAGATAAGCTGATTCTCTTACAATGGTTGCTTGCACCTTTTGAAGAAGTTCCTGGACAAATGCTGTGTTGAAGTCAGTGTCGTTCTGTGTTGTTTCTTTAAGATATTTTATTGCTGTGCTGAATACTTGTTCAGTAACCTTAATAACATCTTTTTGATAATTGTCCCCATTTGAAAAAAAATGTTGGTACCAACTATTATGGGTGTAATGTTTCTTCATTTCAGGTATAAATTTGTGGATATTTTCCCCCCAAGCCCTCAAGGATTTCTTTTTTTGCAATGTTGCAATAAATTCACCTTCATGGCCTTGTGCTCGTACAACCTCAATCATTTTTTCTTCTACTTCTGTTTCCACATCTCTAGAATCTCTTGGCACATAAGGAAGCTCCTTTATGAAATCAATCCAGATATAATCGAAAATTTGTTCAAGTTCTTCTTCTGTTTCTCGCCTCTTTTGCAAGATCTTTTTCATCTGGTCATCTGGAACTCTATCACAGTCTTCATTTTTAACGTTCAGTTGCTCTGGTTTCAGCTTTTCCTCTTGCAGGCTTTGATAAAGGTTTTCTTGTTCTTTCTTTATGCTTGCTATAAATTTAAGGACTTTTTTGGTAATCATGTCAGCGTATATGTCTTGTTTGTCTTGAAATTTTGTAATAACCTCTTTATTGTGGCCCAGTTGTGTACAGTGATGTTCAGCATGTGACTTCAATTTTGATGAAAGGTTTACCAATCTCTGTTCAAATTTCGCTTTCCATTGTACTAAAATATCACTTTGTTTGCCATTAAAAAATTGCTTCATCTTTGATTTAAGTGGTTTGATTTGCTCTAAAACATAAAAATGGAGTTCCTTATGTTTGCCTCTCACCAGGGCAGGAACTTTCTCTGGAGAAGCAGCACTGATTGCATTTTCAGCTTTTTGTTCCCACTTTAACATTGCTTCTGTAAATGTCCAATCCCACATGCTATATGCAGTTTCCAATGAGTTGTAAGCAGTGATCTCAAGAGTGTTCTTAAAGCTGAAAACAAATTTTTCTTTGAGCAGAGCCTGCCATAAGTCTTTAATTTTCACAGCAAAAGAGGAGAGAGAGAGATAGCCGCTATCTGAGTGACACCCTTTGCCTTTGCTACACAAGGACTCAATGAAGTGTTCTTTAGCATCTGTGCAGATTGACTATACCCCTTGTTAACAGGAGCCATTGGTGGATCACCTTTCCATAATCCAGGGAAGTGATGGACATCAGTCTGGTCATCAAATTTTATCACATCATTGAAGGACTTAAACTGTCCCTCGTGATTCTCTTCTCTTGCTGCATCAATTGTAATCTGATTCAATTTCTGTGAAAATTTGGCAAGCCCCACTTCACTGCTTAGGTTTGCCCCAGCATTTTGATGAACAAATCGGCAGCTTGGATGGAGTTTGACTTGAGTCATGCGAAGAAATGCATGAACTGATGTCTGCAGAATATTGTCCATATCTCCAGCAACCTCACCATAAATGTTGATTAGTGTCATATTGGCCAGTCCAATGACAAATGTGGCAAGTTCATTGTCATGCTTTTGTGTTTTAAGTGGATCAAGTTGGGGAGCACGCAAGCCTTCAGTGTCTACCACCAATATATATTTACAATTTGTTCTTTGTTGTAACTTCTCATCCAATGGAAGTAGTTGCATGAATGCTCCACGAGTACATCTACCAGCACTGACATTGAATTGAAGGCCAAATGTTGTGTTTAACATTGTAGACTTCCCTGTGCTTTGAAGTCCAAGGACTGACAGCACAAAAATATTAGGATCACTAAGCATTTCTACTGCTGAATGAAGCACAGCTGTGACCCACTTTAGAGGTACATGAGCAGCATCACCGTCCATCAGTTCCAAAGGGTAGCCATCAATGAAAAGCTCAGCAGCTGCTTTAGGAAGACGAGAAAGATTTTTTCCATAGTCACCTGACTCTAGAGCAGCTTCATACACTTGACCAAGTTCGCAGAAGAGGTGCTCTAGACCAAAAGAAGAATTAATGATGTTTTCTTGAAGGTCTTCTAATTCCTTCTTCAGCTTGGTTTTTATCTCACCTGCTTGAAGCTTGGATAACTCTTTACGTACAGATTGATACTGGTGCTGCATTTCCGATATGCTTACTCTTGAAAGATGGTTCAATTCCAGTTTCAAATATTGCAAGAAATAGTTCCTCAATATTTGATTGGATGATCCTTGAAGTTCAAGCAGAGAGTCTGTGAAAGATTGCATTATTGGTGTAAGAGAATTGACATATTTCAGTTGTTTGGCTCGGATTTCAACTTTTATTTCATTAATATCTGAATTATAATCATTCATTGTTTTGTTTCCCCTTTGAATGTGTCGATAGAGTTCCTTGTCATTAGCAGCCCAAGCTTTCCACAGGTCACTGCCTTGCAATGGAAGCATGGCATCCTTCAAGTTTGGTTCTTTATCTCTACAGCCAGTAACAATGCTCGTCAATTTATTAGCACGACTTAAACCTTGCCTGTAAAATCCACAGCTTTCATCTACAAGAATTCCTTCCTCTCTGATCCCACTTAAGTCTTCAATGGATTCCAATTTCTTCTCTCTCTCCAGATTTTTTCGAATTCTTTGACGAATAGAATCCTTTATTTCTGCTGCATTTTTTTTTGTTAGACTGATCATACATGTGTCAGAAATTGCTTTCTTCAATGACTCTGGTTTTTTTTTAACGTCATTTAGTATCGTAATAGCACCAGGATATGAATTAAACTCCTTCAAAATCTCAATGATCCGGCTGTCAAACTCTAAGTCCTTCTCAGTGAGAAGGATAAAGCACATGGAAGATATTTGGCTGAGGAATTTGCTCTGTCGAAGATGCTGCCTACCATCACCATGGAGGTTTAGAAAGGTAACAGCATCTGGGAATGCATCAGAAGCTTTTCCTGCTGGAAGATACCAACACATATCAACAAGTCCTTCTCCAAGCAAACAACCTTGCTGTCCACCGGGGCAGTTGTGATGGAAGTAGTGATCATAGTCACTAATGACCTCATTTAATATTTTGGACTTTGATGCACTACGCTCCTGATGTTTTCCAAAGCGCATGAATGATACAATTGGCATTTCATAACTGACTATTGAGTGTGTTCGCTGGACTACTTCACCATTTTTATTGATGCACTTCCACTCTTTTATAATGGAGCGCATGGCCCAAAGAGGAAGAGTAAAATGCTTGGTGAATGGATCTGGTAAGAGAAATGGAAGAGCTAGCTGACATTTAGCCAACCTAGAGAACAAATCTTGACGGAGAAAGTCATCTGAGCAAAGAATTAAGGCAAGGAGACTGTCAACTGGATGTATCCCATTAGAATTGAGACCTACATCAGACTCATTAGATATATCGGACACATCAGAATCATAATCACTGTCATTATGTTCACTATGATGACCATCTCCCATGTTATCTGCAGGCATCAGGTTAGACCTACAAAGTGAATCAAATGACATCAGCTTATGCAAAACAAGGTAGGGAAGTTGCTTTGGATCAGTTGGATGGGTCTCACTTAATGATAGTCTCAATGGTTCTGGTCTGATACACAGAGCATCTTGCATTTGTAGCCCCTTGGGATAATACTTGCAAAGCCCTAGTTTCTCAAGGAGAGCATGAGCTTTTGAGTTCTTTTGGAAAATCGAGGAGGCATCTGCAGTTATTGCTTTGCTTTGCTGTGGCTTTATCTTTAGAATACTTTCTAGAGAGTGATGCTCATTTTTCCTAGGTGATGGTGAAGGCTCCTCTAGATGAACTTGAACAGAGGATTTCATCAATGAATGCAGTTTTTGCTTCATTTCCTCCAATGAAGAAGAATCACAAAGGTATGCATTAAGAATTTCAAGAATCTTTGATTCAAGAGGTGGCTGGAGATCTGACATCATTTTAGAAATTTGCTGCAAAAACTCCTTCAATAGATCTTGTTGAGTTGGACCATAACTTACTGCTAAGTGGAATAGAAAGGCTTGAAGATGTAGAGGTTTCTTTTGCACATAATCATTAAAATGTTTTCTCTGCTCAGAAAAATGTTTTTGCAAAGACTCCAAGTCTTTCACTGAAATAAGCTTTAGTGTTATATCATCAAAACTGGCATCCTGATATGGACACACTAGGATGGCTATGAGAACATTATCATATTTCAGCCAATAGTGAACTTGGAGAATGTTAATTCCCTTTGAAACATCCCTGGAGAATATTTCAGGAACTGAACCTGACAATTCAGCACTTCTTGCATCTACCAACATTTTATTCAGGAAGGTATTGAAGCTTTCAAAGTCTGTGATGTCACTCTCTGGAAGAGAATGAGTAGCCATAGAACTTGACTTGTATAACCAATCAGAAACCTCCACCAAAGAAGGAAAAGCATGTGTGTCTAGTTGACTCAGCTCACCTTCTTCTAGTAGTTGTTGAAGAAGGACTTTCACATCTTCCTTATTGGAAGATGTCAACTTAGACTCCATCAATGACTCTATGAAGTCTTGCAATGAGGAATGTGATACATACTCACTAATCCAAAAAGTAGGATTTTCTGCTTTATCGAGAATATCTTTCTTCACCTTTAAAAGATACTTTAGATTGTCCTGGATTTGGCAAGGTGTCATATTTTGTACTTTCCACTCACTCACCTCTTTCAGTACAGTATGTGAGTCATAAGACAGAATGCTCAGTAAGTCTTGATTTGTCATTTTCTCAGAAATCCATGATTCAGGAGCTTTTTGGAGATTTTTATGCAGATCGATTTCAAGAAGCATTTGATAGTCTGTATCATTCAGTCCTACCTCAGCAAGGTGAGATAGCTCTGATTTTTCACCGATTTCCTATGAATTGATCATACATATGAACTTTTATGGTACAGAAAACTGGAGTGATTAAATTCAAAATAGCTAAGACTTATAATTGAGCTTTATTGAAGGATACTATTACAGCTACTAATTTTATCTTTTCTAACTTAATTACAAAACCAAGCTCAAGGTGAGCTTATCGTCATAATTATTCTTGGTCTCAAACAAGCCGAAAAAACTTATTGCTATCAATAGTGCTGGTTAGAGACCCGCAACTCTTAGTTATGTACTTACACATGCTCATCTGTCCAGGGCATATGACTTGTAAATTTGCTTACTTATAATGATGAATTATGCACAATTGGACTCAATCATAACCGCAAAAGTATTAGGTACTATGGATTAAAATATCAGACAGCATGATAGTGGACTTGATGTAGGGATGACCTATGACCCTCCACAGGATTGAGTAAGTTATAGCTGCTATGACTACTTATCCCTGTGCAGGAGAATTTTTGAAGCGAACGACTCAACATGGAAGAACAATAGCTAAAGGTTCACTTTTTCATAATTTTCATTGACCGTAATACAACTATTACGATGTTAATTTCATACAGTAAGTATCCTGAAGATTACTGCAAACTCAGCCATAATGAATGGCAGCTATTTTAGTGTGAGTTTGTAGCCTTATTCTTGGAAGGTGTACTCAAGAAGGTAATGATGAAATAGTTAAATTAGACTTCCTGAGGCCAAGAGTGTGGCTAGCTACCTATAATCCAAGTGCACAGGGATCTTTCAATGAAATGATTTTTTTGAAGAAAAAAACTGCATCATATCAAGTATACAAGAAATATACTCAGAATTTGCAGGCAGGAATACATCTTATAAAAATCTAGCTACAAAAAATCTGTTGGAACTGAAATTTGAACAGCAATTTGAGGCTAGCAATTGAGATTTGAACCACATTTCTTGTCTCTCCTCTTTGTTAGACTCTTAGAACATCAAAATTCATTGTTGAGTTGTGCCCATAGCTAGAAGCTCAAGTCGATATGCCCTTTCTTGCCTTGCCTTATGGCAGCAGGTACAAATTTTAATTTTAGCGTTTTTTTCAACATTACTGCAACATAGTCTTGTAGTTCACTTTTTAATAGTAGATTGTCATTCTTTATCAAATTCAGAGCTTAATGACAATTATTAACAGCAAAGTATCTTATGAAATTATAAGTTTATAGCTACATGGCTAAATTTTAGCAAGCAGCATATTTAACGATTAATTTTAGGCCTATAGCTAATCACTAAATGAGAACCTGCTGGTATATTGCCATACAATGAGTGGCATGTGCATACATAGCTTTGAACCATACATGGACCTTGTATGAATGAAGATACTAGCTAGCTTACTCACCTTGATAGTGACATCAAATCTAAAATCACCACATTCCAACCACTGAATAGGCTCGATATCTTTGAATTCTTTGAACTGCTTCATTGTGAATTCTCTATTTTCATTGAAGATAATGTTGGCCACAGATCTTGGAATAAGAAATGTTACAACCACACAACCTTTCTTGACATCAAACAAAAAGAGAGTAGATGTTCTCGACTCTAGAATGTTGGCTAGTTTACGTCTTAGATCAAAAACTTTTGCTAATTGCTGAAACTCGTCAATATCAACTTTTAGGGTAGTTTTCTCCATGGTATGATGAACTTTTAAAGCAGGATTGATTTCAGCAAACTCCGCTAGTTTATGCTTATTAACAAATGCTTTGACTTTTACCACATAAGCCTCCATTTCACGACGATCTTCATCAGAACCATATTTATCTATGATACACTCGATAATATCATAGTTCAAAAAAGAAATAAATTTGTGAATAGTCAAATATTCAAACATGTCAGTAACTGTGGTTAATTCTTTAAGTTCATTCCCAATATCAGATAGCAACTTAACTTCACTGTCATGATCAAGTGCATTCAAATTCAATAGAAAATAGCGAAAGTCTACAGGGCTTATATTCTGGTCAATAATGGATTGGCGGATACCAGTTATAAAACATCCATAGTTTGTTAAGATGCCTTTCATGTTGCTCTCAAGCTGTTGTTTTAGATCTTCAAGAATATCAGCAGATAGATCATCCTCACCTATAATACATATATAATTGAATTGACTCAACTCCAGCAGAGAGAAGAAAAAAATTCTATACCAACCACAATCTTGTATGTAAAATTGCCACTGAAGAACTGATTGGACTATCAAAGCATGCAGAACACAGTCATACAACTAAGTGGAGCATGACATTATTTAGAATTTCAGCTAGGGGGTCACTGTTTAATAGACTCTAGACTCAGACAATGTAGCAAAATATCTTATATGGAGTCACTTGTAAGAGTATATTTTTGCACAGTCATTTGACCAGCAGGCACATGCATGATAATATGTAAATGACAATATTAGTGGCTAGTTAAGTAGTTTGCAGGCCTGTAGCCAGGATTTTAGAAAAGGGATGGCTCATGAAGATTGTTTCAATGTGTGAGAACTAAAATTAGCTAATGGTCATCAATTCAGCAAACTAATGCAAGTATAGTCTAGTAGTGACTATAAGCTATAATCATTTCCATGAAAGGGGGGGCTCAAGCCCTTTGAGCCGCCTGCTGGCTACAGGCCTGGTTTGGTATGCTTATTTAGCATGTGGATTGGTAAGCTAAGCATTTTGTGCCCCATGCCCTAGCCTCGTGCCAGGCTCTCTGGAAAAGAGAGTCTGGTTGCCACTGTCTGCTGATTTTTCTGCGATTTTACGGAATTACAAGTATTCATGATCTCCTGTGCAAAAATTTCCAACCACTTCCTCCTCCAGTAGGGAAGAATCTGCATGAGTGCTTCCAAGATGGCTGTTAACTAGCTACAGCATTACCACTTGGAATGACTATTCCATTTCACTAATGTTATGATTGGACAGACAAGATAATAGTGAAAACGACATGTCTTTGAATGAAAACAATAAACAGTATCCTCAACTGGCTGAGTGAAAACAACCTCAATGCAACAAGCACTACTAACTGAATGAAAACAACATCACTCAACTGGCTCAGAGTATGAGTGAAAATACAACACAACTGGCTGGCAGGGCTAGTCAATGAAAGACTACTCAGCTGCATCCCGTGTTGCATGCTCCTCCCACCATAAATGAGGCATTATGAACAAGACTTCTTGTAGATAAGGACTGGCAAAGCGATTAGAGGATAGAAAAGTAGGCCTACTAAGAATAGCCTCAGCTCTGGCACTCAAGAATTTATGTCCGCTGCACTTCATTCATAGCATAAATACTGTCCTTCATGTACTAATGGCTGATATAAAAAACTGGCAGTCCAAAGTGTTGCCTGCAGTCCAAAGTGTTAATATATATAAGTTAGACAATGAGACCAAGGGATAAAAAAAAGTTAACAAGTAGCCAACCCTGGCACCTCTACTCATAACCACTACATGTTATCTAGGCACTACATGTTAAGTGAACGGTGTACAAGAAACTAACACTTTTTGTTTTGGCTAGCTGTTCAGCTCGGTGCTTTCCCCCCTAAAGTTGCTAGGCAACTAATGTAAGTGCCTAAGAGCAGGGTGATAAGTTTTTCTACTAAGCTATGATCTAAGTATAGGTTAGATCACAACAGTGAGTGACTACTAGGTTTACAATAGATACCGAGGTGGAGCCGAGGTGTCAGAGTAGTCACTCACTGGAGTGATCTAACTGACTTAGACAATAGTATAAACTGTGTATAGTCTTATGACAACCACAGATCTCTATGTGAAACCACAGGTCTCTAACTGTGATACATAGATACCTGACCACTTGCAGGCCTAGCAAGTGGTTACTTTATAGTGCCTCATTACATCAAAGGGAATGATTCATAAAATTGTCTAATCTGATTCATATCACCCTTCTAGCCTGAGGGAGTGTGATATGACTTTTATCACACCCCTGCTCAATAATTATGTGAAAAATAATTATGCCTGATGTTTAATGACTAGCTATATATGTGGTGACATCATCAGTATAACACACGGTAGTACTGGGATGAAAAATTAGCACACGTGCAGACATACAACCGCAAGGGAAGGGTCTGGTGACTTGAATCCTGGGGAATAATACTTAAAGTCTATTCGCGTTCACCTCGACCTTTTTATATCCACGATAACTTGCTCAATTCTTGACCAATTTCAAAATTTCAAACACCAGCAGCTAGCTAATTATCCGAGATTTATGATGATACTTTTTATAAAGACTCAATCCTTACCAGTAAGAAGTTAGCTGTATGTCCCATAAGCAAAGTATGGAGCTGCCATTCACCACAAGGAATGTAGTGCGCGCGCATTGCGCGCGATAGAGCAACAACAATGGCTGCCAGGTGCTACTGAATCTCGAGTAAGTTAGCTAGCTTACGCAAGTAACTGCTGGTTAAAACTAAGAAATATGAATTATAGAATAGTTCAGCTAACTAGAAAACTGAATCACAGAATCTTTTAGCTAACTAGATCGATAGAATCAATGAGAAGTCACATTTTCAAGTTTAACTACAATATTCGAATCACTGCTAATCTTCCCGGCAGTTTAGCTTATACAGAACATTTATTGCTAAACCCTCCAGGAGTTGCTGGGATCAGGAAAGGAAGGAGCAGGCTTGAGATGTCAGCTGAACCACCCTACCGCTCTGGGGATTGTCCAGTAGAAGAACAAGGCAGAAGTCCAGGGAGAGTCATGGCAGGCACGAGAGAAAGTCACGCAAAAACGAGAAAAGAAACGAGAAAATAACTTGATCTAAACTGATAACACGTGGCTTGGCTCCAATTACCCGCGCATACTTCTAGCCATAACTATGTGGCTAATTGGATTAATACGCGTTCTTACGTAAGCTTACTACACCACAGCTACTTCCGGGGTCGAGGTGAACGCGCGAATAGACTTTAGTGTGTATTGCTTATGGAGTAGCTAGCTAAGTGTGGTATGTATGTGGAAAACCACATGTTATGATTGGTGCTTGGCACAGATAATTTGTTGCAGTCTCGCATTGCTTATGTTGACAAAACCGCATGCCCCATTAATTGCATTCCAAGTCGTGTATGAGTACAGGCAAGTCACCAGACCTTGGTAAGGGTCAGCATGCAAGACTAGTGCAGATGGCAACCAGGCTCTTTCCCCCTTCCCCCTCAGTGGCAGATTTAGAGGAGGTTCTTTGGATTCTTAAGAACCCCCCTGCCTCAAAGTAAAACTAACAATGGGCTAACTAAATAGACCGATAGCAGGCACTAAGCCTACTCTGATCTCGCGATCTGTGCATATCCACATACACATGCTCATGCGGTAGCGGGTGTGGTTATCAAAAGTGGGCATGGTTTCTAAAATTTTCCCCGTGCTTGCACACGGATAAGAAAAGAACCTCCCTTCTAGATCCGCCCCTGCCCCTCTCCCTTCTGGAGAGCCTGGCATAAGGCTACCCATGCCCAGGCTATGAGTCTTAATGAAGATTGATTATAGATTGAGCTGGTGTATAGCTAGCTAGCTATAGATAGCTGTGGAGCGTAGCTAATGGTGCTGTGTGCTGTTTTGGGTAAACCATTTCATCTGGGCAAGAGCTTGGACATAAACTGGTTATGAAACTTATGAATCTTGAGTTGTGAAAGTTGTCTGCAGGATAAGGTAGGTCTCACAGACAGTTCAGCAACAGAGCATCCGGTTACGTACTGCAATGTTCAGCAACAGGGCATCCGGTTACGTACTGCAATGTTCAGCAATAGGGCATCCAGTTAAATAACAGGCATCCCGTAACAAGACAAAGTCAGCATTGAGGCGGAACATACATGTTTGTAGCCTCGTTCCCAGGCCCATTAAAAAAAATAGGCCTGGGAACGAGGCTAACATGTTTGGTAACCTTACCCAGGTAGGCATACGTAATTATTATAAATTATGTACTGCTTATGCAACACTCTTGGTGCGTGTAGCACAGAGATTTACCAAACCCTGTGAGGGAAACAAACACATCATTCCATGGGCGTAGCCAGGGGTGGTTCGGGTGGTTTGGTCAAACGACCTTTTCAAAATGGAAGAAGTGGTACCATCTTCATCATCTACTCATCTTCATACTTTCCCTGCCTTCATATGCTGCATTGCAGTTCATTGTTTCGGTTATCAAAAGAGGGTTGTGATTATAGAAAAGTAGGCATGGTCAGGCCAAATATTTTCCGCACTTACATGCGGATAATTTTAGAACCCCCTCTTTAATAACTCTGGCTACAGGCCGCATTCTCTCTTGCAAAGTGAAGTAACCTATGCTTTCTTCTTGCTGCAACTTTAGCTTGACAAGGCTACTTCATGGATGACTGTTTTCAAATCTGGAACTGACCTAGCCTCCACCATCATGCAGAGCTGGAGCCAGCTCATTTGTAGTGGTACGGCCATGCATAGCTACCGTCTGGAGGGGAAGCCCTTCAGTAAAATTTAATGTTATCTCTATCTGGGTATGATCTAGGCAATGCCATGTACTCATTGTTATTATTCAAATTGCATACACACACATGCATGTACACACACAAAACAAAACAAAAAACATTGAATGGTGGTATGGCCATGGCCGTACCAGCCATAGCAGTGCCTCCGGCCATGTCATGGTAGAAGGTAACCTGTAGCTAACTAGAAGAGTAGCTAGTAGTGCACTGCATGCAGCAGTGCCAGCAATTGCACAAACATTCCACAGCGCAAAGTTTTAGTTGCTAATAAGTACTGGTACGTATAATTAGGTAGTAATTACATTCTAGGATCACCAAACGTGTATATACAGAGACCCTCCCGATTTTTTCTTGGGGGGGGGGGGGGGGGGGTCGCACTCACCAGACTAATAGAGCTCACCTGAGTTATCATTGGATACTGTGGCAACATCAGTGAAGGATTGAGTCATGGAAGCTGAGGAGCCACGGATGACCATCATAGAGGTCGTGGGAGATCTTGGTAAAGGAGAGACATTGGGTACAGGAGGAGGGGAGGGTGTAGCCAGTGTAGCCAGCATAGAGGTGGCTCCCTTGGACTCATTTGGAGTTATCATCGGCGAAGAAGCAGCAGCATTGGGTATCAGAAGAGGGGTTGTCATAGATTGGGTAGTCACTATGGGAAGCCAGAAATCACAGTGTATCATACAAAATTAATGCCTTAATTAATTTAGCTATTGTAGCTATACCTACATTAAAAAGCTGATTTTTAATTTTTTCTTAGGGGAGAGTGAGGGGTGGGAACAGTTTTTTACATGATAGCTATATGTATACACATAGCTAATTATCCAGTGTTCCCACCTACTTGGTTGAAAATAGTTACCTATACCTGTAGTCTGATGGTACTCTTGATCAAGAATCTCGATGATGTCTTCATGTCTTATAATGTTCTGATGCAAATGATTGACCAGTTTGTGGTAATTGTGAGGGTTGAGCTCAACTCGATTCCTTATAGCAGTCACTAGCATTCTAGCCTTTTCAGTTTCTGTCAGATTTGACTTTGGGTTGGTAACCTCATCGTAAAGTTCTTGTGTAATGAATCCTTGTTGAAGGAGAAACTGTGCAATATATCTGTCAGACTTCAGAGCAATCTCCAACTGCCTCTTGCAATTAACTACAGTAGAATACTCCTTGGAGTCCGTCATTTTTAAACTGTACTCCCACAAGCCAGAACTGCAATAATAAGAAAACGCAGTGGCTATTGTTCCGGCAACCGGACGGTACAATCCTATGCTATAGATCCGGCAATCCAAATGCGCATGCGCAAGCACGGCTCGAAGGATGCTCCTTCGAAGCATATCTGGGTCTGGAGGGAATTGTTGCGAGAGTAAAGGATGGCTCTTTTTCGCCCAGGGGGATCAAGGATGAGCTGCTACTTTCCGACCAGACTACCCTTCTTGACGACTGCAACACCCATGTTAGCTCCAAGATTGCTACCTCTACCAACTGGCTCAAGATCTGGGACACAGCCATTGACTTTGGTCAAAGAGGTACCAAGGCAATACAGTCACTATTCAAAGAAATGACCAGACCTGTGTTTGGTAGCATCCCATGCAGCCTATGCGATCAGTTAATTCCAGAGTCTACCCCTTATTTTGATCACTACGTGAATGAACACATCCAAGGACAAGAGATGACCAAGGAAGATATCGAAAAGACCCTTACATCACTTTCCCTGGACCTTGGACCTATCATCACACTGTTTTCCACTATGCCCACCTACGGGGGCAGTTTTCTCATTTTTATTTGACTCCTACCCCTGTGGCTTATTCAAACATGAATTATTATTAGAGGTGTAGGTGTTTTATATGTATCTATGTACTATGCAGTCGGGAATTGGCAAGACCAGATTCAACTTTTGACTACTCAACCCTACAGTACAGTCCTATTTCTAACCATACAAATTCACTCAGTATAATTGTTTTTAATGCCCCTTGTATCGGTGCGTGTATGCTGTCATTTCAGATGCTTGGGCATAGCAGCTTTCAGCACTGATCATTATGATTAAGTTTTCACCTCTCTAACAAAGTGATCATAATTTTAAAATACTGTATCATCATCATGACAATCAGCATAACAATTACGACAAAACCACACTTTAGACTTGGGGGGTTGTTTGAGATTCAAACACTGAAAGTGAAACCAACATAAACAGCCATCACAAACAATAGAAGATTGTGTTTCATCTTTGATTGGGCATGTGCACCTCCCACAGTAGTACACAGGATTACCCCTGAGAGCCTCTACAACATCTTCAACAGCCAACCAGGCATCTTGACTGTAATACTTTCTGGTGCTATCCAAGCATACGTTTTCATCTAAACATGATGCAGTGATTTTCTCTGGCCTAACTTCTACTTCATCCTCCTCAATAATCTTTCCATCAATGGCACCTGCAGCTACACTTGAATCAACAAACCAGGAAAGTATCACTGTAAAACAAAGATAGTGTGCATGATAATTTTTGTAAACTGAGAAAAAAATTCCTCACTCCATACCTATACAGACCACTTGGCAGATCACACGACTTACACATGTTGTGTGGTTGCTGCCATTGCATATAGGGCAAGAAAAGTACTAGCCATGCTGATGGTGAGAAGGATACTAATTCTGCTTACTAACAATTTTCTCTTTCTTTAGGTGATTTTTAAAAAAAATGGCACTGGTTTTCCACTAGTCCTCATCTTTTTACGAGGTAGACCAATTACAGTTTTATCAGCTCCTTTTGGCCTTACATAAGCCCATACCAGGAATCTGATTATGTGAAGCCTGGTTCTTGCTAGTAGACTGACCCCCAGCAGAGTCACTGGTAGGATCTGGAACAGAAGGACACCCATCTAGAAGCTGGTCATTAGAAGATGCTGCACATTATTAATAGATAGTACATACATGTGTTTACAATACACATGTAATTACATACTCCCAAAAGAGTCTACATAAGCCCATACCAGGAATTTGATTATGTGAAGCCTGGTTCTTGCTAGTAGACTGACCCCCAGCAGAGTCACTGGTAGGATCTCACACCCATCTAGAAGCTGGTCATTAGAAGATACTGCACATTATTGATAGATAGTACTGACATGCTTGTGCTTGCAGTAGTGCAGTTTACATACAACTGCTGGTTATTAGTCATAAGTACTCAACCTCAACATAGTCCAGTCGACACTCCTATAGAGCTAATACATGAACCTAGAAATGTCCTTTCCTATGTATTTTTTGGTTGATTTGTACTCATATGGGATCCTAGAATAAATTCAGCTTGGTTGCCCGCGTGGCAACCTTGGGCAACTCCTGTAATTTTCGTGGTTGTGGACGTTTAACTTGAAATTTTTACTTTTGAATTATTGGTCACAAAATTATTTGTAATGACACTTTTAGAGGGTTTTTTGGTAGCTATGCAGATTTCATTTCTGGCATTATTTTTTTAATTCAAAGTGAAGGTCAGGTGATAAGGTCAGGTCATGGTCATTAAAATTTAACGAGCACAAAAATTATATCAATTCAGTTATACATCCTACACAATGTTTTGTAGTTATTGTTGGACGCTTCTTGTGATCGTCCTCATCTGTACAATCCTGTCAGTAACACCTGCTGATGTGAATGTGGCAGATTCTGGAAGCAACTACGAGTTGTATGCAGTCCCTTCATCACTTATTGATGAGCATGGTTGTCTACGAAAAGGCAACAAGTCTGACCTAGTCAAACGTCTTGGTGTACTGGAGACCTTGTCTAATACTGCCGATGCTGTCATAGTGGATGTTTCACAACTGTTCTACCATATTGTGTGTGCCTCATGGTGGCAGTCCCTCCGACTTGATTGCTTCTATCAAGAATCGTTGAGTCGCTATCAATCTAATGCTGAGAAAATCATTGTCTTCAACAAGTACCAGGGTGTGTCTGTCAAGGATCATGAGAGAATGTGACGTGCTGGTGAAGTTATCATTGACTATGAGCTCTCTATTAACAGCTCTGCAATCCTTAAAAGCAAGAGCAACAAGCGGAAGCTGGCAAGTGTGCTGTCTACCTTCAGTGTAGCAGAGAATGTGACAATGGAAACCATATAGACAATGGTGCATTTGATCATGATGAAGCAGACATCACCATCATCTCCTATGTCCTAGCAGCAGCAAATTATGGAAAGAATGTAATTTTTGTGTTTGTCCTGTTAGTATACTGGGTGTACAGAGCAAAGCTGGAATGCTAGGTCCAGATGAAGCGCTGGGATGGGGGACAGTATTGGACATTAATGCAACCTGCTCTGAACTAGGGCCACAATGTTTGCAGCTGCTAGGTATGCATACCCTCAGTGGGTGTGATACCACCTCATACCCATACAGCAATGGCAGAGCTAGAGCACTTAATACCTTGCTCTCTGGGAACTTTCCTGGTTTAGCTGATATTGTGGGAGAGGTGAGTGCAACACAGGTTGAGCTAATGGAGGCAGTGAAACCATTCTTCACTGCTCTTTACAACCAAGTTCCAGGGACATCAATGGAATCTGCCCGCTTTAACCTGTTTACAAAGAAGAAGAAAACATCTGGGAACCTAATGCAGCACACACCGCTGTGGAAAGCAGCAAGCCAGCAAGCCCCACCTGCCGAGTCGAGCAATATCAGGAAATCAAAGATGACATTCCTGTTCTGTCATAGCTCTGGGTGATCCAGCCCCACCAGAGCTGATCGATATTATTCGATGTCAGTGTCGGGCACAAGGGAAGAAATGCAGCACTGCAGCATGTAGCTATAAGAAAGAGCACCTGGCATGCACATCATACTGCAATTGTGCAGGAGAGGATGGTTGCCACAATCCTTTCACCAAGAAACAAGATGTAATGGAGGAATCAGACAGGAATGGGATCGTGAAGAGGATGCCAATATTGATGTTACTGAAGAGGAGGGAGATGAGGATGAATTTGATGTAGATGGAGGAAGAGTACTTGACTGAGATATTTGAGGATGTATAACTGAATTGATATAATTTGTGCTCGTTAAATTTTAATTAGCTACTAAATTGGACCATGACCTGACCTTATCACCTGACCTTTACTTTGAATAAAAAAAATAATGCCAGAAATGAATTCTGCATATCAAAAAACCTCTAAAAGTGTCATTACAAATAATTTTTGTAACCAATAGTTCAGAAGCAAAAATATGAAGCTAAGCGTCCACAACCACGAAAATTACAGGGGTTGCCCAAGGTTGCCATGCGGGCAACCAAGCTGAATTTATTTTAGGACCCCATATAAGTAGAAATACACCAAAAAAATTCATAGGAAAAGACATTTCTAGGTTCAGATAATTTCTACTGGACTAACACCACAATTTACATGAAAGTTGGTTCTTAGAAAATTGGTTTCTGGTAGAATGACCTCCAGCAGAATCACTGGTGGGAGATAGACTTGAAACTGGAAGGTGATCAGTATCAGAAGATGCTGCACCAATTTAATTAATAAGTCAGATAATAGCTGTTTAAGGGAGTTGCTACCCATTGCTCATTAGATAATTTTCAGATAACTTCTGTAAGCTTTACCTTGACCCTAGTTTTTGGTGCCAAAATAAATAAGCTTTAAACCCCTCACAAAATTTTATTTCATATATCATGTTCAGGCTCTCTGGAAGGGGGAGGGGGAAGGCCTGGTTGCCACTGTCTACATGTACTGAACTTTCAATCATAAACATTTTTTGAGCTACACGTACTTTGACCCATGACACAGGAAGTTTAGTAGCACATGCACAGACAGTGACAACCAGGCTCTCTCTTTCCCTCTGAGTGTCACATTACGAGATTGAGTCAGTATTCAGTAACAGTATATACACAATAACAGAATATTGGGTTTCTTAAGTTCATATAAGGAAGCCAATGAGGGGGCCTAGAACTTTCTTTAGCACCAAAATCAGAAGTTATAACTATATAGTTGCCTGAAAATCTCATAAATATTAATGACCAATGTGTATCAGAAACAACAATATGTATTAAAGATACCGTTGAACACTTGGCAATGCATTATCACCTGATATGGTAATGGAACTAAGAACAACCCTTCCACCACTGGCCCACTCATCCCTTAGTCGCTTCAGAAGTCCAAATCTCTCATTAAATTGGTCCATGCCACCCTCTGAAGCTAGGGAAGCAAGTTTTTGGGTAACTTTAGTAGCCTTATGAAATTTCTGATGTTGAGACAACACACTTCTAGCACGATCAGAACCAATGCTGACAACCTGAAATTAGGTTAGGAATTATACTATGGGACTGCACTGTAACAACAAACCTGAAAGGAATCTGGATGCGAATCATGTATTTTCTGATCGTAGGTAGATTTCATATGATCCAAAGTCCACCTATCAGCAATAATGTTGTCAACAAACAAAGGGAGGCCTTTTCTTTCCCTGACAGCAAACATATGTCGGCAAGGTAGCTAAATGCATAGTGTTCCAAAAGGAGCATTGACAACTCTCAGTTTTAACTTTTAGTAAGCCTTGGGACGAGGTAACAAAACACTCTTCACTAAAGTCCTGAATAACATTTATCTTCTTTCTGAGGACTAATTGTTGTGATACGAATCCCAAAGCATAAGGCGTAAGAATTGATGAATAGTCGATCACAATTGGATCCTGCAAGTCTACTCTCTTTTTTATCATAGCCATGAGAGTATTGTGATCACGCTCATTACGAAGAGAAGAAAGCACAGCACAAAATTGCTCAAAAAATTTAAGAAGACTATTATACCTAATAGGATGAATACATGTAATTATATAGTTTATTAAATATCATACATTATGTACCTGTTACAAACACTTTTGATTTTTCCATTAATATTCTCCAGCCTATTATTTGTAGTTTCACCAAGTGAAAAGTTTACACCTTTAAAACACTCAACCCATTCAAGACGAATTGGATGCCAGTTGATATTATAATAGGAAATAACAGTTGAAAGACCTGATTGTAAAAGTTCTTGATAATTTTCATCATACTCATTCTCAGATTTTGAATAAACCAATTTAGTGAATAGTTCCAAAGCATGATCCCTTTCACCGGGCCTGATTCCAAGTTTATCACATGTCACCTCTCGGCGAAAAGATCGAAGAGTATGAAACAAGCACAAGTGTAAAACAGCATCTGGAAATTCTTTTCGGAATACACTTCTTTCATTAAAATCTTTATCATCACCCTTGTCTCCTTCCATTTAGGATTATGTAGTTTAAATGCCTGCACCATTTTCGATAGCATTGCCTCTGTCTCAAGCTGTGTAAGGAAAACTAAAATGATCTCTCCTTGTCCATTTCCATCAATTGACATCAAAAGATAAACTGGCATCCATAGGTCATTAAGTTTATATGTAGCATCTACAAGTAGCAGTTCTGGGTAAGCTGAAAAGACTGTTTTCATAATACCATTCTGAAACATGATACCCATGAGGGTGTTGTCTGAATCGGTAAAAACTTCCACTGTTGAACCTATTATATCACAATAGTATCATAAAAATTTTAAAACTTTCTCTAATAAATCACCTTCAATTCTTTGTAATGTAGAAATAACATTCTCCAAACTGTTGTCATCGGATTTGTTCAACCCAGTTTGAATATTGCTTAAATCTTTTAGAGTAATAATTTTCCCAGTACATTTGCTAAGATGTTGTTGCAACAACTTCTTATTCACTTTCATTTTCATAAATACTTCAGCCTTACTTATATCTTCTGCATTCAACTTTCGCTGACGGGGAAGATGTTGATAAATAGCCTTTATGAACACATTACAGTCAGAGCGTAGTCTTACAGAACTACAAAAACTTACAGTGGTAATATTATGATTGTGTTCCTCATTCAATCCAGACACTACTAAATGCTGACCATCCTCACTCAATGAAAACTTGATAGCAGCTTTGCAGTCTTGTTTTAATGATCTATACAAAAGAGCCTTCCTTTCAAAGCAAAATGGCTATACCACATCCAAATATTCATACCTCTGAACGGGTCTTTTACCAGTTCTTTTGTCAATGTATTTTTTTCCACCAAACACACAAGAAAAGGTAACAGAATAGTAGACGAGATCTTTTTTAGCTTTCTCTACCCTGAGGGGAACTCTTTTACCGGCAGCTTCGAGAGTCCTGGAGTCACTACGATATAGCTGAACACTACGGTCCTTCTCATATGTAGCAATTTTCTCTTTTAATGCGTCGAATCTCGCAAACTTCTCACCAACAGAAAAACCATAACGAAGTTTCCCTCTAGCTCTCAAGGTTCAAGGTTCTCACGTGTTTGCGCATGCGCATCTGGATTGCCGGATCTATAGCATAGGATTGCACCGTCCGGTTGCCGGAACAATAGCCACTGCGATAAGAAAAATGAAGTGATGTTTTTTTATCTTGTGTTATCTCAACTTACATGTCAGTCTGAATAATATTATTATTTCTACAGCCAGTTGGTCGATGAATGATATTAGCTAGAGTCATTAAATTTTAGAAACTCCAGAGAAAGTTTAACATCAACCGCTGAAGCTGTGCGAGAAAAAGTGGGTGGGGTCCCTGGGGCCCACAAATCTCAAACTTGATTTCGTAAACTTAACTAGTCCTTAGCGAGAAAATCAAGAGCTCAATCGTGCTATTTAAGATGCTGCTACGAAGTTATTAAACCGACTCAAGCCTTCGCAAGATTACAAGCATTCAGTGCCACTCCCACATTTTCAACAAATCCGATATTCATGGATGGATACAGCTAACTAGCCTAGCTAGCTATATATAGTTTACCAAGTCACATCACTAAAGTTTTAGTGAAGCTATTTAGCTAGCTACATGGGCAATCTTCTAAGCAACACCGAAATTGAGCAAGGCAGTTCAAGTGAAAGTAAAGCTCCTGCAGAAAGTGGTCGATCCTGTGGAGCAGCAGTTCGCCATGGACAATCGAGGTAAGGAAGTAGAAAAGCAAAGTAGCTGCTAGATTCCTTGTTTCTTATCAGACACTTTTCAGTGAGTGAGTGAGTCAGAGAGAGAGAGAGATCATTCAAAAATGACCATTTTTGTAGGTGTGGCTCCTAAGTTTATGTAATAATGATAAGAGATGAGGAATCAGGCCTAGTAATTGTTGACACAGGTAATTTTTTCTTAGCATTGATGCCACATTGAAGAAGGGGCAGTTGGATTTTTCTGACTCAGAAAGGGCAATAGCTTCCTTCAAGAGTCAGCGTGAAGCTCTAATTGATGGCATTCGTCATAACTTACTCACTGTGACCGTCAAGTTATATGCTCAGGGAATTATTCCT
This sequence comes from Crambe crambe, assembly GCA_963924555.1. NCBI lineage: Eukaryota > Metazoa > Porifera > Demospongiae > Poecilosclerida > Crambeidae > Crambe > Crambe crambe. The sequence goes on from OZ004581.1 coordinate 1,782,120, forward strand.
AAAGAAACTTACGAAAAAGCCTTGAACGAGATGCATACTTCAACTATCAGGACAATGGAAGTACTGGATGCTGTAGAGTCAAAGATTAGAATACAACCATCAGTCTTTACCAACTTTATTCATATCCTGGAGTCTGAGCCTTTCTTGTGTACATTATCTGATTTGTTGGTCAAAAGCTATTGTAAGTGATAAAAATTATTGTTATACATAATGTATACTCCTCTCTCTGTTTACAGGTACTGTACCTGTTAAGCCTATTGGTTGTCCAGCTTCTTCTCCAGCCATCTCTCGCTATTCTGAGTACCTCAAGGGAGTGTATGAAAGGTGTTTGGTTTCCAGTGATGGCAAGTTCCCTCCCACTCCTAGTAGGAAGTACATAAACCTTGCATTAGTACGCCATAGGGCACGTGACTTATATTATGTAATAGAGCATACCTTGCACGGCAATCTTGAAAAGATTTTGAAAACCAAAGAGCAGATTAGCATTGAAGATATCTTCAAGCCTACTAAGCAGTTATCATTAGTTCTTATTGAAGGTCCTCCTGGAGTAGGAAAGAGTACTTTAGCCTGGGAACTTTGTAGGAGGTGGGATGTGATTCCATCCATGAAGCAGTACTGCTTAGTAGTGCTTCTTCGGTTAAGAGAAAAGGATATACAGCAAATCCAACATGCTCATGATCTATTTCCTCATCTAGACAGTGATCTGCAGCAGAGTGTAACCAAGGAAGTAGTCAGCACTGAAGGTAAGGGAGTTTTGTTCATTCTTGATGGATTTGATGAGCTCCCTAGCTCTTTACGGCATAGTGGACTCATGATCGATCTCATCACAGGACATGCTCTACCAAAGTCTGCAGTGATAGTAACTAGTAGACCTTCAGCCACTACTGAACTTCTTAGAAGCTGTAGTCCTCAAGTACAAAGGCATATAGAGATCCTAGGCTTCACTCAAGAATGTGTCAAGGAGTATGCCTCTAGTGTCTTTTCATCTGAGCCAAAACTGCTGGATGACTTCTTGACTTTCATATCAGCCTCTAGCAATCCTGCCATCAATAGCTTGATGTACATTCCTCTCAATGCAGCTATAATTGTGGAGCTGTACAAAAATAGCAGGAGGACAGGTACTCCTGTACCCAATACATTGACACAGTTGTACACTCAACTTTGCCTTACACTACTTCAACGACATTACAATAACCAGCATCCATTATCTGATGTGATCTTGAATCAATTTACAAATCTAAATAGCAGTGACTATCATCACTTTTTAGAATTGTCTAAAATTGCATTTGAAGGGTTCATGAAAAATGAGGTGATATTTTTTTCTGATAGTTCGCCGAGAGATTTGGTTCATTTTGGTTTCTTGGACACCACACTGTCTCTTCATTGTGGAGGTGGAGTCTCCCACAACTTCCTCCATTTTACTCTACAAGAATTTCTAACAGCATACTACATTTCCCAGCTTCCCCATCAGGATGGTCTAGAGGTGTTCCAACAGCATGCTACTGATAAGCGTTGGAATATGGTGTGGAGATTTTTAGCCGGTTTGACTGGTTTTGAGTATTATAAAGATACTATTAATTGTGATACCTTTGTAACCATCAAGGAAAATAAGCTTGAATTATCTAGTTTGCTAATTCAATGTGTGTACGAAGCATGCATCAAGCTTGATTATACGGGTCTTTTTGGAAGCAAGGAAATATCGGCAAAAGGTGTAGAAAATGCGATAGAGAAATGTGCATTAGGCTATTGCATTGCTGCTAGTGCTTCCACTGTGTCTTGGGATGTGAAGTTGTATAGATCATTGGATGGTTTTATATGGGGCCTGAACTCAAGAAGACCATGTGAAGGCATCATAACCACAATAGAAATAGTTGGTTACTCACAACCCTGTGACTATATGAAGTTTCCACCGAATGTATTACAAGGTATTACTAGTCTTGATGTCACTTTATTCGATACTACTGATGCTTCAATGAGCAATTTAATTGGATTGATATCACAGATGAAAATTTTGAAAAAGTTGAACATAGATGGTGTACAACATGCTAAAATTTTATCTGGACTATTATTTCAGCTTTCCACAAGTAACGTGACTAGCCTGGACCTCAAAGGTTTGTGTGAATGGAAAAACTTAAACCATTCTGTCCTTGATGCACTGGCTGAACTCATTGATCAATCTCATGGGAAACTTTCAGCTTTAGGTATTATCATATTACTTTCTTTTCCTTTTGCTGATAGCTTTCCTTGCGAGCCCGAGCCTTTAGATTCGCCAGGAATGTGTGAGTTGTTATTCAACTTAATATTTAGTAATTCTTCTTTACGGAAGCTGCATTTTACTAGTAATCGGCTTATTCCACTCACTCTACTTGAGACTAATACTTGTCTCACTCATGTAACTATCGAGTGTGGGTGGTGGTGGCTCAGCGAGTCTATCACATGTGTACTGCAAAAGAACACTACTCTTCAACACCTGATTTTGAAAACATCTTCCAGGAATGCAGAGGGTGCCATCAAACTTTGTGTAACTGTGTCAAATGGACTCAAAATGAATCTGTATTTGCAAACCCTAGAACTACATGTCCCAAGTGGTGTGAAACCGCAGGACCACCCTGAATTTAATTCTGATCCTCGCATCATTTTTTGTGTACATGAGATTTAGTACAATGATTTTTATGAAGTCCAAAGTGTATACATAGCTATCACATTTACTTTTTAAAATCACAACCAAATTTATACAGTTTAGTTTACTGTATGTAGTTAGGCTACAACACAAACATGCATTTTCTTATTTTTAAACTTTTTTTAATATTTGGTTGTTTGTTTATAAATGATAGTTGTGGTATGTAGTTTGGCCTCGCTCACTCACTACAACCATACAACATTTATGTCACGTGGCTTTCCATATATTATACTGTCATACTCACTTCAACCTGGCATCCACATCGTGGCTTCTCGTGTTCGTGTTTTGAGGAGAATGATGTTGAATATTTGGTCTGTGATTATGAACACAGTTTTAGCTGGCATGAGGAAACACCAATTTCCCAAATGGTTCATGACAGAACTTTGTCATGGTTACAAGTGTATAATTATATAAGAACGTTGAGTTTGAAGGCAGGGATTCGATTATGCATGCCTGTTGCTTTGCCATCCAGAAGCCCCTAACTACTTGAACTTAATTGAGTATGTATTGTCCATGAGTGCCATAATGAAATCAATGTGCTCATATCAAAGTTTTAGATTTATTTCATAATCTGAATTTTCCTATCACTCAAGCATTGGTTCTGTTCCAATTCTTGTGCATGCTGTTAGCTACCCTATAATCGATACTCGGATGACTACAATAATAATATGGTCACAGGTGTGACATTGTCATGGAGCTTAATTAAGTTTTCACGTGTTTCAAGGGTATATGATTATATTTCTTCAAAAACCAAACAACACTGAATTCTCACCCTGTAAAGTATGTAGCTAGCTATATGCCATATTGCCATTACATATAATATTGTATATTTTTAGATGAATTTAACACTAATTTGTACTGGGCAATTAATATTTGGTATAGCTAACTGTTGCACATGATCACAAATATTTTACAGAAACTAAGTAGCTAAGTTGTAATGAATGAATGAAAAAATGAACTCTTAATTTTTAAGTCGTGATTATAGTTTTATGACTGTGTAACGAGTGTAGTAATTGATAGCAAATATGTGTTCATTAGGTAGAATGTCACCTCTCTGCCTCTTCTTGTACCTCCAACCCAGTATGTATGCCAATATGAATATCAAAAAGAGCATGATGCTCGCTGATAGCAGATACCACGTCCCACACCCATACCTGTTAGGAGGCCACTTATGCACAGTATAAGTGATAGGCAACATAATAAGATAAGAAATAATGTATGAAAATCCAAAGTATCCATATGCAAATCCTGTGATTAATCCTCTCATGGAATAAGGTGACTGAGCATAGATAAACTGTGTAGCTGCTGAATATAGGTAGAAGGTACTGAAGGCTCGTATAAGCTCTGGAAGCATCACCCACTTATAATCCAAAGGAAGTGAATATCTTGGACTGTAATCATTCTTTTCAACTTCTAGAAGACAAGTTATAATGATGTCAAGTTTAACATGACCTACAACCTCCAGAGATAAATATCCAACTATGCTGATAAAATAAATGTCAAAAACAAGCCAATATTGAACTTGGTGAATAACGACACTCTTGCTATGAAACGATGCAGCAATAATTCGTAGAGTGGAATTATTAGGATAATGACCAAGTAGCCAAAGTTGTATACTGTTTCTCTTTGAAAACGATTTATAGTATGTTCCAAGGAGCAATCAGATATATTTTCCCATCTGAAGTTCAAATTTCTAAGGTGATATCTCATGCCTGTTGCCACTGATTGTACTGTATTGATGAAGCCAACAAAGAGAACAGCAGTAAGAAAATGCAGAAGCATACGCCAGAAAGTCTTCACATCCTCCACCTTTTCTGTAGTGAACGGGCCACCAAATTTATGTTTGGCAAAGTCAATTCTGGAGTAATGCTTGTCATCACAGTAAGTAAAGGCACTCCTCTGACGAGGATACTTATTCTTCCAGGCAAAATGCATAACTTTGTATATCAGCTTAAGTGGATTCTCTGTTACTGGCTCTTTGATGAGCCAGTGGTTGAAGTTATAGTCAAGGCACAGTACTAGGCTCAAACAGGCTGGGAACAGTAGTTTGGCCAATGCAATATATTTCGAACATATACATTTCAAAGATAACACTACAATTGCATAGCCAACATACCAGGCCCAAACAAACCAGTTGGACAATGCTTTCATATCACCAGAGCAAGCATCAGGAAGCTGATCAACACCAAACTGTGTGATATTGACAATTAGTCCTTCTGTACTAATGAATAAGATCACAAACATAGTAATATACAAGGTTTCTTTGATTGTTGCAACGTGTGGAAGATTATCGGGTATTCCAGAAACCACGCATATTCCAATTGTAGTTAACCATGCAATCAGAAAGCTTTGTTGTATCATCTTGTATCTCCCCCAGTAGGTATCAGCTATCCACCCTAATACTGGGCAGAGCAGAGCTATCAAAAGTAGTATACCACCTCTGAAGGTGTATTGGTAGATTTTATTACTTGTAATGAGGACCTCGAGGCCATCAGTGTAGAATACAGAGCTGATGCCAAAGTTGAGTACAAACCATGCTGTTACAATCCAAATAAGCACTATGATCATCCCTTTGTTTCGACACAGCATAAATTTGCAAGTGCTAGGAGATATCATGGCCCTTCTTGTGCTTTGGTACGATAACAAGATAGAACTCTCCTCCACTCTCTATAATAGTTTCAAAAATGAATGAAAGCTAGTTGTTCAACTTAAAAAAAGCTCTCTAGCCACTGTCAACAGATTTACATGAATGCACTATTAGCTAATTATGGTGAAAAGCATGAATACATTATTATTTTAAACAGTGATGTCTCAGTATAATACTGTACAGTCAAGGGAGTTTCTGTAGGGTGACATAATTATGGTACACAAGCAGTACAATGTAAGGATCCATGGTGCATAGTAAACACTTCCAGGTAACAGTGATGGTGTCATAGCTATACACTGTAAAAATGAAAGTGTTTACTGCATACCATTTTGTCCCAATGCACACACTGTTTTGTTTTTAGTGTGTGCAGTATTGGGTGCAGTATGCACTTTCATTTACAGCGTATGCTCAATATTATTATTGAGCTTTGTTACTGGATGTAGCTAGTAGTAATTAAAATTTTTTTTAGTCTTGTGGATCTCACTGAAGAAGATCCACGAGATCAAAATTGATTAAATTATATTGATGCTTACTACTGTCAGTAACAAAGCTTAATAACTTATTGAAGACTCCAAAGATGCATGATCACTGGTCTATTCCCAGTGTAAGGCAAATTCCAATGCTAACAGGAGAGAGGGAGGAAAGGAGGGGGGAAAGGGAGGGAGGGAGGGAGAGAGAGATGAGAAAGGGAACTGGAAAGGGGATGGGGGAAGAAGGGAATAAGAATTGAGTACTATCATTCACACATTATAACTGTGGTGAATCTTGACAATGTGTGGTGTGTGGTTCCAGAAGTAGATATGCCTTCAAAGAAAAGCTATATGAATCAGTGCTACATCTTTTAATTGGGAGATTATCAATATTTACAAAGTTTAAAGTTCGTTTATTTTTAATCTGATAACAAGATAGATATTTTTCACTGGAGATTACAGGCCATGAGGCTTGATGTCAATTTTACAAACATGCCTTGTTTGCTTCAGGTTAAAACAACAGGATCACAGCACGCTTCCTTTGGATTATAGCAGTTGATTTATGCTCAGATGCATGATCACAGGTCTATTCCCAGTGTAAGGCAAATTCCAATGCTAGCGGGAGAGAGGGAGGAAAGGAGGGGGAAAGGGAGGGAGGGAGGGAGAGAGAGATGAGAAAGGGAACTGGAAAGGGGATGGGGGAAGAAGGGAATAAGAATTGAGCACTATCATTCACACATTATAACTGTGGTGAATCTTGACAATGTGTGGTGTGTGGTTCCAGAAGTAGATATGCCTTCAAAGAAAAGCTACATGAATCAGTGCTACATCTTTTAATTGGGAGATTATCAATATTTTACAAAGTTTAAAGTTCGTTTATTTTTAATCTGATAACAAGATGGACTGGAAGTTACAGGCCATATGAGGCTTGATGTCAATTTTACAAACATGACTTGTTTGCTTCAGGTTAAAACAACAGGATCACAGCAATGACATCCTACCTAATGAACATGAACACAGGAAAGCAATTGATCTGGAAATTTGGACATCCTCACTGTGGCTGATCAAGTAGTCAACTCACACTCCTGGAGAGTTTTCCCAAGCTCTTCTATCCCTACCCTACAAGTAAGAAACCATAGCTACGTATCGGCTCCCCCCCAGTTGTTGTTACGTAACTGGAAACACCCACATAGCTGTAGCTATGGTCATCCTTATTATTCCAGAAATGCTTTTCCCATATATGTTGTCTGATTCTATGACTGCGTCTAACTTATCCCTATTATGAAGACACAATGTTATAATGACACTTTCTGACACTAGGTTATAATGTCCAGGCTATACACAGGACTGATAGTATGCAATCTTTGGATTGTAGCTATAGCTGCAGCTCTGTTTTTGATCTACATGAGGGGTAGATAATAAATTGAGGACATGGATCAGCAGAGAAGAAAAAGAAAGCATGGGTGCCTGTGGCTGGGCAATATGCCTGAGACCTGTGATGTCCACTTTCTCATCACCATTTTCATTAATGATAGTTGGTAGTCATGCACTGTCATGATAGTCAGAAGTCCGAAACAATTGCCACGTGAACTATTAATTTAAAATTCAACATTGTAGCTCAAAATAATTGGACACACAATAAATTTCAGCATGTGCATGTCTAGCTCAAAAATAATAGTAGGTAATGGCTGAATTAATGTAATGACTAAATTAATGTAATGACAATTTAAAATCGACTATGAAACTTTGAGCTATGCATTATAGCAATATGCATGTAAACTTTTCTTTTCCTTTTTATTATCACTAGCTAGCTACTTAAAATAGCAGAAAAATAATTTTGTGTCTACAAATTATACATTTCTTTCAGTTTTTTTTCCACTTCTTCACGCTTGATGCGGAGCCATTGTGATGGAACTTGGGGTGGCTTTGCATTGAGTCTCCTTCCCAATTCTTCTCTGTACTTGCCTACAAACCACATCCAATATTCAGACCCTTTAGAAGTCAGATCTGGAGGAATGGACCAATGACGATGCTTTGTAGCTTCATTGCAGAAAGTCTTACTACTAGCAATTAATCCTGGACAAAAGTCAGTTACCAATACATTGGTACTAGAAAACTTGTATCCTGCCAGGCAACAGGGGCGATGTATTGCAACTGTGTGCTTTTGGTTATTACGAAGATGATTAGGGTCCTGCCAATCACATAGTTCTTTGCAAAAGGGACATTGCTCTGTGCAACCGATTAAATTTCTCAAGAGCTCATGTGGCTTATCCTTCCAGTGAACCATTTCTCTCTCACACTCGACAGTATCAAATGAAGCTTGCAATTTCTTCTTTAAATCATTAAGTCCATCATGAATTTTACTTTTAAAGTTACCAAGATTCAATTCTTGTAGATCATCATAACCGTCTAGTAATTCATCAACTTTGAGTGCAACTCCAAGTTCTGTTATTATCATAATCTTTATATCACTACTAAAGGCTGACAACCATTTGCGAGCATCAGTTTCATTCAAATCATTCACTCTGCCTTGTATAACTCCTACCAGATATGTCACTTCCTCTTTAGCTGAAATTTGTAATCGTGTGTTTCTATCAGATACTCTCTTATTACAGAACTTGATTGTATAGTACTTAATTTGGTCTTCAAGAAATTTTTTGGTATTAGAAGCATAGGACATGAAACTGTCAAACCTATCCTCCCTTATGAGATCAGTGAGAATCTTGACTTTCAGGGCCATCTTGGAAGTGAAATGGTGCTCAGAATTTTTCATTACCCCAACCATTTTGGCACCAAGTGTTTTTCCAACTTGCTCCTTTATAGGTAATTCAAGATATGAACAAAGAGTGTTGGCAATAGCCTCTTCAGCTTCAGTCTGGTTGTACTGATTTTTAAACTTTGTAAAGAGAGGACCCTTCAAATTGTTTTCCAAGTAGAATCGAGGATCATTTTTCTCCCTGAAAGATTCAGCCATTCTTTCGAATTCTGGAACAGCATAACCACAAACTGTTAAGTATATCTCATGCTTGTATGTCAGTGTGAAAATGAGAAGATCTTTGAGATAAGCTGATTCTCTTGCAATGGTTGCATCCACCTTTTGAAGAAGTTCCTGGACAAATGCTGTGTTGAAGTCGATGTCATTCCATGTTGTGTCTTCCAGGTACTTTCTCGCTGTGCTAAATACTTTTTCTGTCACCTTAATAGCTTCTTTCTGGTAAGTATCAACAGTAGTTGTCTTACCATGAAAAAAGAAAGGAATCTGACTAAGACTACTACTTTGTTTGATGTAATGTTTCTTCTTTTCAGGTAAAAACTCAAGGATTCCCCATTCCATCAAGGATTTCTTTTCTAAGTACTTTGCTAGGAATTGACCTTCATGACCTTGTGCTCGCACAAACCCAATCATTTTTTTTTCTATTTCAGCTTCCACATCTCTAGGACCTCCAGACACACTAGGAAGCTGATGCATAAGTTCAATCCAGATACTGTTAAATATTTCTTTGAGTTCTTCTTCTGTTTGTCTCTTCTTTTTCAAGATCTTTCTCACTTGTTCAGTAGCAAGCACTCCTCCTACCATAATATCATTGAGGCGATCTTCAGTTAACTGACCTCCACACTGCTGAATGATGGCATTTATCTGCCTTGCTTGTTTCTCAGTGATATGTTGTTGCTCCTGGTAGTGTTGTGTGTTCATTGGTGTAAATAACTTTCTCTGCAGTATACTCTTCAGTTGTTCTGGTTTCAGCCTTTTCTCTTGCAGGCTCTGATCAAGCTTTTCTTGCTCTTCTTTTATGCTTGCAATATGTTCATGAACTTTTGTTGTGATGATTTCTGTATATTTGTTTTGCTCACTTTCAAATTTAGTGATAACCTCTCTGCTTTTGCCAAATTTCCTGCAGTGCTCTTCTGCATGTATCTTCAACTCCAATGAAAGGTCTTCCAATCTCCTTTCAAATTTTTCCTTCCACTGTACTAAAATTTCACTCTGTTTGCCATTGAAAAATATCTCCATCTGTGATTTAAGTGGTTCGACTTGCTCTGAAACATAAGCTCCAAGTCTCCTACACTTGTATTGCACCAAGGCAGGAACTGTGTCTAGAGTAGCAGCACTGATTGCATTTTCAGCTTTTTGTTCCCACTTCAACATTGCTTCTGTGAATGTCCAATCCCACATGCTATATGCAGTTTCCAATGAGTTATAAGCAGTGATCTCCAGTGTGTTCTTAAAGCTGAAAACATTTTTTTCTTTAAGTAGAGCCTTCCACAAGTCATTCATTCTTCCATGAAAAGTGGATAGACTGAGATCCCCAATTTCTCCTTCAGGATAAGATCGACTGGCTTTGCTATCTCTTTTACATAAAATTTCGATAAAGTGTTTCTTTAGCATCTGTGCAGATTGACTGTATTCCTGATTAACCGGGGCCATCGGTGGATCACCTTTCCATAATCCAGGGAAATGATGGACATCATTCTGGTCATCAAATTTAATTACATCGTTGAAGGACTTAAACTGTCCCTCACAGTTCTCTTCCCTTGCTGCATCAAGTGTAATCTGATTCAGTTTCTGTGAAAACTTGGCACGCCCAACTTCACTGTTTATGTTTGCCCCAGCATTTTGATGAACAAATTGGCAGCTTGGATTAAATTTGACTTGAATCATTCGAAGAAATGCATGAACTGATGTCTGCAGAATATCATCCATGTCTCCAGCAACCTCACCATAAATGTTGATTAGGGTCGTATTGGCAAGACCAATGACAAAAGTGGCAAGTTCATTGTCATGCTTTTGTGTTTTAAGTGGGTCAAGTTCAGGAGCACGCAAGCCTTCAGTGTCAACCACCAAAAAAAATTTACATTTTGCTCTTTGTTGTAACTCCTCATCGAGTGAAAGTAGTTGCATGAATGCTCCACGAGTACATCTACCAGCACTGACATTGGATTGAAGGCCAAATGCTGTGTTCAGCATTGTGGACTTCCCTGTGCTTTGAAGTCCAAGGACTGACAGCACAAAAATTTTAGGATCTCCAAGCATTTCTACTGCTGAATGAAGCACAGCAGTGACCCACTGTAGAGGTACGTGAGCAGCATCACCATCCATCAGTTCCAAAGGGTAGCCATCAATTAAGAGCTCAGCAGCTGCCTTAGGAAGATGAGAAAGATCTTTTCCTGACTCTAGAGCAGCTTCATACACTTGACCAAGTTCGCGAAAAAAATGCTCTAGACCGAAAGAAGAATTGATGATGTTTTCTTGAAGGTGTCCTAATTCCACCTTCAGCTTATAACTGTTTATTTTTACCTCGCCTTCACTGGAGTTGCTCTTAGCTTGAAGCTTAAATAACTCTTTACGTACAGATTGATATCGGTGCTGCATTTCTGATATGCTTTCTCTTGAAAGATTATTCAACTCCAATTTCAAATATTGCAAGAAATAGTTTCTCAATACCCTATTGGACGATCCTCGAAGTTCAAGCAGCGAATCTATGAAAGACTGCATCACTGGAGTAAGGGGATTGACATGTTTCAGCTGTTTGGCTCGGATTCTATCTTTCTTTTTTTTCATTTCTGCAGTGTAAACATTCACTGTTTTATTTCCCCGCTGAATGTGTCGATAGAGTTCTTTGTCATTAGCAGCCCAAGCTTTCCACAAGTCACTGCCTTGCAATGGAAGCATAACATCTTTCAAACTTAGTTTGTCTCTACAGCCAGTAATGATTCTCATCAATCCATTTGCATGACTTAAACCTTGCATGTAAGAATCACAGCTTTCATCTAAAATGATTCCTTCCTCTCTGATTCCATCAATGGATTTCAGTTTTTGTACTTTCTCCAGATTTTTCTTAATTCTTTTATGAATGGAATCCTTTATTTCCGATGCACTTTTTGTCAGACTGATCACATGTGTATCAGAAATTTCTCTCTTCAATGACACCGGTTTTTTCTTAACGTCATTTAGTATTGTAATTGCACCAGGATATGAATTAAACTCTTTCAAAATCTCAATGATCTGGCTGTCAAACTCTAAGTCCTCCTCAGTGAGAAGGACAAAGCACATGGAAGATATTTGGCTGAGGAATCTGCTTTGTCTAAGATGCTTTCTACCATCACCATGGAGGTTTAAAAAGGTAACAGCATCTGGTAATGGATCAGAAGCTTTTCTGGCTGGAAGATACCAACACATATCAACAAGTCCTTCTCCAAGCAAACGACCTAGTTGTCCACCAGGACAATCATGATGGAAGAAGTGATCATGGTGGAAGTCACTGATGACCTCGTTTAGTATTTTGGACTTTGATGCACCACGCTTCTGATGTTTTCCCAAGCGAATGAAAGATACAATTGGCATTCCATAACTGACTATTGGGTGTGCTTGCTGTACTACTTCACCATCTTTGTTGATGCACTTCCACTCTTTGACAATGGAGCGCATGGCCCAAAGAGGAAGAGTTAATTCCTTGGTGAAAGGATCTGGTAAGAGAAATGGAAGAGCTAGCTGACACTTGGCCAACCTAGAGAACAAATCTTGACGGAGAAAGTCATCTGAGCAAAGAATTAGGGCAAGGAGACTGTCAACTGGATGTATCCCATTAGAGTTGACTTCTGATTCATTTTCTTCATCTGACTCATCAGAGTCACCTGCAGGAATCAGGCCGGATCTACAGAATGAATCATATGACATCAGCTTATGCAGAATGAGGTAGGGAAGTTGCTTTGGATCAGTCGGTTGTGTCTCATTCAATGACAGCTTCAATGGTTCTTGTCTGATACACAGAGCATCTTGCATTTGTAGCCCCTTGGGATAATGCTTGCAAAGCCCTAGTTTCTCAAGGAGAGCATGAGCTTCTGAGTTCTTTCGGAAAACTGAGGAAGCATCTGCAGTTATTGGTTTACTTCGCTGTGCCTTCCTATAATCTTTTTTCTTAGGTGGAGGTGGAGGCTTCTCTGGATGAGAGGATTTCATCAATGAATGCAGAGTTTGTTTCAATTCCTCTAACGAAGAAGAATCTTGCAGATATGCATTCAGAATTTTGGAAATCTTTGGTTCAAGAGGTGGCTGAAGATCTGACATCATTTTAGAAATAGTCTGCAAGAATTCCTTAAATTGACTTAGTTGAGTTGGACAACAACTCACTGCTAAGTGGAATAGATAGGCTTGAAGATGCAGAGGTTTCTTTTTCACATACTCATTAAACCATTTTCTTTCCTCAGAAAACCTTTTTTGCAAAGATTCCAGGTCTTTCACTGAAATAGGTCTTAGTGTTATGACACCATTAAAACTGGCATCCTGACATGGACACACTAGGATGGTTATGAGAACATTATCATATTTCAGCCGATAGTGAATTTGGAGACTGTTAATTCCCTTTGAAACATCCCTGGAGAGTTTTTCAGGAGGAACTACTGAACCTGACAATTCAGTAGTTTTTGCATCTACCACCATTTTGCTCAGGAAAGAATCAAAGCTTTCAAAGTCTGTGATATCACTCTCTGGAAGAGAATGAATTGGAGTTATTTGGAGCAGATCAAATTTAAGTAGTACATGAAGAGCCTTTTTTTCAACAGGATATCTTGCCACTTCTTCAAGTTGGGATAATGCATTGATGTCTCCATTAAGGTGTTTGAGTGATGCTTTAGACCTCACCCCTATCTTCTCCAACTGTGATAACCAATAGTCAGTGTCATCCAGTCCTACATCACCAAGGTGCAAAGCTAGTTCGGATTTTGACCCATTTCCTATTCAGAAAATTGATCACGTAAACTTTTATAGCAAGATAGATGAGAGTAAAAACATTTCTTATGAAAGAGTGGTGTACGCTGGAGTATATGACTATAAAAAGTACAGAAACAAGGTGCTGGCTATGTACTGCATTTGCTCTGCTAACTGTCACAGAATTGACATCGCTGCGTGGACTGCATTTGTCACTGTGCTCTGCTAACTGTCATAAAATTGACATAAACACTACATTGCTGCTGCCATACTATCCTTTCTGGCTGCACCTTGCAGCGATGTAGGGTTTATGTCAATTTTATGACAGTTACGTAGCAGAGCACAGTGACAAATGCAGTCCATGCAGCGATGTCAATTCTGTGACAGTTAGCAGAGCAAATGCAGTACATAGCCAGCATACATCACTCTTTTCATTTAGAAGAAATGTTTTTACTCTCACTTGTTTGCACACTTTTTTCAAGGGGTGCAGCTAAGGATGTCAAGAATGTGACCCTTTACCAAATAATCTTACCACGCCCACCGCAACTCAGCAAGACATTTTTTTCTCAGTGTATAAACTAAGTTAGTGTATAAAATAAGAAGCATTCTAGCGTTTTAGTGTTGTCTACGTAGCATCTACAAAGTGTATAAACTAACTGTGCTGTCTATGAAGCGTTCGAGAATTTGAGTTGTCCACGAAGGCACTCGAACAGCAATTGACAGTTAGGACTTGAGCTTTACTTCAATTTGAACAATACCATTCCTTTCCTGAGGTGTAGAGCTTCAAGATGGTACCAAGATTGTAGATATAGGATGAAGCAGTCGGGAGTTATGGCTGTCGAGCATCCACGAAGGCACTTGGACGGCAATTGACAGTTAGGACTTGAGCTTTACTTCAATTTGAACAATACCATTCCTTAGATCAGGTGTAGAGCTTCAATATGGTATCAAGATCATAGATATAGGATGAAGCAGTCGGGAGTTATGGCTGTCAAGAAGATGAAGATGATTATTATCAATAGAATTAGTTCTCATAAAATTAGCTTATGAAACAAACCACCAACGTTTCGACCAGAATACTCTAGCCTTCATCACCCTAATTCTATTGAATTTTTATCATGTTAGCTGAGAATAATAAGCAGAATTATTATTATTATTATTATTATGAGAGTAAAAATAAATGAAAGAGTGATGTAGGCTTGAGTACATGACTATAAAAAGTACGGAAACAAGGTGCTGGCTATGTACTCCATTTGCTCTGCTAACTGTCGCAGAATTGGCAAACCCTACATCGTTGCATGGACCTACATCGTTGCATGGGACTACTGCTCTGCTAACTGTCATAAAATTGACATAAACCCTGCATCACTGCAAATTGACATAAACCCTACATCGCTGCAAGGTGTAGCCAAAAAGGATAATATGGCAGCAGCGATGTAGGGTTTATGTCATAGTTAGCAGAACACAGCAGGTTTGCCAATTCTGTGACAGTTAGCAGAGCAAATGCTAGTCTCGCTAGCCAGCCGCACTTTTTTTTTTTGCGAGGGAGGGGAAAAAAAAAGTACGTCTGGTAACAATTGCCAGGTTTTCTTGACATACGACAGAATGTTGTTGCCACCACAAAAATTCAATAACATGTGCGTGCGCTTGGCTCATAAGCTATCATCTGGCCGGCCAGCTGCGAGTGTCTCTACCCGGAGAGTTTTGTCAGTGCAATCTCTGCTGCTGCCAACAAGTTGGGCTATCAAGCAAGCAAGGTTTAGAGTTTTGTTTCGGGAAGCATTGTGTGTCTTCCATCAGGTAGGTCAGAATAGCTAGCTATAGACTAGTTGGACTGCAAGACCTTTCTTGGCGCTTGAGTCGGCCATGCTATGCCTGAGTACGGCTAGCCTCGTTCCCAGGCCCATTAAAATAGGGCCTGGTATACACTGATTGCGCATGCGCAAGATTAAATCATCATAATGACAGCACATGGTTATTATGACGTAGAAATCAATACTATCACAGCATAAACAGTAGGCTTGTCAAGAGCATCTCTCTACTATAGACGTGAACAGGGCTCCAGGATCATAAAAGAAAATACTGTTAGTGTAAGGCTCGAGTCTGAAGCAAGAGATACCGTTTTGAGATGAGATGACTACCGATTTCACACCTCTCAGTCTCTTTCTAAGCCATCAGAGCGATGAGTGGAGACACTACCAGCACAGCACTGGTCTTCAAATTGCCAGCCAGGAAGCAAGCCAGCCAGCCAGCCAGCCAGCCAGCCAGCCAGGAAGGGAAGCACTTGGTAGCACAGATTCTTCCCAACATCTGGTTCGCGAGACTACCTGTGGGGAGACACACACGAAGACATCTTTACCCTCGTAAATGGTTGAATGGACAGGCCCTGTTCTTCTTTCAAAGCAAGAATGAACCAAACTTCTCCAAAAACGATGTTAAGAAATTAACCACACCCATTATTCTTACGTAGTAGTAAAGGTATACGGATGATATTACGATGTAGTATGCGGAGGCCCTGGAATGCCGGGGCATTTTAGCACATGCGCAATCAGTGTATACCAGGCCCTATTTTTTCCCCTCCCCCTGAAAAAAAAAAAATCTCAGCTAGCTTTAGCTATAGACAGATCTGATTTTTTAATTGTTGCGCACCCGCATGTGGTAAATTATTATCCCACGAGTCACGTGATGCACATTCTTTGAAAGAACGGAAACCTGGCGATTGTTACCAGACGTATTTTCCCCCTTCCCTCCTCGCAAAAAATACGTCTGGCGTGCGAGACTAAGCAAATGCAGTACGGTACATAGCCAGCACCTTGTTTCTGTACTTTTTATAGTCATATACTCAAGCCTACATCACTCTTTCATTTAGAAGAAATGTTCTTGTTTGCACACTTTTTCAAGGGGCGCGGCTAAGGATGTCAAGAACGATCCTTTACCAAATAATCTTACCACTCTGCCCCACCGCAACTCAGCAAGACAGTTTTTTTCTCAGTGTATAAACTAGCTGTGTCTACGAAGCGTTCTAGTGTTCTAGTGTTGTCTACGTAGCGCCTACGAAGTGTATAAACTAACTGTGCTGTCTACGAAGCCTTCGAGAATTTGAGTCATCCACGAAGGCACTCGAACGGCAATTGACAGTTAGGACTTGAGCTGTACTTCAATTTGAACAATACCATTCCTTACCTGAGGTGTAGAGCTTCAAGATGGTACCAAGATCGTAGATATAGGATGAAGCAGTCGGGAGTTATGGCTGTCAAGCGTTCACGAAGGCACTCGGACGGCAATGACTTGAGCTTTACTTCAATTTGAACAATACCATTCCTTAGATCAGGTGTAGAGCTTCAATATGGTACTAAGATCGTAGATTTAAGATGAAGCAGTCTGGAGTTATGGCTGTCAAGAAGAGAGTGCTACTCTACCGCACTCTCTGATTATTATTATTATTATTATTATTATTATTATTATTAATGAGCATGGGTGTTTTGCGTGTCAAGCCTACAACTCTCTGATAATTCCACAATGGCTAGTAGCTAGATTTCATCCTCCAACTTTTAGCTCAGAAGGCTCAGTAGCTTCAGAAATATTTGAACTGTCTGAGCTGTCTGACCTCTTTACTTATAAATCACAAGTCAATGACTACAAGGGTGCTTAGTAATAATTAAGAGGGCATGTAGCCTTGATTATTACTACTTTGGGGCAAACTACTCACTCTCTGCTTGAAAATGATAGTTTAAGTACTACTGGCCTGTATTCCATTCTTTTGCTATTCATAGCTTATACTCTCTGGCATCGTAGACAAAGTTTATTTCCCAGGAAAATGGAGTCTACATTTCTTGGCTTTCAGACGCCTGTGACTTTCTACTTTGACTATGCTCCAAGCTCTGCAAAAAAAAATCCATTACAGCATGCACCACCATTATATATGCAAAGCTATAGATCTGCACTAGCTCTATGACTTATCTCGGTGAACAAAATGCTTCGCTTTGATTATGGAACTAGCAATCTCTCAGCTTATACTTGAACACATCTAGCATCAAATGTAATGCACCAGCTTTAGTATACATCAAAGGCACTGCCTATAGTTTATAAGGGAAAAAACATTTCCGTGAAATGAAAAAAAAAATTTAGCTCAAAAAAGTAAGGAAACAAGGGTAGGGAAATGGGATCAATCTTTGTTCTGTATATCCAGCCAACAATCCCTATACATATATGTTACTGCACTATAATCTGAAGCTACCCAATGTATATGTAGGGATTGTTGGCTGGATATACAGAACAAAGATCACAATTTGCACGACATGGAATACCAGATGTGTTGATTTCAGATAACGGACCTCAATTCTCCAGTGGATCAATTCACAGCAAGCTACCAGATCAAGCACAATACAAGTAGTCCCCATTACCCCTAATCAAATGGAAAGGCTGAAATGGCAGTCCAGACCATCAAAAACCTGATGTGTAAGGCTCAAGCTGAAAAATGAGACTTTCACCTAGCCTTGCTCGATTTTCGAAATACACCAACAGATGACACCATAGGATCACCTGCCCTGTGACTCATGGGCCCCGTGGTGTACAAAAACTTTACTACCCACCACAAATAAACTTCTCCTTCCCAAAGTCATTCCTTCATCCACTGCCAAGTCAAGCCTCCTCAAGCAAAAAACAACAACCAGAAACATTACTATGATAAGCATTCCAAACCGTTGGCTCCACTGAACACTGGCGATTGGATTCTCTTCAAAATGGTGCTCTCTGGTTGCCAGCAGTGATCACTAAGGTCGCTGACTCACCCAGATCATATGTAATTACCACTCCTGATGGACAAACGTACTGGAGAAACCGGAGGCACCTCAGGCCAACACATGCAACTACAGAATGCCATGAAGGCAAGAGTGATGATGTAATTATCCCTTGGTGATGAACAAGACGATGGAGAAAGAGATGATGTTGGAGAGCGAGGTGACCAGAACCAAGCAGTGTACCAACTGCCCCACTACGACGATCCACCCACGACACTTCAGCTATGCTGATCCATACTCACTACGCTTCTAACATTATGAAAAAACAATGCTAATATTATAATCAATAATTACTATTTTCATTATCTCATTACATCATAATCTTTATAATCATTACATCATTGAGTTCTAATTCATGGACGTGAACACTGAGTCAGCTGCTTTGGTTGATTAACAGATCTTTACATAGCCCAACTATAAAACCACAATTAAGTCTTGAAAGGAGGCTATGTAAACTTTGGTTTTTTGTTCATGTTGCAAGAATACTGTAATCCACTGTGCCATATGCTATAAACCACAGTTAATTTTTTTGGAGGCACAAAGTCACCTGCAAGGCAGGAGACTTCTCTTGTATAATTATAAAGATTGAACGTCCAATAGAAGCCAGATAGTAACAACTAACAAAGAGCTAAGGCAGTACAGGCTTAGCTAGCTACCTATGGATTCTTTTTGTAGTTGCATTATTTTAATTAATGGTCTGCGCTGCTGTGATGCTATATCAGCCAGTACTTATGAAAATTAATAGTCTATAGCTAATTAATTTTTGATAGTACAAGCCAGTTAAACTGGTTTTATCGTTGTTTATGGGAAATACACTCAAGGTAGTCCATTTATACACTAATTCAATTTAAGTTTCATGGTCCGCAATGGTGATATCATATCGAAACACGCTTCATAATACACAAATTGAGCACTGGGCAATCTATAGCTCTACTGCATGTACCTCTTGTGGATACTGGATCAGTTTCCATTTCATCCTGTGATGATGGTGTATCAGAGACACCTAGGGAAGCAGGGTCTTGAGTAGAACCTTGAGGCTTAGCATCAGCACTAGCTTGATGAGAAGAGCATCTGTACTCTGCAAGTTACATTGAATAGGGCAGTACGTAGCTATGTATCCCCATATGTGAAGGATGTCTATGAAAGTAATGCTGACTCATCATACTATTGACCAGACCCTATAATCATCTAAGCCACAAAGCCAATTAAAGTAGGTCCCATACAGGCCCGTAGCCAGGGGGGTTTGGGGGGTTCGATCAAACCCCCTTTTTGAAATGAAATTTTTTTAAGCGCGAGCACACACGATTTGCATACGCACGCGTGTGTACATGAATATCGTTCACTCTATCGAGAAGTAGGTCAAAGCCTATCGTCCAGAAAAGGTCAGTTTTTAGCTATAACTCTGACTCTAAAGCAGTAGTGCCTTAAAGCAGTAGTGCCCGAGACTTTAAAGCATCTAGTGCCTGAAATCTTAAGTCTAGTCTGGTGGCGCAGCCCCGAGCTTCGCGCTCAGGGCTGCGCCGCCAGACTAATTAAAGTCTTGCTGTAAAAACTGTACAAGTAGCTAGTCTGTGGTGGATTGTGAAGAAGTTTGTGAAGAAGTGGCCATCTACTCATAATCTTCATACTTCATAGCAATAATTGCAGCTAAAGCTAACAAAATATGTCATTGTTGGCAATCAAAAATGGGCATGGTTGTGTAAAAGTGGGCGTGTCCATCGCTAATGCGCAGATACTTTTGAACCCCATTCAAAAATCTCTGGCTACGGACCTGTCATAATAGAAATAGGCTATTGTATTAAGTATGAGTTATATACGATGTGCTACCTAATATCTGGCCAGCTGGTGTCCTAGAAACTAACTTTTAATTCCAGTTTTCAACATGCAAGACATAGCATGGAGTAATTACTATACTTACGAGCAATTCTTAGGGCCAGATTCTCATTGTTGCCCCCCATCTTGTGAGCGACAGCATCAATCAGAACTTGGACAGTGGGTGTTGGCAGATTTAATTTGATATCAAAATAGAGCTTCAACCAAATCTATAAATATATTTATAGACATGAGTGGAATGATAACTAAAGCTTGTAGGGTTAGGGGTTAGGACTAGGGCTGGGGCTTTTGTGGGGACTTCCCTTCCCCCTCCCCTGTTTTATAATACAGCAGGTTATTTTTGAGGGGTATATTTTTTATTCGTTGGTCTGTTGGGGCGCAGCATACACAGTGTATGCCATGTGTGCTAGCTATGTAAAAATACTTCTGGCCTAAGCAAATGAGCAACAAGAGTTAGTAGTATGTGCCTGTGCTAGAAATGGAAGTTGCAATTATGACTAGGTAAAAGCCATTATGTGAATTGTAGCATACCATGTGCCCGATGGACAGTCTTCCATACCATCTTTCTTTACCAGCAAATTTTCTAAAACTGTAGAAGGTGGTACAGACCTTGAAAGGTGACCTTGGGGCCCAGGGATCCAGAAGACAAGTCACTTCACATTTAAAATGCTACTGCAACAATCTAGAACTAGGGGGCACGGTTTTTACACGTATTAGATATAATGTTCGTGGGCTAAATTATGAATACCACAAAAAATTTCCTCTGCAAAAAATAACCCGCTGTAATATGGGCACTAATTTTAGAGTTCTACTGAGGCTGGAAAGTATTGCTGTAAGTCATAAGTACACACAGTATCCTGTCATTATTTAATTTGAGTGGTTCAGTTGATGATTGAGTTAGATGAATTGAGTTCAGTTATAATTCTCAACATGCCTGGTATTAGCTACCTACCTCAATTAATTTTTGAATTTTATTTTCATAGCTGAACTGGTCCTTATCAATAACCTCCACTTCTCTGACTGGTATTCCAAGCAACACTCCTATCTCGAACCACTTATTTTGGACCTCAATAAGGAAACGGATAAGATCATGAATGATCCTCCTTTTTTCACCAGTTTCAGTAAAATCACCTGATGAATTAACAATATCATGATTCATAGCTTACTGTATTGTCTCAGTCTAACATACACAATTCTGTTCCATCTCCTTTTGATGCAATATCTGAAAGATTCTTTTCTTCAAATACTGTTATATTAAATATAATTGAATGATTGAATAAATTTATTCCTGATTACCTTTCCATTCTTTAGCGATTTTAAAGGCAGCTGGACCATTATTTCCTCCAAGACTGTCAGCTATAACATAAACCACTGACCACCAGCAAGGGTCAAGCCTTCCATGACGTACTTCACTATTGATCCATGAAATTAGTACATCAATCAGTCCTCTCACTGAGTTACCTATTGTAGGTTTGTTAACAATCATTAGCTACTGAGCAATATTTAAACTCATATCTTTTGAGGACACTCCTTATTTCAATATTTTGATGGACAGGCTTACTTCCATGTTTTCTCTTCAGATCTTCTGATGATGAGGATGTATTTACCAAGGATCCAATCTGCACCCATTTCTCGTGCACTTCTGAAAAAGCTTTCATCAGCATTGGAAGGTCTTTCTCTTCTGAATAAATAGAAAAGCAAATTTGAAAAACTATAGCTGAGACTTTAGAGACTCACGAAATCTTTCCGTAGGAACATTTGGATACCTTTCAAGTGCTCTTTTTGCATTGTTTGGCCTGTGGCCTCTCCAATCCACCCTAGTAGCCATTGATAAACGACTCACCAGGACAACTTTTAACGAGCGAGCCTCACCGCTTTTACAGTGGCATCACGTGATCCTGGCTCACCCATTTTTTTTTGTCGGGGGTGTGACTCATAAGCTCACATGATAGACCCACCCACGCGCGATTAACTAGGGCGGCCAGTCGCATGTTGCGTAGGGCAGCTAATATTTTTTTTTCAGAGAGCAAGCTATAGATGCCTGTATCAGAGCATTTTACGCGATCCTATTTCATAGAAGGAATGAACTTCGTGACTTTACAGTTAAGTGTGTCATAATGTATCCACAGAACCCCCACTCCAACCATTGCAAGGAGAAATTTCCAATTATCGAACTGCTAACACTGACTCTGAAGCGAGGCTTGATATTAAAGTTAGAGGATTCGAAGCCAGGATGCATACTTTGACGTTAGGGTTTTCAACCCAAATGCTCCCAGTTATCGCTCCCAGGATCTGACACATTTATATTGAAGGAATGAACAAGAAAAGAAGAGAGTACAACCAGAGAGTCCAGGAAGTAGAGGCCGGTGTGTTCACCCCCCTTGTTTTTTCCACCTCAGGTGGCATGGGGAAAGAGAGCAGTGTGTTCTACAAGAGACTAGCTGATTTTTTATCCACGAAAAGAGACATGCCATACTCAAGGACAATGGGATGGCTTCGATGCCACCTCAATTTTGCCCTACTACGCTCTGCTATTTTATGCATAAGGGGTTCTAGATCAACAAGAAAAAATCCACTTCTTGAAACTGACATTAATCTTGCCTCAGCAGAGAGCAGACTGTCACCAGACCCTGATTGACTATTGTGTTTTGTTTTTATAACCTTACATATTCTCATTATCCTTTGCCATCAAATTTTATCTCATCATGGATTGAAAAAAAAAATTTCACAAAAGAAGGTATGCTGAAAAGCTCAAGATTGACAAAGACCTTCTACAGTATCATGTGACTACACACCCCCGACAAAAAATGGTCTACCGGTATACTGCACGGATGCCATTGGTGTCGTGCTTGCTTCCTCTTTAATGACTGACCCATGAGACAGAACAGCTACAGTGATAACAGTCCATCCATTTCAAATGATATACTTACAACACCAGTATGTAAGTATCCTTAGATATTGTGTTAGTTTACGAGACACTCAATTTCAATGCATGGTTGTATAAACTAAGTGCGTATGCCAAAAATTAATAAGAGTAAGAAGTCCATAATTATTCCCAAGGTTATCACAACACTTACTACATGTGCCCTTGTTCAGTCAAGAGAGACTTTCCAGAGTCGTAGTGAAACAAAAAGACCAGAATATCTCAGAACAACTTCTTATTATGTATAGTCAGTATTATTTTTTGGTGATGGGTGTGTTTGGATGTCATGTTTCTATGTCCCACAATGCTTGCTCCCTTGATGATGGCATACATTGCTGCCAAGACTAAGAAGAATGTCCGTTCAGTTAGAAGAATGTCTAGCTGTTAGGTCTGGCTAGTTACGTAGCTATTATATTCAAGAAATAGCTGCACATGCACCCTTATTAAGTTGATGTCAAGCATGGAATGAAAAGCACAAGTGTACATCCTCAGTTACAAGCCAATCCTGCACAGTCTAAATGTAATTCGCTATTACCACAAGTATGATTCATTAAAGTAAATTTCAGTTTCAGTTGCAGTTCCACAATCCATTGTTGAAAACTCGGACAAAAAATAGACTATTAATGGGGAAGTTTTGTTCCATGTAAGGCCGTTATATTTCGAACTTCCCTGTTGTAAATAATTAGTGGTGGTGTTATAGCTAGCATAAATTTTTGGTGAGCTTTAGAATCTAAGATGATTATTTCAAGAGTAGCCTCCATTATAGACCCTCCAGCAATATCCTCTCAACCTTCAAGGAACTTTCTATATCCCACTCTTCCTCTAATGGCGAGGAAGCAGAAGTTGGGTGGGTCAGCCCTAAACAGGATAGAGTATTACACTCATAATTATAGTGCAGTACACAAAACTGGTTTTACATTACATATATACATCATAAGTAGCCTTAATAGTTTGTAGTAACCACATTCAATTTGGCTACATGATAGTATGATGCCTGATAATAATTACACCATAAGGCATTAGCTATAATTATTCTTAAAGATAAACACAATTATCAAGTAAAAATGGACATGGCTCAGGCTTAAGTAGGCATCTGGGGCACTACAGTGCACCATACAGGCCTGTCTTGGCCATCCCTGGATCCAGCCCTGGCAAGGTATGTACCATAGATACCACTGTGACAGTCCCTTGTAGGTGCATGATTATGTGCATGCTCCATGAAATTGCAATACATAGGCAAACCCAAAGGATTTTGATTCAAGGTATAGATACTTAGCTAACATCAAATAGCTAATCCCCACATGAAACAATTTCACCATCTCTTGAGCTATGGTCAAAGGTGATGTGAAAGGTAAGAGAATGATTATGATTATGTAGCTATAGCTATGGTATAAATGACACACTCTCTTGTAAAATTAATTGGTTTGTACTTTCAAGATCACACTTTATTTAACAGTGCAACTACTAACTGTGATTTCATTTAAGGATGACAACTGTCATTACGAATGTGTCATTATTCACTGTAAAAAGGAAGTGCACACACTGTTTTGTTTTTAGTGTGTGTATCAGGACAATTTAGTGTACAGTACACACTTTCATTTTTACAGTGAATAAACTGTTAAGCTAGCTGTTTGTGTTAGCTATCTGAAAGGTTTACTTTCAATGTAACAAATCATTGATCATTTTTGACAGCTTCACAATGAAATTGATTAGATCATTATTGATTTATTTAGCTAGCTGAAGCAGTTCATTTTTCTCAAATTTCATCAAGTCCGAATGGGCCTCCCTGTTTTTGAAGCAGGTTCTCAACTTGTTCCACCACCAATGTGCAGCAGTAATAATTCTCCCTGATCGTCGACTAGTTCTACCTAAAGGATTCAGAAGCGTCGTGTATATAGTCCTCCACAGTCACCATTTCCTGAAGTTACCCAACTGAAAGTTTTTCCGGAGTTGCACCATCTTACCTTCACTGTATGTACGTATAATAATTAGCATGACTTATCATTACATGACTTGTCACTAGCCCTGTAGACGTAGATACAATAGTATAGCTACTATGGCTTCTGGTATCACTCCCCTCCACCTAACTAATGATGTGAACAAGGTCAGGGAATTACTGCAAAGTGGTGAGTACAGTGTAAACTGTTCTGACTCCAATGGGAGGACTCCACTGCATTATGCCTGTGCTAAAGGTCACTTGGATGTGGTGAAGGTGTTGATATCTGACTTCAATGCTGATATTCTTTTTAAGGATATTAATGGCTGCATACCACTAATGAATGCTGCTTTCAATGGGTGGGAGCATGTGGTGCTTGCTCTATTGAACGAGTATCACTGTCCTTCAAATATCAGAAGTAAAGACAATAAAACATTGCTTCACTGGGCATGCAAAGGAGGTAATATTAGCTTAGTTACAACTCTGATACAAAACCACAATGGTGATATTAATGCTAGGGATGATAAAAATAACACCCCACTCCATGTGGCAGCATTGTGCGGGAAAAAAGAGGTTGCTTTGTTTTTAATTAATGAGATGGGCTGTGACATAAATGTCAAAGGCGGTTTAGGTCAGTCTTTGTTACATTTGGCATGCAACGTTAGCCTAGTTCAAACTCTGATACAAGATCACAATGCTGACATCAATGTTAGGGATGATCAAAATAACACACCACTCCATGTGGCAGCATTGGGTGCAAAAAAAGAGGTTGCACTGTTTTTACTTAATGAAGTGGGCTGTGACATGATTGATAAAGGTGGTCTAGGTTGGTCTTTATTACATTTGGCATGTTATGGAGGTGATGTTAGCCTAGTTCGAACTCTGATACAATACCACAAAGCCGATATCTATGCTAGGGATGATGAAAATAACACACCACTCCATGTTGCAGCATTAGGTGGGAATAAAGAGGTTTCTTTGTTTTTGATTAATGAAATGGGCTGTGCCATAAATGTCAAAGGTCGTTTAGGTCGGTCTTTGTTACATTTAGCATGCAGTGGAGGTAATATTAGTCTTATTAAAACTCTTATACGAGACCACAAGGCTAATATCAATGTTAGGGATGATCAAAATAACACACCACTCCATGTGGCAGCATTGTGTAGGAAAAAAGAGGTTACATTGTTTTTAATTAATGAGATGGATAGTGATATTAATGTCACAGGTCGTATAGGTCGGTCTTTGTTACATTTAGCATGCAGTGGAGGTAATGTTAGTCTTGTTCAAACTCTGATACAAGACCACAAGGCTAATATCAATGTTAGGGATGATCAAAATAACACACCACTCCATGTGGCAGCATTGTGTGGGAAAAAAGAAGTGACGTTGTTTTTAATTAATGAAATGGGTTGTGACATAAATATCAAAGGTGGTTTAGGTTGGTCTTTGTTATATTTGGCATGCTATGGAGGTAATATTAGCCTAATTCAAACTCTGATACAAGATCACAAGGCTGATATCAATGCTAGGGATAATCAAAATAACACACCACTCCACGTTGCAGCATTGTGTGGGAAAAAGGAGGCTGCATTATTTTTAATTAATGAAGTGGATTATGATGTTAATGTAAAAGGTTATCTAGGTCGGTCTTTGCTACATTTAGCATGCAGTGGAGGTAATGTTAACCTAGTTCAAACTCTGATACAAGACCACCAAGCTGATGTCAATGCTAGAGATGATGAAAATAACACACCTCTCCATGTGGCAGCATTGTGTGGGAAAAAAGAAGTTGTATTGTTTTTAATTCATGTCAATGAGGTGGGTAATGCAAAAGGTTACTTGGGTCGGTCTATATTACATTTAGCATGCAGTGGAGGTAATGTTAGCCTAGTTCAAACTCTAATACAAGACCACAAGGCTGATATAAATGCTAGGGATGATCAGAATAACACACCACTCCATGTGGCAGCATTGTGTGGTAAAAAAGAGACTACTTTGTTTTTAATCAATGAGATGGTCTGTGATATAAACATCAAAGGTGGTTTAGGTCGATCTTTGTTACATTTGGCCTGCAACGTTAGCCTAGCTCAATCTCTGATACGTGACCACAAGGTTGACATTAATGCTAGGGATGATCAAAATAACACACCACTCCACGTGGCAGCATTGAGTGGGAAAAAAGAGATTGCATTGTTTTTAATTAATGAAATGGGCTGTGACACAAATGTCAAAGGTGGTTTAGGTTGGTCTTTATTACATTTTGCATGTTATGGAGGTAACATTAGCCTAGTACAAACTTTGATACAATACTACAAAGCTGATATCAATGCTAGGGATGATCAAAATAACACACCACTCCATGTGGCAGCATTGAGTAGAAAAAAAGAGGTTTCATTGTTTTTAATCGATGAAATAGGCTGTGACATAAATATTAAAGGTCATTTAGGTCGATCTTTGTTACATTTTACATGCTATGGAGGTAATATTAGCCTAGTTCAAGCTCTGATACAAGACCACAAAGCTGATATCAATGCTAGGGATGATCGAAATAACACACCACTCCATATGGCAGCATTGTGTGGGAAAAAAGAGGTTGCACGGTTTTTAATTGATGAGGTGGGTTGTGACATGAATGTCAAAGGTCATATAAGTCGGTCTTTGCTACATTTAGCATGCAGTGGAGGTAATGTTAGCCTAGTTCAAACTCTAATACAAGACCACAAGGCTGATATCAATGTTATGGATGATCAAAATAACACACCACTCCATGTTGCAGCATTGAGTGGAAAAAAAGAGGTTGCATTATTTTTAATTAATGAAATGGGCTGCGATATAAATGTCAAGGATATTTTAGGTCGGTCTTTGTTACATTTGGCATGCTATGGAGGTAATTTTAGCCTAATTCAAATTCTTATAAGAGACCATAAAGTTGAAACCAATGCTAGGGATGATGAAAATAACACACCACTCCATATGGCAGCATTGTGTGGGAAAAAAGAGGTTGCATTGTTTTTAATTAATGAAATGGGCTGTGACATAAATGTTAAAGGTTGTTTAGGTTGGTCTTTGTTACATTTAGCATGCAGTGGAGGTAATGTTAGCCTAGTTCAAACTCTGATACGAGATCACAAGGCTAATATCAATGTTAGGGATGATCAAAATAATACACCACTTCATGTGGCAGCATTGTGTGGGAAAAAAGAGGTTACATTGTTTTTAATTAATAAGGTGGGTTGTGACATTAATCTCAAAGGTCATATAGGTCAGTCTTTGCTACATTTAGCATGCAGTGGAGGTAATGTTAGCCTAGTTCAAACTCTAATACAAGACTACAAGGCTAATATCAATGCTAGGGATGATCGAAATAGAACATCACTCCATGTGGCAGCATTGTTTGGGAAAAAAGAGGTTGCATTGTTTTTAATTAATGAAATGGGCTGTGACATAAATGTCAAAGGTGGTTTAGGTTGGTCTTTGTTACATTTAGCATGCTATGGAGGTAATATTAGACTAGTTCAAACTCTGATACAGTACCACAAGGCTGATGTCAATGCTACGGATGATCAAAATTACATGCCACTCCATGTGGCAGCATTGGGTGGAAAAAAGGCTGTTGCATTGTTTTTAATTAATGAAATGGGCTGTGACATAATTGACAAAGGTTTAGGTTGGTCTTTATTACACTTAGCATGTTATAGAGGTGATGTTAGCCTAGTCCAAACTTTGATACAGTACCACAAAGCTGATATCAATGCTAGGCATGATGAAAATGATACACCACTCCACGTAGCAGCATTAGGTGGAAATAAAGAGGTTGCATTGTTTTTAATTAATGAAATGAGCTGTGACATAAATGTCAAAGGTCGTTTAGGTTGGTCTTTGTTACATTTTGCATGTTATGGAGGTGACATTAACCTAGTTCAAACTCTGATACGAGACCATAAGGCTGATATCAATGCTAGGGATGATCAAAATAACACACCACTCCATGTGGCAGCATTGTGTGGGAAAAAAGATGTAGCATTGCTTTTAATTGATGAGGTGGATTTTGAAATTGATGTCA
This sequence comes from Crambe crambe, assembly GCA_963924555.1. Lineage (NCBI taxonomy): Eukaryota > Metazoa > Porifera > Demospongiae > Poecilosclerida > Crambeidae > Crambe > Crambe crambe. The sequence goes on from OZ004581.1 coordinate 1,811,176, forward strand.
AAGGTTGTATACTAGGTCGGTCTTTGTTACATTTAGCATGCAGTGGAGGTAGCGTTAGCCTAGTTCAAACTCTAATACAAGACCACAAGGCTGATATCAATGTTATGGATGATCAAAATAACACACCACTCCACATTGCAGCATTGAGTGGAAAAAAAGAGGTTGCATTATTTTTAATTAATGAAATAGGCTGCGATGTAAATGTCAAGGATAATTTAGGTTGGTCTTTGTTACATCTGGCATGCTATGGAGGTAATATTAGCCTAATTCAAATTCTTATAAGAGACCATAAGGCTGATATCAATGCTAGGGATGATGAAAATAACACACCACTCCATATGGCAACATTGTGTGGGAAAAAAGAGGTTGCATTGTTTTTAATTCATGAAATGGGCTGTGACATAAATGTTAAAGGTTGTTTAGGTTGGTCTTTGTTACATTTAGCATGCAGTGGAGGTAATGTTGGCCTAGTTCAAACTCTGATACGAGACTACAAGGCTGATATCAATGCTAGGGATGATCAAAATAACACACCATTCCATTTGGCAGCATTGTGTGGGAAAAAAGAGGTTGCATTGTTTTTAATTAATGAGGTGGGTCATGACATTAATATTAAAGGTTATTTAGGTCGGTCTTTGTTACATTTGGCATGCGATGGAGGTAATATTAGCCTAGTTCAAGCTTTAATACGAGACCACAATGTTGATATTAATGCTAGGGATGAACAAAGTAACACACCGCTCCATGTGGCAGCAATATGTGGGAAAATAGAGGTTGCATTGTTCATAATTAATGAGGTGGGATGTGACATTAATGCCAGAGGTCATTTGGGTTATACTATGCTTCATATGGCATGTTCAGATGGCAATGTTCAGCAAACTAATACTTTGATACGAGACTATAAGGCTGATATTAATGTTAGAGATGATGATAATAATACCCCTCTTCATGTGGCAATTCGCTATCGGAATTTAGAAATCATGTCCATTTTAATCAATAATTATGACTGCTATTTCCATGACAGAGATCACAATGGCTACTCATTACTACACACAGTATGCAGCCATGATTACCATTCTCTAATAGAAAAGCTCAGTGACCACATATCACCTTTAGTAGTAGACGATGATGGTAACACTCCCCTTCATATTTGTTCCTCACGTGGCCATACCAAATGTATAGAGGTATTACTGCAAAAAAATGCTCCAATTCTGATAAGAAATAATTCAGGAAAGACTCCGATGGACTTAGCAAAAGGTGATGCTAAATTACTAATTAATGAGTACATGAAACAAAATCGAGATAAAACACTGGTTGACTATCATGGCATGCAAGAGTGTGCAAAGAAGAAGTACTCAGGTGCTCAACATATAACCAGGTTATTTATAATTGGTAATCCTGGTGCAGGGAAGAGCTCCCTTGTCGAATCACTTAAAAGGGAAGGCTATTTCGAATCTTTTTGGAGGGTATCTGAATCTACTGTACCCCCTCACACTGCTGGTATAGTCCCTAGTATACATACCAGTAAACACTATGGGAGAGTCCAGTTCTATGACTTTGCTGGAGACCCTGAGTATTACTCCTCACATGCTGCTATACTGGAGAATCTTGCCTCATCAAGTAAGGGTGACAACATATTCATTATTGTGATTGATTTGACACAAGATAACTCAGCTATTGAGAATGTTTTGCACTATTGGTCTGCATTCATACAACACCAGAATTTTAAGAACAAGCCTTCCCTTATTGTAATAGGGAGCCACTCAGATCTAGTGAACAAAGAAAGTCTAGCCCAAAAAAGCAATTTTTTTGAAAAACTCTTTAGAAAATACTCAGTGACCACAAGACTGGGTCAAAACACTGCATACTTTCAGTTAGATTGCTGTAAACCAGGATCCAAAAAGATCAGTGAGGTCCAGGAGCACCTTATTAGTTTAACAGGTAAGTCCCATTCCTATCGATTGTCTTTTGAAGCAAGCATTCTCTTAGGGCTATTGGAGAAAGATTTCAGCAATGTCACTGCTTGTCCTGTCAGTACATTAGTATCCCACATAGAGGACACTGGGGTACACCTTCCCAATAAAGCTGAATTTTTACACCCCATACTGCATGAACTCCATGAAGTTGGTATTTTATTACTAATGGGAGACAGAACTACTAAGCATAATTACCACATAACATTAAAGACATCTAAACTTACTAATGAAGTTCATGAAACCCTGTTTTCTAAGCCTGCTATTCAAGATATCAGACAAAGGAGTGAACTTGGATATCTTTCATCTCTTAGTATTGGAATCATCCCTGAAGCCTTTCTAGAAGAGATCCTTCCTCCATATATCACAAAAGAATGCCTTGTTCATCTTCAGTATTGCCAAGAAATTAAGCTTAAAGATATAGGCCTGTTCCTTTCCACACCACAGGAGATTTCATCTAGTAGTCCTCGGTCATTCTTATTCTTTCCTGCTCTCTGTAGTGCAGATAAGAGTGAAGTGTCATGGACCACACCTCCTGATAGCTACGGTATTGGGTGGCTTGCACAGTGCACTGATCCTTATGACTACTTCCCCCCACGCTTCCTTCATGTCCTTCTTCTCAGAATAGTCTTCAGGTTCACACTCACTGCCCCTCGAGAACATCCATCACGAGAAACTAGGCACTTTCAACATCTCTGCACCATGTGGAAAATTGGTGTGCATTGGTTGATGGAGGAGGGAGTAGACTGCATGGTGGAGATGGTAAACATTAATAAAGGACCTGGAGTGGTAGTCATCACCAGAAGTGATCAAGACACAGTAGAAAATTGCATTAGTGTCTTCAATAGAATAGTTAGTAGTGTAATGGTGACTATGAAAGAATTCTGCCACTCCATCAGACCTCAGTTTTTTCTGCTTGACTCCACACAACAGGATGACTACCTCAGTGAGGACAACTTCTTTGCTATGAGTAAAGTGGAGAAGATCCTGTTATCTTCCAAGAGGGAGGAAACAGTCGTCAGTAAAACCGGGAAGAAGAAAATGAAGCGTTTTAAGTTGCTCTGGATGCAAAAAATCACTCATTGGAACACTTTATTCCAAATAGACTTCACCTCTGTCCACTTTCATCTCAAAACTATAGTTAGAGATCTTTTTGATCTTGGTCTCCAACTTGATATCCCCAGTAGTGTCCTTGAGGCCATAGAGGTGCAGTATCCCAATAACATAGATAGACAGAGGAGAGAACTTGTGAGAAAGTGGATGAGCTCTTCTCAGGATCTCCCATGCTGGTGGCACCTTGTGGAGGCACTGAAGAAGATTGGTAAAAGAGCCATAGCAGATGAAATCGGAAAGGAATATGGTGAGTAGCTACGTAAATTTAAGAGCTATCTCCACTTTAATATCCTTTTCTACAGGTGACCACATTCGACTCCAGAAAAAGCTGCTTAACCCAAAGCTCCAAACCATTACACCTGATGTTGAGTTTCTGGAGCTGTTTGCTGGAGTGGTAGGATCCAAGTGGTCATCCCTGGCCTGCCTTCTTTCCCTGACCAGTGAGGAGATAGAAGAAGTGAAGACAGAAGAGGAAGATCAAGCCCTCCTGATGCTGAAGAAGTGGTCCTCCAAGGAAGGGGCCACATATGGTCAGCTCTGCAACAGACTCAAAACAATCTCACTCTTTCAGTATGTCTAACTATAGTGTAGTGTGTGATGACGTCATTATTTGTAGCTACTATTTTTTCTTTTGTTTTTGTTTTTGTTGTTGTTTCTCATTTTTTGGCAGTCATGCTTGCATATTTTTTGATTTCGTGCGTGTGGAATTCATTTCAAGAAAGAGTGTTCACTTATTATTTTTTAATTTCATGTTTGTAGCTATTTAGCTAATTTATCTGTCCTTTCATGTCCACATAGCTAGCTAACTCCTATTCTTATAAGTAATAATAGTTGTAGTCCTACCTGAGCAGTCACTCTCTCTGATTATTCTATCTCCTGTTTTCATTCTCTACCATCTCCATCTTCCATTACCTTCTCTGTCTCTTAATATTATATCATTAGTCTGTTGTATATAGCTTCTAGTTACCTCCTATTGAATCTGCACAATACAAGTACTTCACTCGCTAATGAAATTGGTAAGTGTTACTGCAGAGTAGACATATTCATTTTTATAATCTCCTCCTCCAGGTTCATTCTCTCTTTTGGATGGTCATGTGACCATTTCCCTCTGAGTCCAGATATGTAGCTATGTGGTCATTCTCCTCTCCCAGTGATATGGCATTCCTTCCAAGTATGATGTCATGTGACCATCAATTCTCCTTTGTCATGATAATAATGCTACATTCATAGGGTCCTTCTTTAGTGAAATAAAGAAGTAAGTATCTATGGTAATGATCATTTAGTGACTATTTATAATGTAATAGGTAGCCGTTACTTTCCCTCTTTCTCTTGTTCTGGTCCATAGAAGCAGAAGATTCAAATCTTCCTGAGAAGGCTAAGTGCTACTTTCTACAGGACTCTTCCCTACAATCATCTCTACCTCAACTATTTATCCTACAGCATAGAATTCAGCTAAAACTACGTATAATACTTGATCCAGCTATTGAATGAGCTGCTCTGCCTGAGCCCATTGAAATTACACAAAAATGGAAAGGGTAAGAGACTCATTTAGCTACAACCATTTATAATTAGCATAACCTTCCTTTCCAGATAATATAAACAGGTGGCCATTTTCTTTTTGTCATGTGACCGTTCTCCTCCATATCTAAGGCAATGATGTGAGTCATGGACATGTAGCCATTACTTTTCCTTTACTATCCAGAGATGTACGTATTAAGACACAAGCACAAGCAGAATCCTGAAAAGGCCGAATGCTAGTTTTCCTACAACCTCTTTCCCTGAATCATCTATATCTCGATTTATCCGGCTACAGTGAATTCTTTATTCGGCTACAGTGAATTATTTATCTGGCTACGGTTAATATTGGAACTATTAATTTTATCGGACTACAGATACTAGCTACTTGAATATTCGAACTTTTATCCAGCTACAATAGAATTCTTTATCTGGCTAGCTATAGAGAACTTTTATCCAGCTACAGTTAATTAATATTCTTTATCCGGCTGCAGACACTGTTAATATTTAATCTCTTTATCCGGCTAAAGTGAACTCTCTATCCAGCAACTCTGTCTGGCTACAGTTAGATCTATCCAGCTACTTTGATAATCATTTTGCAACAGTCTTTACATTCGAACTCTACACATGTACAGTACAGTTACATAGCTAAAGCAATTGTATTCATCTGATCTTTATCTGTTCTCCAGTTTACAGTTTAACAGCCCTACTGATAGCCTAATAATGTCACTTTTATATCTGGTCACACATTTTTACAAAAATTATTTTTGCATAGTTTGTTGTATAGCTGTGTAGGTATGTATACCCCTATTATTATAATATATATCCCACCTAATACATTTACTCCCATATAGAAAAGTGCTCTTACTGTCATAAATTCCCTCCCTTAGGGTAAAGTGCGTTATGACTCATAACGCACTGTTCCCCAGGCTATGAATAACAGGTTTTCTGAAGCTGACTGTTGGAAGAAGATGATAATGAAGATAATCTATAATGATAATGATAATAATATAAGATAATGAAGATAATCTATGCATGAGATAATGATCAGATAACATTGTCATTAATTAGCTAGCTATTACTAAAGAGTTTATTTCTGTCTCTGTATTGTATTGGTAGTTTATAGCTGACTGTTGGAAGAAGAAGTTAACGATCAGTCTATAACATTGTCATTAATCTATTTCTGTCTCTGGGTAGTTTATAGCTGATTGTTGGAAAATGAAGAAGTCATCTGGTGCTGGGTCACAAGGAAACTTCATAGCTTTTTTTTTTTTTTTTGCAATTTTCACACAAGAAGAAATTATTTCTAAGGCCCATTGGTATTTTTCGTCATACCTTCCGCTAGCTTCGCCAAAACGTGGGTGGAGGAACTCGTTAATAGCTGGGTACCGGGTGTGGTGGGCATGGGAGGAGCCTCGTAGTTCGTAGTCTTGCTTGAGAGCACGAGGCTCTGTACTGTGAGTTCGAGTCTGAACAACGGCACATCCCAGGACAGGGACAAGCCATGGCAGGAGTTTTCGTTTTGTTTCGTAACTAAGGGGTAGCTACGCTCTAGCTACAGACCGACCAATGAAATCGTGCGCCCTGGGGATATATAACAGTTAGAACACGGTAGTCCTGGTGATTATGGCCAAATAAACAACCTTATCCTCGGGCTGCGCCCTCGGATTCGGTTGTTTATTGGCCATAATCACCAGACTACCGTGTTCTAACTATTACATATACTGATTCTAATATACTATGTATAACTTCCCAATCTCATGCTATCAGAGACATTCCCATTTCTCGGTATGCTCTTTCTGAATAATTGTGATAATAGTGTTTGAGTCTTATGAGCAAAAATTCGAAACTGAGTTATTGTTATGTACTATTACGTAATGAAGAGTGTGGAATAACTCAAAGCACACTGTGACCACAGGTTTTTCATAGTCCCTCCCCCCAAAACAACAAAAATCAGATGGCATCTGATTATTATGACTAGCATCCAGAACACATACGCCCTGTTCACGTGGGATGATGTAATGGTAATTACAAAAAATGTCCTACATAGCTATACTAGTATTTCCTGACAATTTGTTTCCAGAAAACAACAAAAACAATGACAAACAATCCTCATTGAATGTATATTATAATGAAAAAGAACTCCTGCAAGCTATAGATGCATGTACAATAAATTTCAGAATGTGGATGTCTATATACAAATTAATATGATATTAATTTCTAACAAAAAAAGAGGGGAAAATTGAAAACTAGCTATGAGAAGCAATCTTGAACTAGATAGCTAGCTATATAAAATGCAGCTGACTAATTATATAACTACGTAGGTATACAGATACATGTATGTACTTGTGCTTTGTATATTTTTCAGTGAAATTAAGCTTCAGTCTGGTTGTACTGAATTTTTAATTTTGTAAAGAGGGGACCTTTCAAATTCTTTTCCAAGTAGAGTCGAGGATCATTTCTTCCCCTGAAAGATTCAGCCATTCTTTCAAATTCTGTAACAGCATAGCCACAAACTCTTAAGTATATCTCATGTTTGTATGTTGATCTGAAAGTGAGAAGATCTTTGAGAACAGCTGATTCTTTTGCAATGTTTGCATCCACCTTTTGAAGGAGTTCCTGGACGAGTGCTGTGTTGAAGTCAGTGTCTTTCTGTGTTGTCTCTTCTAGGTACTTTCTGGCTGTGCTAAACACTTTTTCTGTTATTTCAATAGCTTCTTTCAGGGAAATTTTCCAACCATGAAAATAGAAGAGAGAGGCTGACTGATGACTGCATTCAAAGTAATGTTCCCCCTTTTCAGGTACAAATTCAAGGATACTTCCACCCCATTCCCTCAAGGATTCCTTTTCTCTGTACTTTGCTAGGAATAAACCGTCGTAACCTTGTGCTTGCATAAACCAAATCATTTTTTTTTCTACTTCAGCTTCCACATCTCTATGATCTCCAGACACAATAGGAAGCTGATGCATAAGTTCAATCCAGATACTGTCAAACATTACTTTGAGTTCTTCTTCTGTTTGTCTCCTCGTTTTCAAGATCTTACTCACTTGTTCAGTAGCAAGCACTCCTCCTACCATAATATAATTGAGATGACTTTCAGTTAACTGACCTCCACACTGGTGAATGATGGCATTTATCTGTCTCGCTTGTTCTTTAGTGATAAGTTGTTGCTCTTGGTAGAATTGTGCAGTTTGAGGGGTAAATAACATAACCTTCTCTGAAGTAACCTCTTCAGTTGTTTTGACTTCAGCTTTCTCTCTTGCAGGTTTTCATTAAGCTCTTCTTGTTCTTTCCAGATTTTTGCTGTGATTATTTCTGCATATCTGTTTCGCTCATTTTCAAATTTAGTGATAACCTCTCTATTTTTACCCAAAGTTGTACAGTGCTCTTCTGCATGTAACTTCAACTCCAATGAAAGGTCTTCCAATCTCGTTTCAAATTTTGCCTTCCACTGTACTAAAATTTCACCTTGTTTGCCATTGAAAAATTCTTCCATCTGTGATTTAAGTGGCTTGATTTGGTCTGAAACATAAACTTCAAGTTTCTTACACTTGTCTTTCACCAAGGCAGGAACATCCTTTAGAGGAGCAGCACAGATTGCATTTTCAGCTTTTTGTTCCCACTTCAACATTGCTTCTTGAAATCTCCAATCCCACATGCTGTATGCAGTTTCCAATGAGTTATAAGCAGTGATCTCAAGAGAATTCTTGAAGCAAAAAACAAAATTTTCTTGAAGTAGAGCATACCATAAGTTATTAATTTTCATTACAAAGGAGGAGAGATAGAGGTAGCAGGCATCTTTTTCAGTAGCTCTACTATACATACATTCAATGATGTGCTTCTTTAACATTTGAGCAGATTGGCTGTATCCCATATCAACAGGGGCCATTGGTGGATCACCTCTCCATAATCCAGGGAAATGATGGACATCATTCTGGTGATTGAATTTTATCACATCATCAAAGGACTTAAACTGTCCCTCACAATTCTCTTCCCTGGCTGCATAAATTGTAATCTGATTCAGTTTCTGTGAAAACTTGGCACACCCCACTTCGCCAGTATTTTGATGAATAAATTGGCAGCTTGGATTAAATTTGACTTGAGTCATTCGATGAACTGATGTCTGCAGAATATCATCCATGTCTCCAGGAACCTCACCATAAATGTTTATTAGGGTCATATTGGCCAGTCCAATCACAAATGTGGCAAGTTCATTGTCATGTTTTTGTGTTTTAAGTGGGTCAAGTTCAGAAGCGTGCAAACCTTCAGTGTCAACCACCAAAACATACTCACAATTTGTTCTTTGCCGTAACTCCTCATCCAATGAAAGTAGTTGCATGAATGCTCCGTGAGTACATCTACCGGCACTGACATTGAATTGAAGGCCAAATACTGTGTTTAACATTGTGGATTTCCCTGTGCTTTGAAGTCCAAGGACTGACAGCACAAAAATTTTAGGATCTCCAAGCATTTCTACTGCTGAATGAAGCACAGCAGTGATCCACTGTAGAGGTACATGAGCAGCATCACCATCCATCAGTTCCAAAGGGTAACCATCTATAAAAAACTCGGCAGCTGCCTTAGGAAGACAAGAAAAAAATTTTCCATAGTCACCTGACTCTAAAGCAGCTTCATACACTTGACCAAGTTCACGGAAGAGGTGCATGCTCTAGACCAAAAGAATAATTGATGATGTTTTCCTGAAGGTCTTCCATCAGGTTGTCACTCTTTATTTTTATCTCACCTTCATGAGAGCTGCTCTTAGCTTGAAGCTTGGATAACACTTTACGTACTGGTGCTGCATTTTTGATATGCTTTCTCTTGAAAGATTGTTCAATTCCAGTTTCAAACATTGCAAGAAATAGTTTCTCAATATTTGATTGGATGTAAGAGAGTTGACATATTTCAGTTGTTTGGTACGGATTTCAGCTTTCTTTTCAGTGATATCTGAATTATTTCCCCTTTAAATGTGTCGATATAGTTCCTTGTCATTAGCAGCCCAAGCTCTCCACAGGTCACTGCCTTGCAATGGAAGCATGGCATCCTTCAAGTTTGGTTCTTTGTCTATATAGCCAGTAATAATTCTCGTCAATTCATTTGCAAGACTTAACCCATGTTTGTAAGAATCACAATTTTCATCTACAAGGACTCCTTCCTCTCTAATTCCACATAAATCTTCAATGGACTTTAATTTCTTCACTCTCTTCAGATTTTTCTTGATTCTTTGATGAATGGAGTCCTTTATTTCCGATCCATTTTTTCTTGCCAGACTTATTATACATGGATCAGGAATTTCTCTTTTTAATGACACTGGTTTTTTCTTAACGTCATTTAATATTGTAATAGCACCAGGATATGAATTAAACTCCTTCAATATATCAATGATCTGGCTGTCAAACTCTAAGTCCTCCTCAGTGAGAAGGATAAAGCACATGGAAGATATATGCCTGAGGAATCTGCTTTGTCGAAGATGCTGTCTACCATCGCCATGGAGGTTTAGAAAGGTAACAACATCTGGAAATGCATCAGATGGTTTTCCAGCTGGAAGATACCAACAAGTCCTTCTCCAAGCAAACGACCTTGCTGTCCACCGGGGCAGTCACGATGGAAGTAGTGATCATAGTCACTAATAACCTCATTTATGCACCACGCTCCTGATGTTTTCCAAAGCGCATGAACGATACAATTGGCATTTTATAACTGACTATTGGGTGTGTTCGCTGGACCACTTCACCATCTTTATTGATGCATTTCCACTCTTTGATAATGGAGCACATGGCCCAAAGAGGAAGAGTTAATTGCTTGGTGAATGGATCTGGTAAGAGAAATGGAAGGGCTAGCTGATATCTGTCTATTGGCATCTCCAGGTCTTGCATAAGTAGCTCAAATTCTGCGAGGTAGCTAGTCCTCAACATCCGTATCTTCAGACATTGCTTGCATTTTAGGTGTTTCTCATCTCCTTTGCTCCAGAAGTTTTTCCTTTCTTCGGGCTTCCTCTCTAGCTCTGGCCTCCTCTTGCTGCTGCTCCAACTCCTGACGTCTCCTCTCTTCGTCAATCCGTCGAAGTGTTGCATCTGCCTCTGCCTTCTTGGTAAACTGGTCTGCTTGAACCTGCAAGAAGGTGAAAAACTGTTTCTGAAGTCTTTCTTCCCTCTCTAGGGCCTGCTTGCACAAGCGTTCTTCTCTGGCCCTCTCCTCTTCCTGGCGAGCAATTGATTCTTCCCGCTGGAGTTGCAAAAACTGTGCTAGCCAGGGGACCTGGTCCTGCTGTGTCTCTGTGGCATTTCCTCTAGGCTTTTCTGCTCTATCTTCAAAATCATTGTCTTGCTCAGCTGCCGCATCTGATCTCTGTGGCGTGCCAGCCTCGTTTCCAGGCCTCTCTCGTGAACTGTAGCCTGTTCGCTTCCTCGGATTCTTTGACATTTTTTGAAATTTAATCAACTTACAGTAGATGCTCGAGTCTTCGGCTTCCTCTGCCAGACAGTTCTTCTGTAACGTTCGTAGATTAACTGGTCCGTGCCTCTTGGTTATCTCAACCAATGTTCTTGTCTTGGTATTCTTTTTGATCTCGCTGGTCTCACTACAGTCAATGATCTAGCTGTCAGCACCGCTGCCACCAGATGTTAGGGGTTTGAGTGAACTATACAGTCGGAAAACTCCCAGGAGCAGGTTCTAGCTAGACTCAGTGTTACAACTAATCTGGCGTAGCCAGCCCCGAGCGCCAAAGGCGCGAGGGTCTGGTGACACATAATACTTGGACTTGTTCCGGGGCAGGAAGTGCCGGATGATGCTTCCAATTATTCATGTGTCACGATGACGCATTACGCGCGCAGTGGGCAGAACCGCAGGAACATCTCTCCTAGATAGAAAAGCATCCAACTGCTCAAACTTCAACCGCTATCCTATGGATTGGTACCCGAATCTAACAGCAGTTCTGTCGGCAGCATCTTTCAGAGTTGTTGCAGAGCATGTGGCTATTTTAAATGAGGTCATCCAGTGGCGCGTGACGTCATTTGACGTCACTAAACGTCAGAATACGTCACATAATGATATTCATTCATTTAGCAGATTTCTTGCTAAATGAACAAGTCCAAGTATTATGTGTCTCCAGACCCTCGCGCCTTCGGCGCTCGGGGCTGGCTGCGCCAGATTATGTTACAACAGCAAAAGACTTAATCAAAATTGCAAGGAGACTGACTTACAGGCAAGAATAGTGACTACTGTAATTAGATCAAAGCCTAGGTGACAGCAGCATAAATGAATGTGATGATTATGTGTGTATTGTTTGAAGTCTGTGCAAGAAATGACATGTTCAATTGGGTGTGGGTGGTCCACAGTAGGAAGGTGTGGCTCCAACACCAACCAATCTTGACGGAGAAAGTCATGACTCATCTGAGCAAAGAATTAGGGCAAGAAGACAGTCAACTGGGTGTATCCCATTAGAGTTGACATCATCTTCATCATACTCAAAAAAAATCATCATCACTGCACTCTCAGACTGAAAACTGTGAAAATTACTTTCCTTGTTACCTGCAGGGGTCAGGTCAGGCCATAGATAATATCTATGGTCAGACCTACATGATGAGTCATAAGATATTAACTTAAGGAAGGGAATTTGCTTTGGATCAGTTGGATGGGTCTCACTCAACGACAATCTTAATGGTTCTAGTCTGATACACAGAGCATCTTTCAATTATTGCAACTACTCTTGCCGACATCTCCAACAGCCTGCAGAGATCAGCAGGTTTGACCTAATATAATACTGTCCTTTTATAATAATAAATTCACCCTCCAGAAATCAATGAGGATACGTACTTCTCTAATTTAATTGTCCCCAAAAGTGTATATATATATACAAGTAAGGGAAAAAGCATGCAGTCCTGCATCACATTACAGCTGCATAAAACCTTGCACGATATTCATCAAAGCATGATTGGCTAATTTAATGATTAAAATTGTATTTCCATCTGGGAATGTTATTGAAAGTTGGTTAGCTAGCCATGGGAAAGCATTTTAAGGAATGGGATTATAAGAATAAGCAAATCGTGATGACCTTTCTTTAATATGACTGGAAGCTCCTAAACACTCAAGGCAGTAGCCCCACCCATTGCTACCTTGGTCAAAGCCATGACAGAGGAGAGCATCACGTGAGAGAATTAATGTAGGCAGGGATATGTAACCATGAGAGAAGAGAGCGTATTTCCCATGGAGGAACAAGCCAAGGAGATCTATGACGATGTGACTCAACTGGAAGAAATCTCAGCTAGCTAAAATTTCATGGGGGATTATTATTTTGTGATTTGAAATTGGTCTACACTTAGCTTGATCTCATTCAAAGAGTTTCTCTACTCTTTTGCACTATATTATGGTAGATAAGGACCTTCAAATTATGTCTCCCTCAGATCTGAAATGATATGTAGGAGATTAAGCTGTCAGAATTGAATGACAATAATAGCCCGTATGATCTGTGTAGCCCAAAGGAGAAATACTACATGGAGACACTGATGGGTCAGATTGAGGACATAATCAAAGCAGAGAAGAGGAAGCATGCATGGGTGCCTGTGGTTAGGCAACAGGAGACCTGAGAGGCCAACTCTCTCATCATCATCATGGTATTCACAGATGCTCTATTAATCAAAGTTACTGAGTTGTGTACTGATTTTCATTTCAAGTCTTTTCTTTTAACTTGTTTGTAGAACAGATCTAATTGGATAAAAAATTTCAGCTTTTCCATGCAAGGCTAGCTAGACTATTGTACAAAAACAACAATAACTACAACAAAAAAAAACAACAAAAAACAAAAAACAAAAAAATTGGGACATGATAATTAAATGTAATCAGGAAGAAAATCACTAAAACTATCAACAAAACTTTTTTCTTTGGTTACTAAATCAAGTGTTACTGTAGCTAACTAATAAATTTGTGAAAGCTCTTTTCTTTTATTTTAGCAGATAATTGTCTACAGATCATATATTTGTTTTAGGTGTTCTTCCACATCTTTCCACTCAATCTCCAGCCACTGTGGTGGAACTTTGGGTGGCTTTGCATCAAATCTTTCTCCCAATTTTTCTCCATACTTGCCTACAAACCACATCCAGTACTTAGATTGTTCAGAGGTCAGATCTGGAGGAATGGACCAATCAGGGTATATTGACTGGTAGTCTTTGTAGGGGTGGGATTCATTATTTGTAGCTGCATTTTTAAAAGTTACATCATCAGTGGCAACATGTGCAGGGCAAAAGATTGTTGATAATTCTTCAGTATTAATCCAACGGTATCCTCCAAGACACTTGGGGCGATGAATTGCAGTTTTGTGCTTTTGGTCATCATCAATATGATTCGGGTCGAGCCAATCACATTGTTCTTTACAAAAAGGACATTGCTCTGTGCAACCGATCAACTTTTCCAAGAGCTTATGTGGCTTGTCTTTCCAGTGAACCATTTCATGCTCACATATAATATCATTGAATGAAGTATGCAGTTTCTTCTTTAAATCTTCAAGCCCAACACGAATTTGTCTTTTAAAGTTATCAAGATTTAGTTTAGATGGTGCATCTGAAGAAGCATTCAGTAATTCATCAACTTTAAGTGCAATTCCTAGTTCATCTATGATAATTTTATCACTACAAAAGGCTGACAACCATTTGTGCATATCAGTTTCGTTCACTTCAGTCACCTTACTTTCTACAACTCCTACTAGCCTTGTTACTTCATCTTTTGCTGATATTTGCAATCGTGTATTTTCATCAGATACCCATTCATCACAGAACTGCACCGTGTAGTGTTTTATTCGATTTTCAAGATAATCTTTGACATTTGAAGCATAGGACATATAATCCTCAAAACTATCATTCTCATGGAGATCTGTGAGGATCTTGACTTTCAGGGCCATCTTGGAAGAGAAATGGTGCTCAGAGCCCTTCATTATTCCAACCATTTTGGCACCAAGTGTTTTTCCAACTTGTTCTCTTATAGGTCTTTCAAGATATGAAGAGAGAGTGTTGGCAATAGCCTCTTCAGCTTCAGTCTGGTTGTATTGATTTTTAAATTTTGTAAAGAGGGGACCCTTCAGATTCTTTTCCAAGTAGAGTCGTGGATCATTTTTCTTTCTGAATGATTCAGCCATTTTATCAAATTCTGGAACAGCATATCCACAAATCATCAAATATACTTCATACTTGTATGTTGGTGTGAATGTGAGATGATCTTTGAGAACAGCTGATTCTTTTGTAATGGTTGCATACACTTTTTGAAGGAGTTTCTGGATAAATGCTGTGTTGAAGTCGGTATCTTTCTGTGTTGTATCTTCCAAGTACTTTTTTGCTGTGCTAAATACTTTTTCTGTAACCTCAATAGCTTCTTTCTGGTAAACATCAACAGTAGTTTTCTTACCACGAAGAAAGAAAGATATCTTCTCAACAAATTGAGTAAGGATACGACCATGTATGGTGTAATGTTTTTGCTCACCGGGTAAAAATTGAGAGAAACTTTCCCCCCATTCTATCAAGGATTTCTTTTCTTCGTACTTCGCTATGAATTGACTTTCATAACCTCTTGTTCGCATAAACTTAGTCATTTCTTTTTCCACTTCAGGTTCCACATTCCTACGTTCTCCAGACACCATAGGGATCTGCTGATATAGAAGTTCATTCCAAATTTTGTCGAATTTTACTTTGAGTTCTTCTTCTGTTTGTCGCCTATTTTTCAAGATCTTTCTCACTTGTTCAGTAGTAAGTACTCCTACCATAATATCACTAAGACAACCTTCAGTTAACTGACATCCACACTGTAGAATGGTGGCATTTATCTGAATTGCTTGTTCTTCAGTGATTAACTGTTGCTCTTGGTAGAGTTGAGTACTTTTTATTGTAAATATTTTTCTTTGAAGTATGTTCTTCAGTTGTTCTGACTTCATCTTTCTCTCTTGCAGATTTTGATCAAGCTCTTCTTGTTCGTTCCTTATGCTTGCAATTAGTTTGTGGACTTCTGCTGTGATGATTTCTGCATATCTGTTTCGCTCACTTTCAAATTTAGTGATAACCTTTCTGCTTTCTCCCAATTTTGTGCAGTGCTGTTCTGCATGTAACTCCAACTCCAATGAATGGTTTTCCAGTCTCCTTTCAAATTTTGCTTTCCACTGCACTAAAATTTCACTCTGTTTGCCATTGAAAAATTCTTGCATCTGTGATTTAAGTGGTTCAATTTGCTCTGAAACATAAGCTCCAAGTCTCCTACACTTGTATGTCACTAAGGCAGGAACCTTGTCTAGAGTAGCAGCACTAATTGCATTTTCAGCTTTTTGTTCCCAATTTAGCATTGCTTCTGTAAATTTCCATTCCCACATGCTATATGCAGTTTCCAATGAGTTGTAAGCTGTGATCTCAAGAGTGTTCTTGAAGCTGAACACAAATTTTTCTTTAAGCAGAGCCTGCCATAAGTCATTCATTCTCCCACGAAAAGAGGATAGACTGAGATCCCCAACTTCTCTTTCAGAAGAAGATTGACCGGCTTTGCTCATTCTCTTACATAGAATTTCGATGAAGTGTTTCTTTAGCATCTGTGCAGATTGACTGTACCCCTTGTTAACAGGGGCCATTGGTGGATCACCTTTCCATAATCCAGGGAAATGATGGACATCATTCTGGTCATCAAATTTTATTACGTCATTAAAGGACTTATACTGTCCCTCACAATTCTCTTCTCTTGCTGCATCAATTGTAATCTGATCCAATTTCTGTGTAAACTTGTCACGTCCCACTTCACTGTTTATGTTTGCCCCAGCATTTTGATGAATAAATTGACAGCTTGGATTAAATTTGACTTGAATCATGCGAAGAAATGCATGAACTGATGTCTGCAGAATATCATCCATGTCTCCAGCAACCTCACCATAAATATTGATTAGGGTTGTATTGGCCAGCCCAATAACAAATGTGGCAAGTTCATTGTCATGTTTTTGTGTTTTAAGTGGGTCAAGTTCAGGAGCACGCAAACCTTCAGTGTCAACCACCAACACATATTCACATTTTGTTTTTTGTCGTAACTCCTCATCCAGTGGAAGTAGTTGCATGAATGCTCCACGAGTACATCGACCAGCACTGACATTGAATTGAAGGCCAAATGCTGTGTTTAACATTGTGGATTTCCCTGTGCTCTGAAGTCCAAGGACTGACAGCACAAAAATGTTAGGATCTCCAAGCATTTTTTCCACTGAATGAAGTACAGCAGTGACCCACTGTAGAGGTACATGAGCAGCATCACCATCCATCAGTTCCAAAGGGTAGCCATCAATGAAAAGCTTGGCAGCTGCCTCAGAAAACCTAGAAAGATCTTTTCCTGATTCTAGAGCAGCTTCATACAGTTGACCAAGTTCCCGGAAGAGATGCTCTAGACCGAAAGAAGAATTGATGATGTCTTCTTGAAGGTCTCTTAATTCCTTCTTCAGCCTGTCACTTTTTATTTTTACCTCACTTTTTTGGGAGTCACTCTTAGTTTGAAGCTTGGATAACTCTTTACGTACAGATTGATACTGGTGCTGCATTTCTGATATGCTTTCCCTTGAAAGATTATTTAATTCCAGCTTCAGACATTGCAAGAAATAGTTCCTCAATATTCTATTTGATGATCCTCCAAGTTGAAGTAGAGAAACTGTGAAGGATTCCATCACTGGAGTAAGAGAACTGACATATTTCAGTTGTTTAGCACGAATTTCAGCTTTCTTTTTATTCATATCTGCAGTGTAATCATTCACTGTTTTATTCCCCCTTTGAATGTGTCGATGGAGTTCCTTGTCATTAGCAGCCCAAGCTCTCCACAGGTTACTGCCTTGCAATGGAAGCATAGCATCCTTCAAGCTTGGTTCTTTTTCTCTACAGCCAGTGACAACACTCGTTAATCTATTTGCAAGATTTAAGCCTTTGATATAAGAATCATAGCTTTCATCTACAAGGATTCCTTCCTCTCTGATTCCACATAACTCTTCAATGGACTTTGGTTTCTCCACTCTCTCCAGATTTTTCTTTATTCTTTGACGAATGGAATCTTTTATTTCTGATGCATTTTTTTTTGCCAGACTGATCATGCGAGTATCAGAAATTACTCTCTTCAATGAATCTGGTTTCTTCTTAACATCATTTAGTATTGTGATTGCACCAGGATATGAATTAAACTCCTTCAAAATCTCAATGGTCTGGCTGTCAAACTCTAAGTCCTCCTCAGTGAGAAGGAAAAAGCACATGGAAGATATTTGACTGAGGAATCTGCTTTGTCGAAGATGCTGCCTACCATCACCATGGAGGTTTAGAAAGGTAACAGCATCTGGAAATGCATCAGATGCTTTTCCTGCTGGAAGATACCAACACATATCAACAAGTCCTTCTCCAAGCAAATGATCTAGTTGTCCACCAGGGCAATCGCAATGAAAGTAGTGATCATAGTGGGAGTCACTAATGGCCTCATTTAATATCTTGGACTTTGATGCACCACGCTCCTGATGTTTCCCAAAGCGGATAAATGACACAATTGGCATTTTATAACTGACTATTGGTTGTGTTCGCTGGACTACTTCACCATCTTTGTTGGTAGACTTCCACTCTTTGATAATGGAGCGCATGGCCCAAAGAGGAAGAGTTAATTGCTTGGTGAATGGATCTGGTAAGAGAAATGGAAGAGCTAGCTGACATTTGGCTAACCTAGAGAACAAATCTTGACGGAGAAAGTCATCAGAGCAAAGAATTAGGGCAAGGACACTGTCAACTGGATGTATCCTGCTAGATTTGTTGACTTTTGATTCATCTTCATCAGACTCATCAGAATCATCATCACTGTCATTTTCTTTTTTGCAATGACTACCTCCTTTGTTATCTGTAGGCATCAGGTCAGACCTACACAGTGAATCATATGACATCAGCTTATGCAGAATGAGGTGCGGAAGTTGCTTTGGATCAGTTGGATGGGTCTCATTCAATGATAGTTTCAATGGTTCTGGTCTGATACACAGAGCATCTTGCATTTGTAGCCCCTTGGGATAATGCTTGCAAAGCCCTAGTTTCTCAAGAAGAGCATGAGCTTCTGAGTTCATTCGGAAAACTGAGGAAGCATCTGCAGTTATTGGTTTGTTTTGTTCTGCCTTGTTAAGAGAGTGATGATCTTTTTTCTTAGGTGGAGGAGGTGGAGGCTTCTTTGGATGAGAGGATTTCATCAATGAATGCAGTTTTTGTTTCAATTCCTCCAATGAAGAAGAACCATGCAGGTATGCATTCAGAATCTTTGGAATCGTTGGTTCAAGAGGTGGCTGAAGATCTGATGTCATTATATAAATATTTTGCAAAAACTCCTTCAATTGACTTTGTTGAGTTGGACAATAACTCACTGCTAAGTGGAATAGATAGGCTTGAAGATGCAGAGGTTTCTTTTTCACGTACTCATTAAACTGTTTTCTCTGCTCAGAAAACTGTTTTTGCAAAGACTCCAGGTCTTTTACTGAAATAGGTTTTAGTGTTATGACACCATCAAAGGCATTGACCTGATATGGATAAACTAGGATGGTTATGAAAACATTGTCATATTTCAGCAGATAGTGGATTTGGAGACTGTTAACTCCCTTTGAAACATCCCTGGAGAGTTTTTCAGGAGAAACTACTGAACCTGACAATTCAACATTCCTTGCATCTATCACAATTTTGTCTAGGAAGGAACCAAAGCTTTCAAAGTCTGTGATATCACTCTCTGGATGATAATGACTTGATGCAGAATTTGACTTGTACAACCAATCAGAAACTTCCACCAAACAAGGAAAAACTCGTGTGTCTAGTTGACTCAGCTCACGTTCTTCTAGTAGTTGTTTAAGAAGGACTTTCACATCTTCCAAATTAGCAGATGTTAATGTAGACTCCATCAATGATTGTATGAAGTCTTGCAGTGAAGAATGTGATAGATACTCACTAATCCAAAAAGTAAGATTTGATGTTTTATCAAGAATGTCTTTCTTCACCTTTAGAAGATGCTTAAGGTTTTCCTGGATCTGACAAAGTGTCATATCTTGTACTTTCCACTGACTCACCTCTTTCAGTACAATATCTGAGTCATATGATAGACTGCTCATCAAGTCTTGCACTGGTTTTTCTTCTTCACCATGGAGTTGACTCACCTCTTTCAGTACAATGTCTGAGGAGTCATATGACAGACTGCTTATTAAGTCTTGCACTGGTTTTTCTTCTTCATCATGGAGTTTTTCCTCCATCTTTTTTCTTTTATTTTTAGCTAAGTGTCTCTTTGATTCCTCTGCTTTCTTTTCATCCAATTCATCGAATTTAAGAAGCTTGTAAAGAGCCTTTTTCTCAACTGGATATTTCGCTACTGTTTCAAGCTGGGCTAATGTATCAATGTCTCCATGAAGGAGTTTAAGTGATGCTTTAGACTTCACACCTATCTTCTCCAACTGTGACAACCAATAGTCCTTGTTATCCAGTCCTATCTTGCCAAGGTGAGAAGCTAGTTCATTTTTTTCATCAATTTCCTATTCAGAAAAGAAATCACATGAAGGTGAATTCTGGACAGTAGGGTAATACTGGACAGTAGGGTAATTTTGGATGCCTTAAAACTGCTGAGACATAGGAGCTCCATTTATTCACTGTCATAGTAGACTATAGCTACGTATAGGGCAATGTGCAATATACCGTAAATCTGGAAATTTTCGCTGTTAAAAATAATTCGCGGTTGGCTCAAACAACGAAAATTAAACACGTGAAATATTTTCTACAACGGATTATTAAAATATTGAAAATATATACGGTAGGAAGCACATTGCATTGCGTACTAGTCTCTAGCTCTCCAAGTATTTGAAGGTCTTCCAGATCCCCCTGTTCCTTCTCGGGCTATTGCTCGAGCGAATTATGAAGTAGAGGCAGAGTTAGTTAGTTCGAGATAGTCTTTCGATCACATCCTACAATCGTACCTGATTTCTTCACTGCCACCGTGTACCTGTCCTTTTCATTCGTTGGCTCCCTCACACTCTAGCGTTTCACCTAGACTGGCATCCCACATGTCACGGTACACATGGTAGCCACGAACACAGCAAGTGATCTGGAACTCTGCGCTAGCACTTACCGCCATTTTTCTCCAGCTGGATATAGTAGCGAAATTTTCATTGTTGAAAATAATTCGCGGGTGATTCAAAAAACGAATAATAAACGCATCGAAAAAATAAAACGCGAAGATATTTTACGCGAAAATTTCCAGATTTACGGTATGTAATATGATGGAAAAAATTCCTATAGCAATGTAATGATGTTGGAAATAGTCACATTAATTAGGCTAGCCTTGTGCACTTTTTTGCGGGGCAGTGAAAAAGTGAAAGGGCCTGGTATAAATTGCATGCGCATGCGCTCCATCCAATGGGACTTCCTTGCATGTCTGTTACATGTCATCATCATGCTGAGTTAACGATTCTTTTATTTCTGTTGCTTTTGCTCTTTCTGCACTAGATTAAGCATTCTGTGCAAGCTGCTAAATTGAATGAAAGAAGTGATAAGTTTTGTGTTGCTACTGACTGTATGAGAAGAGTCATTAATTGCTATTAGTCTTACCTTTATTTTTGACGATAAGCTTTGAGAGGGATATAGTACAGGAAATATTAGTGCTGTTTTCGTTGTGTTTATTTTGCTGATGTGGATCAGGTCTAGAGCCGGCCAGATGTGCAAGATTTGACAGTAAGTGAGTGAGCAAGTACTCCTATAGCTTTTAGAGCAGATAGACTCAGATTCATCTGTGCTTCAAATCTTGAATTGCATATGGATGTAAGTTGCAGGCATAATGCTTATCATGCACACTAAAGCCTAGTATTTATAAACCTAGTGCCTACAACATGATAATCATAATGTAGACAATTACAAATGGAGCATGCACATATCAACAACCTCTGACAGTATTATTGATGCATTTGAATTTCTCCCGACATGGTCATACGTAAGTGACTATGGCCCATGATAATAGATCAAGTGAATATGACTTCTGCTACATTACAAGCAGCCTGCAAGCCAAAAAAAACTGTGGAGACAGTAAAAGAAGTTGCTAAAGGAGTCAAGTGATGACACCATCTGAACTCCTCATCGGTTAGAAACTCTGCTCCAAACACAATAATGATTCTGGAGAATTTCTAAAATAATGAAAACTATAGACTATAAAGGCCGAAGTGTACTGATTCTTGATGAGTCCAAATGTGAATTACCACCAGCAGATCACACCCAGACCAAAGTTAATGAGAGTAAAAACATTTCTTCTAAATGAAAGAGTGATGTAGGCTTGAGTACATGACTATAAAAAGTACGGAAACAAGGTGCTGGCTGTGTACTTACAGAACTGACAAACCCTACAATTGACATAAACCCTACATCGCTGCTGCCATATTATCCTTTTGGGTACATCTTGCAACGATGTAGGGTTTGTGTCAATTGTAGGGTTTGTCAGTTCTGTAAGTACACAGCCAGCACCTTGTTTCCGTACTTTTTATAGTCATGTACTCAAGCCTACATCACTCTTTCATTTAGAAGAAATGTTTTTACTCTCACTTGTTTGCATACTTTTTTCAAGGGGTGTGGCTAAGGATGTCAAGAACGACCCTCTACCAAATAAGCTTACCACGCCCACCGCAACTCAGTAAGACAGTTTTTTTCTCAGTGTATATTACTAACTGTGTCTACGAAGCGTTCTAGCATTTTAATGTTGTCTACGTAGCGTCTACGAAGTGTATAAACTAACTGTGCTGTCTACGAAGCGTTCGAGAATTTGAGTCGTCCATGAAGGCATTCGAACGGCAATTGACAGTTAGGACTTGAGCTGTACTTCAATTTGAACGATACCATTCCTTACCTGAGGTGTAGAGCTTCAAGATGGTACCAAGATCGTAGATATAGGATGAAGCAATCGGGAGTTATGGCTGTCAAGCGTCCACGAAGGCACTCGAACGGCAATTGACAGCTAGGACTTGAGCTTTACTTTAATTTGAACAAGACCATTCCTTAGATCAGGTGTAGAGCTTCTAGTCCAGTCATTTTATGACAATTTTGGGGTCAACCCATAAGTAATTGCAACACGAGGTTTCTCAACTGTGTCCTATACAGAAAAATGTGCTCTATAACATACTAAAAGTCTTAAGGAATCTTATGAGGGGAGAACACAGAAAATTGGTCACACGTTGACTAAAAATGCAATAATTGCTTAAATTTTAAGGGTAATATCAAAAAATGGTTTCTCAACTATTTCCTACACAGCAAAAATATGCACTATCACTCCTAAAGAATCTGTTGAGTAGTAACCTTATAAATGGCCAAAAAATTAAAAATCGCTCTCTTAGAACTATGTATTAAGGTATCTGATCACAAGAATAGATCTAGATGAGCAATTAACACTCTTGTTACGAAATCTCAAGACAACCTGGAAGCTATGAATTGTGCAGTTATCTACCAGCTTTATTTAGTGGTCCACAATTTCTTCGGGACACATAAAAGCCTGTGCTAGCAAATGCAATCTGGTCTCTTTTGCCTCATTCCTGGATTATCTAGTGAGCTCCAGTATGTGTTGGATGGAGGAGCACTACTTCAGCGAATCCCATGGACCAAAGGAGCCACGTATAAGGAAATTTGCATAGTGTAGCTATACTGAGTATGTCACAAGGAAATATGGGAATGCAGTTGTTGTTTTTGATGGTTATCAATCCAAATCCACCAAAGACATGACACATCAGAGACGAACCAAGGGGCAAATAGGAGCTACTGTTACCTTTACAGAAAGTATGCATCTTACCATGAGTAAGGCTCAGTTTCTTGCAAACAAGGATGACAAGCAACAGTTTATCAATTTGCTTAGTGCAAAGCTCATGGAAAAGAATTACAGGACTATCATGCTACAGGAGATGTTGATCTCCTAATAGTGCAGAAATCGGTGGAGTAAGCTATGAACACTGTATTGATTGGTGATGATACAGATTTGCTCGTTCTTCTAATTTACAATGCAAGTTTGGAATTTGGTAGCTTGTTTTTTAAACCTGAGCCAAAACAAAACACTAAGAATTTCCATATTTGGAATATACAGGCAGTCAAAGAACACCTGGGCCCTGAGGTTTGTACTCATATCCTTTTCTACATGTGATTCTTGGATGTGATACAACATCCCAACTTTACAGCATTGGAAAAGGTAAATCTCTGAAGAAATATAGAGACTTCTGTAGTCACGCTGAAGTCTTTAACTTGCCATCAGCTTCTATTGAAGTAATTTCAGCTGCGGGGGAGCAAGTCTTGGTTACCATGCATAATGGGAGACCTGGGGAGTCTCTTGATTTCATACAGTATAAGAGCTTTTGTGAGAAAGTGGCCACCAGCAAATCGCATATTCAACCACAGACTTTACCACCAACATCAGCTGCAGTGAAGTTTCACAGCCTGCACGTTTACTACCAAATACTGCAATGTAAAGGAACAGGGGACAGATTTTTGCCTGAAGAATGGGGTTGGAGAGAGAGTGAAAAAAGACTTATCCCAATTATGACTGATTTAATGCCTGCTCCTGATGATCTTTTGCGCATCATCCGCTGTAACTGTCAAACAAATTGTAGTACTACGAGATGTGCATGCCATTAGATGCTCTATTGTGTGTGGAAATTGCAAAGGGTCTGGCTGTATGAACTCACCCCCAAATGAAGATGATAGTGGAAATTGCAAAGGGTCTGGCTGTATGAACTCACCCCCAAATGAAGATGATAGTGGAAATTGCAAAGGGTCTGGCTGTATGAACTCACCCCCAAATGAAGATGATAGTGACGACGATAATACTGATGATGTTGTTGAGTAAATAGAATAACTAAAATGAACCAAGGATATGATGATAACTAACTTTTTCGCAGTGCATGATCCTATTTCTGTGTTTTCTCTTCAACAGTATGTTACAAAGTACATTTTTCTGTATAAGAAACTGTTGAGAAACCATTTGTTGCAATTATTGCCATTTTTGCATATTTTGATCAACATGTGACCCATTTTCTGTGGTTTCCCCTCATCAGATTCCTTAAGACTTTTAGTATGTTAGAGAGCACATTTTTCTGTGTATGAAACAGTTGAGAAACCATATGTTGCAATTACTTATGGGTCAAACTATAAATTGACTGGACTATTCAATATGGTACCAAGATTGTAGTTATAGGATGAAGCAGTCGGGAGTTATGGCTGTCAAGAAGAAGATTATTATCTTATTATTAATGAGCGTGGGCGTTTTGCGTGTCAAGCCTACATAGAGAGTGCTACCGCACTCTCTGATACACCAAGCATAGGAATCAATATCAGCTCAATGTATTACCCTGACTAGCTACATAGCTATGTATAGTAGCAAATTGATTAAAAGTCTTACAGTAAAATATTGACTCCCCTAAACTAGTGCTTCTTACCTCAAATCTTCGTCTCTTTGAATTGAAGTTCTCATTCTCCATTATTTACTGGTTGTTTTCACTTGGTTCTTGTAATAATTGCTTGATTCTATTTGAAAGAAATGAATGCTAATTCTCAATATAAGTGATGTACTACATAATTATCTTAATGATAAGAGTAAACTGAGAATGGTTGGAGTGTAGGTGAAACTCTATCTTGGATTGCATTCGTTGATAGTATTTGTATTCTTTAAGTAGGGATGGCATGGATGGCTACGTGATCTGACGAAAAAACAAATGATGGCAAAACAATTCTAAATTCAGTGAGTCAGACAAAATCGTTAATCATTCTCCTCATTCACTCGGCTGAAGAGGGTCACTGCATGGGTGATTCACTTTATCGACAACTACCAAGCTCAGCAGATGTTACTCCAGTCTTGCACCCACTAACTATCAACGAGCTGAGACAAGCTGAGCGGCTTCTCCAAGGAGATTGGAGCATTGAAAGCCAATGTCAACATTCATTCATCATTCATTCATCTTCAGCCAGTCCTCTTCTATCCTTGAATCCGTTCCTAGATGACAATTGCCTACTCCGTGTCGAAGGTCGTGAGAAGAGGCTAGGCTTTCCTGTACACTGTAGCACAGTTTCGCCATAAATCACACCACCACCCCTCATAATTAAAATTTAATTCAAATGGGAACCTATAATATAGTGCTATAAAGTATAGCTGGGTGTCTAGATTCATTGGATTGGGAATGGTGGAATGGAATACTGGAATTGAATACTGGAATCCAAATGGCTATTTTATGATTTAAACACACACATGTTCCTTGGCTACCATATTCCATAGCTCTCTATCAACAATAATGCATGGAGTATTAACCATTGATCTATATATAAGGGAAAAAGCATTTCGTGAAATGAAAAAAAGATGTAGGGATGACCACTGCTCAAAAAAGTAAGGAAACAAGAAGGATGGAAATGAGATCAATCTTTGTTCTGTATATCCAGCCAACAATCCCTACATATACATACATTACTACACTATAATCTGAAGTTACCCGACGTATATGTAGGGATTGTTGGCTGGATATACAGAACAAAGATTGATCCCATTTCCATCCTTCTTGTTTCCTTACTTTTTTGAGCAGTGGTCATCCCTACATCTTTTTTTCATTTCACGAAATGCTTTTTCCCTTACTTGTTCCTGGTCTTTTTTTATGGTTTTAGCTATGATTAGAGTTCATTCTTCTATGTGTATGCAGGGACAGATGAAAGAAGTTCTCCAATAGTTCTCCAATAGCATACCAGCCCAATCATTATCGAGTCAAGGTGTTGTGTTGTTGAGCCATACTTGGAGGTCGAAGATGCTGAAATAGAGTCTACCGTGGTGAATCTAAATCCCCGAATCGATACAGTAGTCTATCATCACCATTATCATAGATAGTATATTACCGCCCCGGGATTGGAAACGGTAGCATAGGCTAATTGAAAATTCCGCGGGCACTCCGTGTTATGGTTTGCGACCAAGAAACTTACCTAGTTACGTGGGTAGCAACGGGCTGCAGCGGTCCGCTAGGAGGCGTGTGGCTGCTCTTTCACAGGGAAACTGCAAGCGGCGGTTAGTATTTATAATTTGCATCCACAATTTCAATTATTCCTACTAGTATAATGGCTAAATTCCACACTTTAGCGATATAGAAAACTAGAAGAAAATTTGTCGGGGGAATGGTAGTCTTCATAACTTAGGTTTGTGCTTATTATCTAGTTTTGTGAGTAGAGTCATCCTTCTTTTATAGAATGAGTGGCATTAGATGCATGTTACTGCATTAATGGTGAAAATATAAACCAATTACTTAGAGCACTCATGGGAGGAAGGAAGCATCGGCTATGTACAAGAAAGTAATGGTCATGTAACCTCCACTGCTGCACTCCATTCCAGATATCCTGGTCACTCCACAGTTCATGCCAGTATTAAATGATCAATAGTGTCAATATCATTTATAGATTGCAACATGACCCTAAAAATTGTTTTGGCATTGCAGCTCCTGTGTCTCTCTAGTAACTGTGCCGGATTGATTCCAGCAAAATTGTGTTGGTAACTCTGATGACTGCATCTTGGCATTGAAGTTCATTGACAATTTTTGATGGTATAATATTATATTATTAGCAACTCTGCATCAATTTTTGTGATCACTTACTTGTGCATGCAAATCTATCTGAGCCAGAAAGTAATTATTATATTGTGTAGTATAATTATTGTGTAGTAGCCTCCTCGACTGATGAATAAGGAGAGGAAGAAGAGTCCATCACATCACTAGTAGCATGCACTGTATGTATTGCACATTATCACTTATGTTCTGTAATAATTATTAGATTAAAGCGCGCGCGCGTTGACTTCATAACACGGATTGCCCGTGGAATTGGTTCCGTTTCCAATCCCGGGGCGGTAATATACTATCTATGCCATTATCCAGAGCTAGAGCTAGCTAGCTAGCTAGAGACAGCTGAGTAATATTATGATTTCGAATAATTGGATATTCAAATACATGCGCATGCGTATTATAGAAAAGATGGCTTCCTAATTGAATTAGTCGAGTGCTGTGCTCCATAGTGTCTCCTTTTTCATCGACTCTTTCGAGGATCAACGAGTAGAAAAGATCGTAGTTGGTAGAATTTGGAGTGGATTTGTCCAGAAATCATGGCTGTAGCTTGAGTGGTTCGAGAGATATGGTTGTCTAAGAATAATAATAATAATAGAGAAGAAGAAGAATATAGCGATTTACCTGCTTGCCGTATTTCTGAAACGGTAAGCTCCCTGGTCCTGAAACTTGGTCTGCACATTGTAGTAGGCTCTAGTAGGCTGGATAATCATTCACAGTAGCTTTTGTTAGGTCTAAGTGGGAGAACTAGAATTTCACTTTAGTATTAGTCTATAGGCGGCGCGCGCGGCCGTCCGAGTCATCCCTACATAGAGAGTGAAAATCTGTGATTGCTGGCAACAACTGTACCAATTCAGATGCAGGAATCTGTAACATGCATCAGTGTGATGTAGTTAATTAAAGTGGATGTGGCAGCTTTCAATAAAGAAAAAATTACCATATAAAATAGTGTAAAGCAATAAATTATGAGTAGCTAAGCTGAACATGAAAACAAATTATTCTAATGAATGTTCCCAGTGATAAACATAATTAAGTATGAAAAAAGAATGCTCTCACAGAGGGTTGGAGTGCACAAGAGGAGATGTGATCATGTGAGCACACAGGGTTTCACCTAGGAATTTCACCTTGGAGGGGAAGCTCATGGAATGTGTGGCCGTAAGGCCATGGTGAGGGGGAAGGTGCAGGAGGGGGATGTGCCCCCTCCAGCACAGAGTGTGAAACCAAAAATCTAAATTAATAGCTACTTAGAAGTATTTTTTAAATGCTTGGATCCTAAAAATATATTACTTAAACATATTTTTGTCCTTCCTTTGACAATATCTTTGGGGAGAAGCTGGGTCAGTTTGGGGGGGGGGGGGGGAAGTTGAGCTGTTTGGAGGGGAAGCTTCCCCTGCGCCCCCCTCCTTAGATGAAACCCTGGCACATGCAGATACCTATAGCTAGCTTTTTCTGCTGACCACTTGTTCCTACTATAACTAGGGCGAGCGAGCGAGCAAGTATTCAATTCTTTAGATTTTGCTGTTGAGTTTATACGTAACAAAGCACTTAGATAAACCTATAGAGCCTCTACAACTACTACTATAGCAATATGCAGCATTTGATGGTGAGTAAGTGAGCAATTAAAGTAGCTTTTGGGCTATTGCTGTCAGAGACAAGAGTCATGTACTAAGTGGTGCTGTGGTGGTTCCCAGGAAGCTCCATACATAGAAGCTTACCACAAGCACTTATATAAGCCATACACTTATCAACAGTTCCCTGAGGATGTTAACTGATAACAATGATTAGTTTCCTGCAGGAGAATAAAAGTTCCCAGGAAGATACACTAGCACTGATATCACTTGAAGGTAGCTAACTAGCTGTATTTAATTTCAGAAAGTAACTGGTGGCTGGATAGTATAGGCAGTATTCCATTCCAGTATTCCATTCCACCGAATCTAGACACCCAGCTCAATCAAAGAAAGAGCCTAAATAGTGAAATTTCATAATAGAAGGTCAAAGGCAATCCAGTCCAGTGATCCAGTCCACCCTAGCTACATGACCAATCTATTTGCACAATGATGCATATCTACACTCAGCATTCCACGTCCTTTTGAGTAATTCATTTCGAAATACATACACAAATACATCACATTGATCAGGCTCACCCCGCAATACTCTGTATTTTCTAATACAGTTTATGCTCTAAAATGCCCCAGACTACCTCTCATGATTAGTGGTACCCTGCTTGTGTAGTACATATGTGCATGTGCTCTAATTGTAATTGCAATAGGGAATCATAGTGGATTGTATTATAGGCTTATCTAAGTGGGAAATATTACAGCTTCCATTCCAGATTTTTAACGTCCTTAAAGATGAAATTTTACCACTGAAGACGAAATATTTAGTATTTCTTTATGTAGGTGTAGTCCTCAGGGAAAAATGAGAAGTAACTCAAACTAAAGAGAGACATCCAGATCTACCTTTTGTTAATACAATTTTTTTATCATGTGTCTTGGATACTTCGAGATTTGTAGCAAGCTTCACCAAAGAGGGGAAATAAAATTAACACGAATCTAATTAAACGTGATGCTGCAAGGAAACACCCATGATTGAGTAGTAACCATAAATAAAAGCAGCAATAGCTAGCTAGCTAGTGATTTAGCTATAAAAATAGAGTGGATAACCAATAACCATGGACTGATTCAGATTCGACTTTTAGATACAGCATACAGCTAGCTACATTCCACTACTGTCTAGATTTGACACATGAACTAGTTACCTAGTAGGCTTAATACCTAGCTAGGATTGTATTTGTTGCCTGGTCCAGACCATTGCATGGGTTTGATTATATAGACCCTTCCCTGCATGCTGGTGAGGCAATTGCAATCAGGGCTGCAATCAAAGGGGCTGGCTCTGCAAGACTAGCCATGTGGTAGCAGAGCTAGTACATTTCTATCTCACCTGTAGTGTGCATGCAGGTCTTGTGATGTCTCTGCAGTCTGGCCTTGGTATAACACAGTGCCACTGTAATTGTTTAAGAAAACTATTCACACACTATAACTATATTTTACAGGGACTTAAATTTACCACTAAATCTTGTGGCTCTTCCCGCTGTGACTTGGAGTACGGAGATCCTATCGCTCAAAGACAAATCCTGCTTACCCGACGACTGCAGACTGATCCTGCTAATGAAAATCAGTTTCTTTTATCCGCGTATTAAAAGCATGCGCGCACAGATTAGCTACGCGCATGCGCTCGTTCCCGGATGCAAAGGTGGGCGGGGTCAATTTTTTATAGGCATTCAAGGTGAAAGTTCACAAGCTCAATCCTAGGGAGGCCTAGGAGTGAGGGTGTCTTGATTTGGTGGAATGGACTAGTGGAATGGAATACTGGAATGGTGGAATGCTCTGAAACTTAAAGGCTTATTTCACCATGATTGTCCAGCACGTTCAACTTTGGATGTACACTAACAGTGACAAACTTCAATGGCTTGCTCGATTTGCATGTGCTGACTGCGCGTTCCCTGGCACGTACATGCATGGTGGATCGAAAAAGAAATACCACGCATGGGAGGAAGAGAAGAAGAAGAAAATTTAAGCATGTGGCATTTGGTTGTTGTGTGAAGTTTGGCAGTTTTTTATAACAGTTAGGTTAATCATGGTGTATCTATGGGCTGATCATAGTTCTAACTGGTAATGCTGGCTCTCCTATCATCATTGACAGTTGGCTTCCATGTTCTGTATTGCATTGGTATTAAATCTGTGATTGCTAGCAACAATTGTACCAATTCAGATGCAGGAGTCCATAACATGCATCGGTGTAATGCAAATAAAGGTGGATATAGCAGCTTTGTGTTAAACATAACCATGTAAAATATTTTCACAGGAGGAGATGTGATCATGTTGATCACCTGTCCCTGAGGATGTTTGCTGAGTAATGAAAATACATATCTACATATCACTTGAAGGTAGCTAGTAGGCCCGGATAAATAATGCTGGCATCATTTTTTGAGTAGCTATATAGCTATCTAGAAGCGTTGAGAAATATCTGAGAATTATAGTTCATATAGCTAAAGTATCAGTCTGACCAGATGGTAATATGGAATGTGGGATGTGGGATTCAGCATAATATGACAGATATAGTACTCAAGAGCTGCATGATCTTACAAGTTCTATATTAGGTTTCAGTAATAACAATCACTTAGCTAGCTATATCATACATGATTTGAGGAGCAATAAATAATTATTGGTACAGGCATGTTTGTTAGCATTGAAGAGGTTAACTGCAGCTAGCTACTAGCTATAGATCAATAGTATTGGTAGTATTCTAGTCCAGTATTCCATTCCACTGTTCCCAATCCACGGGCCTAGCGTAAGCAGCCTACTATCGACCGGCAGGTATTATCGACCGCTGCAGCACCTATTATCGACTACTTAGTATACGGAAAGTCTACGGTAGTAAACAAACGTAAACGGAGACTAAGAAAATGGCTGCATTAAGAAATGTATGGGGAAAACTCACAAGCTGTGGAGAGAAAACAGAACTTCAACAGCAAGTATTTATCAACTGCAGTATGAAAGTAAGTTACTAGCTCACGTTACCCATCCCCATGGCCCCGGAAGGTCGTTTATAAGCTACGAAAGCTATCGACTTAAGTCGAATTTGGTGCTTGTTTAGTGAGGACTGTAGGATAGATTATGACTGGACTCTGTATGAATATGAAACAAAGACCAATGAAGACTGTGTCCAAAGAGTATCACCTCAATCCAGCAGAAAGGAGAGCTTCTACAGCAGTTCCATTTCACTGTTAAATTGTGAAGCAGTTTATGATAGAAACGCTTCATTCATTTTTTATAAAATTTGTTATGATGATATATTTCATAGCATAGAAGTATCTTTTTAAGGGCCCTGACATGTAGTGGAGCAAAACTGAAAGAAAGAATGAAACGGACGATGATTGATATGATTTTCAACGGGTGGTCGAAAGTAGGTACCGGTCGCCGATAAATGTTTTTTTTAGTTGACGTAGTAGATTCAGCATAGCAAAATTTCTATCCAATTGTGAGAAAAATAATGGATATGACGTTATAGAGGAGGAGATTATCTTTCTTATGGTTGTTGTTTGAGACTTTGGCGACCATCGGTGAGGGAGATATGGTGCCAGGTGCGAAGTACTGGTCGATAGTAGGCAGCTTACGCTACTAGCTACCTTCAAGTGATATGTAGATATGTTACTCAGCAAACATCCATAGTAGTAGTCAACATTATCAACATGATCACGTCTCCTCTTGTGCATTGTATTCCATTCCACTGTTCCACGGGCCTACTAGCTAGCTACCTTCAAGTGATATGTAGATATGTTACTCAGCAAAAATCCATAGTAACAGGTGATCAACACGATCACGTCTCCTCTTGTGCACTCCAACCTTCTGCAAAAGCAATTTTTTTCATGGTTATGTTTAACACAAAGCTGCTACATCCACCTTTAACTGCATCACACTGATGTATGCTATAGATTCCTGCATCTAAATTGGTACAATTGTTGCATAGATTTAATACCCATGCAATAATATAGAAGTCGGAACATGTGTTAATAATCTAAATCTTAGATTCCAGTAATTCCCATTCCATCAATCCACTGAATCTAGACATCAAAGCTGAATAATGTGCTGGATGATCTTGATAAGGTATGCCCTCTGAAGCATTCCACCATTCCAGTATTCCATTCCACTATTCCATTCCGCTAGTCCATTCCACCGAATCAAGACACCCGTGGATCAGACCCTTTCTGCAGGGAAGGGGTGCATGGGCTCGATCATAGGTCTATCACAACGATTGACTCCAACTCACTCAATGAAAGGTTCTCATGATAACAGTAGCTATATAGCTAGTGTACTACTTCTAGTACCCCAAGAAGTTAGTATCTCCATTAATCAACCTGCAATATACTGAAGTCCATTTGCCTCGTGCATGCAACAGTAAGCTTACCACAGTTATCAGAGAGTATATGATAATACTCTTTAAGTAGGGATGGTATCCAATCTTTGATCGTTTACTCTATTTGAACTCACTATCACTGTGAACGGACAAGTAGTCCCCTCCCTGTGCTTGTATCTATCCCTCCTACTCAGCTGGCAAGCCTGTTAGGGTTGGATGTAGCTAGCTAGCTGTGAACTCAGTTGGAGAGATGCATCCAAGTGGTGTGGCTGTTGATAGTATATATGAACTGGACTTGTGTACATTGTAGAAGCAAAGAATGCAACTAAGCAAAGACATAATCTTTGATTCAATGTGAATGTAGCTGGCTAACAGATGTTGCTGTAGCAGGAGATTATAATACATGCTGCAAATGACTGTAGTCTGGAGCAGCCGAATCGCAAAACCAGCCCATGTGTACAGAGCATTCCAGAGCTAGAGACAAGTGTGAAATGCTCCTACATCACGTGATTCTTGGTTGCTGCGCGCATGCGCTGACTACACTCGGATGAAAGGGGCGGGCACTGCTAGACGAATTCTAGCCCTGAGTTATCTCTCCTCGAGGAGTCTTTGTGAAAAAAACGATGCTTAAAGGGATTGATCTAGCCCCTACTCGTGTAGTACCGCTCCGGTCTCCACCGATAAAGAAAACTCGGCTGGCTGCGGAATACGAGCCTACTGAAAGCGAAGAAAATAATTCTGATCGTAAGATCCAGTGTAGTGAAAGTGAGGCCGCTGAAAGGAGTGGTGGAACCATTATTAACTATGAAGAAACAAGTGAAGAAACGAGGTAAATACGATAGTTAGGTTGAAAGGTTTCAAGTGCCATGGTGGGGGTGTTTTACATTTTAACTGCCTCCATAATACACGAGTATAAATCAGCTATCACAACCTCACCGTTATCTGTGACCCTCTCTCCCCCTTCCACCTCCCTCTTCCCTTCCCCCTCCCCCCAGAAAATAGTTTTTATCAGTGTATTCGAATACACAGTTTATCCGATCCAGAGAAAGTTATGAGAACCTTCAGGAGCCAGCGTGAAGCTCTAAAGGACATCATCAGCAATGATTTACCGAGTATGACAAACAAGTTATATGCTCAGAGAATTATTTCTAAAGAAACTTACGATAAAGCCTTGAACGAGATGCATACTCCAACTATCAGGACTATGGCATTACTAGATGCTATTGAGTCAAAGATCACAGCAGAGCCACTGAATTTCATCAAATTCATCAGCATCCTGAACTCTGAACCTTACTGCCATGATTTAGTTGATATGTTGATCAAGAACTATTGTAAGTCATCAAATTATAGCTATAGAGTTCCCATAGCTACTCTTGTTTACATTATCTTGTAGGTACAACTCCAGCTAAACCTATTAGCTGTCCAGCTACTTCTCCAGCCATCTCTCGCTATTCTGAATACCTCAAGGGGGTGTATGAAAGGTTTTTGGTTTCCAGTGATGGCAAGTTCCCTCCCACGCCTAGTAGGAAGTACATAAACCTTGCAGTGGTACACCACATGCCACGTGATTTAGACGAAGTAATGAAGCATACCTTGCGTGGTAAAGTCGATGAAATTCTTAGAGGTAAAAAGGAAATAAGCATTGAAGATATTTTTGAGCCAGTTGAAAACCACAGTCACCTGCCATTAGTTTTGGTAGAGGGTCCACCTGGAGTAGGCAAGAGTACTTTGGCTTGGGAACTCTGTAGGAGGTGGGACGAGATTCCTTCTATGAGGCAGTTCTATTTGGTTGTGCTCCTCAGATTAAGGGAAAAGCATGTACAGCAGATTAAGAAAATTGTTGATCTGTTTCATCACGAGAAGAGAAGTTTAAAGAAATCTGTAGCTAAGGAGGTAGTTGATTCTGATGGTAAGGGAGTATTGTTCATCCTTGATGGCTTTGATGAGTTCCCTAACTCTTTACGGCATGATGGACTTTTGATCAATCTCATCACAGGACGTGCTCTACCGAAGTCTACAGTTTTAGTAACTAGCAGACCTTCAGCTACAACTGACCTCCTTGAAAGCTGTCGTCCTCAAGTACAAAAGCATATAGAAATCCTAGGTTTCACTCAAGAATGTGTCAAGGAGTATGCCTCCAGTATCTTTTCATCTGAGCCAAAAATGCTAGATGACTTCTTGACTTACATATCAGCCTGTTATTAACAGCTTGATGTACATCCCCCTTAATGCAGCTATAGTTGTGGAGATATACAGAAATAGCAGGAGAACTGGGGGTCCTGTACCCAAGACATTGACACAGTTATACACTAAGTTATGTCTTGTACTACTACGAAGGTATCTAAAAAATGAAGATCAGTCCGACCATGCATGCTTGAATAGTTTTTCAGATCTCTCTGAAGATCACTGTCGTTATTTTACTAAACTGTCAGAAGTAGCTTTTGAGGGATGTAAAGAAAACAGAGTAATTTTTTATAGCAATAATTTGCCCAGAGATTTGATACATTTTGGCTTTCTTGATGTGGTATCATCTATTTACGGTGAAGGTGGAGACTCACATAATTTCCTCCATTTCACTCTATAAGAATTCTTAGTGGCTTACCACATTTCCCAGCTTCCTCATCATGACGGCTTAGAGGTGTTCAAACATTATGGTAGTGATGAGCGTTGGAATATCGTGTGGAGATTCGTGGCCGGTTTGACTGGTTTAGAATATTTCAAGGGGAATTCCATGAAAAGTGAAGCTTTTGTAATCAGTGAGTCACAGTTATCTTGCTTGTTGATTCAATGTTTGTATGAAGCCCAAATCACTGAGTTCGATTTCCAGACAACTTTTAAAAGTGGCAGAATATCAGTTCAGAACATATCAGCCCCTCTAGACAAATTTGCACTGGGCTATTGTATTGCTAACAGTGCCCCTACAACATCCTGGGATGTGGAGTTACGTGATTATTCGACAAGTAGTTTTATTTGGGGGCTTAGGTCAAGAGAACAGTGCACAGGGATTCTTACTTCTTTACAACTGAACACTTGCTTACTTACGGCTGATTTTAAGGAGTGTCCAGCAAGCATCTTGCAAAGTATCACTAATCTTTATTTCCATAGTACAGGAATAGCAGTAACTTCACTATCAATACGACATTTAGCTGAAATGATTGCTTCCTTGAATAGTTTAAGCACACTAAGAATTCAAGCATTATCCCTACGTGTCCACCAGCCACTGACTGGACCCCAAGCTCTACTGCCTTTTGTTGATCTTACTAGTTAGTACATCAGCTCCTCCATAGCAAAGTGTCCAGCCTATCCATTAGTAACGTGGACTTCAGCATTTTGCAGGATGATAATTTTCTCGATGCAATGGCCAAGCTTGTCCATCCGTTTTCTGGGCAACTTAGATCTTTAAATATTCAATCTCTTTCTGGCCATGCAAATCAATTTTTAAATTTAATCTTTGGTCTTTCATCACTACAGAAACTGTGTATCAACCTTGACTATCCATGTTCACTTACTCGACTTGAAACAAATAGGTGTCTGACTCACTTAACTCTGAAATATTATGAGCTGGATGAAACTAGTGCCATGTCATTAGCATGTGTACTGCAAGAGAATATAACTCTTCAATATCTAGCTTTAAAATGGAGCCACTATCAAGAGTCTTCATGGAAAGCAATTGAAACTAGCTATACTGAATGGACTTAAAATGAATACAGATTTACAAGAGTTGAAGTTCCGTGTTCCTAGGACCATGAAACCACCGCTAGATCACCCTGTACTTAATTCTGATACTCGCATCACTTGGTGTAATGATTTACTATAGCTAGCTACAGTGTACCTTTTAGTAATTTTTTATCGCTATTATTTCATCATTAATCATATGTACAATGCACAGTAGTGTATATGCAATGTTGAAGCCAAACATGCTAGAAGTTGAACAAACACTTTTAATATTGAGGAGGATAGAGCTAGCTAGCTCACATGACTATTACGTAATTTTATATTTACACATGCGCATGGCTTGAACCTGCAGATCACTAGGCTTATCAAAGTGCTTTGAGGTAAGCATTACAATTTTCTATGTATGCAGTTGCCTGCCACCACACTTACATGACTCTTAGCAATATCAAGCACTGAAGCCTATCACTATCAGCTACTTTAATTGCTCACTTGCTCACTGTCAAATGCTGCACATTGCTACAGATACTCAACAGTAAATGAAAAATCGTTGAAGAATACTTGCTTGCAAACTTGCTGTCAACTGAATGTTGAACATTGCCCTAGTACGTAATAAATCGCAACACTCTGTATTGTATACTAAAGTGTGTATTGTAAGGTAAAGGTTTATATAAGGGGAGATATAGCTATTATGTCCTTGATCACAACGCTGTTGACTTACAGAAATTTTTTTAATATTCACTGATAGCTACGGTTTGCTTCTTCGCCTCTTCAGTTCCTACTGCAAAACGCCGAAATCTGCAACTTTTTTATCAGCTCATTTTTATTTTGTTTATAATTGCTTGGGTTTGGATTGACTGATATTCATGCCATGCCCATGAATTATAAGGTATTAAATATTCCGGATAAAATTAATGTGGTCCATAGCATTATATTATTATTACAAAGTGAACATGTGTGGCGTTCATCTCGCATAAGACCAGTTCCCTCTATAGTAATGTATCTTAGAAATCTCTTTTGGGATGGGTTGAGGGTGTGGAGTTGGTTCTGGAGGGGGTGGAGGTGGGGTTGGCTCACAAGGAGGAGTTGGTTCAGATGGAGGAGGGGTTGGCTCATGAGGAGGAGAGGTTGGTTCTGGAGGGGGCAGAGGTGGGATTGGCTCTGGAGGAAGATGCAGGAGGAGGTAGAGTTGGTTCTGGGGGTGGAGTTGGCTCTTGAGGAGGAGATGGAGTCGGTTCCGAAGGGGGTGGAGGAATTTCTTCCCCAAGCCCCGATTCGACATCAGGCTCCAGGTTGGCTTCAGAAGTCTCTTCCTGTAGTACTAAAGGAGGTTCCTCTTCTCGAGGTTCAGACTGCTCCAGTTGAGAATTTTTTTGTCATGGCTCCTGCAGTGATTCTTTGACTGAAATTTTAAATCTTCACTTACCAAAACGTTCTCTATAATTGCTGGAGGTAGTGCTCTGGACAGATAATAATATCAAAATGCACCAAAATTTACCTGTATCTATCGTATACCTTCGAAGAAAACAATCCATAGCTACTTCTTTTTGATTCGACCCCAAATCTGAAGATGTGATATACACATATAAATTTGCAAGCTATAATTATTAAAGGGTAGGTTGAATGAAAAAAAAATTTTTTTTTTAAATATCACCAAAACCCTTTCAAGGTAGTCTATAAACTAAATATATTACAATTTTAATTCACACTACAGCATAACACCCACAAAAAATCATTCTTTTCAGCTAGATATCGACATTAGATATTTACTTCCTGTTGTGGGCGGGGCTTAACGATGACGCAGACGTAGGGATCCACATGCTATAAATTATGGCAACAGATGGTAGTCTAGGTGACCATAGTTCTGGAGAAAGCACTTTAGACTCAAGCTCTTCACTAGGAAGTAGTTCAGGTGACAGCTCTCTAGCACTTTCATATGCATCTTCTGAGTTTGAAGGTGCTGATGAGCCAGAAGGAGTGCATCCATTTCTCTATGAGCCTGTTAGCTACTAGTAGTGATGATGATGAAGGGAGTGATTCAAGTGATGGTGACTCACCTAGACTTCTCAATACAGATTGGTAAGTAAACAACAGTTCAAGTGTATTGATTTTTTTTTTTTTGTTTCTCGATGTTGAAGGTGCACTTGATAATGCCTACAGCTATAGAATGTCTCTGCTGTAGTGAAATTACAGAAATGATGAATAAAAGATCAACAGAAGAAGTAGGGTGTATTACTCTTCACCCGGGGTTTCAAAGTGTTTGCTTGAATACATGGGTTCTCCAAACCGCATATTATAGCTATAGACAGCAGTATGGTGAAAATGCTATTGAAGGAGCTATTCAAGCAAACACTTTGAAACCCCGGGTGAAGAGTAATACACCCTACTTCTTCTGTTGATCTTTTATTCATCATTTCTGTAATTTCACTACAGCAGAGACATTCTATAGCTGTAGGTATTATCATACAGTGACCACAAGTGCACCTTCAACATTGAGAAACAAAAAAAAATCTAACTATTCAATACACTTGAACTGTTGTTTACTTACCAATCTGTATTGAGAAGTCTAGGTGAGTCACCATCACTTGAATCACTCCTATCACTACTGGTAACAGGCTCATAGAGAAATGGATGCACTCCTTCTGGCTCATCAGCACCTTCAAACTCAGAAGATGCATATGAAACTGCTGGGGAGCTGTCACCTGAACTACTTCCTAGTGAAGAGCTTGAGTCTAAAGTGCTTTCTCCAGAACTATGGTCACCTAGACTACCATCTGTTGCCATAATTTATAGCATGTGGCCAAATGAATCCCTACGTCTGCGTCATCGTTAAGCCCCGCCCACAACAGGAAGTAAAATGTCAATGTCGATTTCTAGCTGAAAAGAATGATTTTTTGTGGGTGTTATGCTGTAGTGTGAATTAAAATTATAATATATTTAGTTTATAGACTACCTTGAAAGGGTTTTGGTGATATTAAAAAAAATTTTTTTTTTTCATTCAACCTACCCTTTAATGACGGGAACTCACCCTATCAGTCCGTACCACATGGAAGAAGAAGATAAAGACACCCTGCTGCATGCATGAGAAAAGGAGGAAATCAGACTTAGCTCTACCTTAAGTGTAAGGGAGAAAGAGTTTATGAAGTCCATTGGAAATGATGCCAAAGCTTAGTGTTGTTTCTTCATTGATGGCCAAGAATCCAGGTACCCCCACCAACAAAAGGAATAGTGTATTAATCTAAAATACCATTACGGAAGGTATCATTATTCCCTACCAATATGATCAGAGCTGCAGGACCAATGAACATGTAGATGGTATAATATCCTGGACCAGCTGCCAACCAGCACCTATGAATGAGGTAAAGGGTCGTCCATTACATGAATATATATTAGGTAAAGGGTCTACAAAGGTAAAGGCTAAGTATCAATGACATAATCCTTATAAAATGCACTGCAAATATGATGAGGGGTGGTCCTGGAGTACAAAGTGGTTAGTAATGGCCACTGGCACTTGACTCACCCCATCCTAGTAGAAGGAAGAACCAGGGCTTCTTCAGCCGATTGGAAAAGATGACCACTAACATGAGATACAGCATAACAGCTTCACACAGCATCCAGAAAAAGACAGCTAGCAAGAAATAGTTCATCAGAGCAGTCATTATAATACAGGCAACCTGGAAAATATCGGCATTCTGTGCACGGAAGACTTGTTCCACCAACCCTTTTCTTTCTGGCTAAGTC
Source organism: Crambe crambe (assembly GCA_963924555.1). Classification (NCBI taxonomy): domain Eukaryota; kingdom Metazoa; phylum Porifera; class Demospongiae; order Poecilosclerida; family Crambeidae; genus Crambe; species Crambe crambe. The sequence continues at coordinate 1,851,686 of OZ004581.1, forward strand.
TTGGAAGATGAAAATTCCATATGCAATGAACATGGCAATACAGAGAGATTCAGATGCACGAAATAGTGGAGACGTTTAAACAGGTCTTTACTGCAGAGGAAACATTCAATATAGCTACTTGACTATCATGCATTACCCATAAGTCAGAAAGAAGATGATACTTGGTAGCAGAAAGATAAGGGAAAGTCCAAGACCAATCTTAGTCAAGATCATTAGAATTTTTTTTTTTTATCGTTCTATAAACAATACAATTTTTTCATGCCACATTTCTATGCTAGCTAACAGCCCATGTAATGTGCAATTACAGGAGGATTGTATGGTCGAGGGCTTGGTAGAACTGCAAAACTGGTCCTGTGCTTTGAAGTGCAACGCAGACGACCATTCTCTAGCATAACTGTTGTCATTCCTTCAGTTAACTAACTCCTATTAAAGGATATTCTGAATGAAGACAGATCTCTCAACAAGTATGGTTACCATGAAATTGATGTCCACTTCAAACACTAAGGTGATAGGGTGCAGGGATAAAATGGAAGAGCTCTGATCTGACTTGTTTGAAGTCACATGACTGGATAGAACCACAGAGATTGGCCGCTCAGAAGAACTGTCACAAAAGAATCAGTCATCACCATAATTATTAGCTATGAAAATCACTTACTTTGTTGGGAAGAACTGTTCAATGTTAGAGACTATGAGATTGACAGCGTTGAATCCTCCCATTCTGGCCTGCCTATTCAGGAACTCTTTGGGGATTTCTGTGGTAGCCTCTGACTCAACAAGATTATCCTCACTAGGAAACCGGAAATTTTTCTGGAGTCTCTAATCATGGTCTATCCCCATTGCCTTTATCACTAAAGGAGTATGACAGATAAAAGACATTAATAGCTATTTATAGATGTGACCACTATTCCTTGATGCCTCAACTTGAGACCAGCTAGTGTGTGTCTGTGTGTGTCACTTACTGATGCTCTGTCTGGAGTTTTTTGTGGTGAAGTTTCTATCACGCAATCCATTTAGGAGAAACTTTCTATAAGTCTCAGCAGACTCCAGTAATTTCATGCCAACTGCCGAGTCCTCCACTTTAGTTCTGGTAGGAATCAGCATATTGTCCAGTGCATCCACTATTGCCAATGACTATTGTATTAATGAATGAATTCATTATTATAGCTACCACATTAACAATAATATTAACAGCTACACATGCAGCTAAACCCTTAATTATGCATGTCCATGTCTCCATATCATATGTTGCTTATCATGTCCATGTCTCCATGTTCATGTCCATGTCCATATCATGTCCATGTTCATGTCTCCGCATGTTCATGTCTCTGAATGTCCATGTATTGCATGTCATGTCCATGTGTTGCATGTCATCAGTGGTGGATTCAGGATTTTCAGAAAGGGGGGGGGGGGGGGGGGGGGGGCACATAGATACAGGCTTATGGCCAAAAATAAAAAGAAAAATATAAATCTGGTTCCAGTGCATCAGATTTAAGTTTCTAGCAGCTCAACTATAATAAAGTTCAGCAAGTTCAATTTTCATCCATATACAGTTAATGAAGTTAGGTAAAATTTATCAAATAATAGACTAGAACAAATTGCATATGAAAATGAAGGGAACTGATAATTGTGCTAACACAAATCAAATAAGAAAATGCACCATGGATGCTACACTAGCTCTTATAAAACGCTGGTAGTGAGTTATCTGTACTGTGAGTGACACGAGGATCAGCTAAGGTGCATTCGCGCCTTGGAATAATTCCTTTCAAAGTTATACATTTAAGGGTAGAGTTCTTTTGCAGTATACGTTCGAAGATGTGCTTGTATTTGAATGATTCAAAATACCATATTGTCAAGTGAGTTAGACAAGTATTAGTCTCAAGTAGGGCAAACGACTTGTCTAGGGGAGTACATCTGTCCCAACAAATATGCAATTCTTCTAAGGAAGAATGGTTGAAGCATAAATCAAGAATTTCATCAACGATACCAAATCCCTCTATTGTACTCAATTTCAATACTTTAAGTATCCCAAAAGATGGATGAATGGCCTTAGCCAATAAGCTGAGAAAATTTCCAGTGTTAGTAAGAGACAAATGACCGAGAGAGAGACTGGATACCTTACTATGAGGAAGCTGATTCAATATTTCAGAGATGTGATCGCTTGCTAGCTGAAGATCATAATAAACCGACTGAATTGCAAGTGTGCTTAAACAATCCATGGAAGGAATCAATTTGGCTAAATAGTATCCTCCTGGACCTTTCATTGTACAATTATAAATAACAAGAGAAGTAATGCTACGTAAGAAGCTTGTTGGACAGTCCCATATGAAAGTAATACATGTGCAACCACAAACTATGATTCTGTGCACAATACCATTACATGGCAATCTCCACTTGAGCCCCCAAACAAAACTGTTTGATGACTCACCAATTAAATGGATATTCCAGGATGCTGTGGGGGCACTACTAGCAATACAATAACCTAATGCAAATTTCTCTAGTGGGGAAGAGGCAGTGGCTGAAAGATAATATTTAGAGTTTTTAAAAGTGGACTCTAAAAAATCAAATTCAGTGATTTGTGCTTCATATATACATTGAATTAACAAGTGAGACAGGTTTATCTCATTGTCCTTGAGAGTTATGAAAGCTTCAGAGTTTATAACACCCTTGAAATGTTCAAAACCAGTCAAACCAGATAAAAATCTCCACACCACATTCCAACGCTTATCACTACCATACTTTTTGAACACCTCTAGGATTCCATGATGGGGAAGCTGGAAGATGTGGTAAGCTACCAAAAACTCTTGCACAGTGAAATGGAGGAAATTGTGGGAGTCTCCACCTGCATTGTAAATAGAAGATACGACATCAAGGAAACCAAAATGAATCAAATCTCTAGGCAAATCACTAGCCAAAAAGATCACTTGATTTTTATTCAGTCCCTCAAAAGCTATTTGAGATAACTGTAGAAAATGTTGATAATATTCATCAGTAAGATCAACGAACTTACTCAAAGAATAGCTGCAGTTAGATTGATTTTGAAGATATCTTTGTAATAATATAAGACAAAGTTGAGTGTATAATTGTGTCAATGTTTTGGGTATAGGGCAACCAGTTCTCCTACTATTTCTGTATACCTCCACAACTATAGCTGCATTGAGAGGAATGTACATCAAGCTGTTGATAGCAGGATTATTAAAGGCTGATATGTAAATCAAGAAGTCATCCAGCAGTTTAGGTTCAGATGAAAACACAGTGGAGGCATACTTTTTGACACATTCTTGAGTAAAGCCTAGGATCTCTACACGCTTTTGTACCTGAGAACAACACTTCGTAAGAAGCTTAGCAGTGGCTGAAGGTCTGCTAGTTACTATCACTGTGGACTTTGGTAGAGCACGTCCTGTTATAAAGTCGATTAAAAGTCCATCACGCTGCAATTCACCAGGGAGCTCATCAAAGCCATCAAGAATGAACAAAACTCCCTTACCTTCAGAGCCGACTATTTCCTTAGCTACAGACTGTAGTAGATCACTATTTACATGATAAAATAGATCAGCAACAGCTTTGGCCTGCTGGACATATTTTTCTCTTAGTCTGAGAAGCACCACCAAACTGTACTGTCTCATATGTGATAATTTATCCCATTTCCTGCACAGCTCCCAAGCTAAAGTGCTCTTGCCCACTCCAGGAGGACCCTCTATTAAAACAAGTCGTAATCGACGATGGTCAATTGGTTTCAAGATATCTTCAATACTCATCTTCTCTTTACTCTCAAGAAGTTGTTCCACATTACCATGTAAGGTGTATTGCATCACCTTATCTATATCACGTGGTGTGTGGTTTACCACTGCGAGGTTAACATACTTTTTACTTGGGGTTGGAGGGAACTTGTTATCATCACACACTAAACTGTTCTCATATATTTCCTTCAAGTATTCAGCATAGCGGCAGATATTGGTAGTTGCTTTGCTACTGGTAGCAGTTTCAAGTGGAAAACCTTCAGCGGTACATGTATCTAAAAGTATAGCATGACAATATTAGCTATATTGCTTCTATTAAATATTGAAACTCACTGTAACTCTCAATTAGTGCATCAGCTTGTTTATTTGTGTAAGGCTCAGACTCCAGGATTTGGACAAGGATTTTAAAAGCCGAAGGTTCCACTCTGATCTTTGTCTCCACTGCATGTAACAATACTTCAGTTCTCTTTGTTTCTATGTGCATGGCATTTGAAGCTTTAGAGCGAGTTTCGTTAGAGATGATTCCCTTAGCATACAGTTCTCCAGTGACTCTTGATAAATCACTGCTGATTATCAGTGCAAGAGGTTCATGCTGTTCCATGAAGGAGGTAAGTGCCTGCTTCTTGTCAATAATGGTGGGCAACTCAGCAGATCTGTAGAAATGATATTTAATTGCTCTGTGTCATTCATAATCTGTATTCAAGAAATATACCATACCCATGAAGCCAGTTCATGGCTTATAGCTACGTAATTAGCTAAATCTGGAATGTGTTGGCAGGCATACTAAGCTATAGCTCTATTCATACCATTTCAATCGATAAAATCAAATATCTCTATTTCAACATTTCTGTTTAAGCTGTGGACATCCAGCTATGACCAAAATCTTTTATTTCCACCTCTGGATAAAGTCAATCAAACCATAGATACTATAAACTACGTGTACGGGATTGGAAACGGCACATTAACCCGTTGAATCCGTGTCCGAGGGCGTGGCCTTGCTTAACTCTTTATCCGCGAGCAACGTAACGCGGGAGATTGCCGCTGCATCGAGCTAAGCTAGCTACTGATCTCTGTGATCCTCTGAGTTACCTATGGCCACTTGCATTCCACAAGTTAAAGGTTAGCTGACAACTTATTATTGTATAAAAAAGGGAGAGAGAAAAATGAAAAATAGGTAGCTAGGTGATATTTAAGTTAGCTAGAGGCTACTTCATATCTGCAGATAGTTGTGTGGAAGCTATAAAAGCTGGCTTGCCATAATATGAGCATGGATGCAGATTATGATACCTCCGTGGATAATTGTAAGATTTTAATTGACATGGCTACTAAGTTATATGAGCTATACCAGCAACCCAATTCCATTATTACTGAGTTCAGTAAATGGCTTCTAGATTCTATCTCAAAAATCATTACAAAAGGTATAGAAAATTTTCAAGTATTAAGGAAAAATTATGGATTGAGTTTCACTCACTCTGGAGTTCATCTTCATTTATTGAGAAGTGGGTGAAATTCCTCACTGATTGTGGCATAACCATTGAGCCCCTATTTTATCAGCAACTTACTCTGAATTTATTCATCTCACTGATAGAAAAAGCATTACCTGTGACAGTTGATGATGATGTACACACCAATATAAAGGAGCTAATATACGAAGGACAGTGTGCAATTAGGTATATTGGAGGCTACATAGTCAGATCCATTCACAAAGACTGCACAGTCAAAGAAATTTTACTTGGACTTGACGACTTACAACAGTGACGATAACATGGAACCATCTGAATCGGAGGAATGGATGTGTGGTGTGCCATCGATAGGGGAGGTTTAATCCACAGCTTTTATTATACCCTATGTGCCATAGAATATAGTACACGGTGCCATTTTAATATAACAGGAATAGATACTCTCCCATGCACATTAACAAGATGTTCTGAATGATTATCTCTCCTAATTCTGCCTCTTTTACATCTCTGCAGATTCGACCCAATCATCACTAGCACTGTGAGACTGTTGCTGTCTTTTAGCATTGGAATACATACATTTCTTTGACTCATAGCTATAATTCAATTTTAATAATAGTCATTTTCAAAAAAAGTGTAACAAATTAACTGTTTTCTCTAGGATCAAAAGCTTGTTACAGGTACATATGGTAAGCATTGCTCTACCACTTTCAGTAGAGTATATGGTAGGCATTTTAGCGAATAGTAATGTAGGAAGTGTTACTACAGTTGAACTGGTTTTTTTCATCCAAATTGTTCACTCTGCTGAATGTAATAGTATTACATGACTTAAAATATGGTTAAGTACATATAAGAAACTATTCTCCAATTAATTTTCATTGTCATTACTGTTCACTGTGAGTTCTAGGCAAGTTAATGTTACTAACATGCAAAAAAGTAGCCATTTTCACGGTAACTAGAGTTTATGAACTATTTCTGCAACTCTTTCGTGTAAAAGCTTTGCATAGTTACCTTGCTAATCCACCGCAGGAACTATTCCTCCTTTGGAGATGAACTTGGGATGCGTAGAACACGCGAAATTCGCCAAAATAGGAAACTAACTTGTCTAGGAAACCTCGGACAAGGATGAATTACATTGCCATATACGGATGCGGGGGCGGGTTTCCAATCCCGTACACGTAGTTTATAGTATCTATGATCAAACTGTAATAGCATACCTTGCATGTCCATGGCTCATATCAACTATCTCACTGCTTTCAGAGTGACAAATAAGACTTTGATCATCTCCAGAAAGAGAAGACCCCTCACTCTTGTTAGGGTCAGAGCTAGCAGTTTGACTTTCTCCTCTCCACCAATTAGTCAACCACTTCCTCATTTTATTTTCACGGTTCACATTAAGACATGAAATTGATCATGTGATTTGACTGTGACTCTCACATGATTTGACTATCATCTATAATATTGTATGGCTTTGCCTCACCCACATTATAGCTATAAGTGCAAAAAATTTCTTCTAAATAAAAAGTGAAGTAGGGATAGCCATAAAATTTAGCTGCATTCCTATCACTCCTACCCCTCCTAATTTCAATATCCATGCCCATATATATACCCAACTTACGTAAATCCCTACTCTTCACTCCCCCTTCAGCAATAAGTGAGTCAAGTAATCCCTTACCCATACCCATCACCAAACTCAAGAATCACAGCAATCATATTATTACAAAACTACTACTCCTACTTCACTCCTAGGCCTCCTTAGGAGTGAAGTAGGAGTAGTAGTTTTGTAATAATATGATTGCTGTGATTCTTGAGTTTGGTGATGGGTATGGGTAAGGGATTACTTGACTCACTTATTGCTGAAGGGGGAGTGAAGAGTAGGGATTTACGTAAGTTGGGTAGCTATATACATGGGCATGGATATTGAAATTAGGAGGGGTAGGAGTGATAGGAATGCAGCTAAATTTTATGGCTATCCCTACTTCACTTTTTATTTAGAAGAAATTTTTTGCACTTACTTGTTTCCATTCTTTTTCTTTGTAATTAGCTATTATAAATTGATATTTAAAAATTTAAAAATATATTTTCTGAAATGTTTCTTAATTTGGTAAGTACATAGCACTGGATATGGAAGATTATTAACAATATTTGTGTATTATTCATATTCATAAGAAGTAGTTATTCCTTCATACCCTGCACCTATGGTTTGCAAATAGCTAATTATATGCATTCCCTTGCTAAGAAAAGCTGAATGATTAATTTTGAATGTTATATTCCTCAGGGATGATTGACTGATGAGGAGGTTTCAGAACGAGAAGGTGCAGTAGTGAAGAACCTGGAAGAAATGAATGGCTGGACACTTAGCTAATTAGCTATTGGTGTTTTTGTTTTGTTTTTTTTTTGTTGTTTTTTTTTTTCAATTAATATGTGGGGGCATGTGCAATAAGGAGTGGTTGGGCAGTTTTTTTATTGAGAGTACCCTCTCATGCATGTGTGCTGAGGGTTTATTGTTTGCAAGCATAGGAGTGAAGAATGTTTTGTTGTCTTGAGGGAGGAGAGTATGACTGACATGAAGGAGGAGTATCTGTAGTGAATACAGTACTGAGGAGTGAAAACATTAGAGTGGAGGAGCAGAAGGAAATGAATCAATAATAGTTGTTGAGGTTTTGTTGTCTTGCATATGAGGGAGGAGGGTATGAGGGATGAGCATGTGGAGTGCAAATGAGTGTTGAGGTTTGGTTGTCTTGCACAAGGAAGGGTATGGGGAATGAGCAAATGAGAGTAGCAATTTGTGATGCGCATGCACATTTGATGTAGCAGGATTTTGTGCAGAAGCTTAGTATAGAGATCTGCTGTTTGTGTACATGATGATCGCGAGATATATATCTATAAAGCAATAGGGTTAAATGAAGCCAAGCTATAGCAGCTTTATGCTTGCCTTGAGTTAGAGAATTTCTGCAAGTATTGAGATACAAATGAAATGTTTTATAGTGTTTGAGTGCATGACTTACTTTTTATTTTTGATGATAGTGGAAATGCACTGGAAAAGACAAGTAGCTATATATAGCTAAGTGATTTTGTAATGTTTTATATTACTTACAGTTTCCTCGATACATATTAGGGTCTGGAATTAAAGATTATGGTGATACATGTTATATAATGTGTTGGTGGAAAATGGTTAAGTATGTACTCACATGGGAACAGGCAGAATCGAACACCCCTCCCTCTGCGCCTGGCCCTAGCCCTAGCCCTCCACCCTGGGTGAGGGTGTGCAGATGGAAGTGGCACTGGATGAAGTAATTGCAAGATGCTATCTATAGTTAGTTGCTTACCTTCTGGGAGGGGGTGCGCAGCTGGAGGTGGCACTGGATGATGTAATCGTAAGATCATGAAATGTTTTATTTATAGTTGCTTACCTTCTGGGAGGCCGAGGGGGCGTGCAGTAGGTGGTACTGGATGACGTAATTGTAAGAGTAATGAAATGTGTTATCCATAGTTGCTTACCTTCTGGGAGGGGGTGCACAGCTGGAGGTGGCACTGGATATAAGAGTAATGAAATATGTTATCTATGTATAATTCTTTACCTTCTGGGAGGGGGCGCACAGCTGGAGGTGGCACTGGATGATGTAATTGTATGAGTAATGAAATTGTTATCTTTAGTTACTTACCTTCTGGGAGGGAGTGTGCAAAGGGAGGTGGCACTGGATGATGTAATTGTAAGATCGTGATATGTGTTATGTATAGCTAGTTAGTTGCTTACCTTTTGGGAGGGGGTGTGCAGCTGGAGGTGGCACTGGTTGAGATCAGTGGAGTAGTTCCAAACTGAGTGCTACGTAGTCAGAGAAGAAACACTTATGAAAGAGTGAATATGGTTGACACTGAACACATTTTTTTGTACAAATAGCTGCAGAGCACTGGAATTGTAAGGAAACAGTTCCAAAGTTGCAAGCAGCTGATTATAAAATGAAAAGAAGCACTGGACTCAGGAGTCAAACAAAAGGAAAGAGTGAGTATAACATACCTTGTTGAACAAACAGCAGAAGACCTTGACCTTGTGTCTCAGAAGAGTGACTGTTACTTAATTTTTTGATTTAAAAGCAGCTGCACTTCAAAAGAAGCTAGCACGTGCGCGCATTGCATACTACGTAATTGCAGCGAGCGAGCTGACTCTCAGGTCATGACTCATTGAAATTGTAAAATATATATATTTATTATGTAGTTACTGAGCATGTCCCATAGAGAATAGTAGTATCACAACTAGGGTGATATTTTACCATATCGCGTAGTCATATCGCGTAGTCATATTACGTCCCCCTGGGCAATCTTTGCATAATGATTTATTTTATAGCCATGATAATAAAAGTGAAAAACTAGACTATACTTCCTTTTCAAGAGTTTAAAAAATAATTATGCTGAACTCCTAGCAAAAAAAATCCAGTAGCTAACTAGAGATGCTCGTATAGCATTAGTTGGGCGAGCAAGCAGCCAGTGGTCATTTCAATGTGCTCCTCCCTCACTTATGATTATATAGCCCCAACAGTGACTTTCAATATCTAGCTATTCAGGTTGTTAACTGACTTGGTGCATTCCCAGTTAGCATTAGAGTGTCTTCTCTGAACCCAGGCTACCACTCCTGTTCAGACTCAGTAGCCAGTCTCTCAAATAATGAGCCCTCATATGCTGTAATCTGGCAGCTCTGTGTTCTGCTGACTCTGCTCTCCTTCTAGCTCTCATTTGCTCTGCTCTTGCAGCATTATCTTCTGCTGACTCTGTACATTCCCTCCTCCTGGCTCTATCTGTCGCATTTCTTTGCTAGTCTTGTTTTTCTCTGTTCCTTTGACTCTGTTCTCCTTCTAGCTCTGTCTCTTTCATTTCTTTCATGAGGTCTCGCTCTTCTTTGCTGGTCAGTTTCTAGAGGGTGTTCTGGGGCCCTCCTTCGCTTGTTTTCTGGTTCTCTGGGTTCCATAATACTCGCTACAATAGTGTTTCAACTTCAAGCTTAACGAAAATGATTGCTTATTATGACGTTGCTTAGTAGCTATTTCATGCGCATGCGTAAGCGCATGCGCATTTTGAGTGACGTACGTGTAACATATAAATATCGCAATTTTCCATTTTGACCAATTAGTGTGGGGCTTCGCTCGCTTCGCTCGCTCGCCAATTATACTATGGCAATGTGCAACATTTGACAACAAGTAGTAAAAACATTTGACAGCAAGTGAAGCAAGTACAGCTATACCTTTTAGATGTGCCTAAACTCCTTAGCTAGCTGCTGTAGTATTAAAGTGGCAGTTCAGCCTGGCAGCGCGGTTGGTAAAGGGTCTGGCCCACGAGACTAGCTGCATACAGAGGAAGCTGTAATGCTAGCCACAAAGCACTTAGCGCTTACAATAGACACTTATAAGCCTAGTGTCTACAATCAGAAACGCTGTAGAAATCAATTACAACTTTAACAAGTCAAGCTCACTCACCGGATAAACAAAACGAATCCAACGGCCTGAAGGCACCACGCATGCTCAGTAGTTACATAATAAATTGATTATTACGTAGATACCGTGAAATATCACTCGTCTGATTGGCTGGTATTCTCACTCGTGCCTGCGGCACTCGTGTGAATACTAGCCAACAGACTCGTGATATTTCACGGTATCAATGTAATCATAGATACTATAACCTCCGGACACGGGATTGGAAACGGGTGGTTCGCGCGAGATTTTAGGATACAATCCGCGTTGTTTGCTGAGTCAGCAAAGACGTTGCCAAACAGTAGCTGAGGCAAGTATTTCGATAATGGCTGAAGCTATAGGAGAAATACAAGTAAGCAAAGATTGTAACCTTAAATCCAGCTATTATAGCTATGTAATTCACTTTTTAGGCCCCTCTCAATGAGTCTGAGATACATTCAGGCAGTAAAAGAAGATAATGGGTTTAAACTTCCTTCATCAAACGCTTCTGCATCTCTGCAAGCTGCAAGAGAGTTATATGCATGGTGCCTGGACTGCAGGAATGAATGTTAGCTTTCAAGTTTTGCTTTAATCCATAGCAAACTTGAAACAGCTCTGACTATTTAAAGTCAGCTGTAAACAAAGGTGGGGGTTTACCATTATAGCATTTATTCATCGGATGAATTCATCTTAAAAGAAATTCTTGGTGTCATCACCAAAATATGGTGGATTTCCCATCTTCCAGAATATCATCTGATAGGTTTTTTAGGTGAACATGATGGGGGATCTACTGTTACAGCATGGTGAAAAAATATGTATGGAGTGGTTATTGAGTTTAGAGGAACTTTTGGATGAAGAGCTAGCTATAGAAGAAGCAGCAGTCCAATCTTCAGCAACTGGATCCTCAATGTGAACAGAAGTGGCTTGTATTTTGTATTAGATCTATATAGATGATGCATTTGACATTTTTATTGATTAAAAAATGAGGTATACTATTGTACGAGCAATTAAGGCTAGAGAAATATCATGTGGAAAAAAGATGAAATCATGGAAGAAGTAATGAGAGATGAATGAATTGGTCTATATATGGATATGAATGTCGAAATTGGGAAGGAGTTGCTGAAAATGATCATTGAAGGGTGGATCAAGATGAGTGAATTCTCATTTGGTGGTGCGTGGTTGAAACTTTAAGCAGAGGTCAAAAAAGTCCCTCCAATGTTCTAAAGGACTGCGCAAAGTCCTCATCACCAATAATCAAGAATTCATGCAGCATGCTTTTTTTTCTGTTATAATGATTCATTCATGTTTGGAAATCATTCTCTGCTTTGCAAATTCTTTTTCCAAATCAGGCTTGGAACTGTGAGCCCTGCAATTGCCTCTAACTGGACCTCTGCAAAATGTATTAATCACCCATAGTGCTTGAGTGTTGTTGATAAATTCCTCAACACTGGGATTATCATGAGTTCCACCTCTTTGTCGCTGGCACCCAAAAAACTTTTCAGAAGGTGCTCACTCAATTTTTTTTTCACTCCATCAATGGAAAACAGAATATTCCATAAATGATAATACTATAACAAGGAATATTAGCAAGCTAACAGGAAGCTCTAGCTACCTGTCATTTTCAAACCCAGCAAGGTCTCAGGGCTAAGGAGCATTTTCTTTTTCTCAACTTTGGAAAACCCTTTCCTTGCTTTTATGCTCCATCCAAATAGACAAGAAACTCCACTATATATAAATGTAATGATAAAAATCATCACAGGTAGGAGTATCCATGCATTCAGTTCAGAGTTGACCCAATTGGGTTTTTAAAGTTTATGGTTATAGCATAATTATGATGTGTAACTTAAGGCCTACACTAAAAGTCAGCTACTCTAACTATGCACATGCAAAACTACATTTATTTTGCTACAACATCAACTAGTTATTTTTCATAGTAAACTTCTCCCAGACTGGTAAATTGAGCACACAATTACACACATTAATGGCCTCCCGAACTTACAAAACCCAGATTTTTTTCCAGTAATATTCAAGTCTTAGAAAAAAAAGCATTCTATAACAAACTTTATCTCTATGTATACCATTTGGTGGAAAATTTAATGCAAAATAGCTTAATTCAACACAGAAAACCTTTCACACAGTTTTCTTCTCCAGGAATTGACCAACCACGGCAAAAACTAGCCATATCATGAACTAGGGTTTAAAATTTTGTTTTAAGTATCAAAATGAGTAGTATAAAGTATTAGACAAAACTGTTTTCTTACTGGCTCGCTCTATTCATCTGTTTCAGAGCGATGTCTTTATTCTCTTTTTATGTGCGGTCAACAAAAATTACAACGCGGAGTGCACGCAAGCAATTCAATGGTTGTCATAGGCGCACGTGAGCCCGTTTCCAATCCCGTGTCCGGAGGTTATAGTATCTATGATGTAATAATTGGCGAGCGAGCGAAGCGAGCGAAGCCCCACACTAATTGGTCAAAATGGAAAATTGCGATATTTATTATGTTACACCATAGATATAAGAGGTTTACGGGATTGGAAACGGATCACGTGCTCTCGTTAGCAACTAACAACCATAGATAGTATATTACCGCCCCGGGATTGGAAACGGAACCAATTCCACGGGCAATCCGTGTTATGAAGTCAACGCGCGCGCGCTTAAATCTAATAATTATTACAGAACATACAGTGATAATGTGTAATACATACAGTGCATGCTACTAGTGATGTGATGGACTCTTCTTCCTCTCCTTATTCATCAGTCAAGGAGGCTACTACACAATAATTATACTACACAATATAATAATTACTTTCTGATTTGCATGCACAAGTAAGTGATCACAAAAATTGATGCAGAGTTGCTAATAATATAATATTATACCATCAAAATTGTCAATGAACTTCAATGCCAAGATGCAGTCATCAGAGTTACCAACACAATTTTGCTGGAATCAATCCGGCACAGTTACTAGAGAGACACAGGAGCTGTAATGCCGGAACAATTTTTAGGGTCATGTTGCAATCTATAAATGATATTGACACTATTGATCATTTAATACTGGCATGAACTGTGGAGTGACCAGGATATCTGGAATGGAGTGCAGCAGTGGAGGTTACATGACCATTACTTTCTTGTACATAGCCGATGCTTCCTTCCTCCCATGAGTGCTCTAAGTAATTGGTTTATATTTTCACCATTAATGCAGTAACATGCATCTAATGCCACTCATTCTATAAAAGAAGGATGACTCTACTCACAAAACTAGATAATAAGCACAAACCTAAGTTATGAAGACTACCATTCCCCCGACAAATTTTCTTCTAGTTTTCTATATCGCTAAAGTGTGGAATTTAGCCATTATACTAGTAGGAATAATTGAAATTGTGGATGCAAATTATAAATACTAACCGCCGCTTGCAGTTTCCCTGTGAAAGAGCAGCCACACGCCTCCTAGCGGACCGCTGCAGCCCGTTGCTACCCACGTAACTAGGTAAGTTTCTTGGTCGCAAACCATAACACGGAGTGCCCGCGGAATTTTCAATTAGCCTATGCTACCGTTTCCAATCCCGGGGCGGTAATTGCAGCGAGCGAGCGAAGCGAGTGAGCTGACTCTCAGGTCATGACTCATTGAAATTTTAAATATATATATATATATATCTAGGTCTACACTCCAAAATGCCCCAGGCGTACGTACGTGTCGTGCAATAGTAGCGCCCCTGCGCGTGCATTTATGCGCATGCTCCAGTTGCAATTGAATAGTAGCGCCCCTGCGAGCGAGCAAGCAAGTATTCTTCAACGATTTTCATTTGCTGTTGAGTATCTATAGCAATGTGCAGCATTTGACAGTGAGCTGATAGGCTTAAGTGCTTGATATTGCTAAGAGTCATGTAAGTGGTGGCAGGCAGCTGCATACATGCTTACCTCAAAGCACTTAGATAAGCCTAGTGCCTACAAGCCGCTTAGATAAGCCTCTTGTGCCTGCTGCCCAAAAGGCTATAGAAATGTTGAGCTTGCTTTGCTGTTGTAATATTATAAATTTAAAAACAATTTTGAAAGGACAGTTACTAGAGAGACACAGGAGCTGTAATGCCGGAACAATTTTTAGGGTCATGTTGCAATCTATAAATGATATTGACACTATTGATCATTTAATACTGGCATGAACTGTGGAGTGACCAGGATATCTGGAATGGAGTGCAGCAGTGGAGGTTACATGACCATTACTTTCTTGTACATAGCCGATGCTTCCTTCCTCCCATGAGTGCTCTAAGTAATTGGTTTATATTTTCACCATTAATGCAGTAACATGCATTAATGCAGTAACATGCATCTAATGCCACTCATTCTATAAAAGAAGGATGACTCTACTCACAAAACTAGATAATAAGCAGAAAGGAGATCAATATTCACTCCTTTCAAGGCAGTTAAAGTGATGTTCTGCCCCTACAGCTCACAGAATAGTACAAGTAAGCTAAGGGGAAGGTATTGAAGAAGTGAAGAGTCAGAGAGTTGAAGTTGGAGAGTCTGAGGAAGGAAGTTATTAATTATTCATAACTTTTTTCCTTGTAATTATAACTATGAGTACCTATCATTGCTCATTATACATTAATTTTATGTGATTGATTTGAAAGAAAGGCCAGAATGACTTTTGGTATTAAAATTAGACATAAATTCATTATTATTATAGCTAGATAATTTTGCCCCAAAGTTATCCGCCAGTTTCTGCTCAGTTCTCCCTCATCAGCATTATTGCAATACTTCCAGCTTTTGGCTGTTGGATTTTGACACCATCCATCTCAAGAATTCGGCTCAGTCAGCTGTCCTGTGGACCCTATGGATATTAGGGAGGAAATATAGTAAGCTTGCCATCTCCATAGGATGACTATTGTATAGAAAACGAATGCACCAATTCCATTTACTGTTCTATCCTTTCCCTGAAACTACTAATACAGTTGCAATATTGTTAATCCATTTCTTGGGAGAGGGATTACAGTTTTAACACCACTTGCAAATGCTAGAGACAGTATACGTCAGCTAATATAAAAACTAACATTACTATTCCATGTAGCTAAAGTTTACATGCCTTTTGATCAGAAAATGAGCAACAGCAATTGATTCCATCAAGCGTGAGAGGGATTACAGTCCCATTAACCACCACAGTAGTATTTGTAGGAATAAACTTGAAAATCTGAGCTAAAATTTATTTCATACAGTAAATCTATGCCCTAGTGTATTATAGTATCATTGGCATAAGTCTTACCTCACGGTTCTTGTCAGAACAGCAACTTTGACAAAAGTGCTATGTCATTCAGCTGTCAACGCGCCTCGGTTGTTAGTTGCTAACGAGAGCACGTGATCCGTTTCCAATCCCGTAAACCTCTTATATCTATGATACAGTAGATTTCAAGTTGCTTGACACTAGTACTGCAGCCACCGAGGTCACATGAACCAATCAGATTTGCAGGCAATGATGTCAGCATGAATCTGATTGGTCCATGTGACCTTGCTGACTGAAGTACTGTGTCAAGCAACCTGCAAACCACTGTATAATTAATGCTGCATGCGCGTGCGCATCTGTCAACGCGCCTCGGTTGTGCAGTTCATTGGGCATTTCCAATCCCGTAAAACCTCTTATATCTATGGTTACACGTACGTCACTCAAAATGCGCATGCGCTTACGCGTGCGCACGAAATAGCTACTAAGCAACGTCATAATAAGCAATCGTTTTCGTTAAGCTTGAAGTTGAAGCACTATTGTAGCGAGTATTATGGAACCCAGAGAACCAGAAAACAAGCAAAGGAGGGCCCCAGAACACCCTCTAGAAACTGACCAGCAAAGAAGAGCAAGACCGAGCTAGAAGGAGAACACAGTCAAAGGAACAGAGAAAAACAAGACTAGCAAAGAAATGCGACAGATAGAGCCAGGAGGAGGGAATGTACAGAGTCAGCAGAAGATAATGCTGCAAGAGCAGAGCAAATGAGAGCCAGAAGGAGAGCAGAGTCAGCAGAACACAGAGCTGCCAGATTAGAGCATATGAGGGCTCATTATTTGAGAGACTAGCTACTGAGTCTGAACAGGAGTGGTAGCCTGGGTTCAGAGAAGACACTCTAATGCTAACTGGGAATGCACCAAGTCAGTTAACAACCTGAATAGCTAGATATCGAAAGTCACTGTTGGGGCTATATAATCATAAGTGAGGGAGGAGCACATTGAAATGACCACTGGCTGCTTGCTCGCCCAACTAATGCTATACGAGCATCTCTAGTTGGCGAGCGAGCGAAGCGAGCGAAGCCCCACACTAATTGGTCAAAATGGAAATTCGCGATATTTATATGTAACGTACGTCACTCAAAATGCGCATGCGCTTACGCATGCGCATGAAATAGCTACTAAGCAACGTCATAATAAGCAATCATTTTCGTTAAGCTTGAAGTTGAAACACTATTGTAGCGAGTATTATGGAACCCAGAGAACCAGAAAACAAGTGAAGGAGGGCCCCAGAACACCCTCTAGAAACTGACCAGCAAAGAACAGAGAAAACAAGGCTAGCAAAGAAATGCGACAGATAGAGCCAGGAGGAGGGAATGTACAGAGTCAGCAGAAGATAATGCTGCAAGAGCAGAGCAAATGAGAGCCAGAAGAAGAGCAGAGTCAGCAGAACACAGAGCTGCCAGATTAGAGCATATGAGGGCTCATTATTTGAGAGACTAGCTACTGAGTCTGAACAGGAGTGGTAACCTGGGTTCAGAGAAGACACTCTAATGCTAACTGGGAATGCACCAAGTCAGTTAACAACCTGAATAGCTAGATATCGAAAGTCACTGTTGGGGCTATATAATCATAAGTGAGGGAGAAGCACATTGAAATGACCACTGGCTGCTTGCTCGCCCAACTAATGCTATACGAGCATCTCTAGTCTATAATTGGCGAGCGAGCGAAGCGAGCGAAGCCCCACACTAATTGGTCAAAATGGAAAATTGCGATATTTATATGTTACACGTACGTCACTCAAAATGCGCATGCGCGTACGCATGCGCATGAAATAGCTACTAAGCAACGTCATAATAAGCAATCATTTTCGTTAAGCTTGAAGTTGAAACACTATTATTGTAGCGAGTATTATGGAACCCAGAGAACCAGAAAACAAGCGAAGGAGGGCCCCAGAACACCCTCTAGAAACTGACCAGCAAAGAAGAGCGAGACCTCATGAAAGAAATGAAAGAGACAGAGCTAGAAGGAGAACAGAGTCAAAGGAACAGAGAAAAACAAGACTAGCAAAGAAATGCGACAGATAGAACCAGGAGGAGGGAATGTACAGAGTCAGCAGAAGATAATGCTGCAAGAGCAGAGCAAATGAGAGCCAGAAGGAGAGCAGAGTCAGCAGAACACAGAGCTGCCAGATTAGAACATATGAGGGCTCATTATTTGAAAGACTATCTACTGAGTCTGAACAGGAGTGGTAGCCTGGGTTCAGAGAAGACACTCTAATGCTAACTGGGAATGCACCAAGTCAGTTAATAACCTGAATAGCTAGATATCGAAAGTCACTGTTGGTTAATAACCTGAATAGCTAGATATCGAAAGTCACTGTTGGGGCTATATAATCATAAGTGAGGGAGGAGCACATTGAAATGACCACTGGCTGCTTGCTCGCCCAACTAATGCTATACGAGCATCTCTAGTTGCAGCGAGCGAGCGAAGCGAGTGAGCTGACTCTCAGGTCATGACTCATTGAAATTTTAAATATAGGTCTAAACTCCAAAATGCCCCAGGCGTACGTACGTACGTACGTACGTACGTACGTGTCGTGCAATAGTAGCGCCCCTGCGCGTGCATTTATGCGCATGCTCCAGTTGCAATTGCTTGATTGATTTCTACATCGCTTTGTATATAGCATGGTGGATAGTAGGGCTAGGCTTATCTAAGTGGATTGTAGGCACTAGACATATCCAAGTGCTTTGTGGTAAGTACTTAGCTTTCTATGCATGCAGCTGCCTGCCACTTAGCTACATAACACAACAGCAAAGCAAGCTCAACATTTCTACAGCCTTTTGGGCAGCAGGCACAAGAGGCTTATCTAAGCAGCTTGTAGGCACTAGGCTTATCTAAGTGCTTTGAGGTAAGCATGTATGCAGCTGCCTGCCACCACTTACATGACTATTAGCAATATCAAGCACTGAAGCCTATCAGCTACTTTAATTGCTCACTGTCAAATGCTGCACATTGCTATAGATACTCAACAGCAAATGAAAATCATTGAAGAATACTTGCTTGCTCGCTCGCTGTCAACTGAATGTTGAACATTGCCCTAGTATATCTAGGTCTACACTCCAAAATGCCCCAGGCGTGCGCGTACGTACGTACGTGTCGTGCAATAGTAGCGCCCTGCGCGTGCATTCATGCGCATGCTCCAATTATAATTCTTGATTGATTTCTATATCGCTTGGTTATAGTACGGTGGATAGTACGGCTAGGCTTATCTAAGTGGATTGTAGGCATTAGACATATCTAAGTGCTTAGTGGTAAGTACTATGCATGCAGCTGCCTGCCACTTACATTACTCAACAGCAAAGCACAAATGAATTAGAGCCTATCAGCTCTAAGCATGTAACAGTCTTTTGGGCAGCAGGCACAAGGCTTATCTCAGTGGCTTGTAGGCACCAGGCTTATCTAAGTGCTTTGAGGCAGCTTTCTATGTATGCAGCTGCCTGCCACTTACATAACAGAGCAAAATCTTCTAAGGAGTTTAAGCTCAAACGAATATCAGTATAGGAATACTTGCTCGCTCGCTGTGACTCAAATGTTGTACATTGCCCTAGTACTACGTAATACGCACGCACAGGCTTCAAAATCAGTCGCGTAGCCACCGTGCAAATTCTATTGCAGACCGGAAGTGACGTCATGGGCCCAAATGGCCAAATTTTGTAAAGTTTCTTAACAGCGTGTAGCGGTAATGGAATGAGAAGTTTCTTACACAATTATTTTGCTAAATGAAAGTATTTTACCGATTTACCAACTTTTCGATGTAAGACTAGCGCCACGAAGAGAAACAGACAGCTGACCTTGCTCCTATAGGAGCCTGGAGGGCTTGTTCCCAGGATCCTATCTAGTTAGAACTAACTGCACTACAACAGCACATGTAGCAAGAATTCAATAATAACATGGGTAAAGATTGACAACATTGTGTACTACATTATATATGAGTTCAGTCAGATGCGGTCACTACAGGGCTCCCCCCTAGTAGCTGAGGCCACGAAAGAGTCCAACTTGGCTGGAAGCCTGATTGGCCGTCCTCTCTTACTTCTTCCCATAATGCAAAGTGGGCGGTAGGCATCGATGCATGTATCTGAGGATGGGGCAGTAACCGGGTGACGGACCTTGGAATCATGGGTTGCCTATGGAGTT
Organism: Crambe crambe; assembly: GCA_963924555.1. Taxonomy (NCBI): domain Eukaryota; kingdom Metazoa; phylum Porifera; class Demospongiae; order Poecilosclerida; family Crambeidae; genus Crambe; species Crambe crambe. The sequence goes on from OZ004581.1 coordinate 1,871,725, forward strand.
GGGGATGGTGTTGGCGTCTGTCGTGGTGGATCAGGTTGTTGGTGCCCTGTGCTGTCGTACACACCAATGTCGGCATCCAAAAATGCAGGCTTGAGGCGATCGATGGACACTGTATCTCGTTTGCCATTGAGATCCAGAGTAAAGTATTTTGCCGATCTATCAAGAACTCGGAAGGGTCCATCATAAGTGCACTGCAGGGGGCTGCGATGAGCATCGTGACGGACAAAAACAAACGTACACGTCTGTAGGTCTGCTGGCAAGTGGGCAGTGTGTTGTCTATGATGAGCTGTTTCCTTGGGTCGCAGTTGAGACATGGTTGTGTGAAGGCGTGAAAGGAGGTCCGAGACTTTAGGCTCTGCAGCTGAGGTGGCTTCAAAGAACTCTCCTGGCAGGCGGAGTGTTGTGCCATACACTAACTCCGCTGGAGCACAACCAAGATCTTCCTTTGGAGCAGAACGGAGGCCGAGCAGCACTACTGGGAGCTCATCCATCCAATTTGGTCCAGTCAGCCGAGCTTTCAGCGCTGTTTTCAATTGACGGTGGAAACGTTCGACGATTCCATTTGCCTGTGGGTGGTAGGCAGTGGTGCGATGTAGTTGTGATCCCAATAACTTGCTCAGGGCTGTCCACAGGTTGGAGGTGAATTGCGCACCCCTATCAGAGGTGATATCTGATGGCACCCCAAACCGAGCAATGTGATTAGCGAGGAGGGCCTGAGCACAGGAAGTGGCTGTGGCATCGGACATTGGGATTGCCTCTGGCCACCGTGTGTAGCGATCAATGACAGTAAAGAGGTATGTCTGGCCCTGGGAAATGGGAAGTGGTCCAACAATATCGACATGTATACGCTGAAAACGACGGTCAGGAAGCTGGCCATGTTCCAGAGGAGCAGATACATGACGCTGGACCTTGGTCTTCTGGCAGGGAACGCACGTCTTGACCCATGCTCCGATGTGTTTGTTGAACCCATGCCACACAAAACGTGCCTTCACCATCTTCCTAGTTGCTCTGACCCCTGGATGTGCAAGGCCATGGATGCTATCAAACACTGCACGCTGCCAAGCAAGGGGTACAATGGGTCGTGCAACCCCAGTTGAGGTGTCACAAAGCAAAGTTGTATTTGTTCCAGGAATAGGAAGGTCAGCGAGTATCAAACGGGTGATAGCTGTGCGATATGCTTGGATCCCAGCATCTTCTCGTTGTGCCTTCGCCATGCCAAGTAGGTCGAGGCTTGTAGAGTCAGCATGCACGGTTACTGGGTTGATACTAAGTTCCACACGTGAGAGAGCATCTGCAACAGTGTTATCTCTGCCATGGACATGCCGGTGTATTCGGCAATGAATGCAAGATGACGTTGCTGTCTTGCAGTCCAACGTTGCGAGCTGCTAGCAAAAGCAAAGGTAATGGGCTTGTGGTCAGTATAGATGTGAAATCGCCGTCCTTCGATGAAATAGACGAAATGCTTAACTGCCAAAAACATTGCCAGAAGCTCACGATCAAAGGTGCTGTATGACTTCTGTGCTTTGTTTAGTTTCTTAGAGAAGAAGGCCAAGGGTTTCCAACTGCCATCAAGGAACTGCTCAAGGACACCTCCAACTGCCACATCCGATGCATCTACAGAGAGGCATGTGGTTGCGGTGGTGCTGGGGTGAACGAGGAGGGTTGCAGCAGCCAAGGCCTGTTTTGTTGCATCAAAGGCTGTCTGGAGCTGCTCAGTCCACTGGAAATCTCGACCTTTCACATGAGACATGCTGTGTAGGGGGCCCATGAGAGCGGCAGCGTGAGGCACAAACCTATGGTAAAAATTGACCATACCCAAAAACTCGTTCAAGGCTTTGGCATCCTGTGGTTGTGGGAACTGACGAATGGCTTCAATCCGTTCGGGTAGCATTTCAATACCTTGTGCTGTAACTCGGTGGGCGAGGAAGTCAATGGTGTCCACCCCAAATAAACACTTGGCCATGTTAACAACCAGGTCATGTTCAGCCAGTCTCTTGAAGAGGAGACGCAGGTGATGGCGGTGCTCCTTGGCGTTGGCACTAGCCACGAGAATGTCATCAATGTATACAAAAAGGAAATCCTCGAGTCCCCGGCAGACTTGGTCCATGAGTCTCTGGAATGCTTGTGCCGCATTCTTGAGACCAAAAGGCATGCGAAGGAATTCGAATAGCCCAAAGGGTGTGGTCACTGCGGTCTTGGGAACGTCAGCAGCTGCCACAGGAATCTGATTGTACCCACTGACCAGATCAACCTTTGAAAACACTTTCTTGCCTTTCAGCTGTGCAGAAAAGTCTTGAATATGAGGCACAGGATACCGGTCATGGGTTGTGGCCTCGTTCAGACGTCGGTAGTCTCCGCATGGGCGCCAAGTGCCCGGGGTCGACTTCTCCACCATGTGGAGGGGTGATGCCCATGGGCTGGAGGAGCGGCGGACAATTCCAAGTTTTTCCATTTCAGCAAATTCACGCCGAGCGATGGCCAACTTCTCGGGTGATAGTCGGCGTGGTTTGGCGTGGAGTGGGGGGCCAGATGTAGGAATGCAATGCTCCACCCCGTGTTTCACATCTGTCTTAGAGAACTGAGGGCGTGTGACTGATGGAAACTCTTTGAGGATGTCCGCAAACTCGTTGTATGCGGTGCAGGTGTTGAGACCAGGAGCTGGTGCCGGATCATGCCAGACAGGTATGCTCTCGTACGTTTCAGCATCGATGATGTGCTGAGTACAGACGTCGATCAGGAGATGGTTGCTGCAGAAAAAATCAGCACCCAGCATCGGGCGATTGACATTGGCCAGGACAAAGGGCCACTTGAACCTGCGACTGCCCAAGTTCAATGATATGGTTCTTGTTCCAAATGTCTCAATCTGGCTGCCATTAGCGGCGACTAGGGGTACTGTCTTCTGCTGGCGACGATCCTGAGCAGAGGCTGGGAAAACACTGACCTGTGCTCCAGTATCAACGAGTAGTTTGTGCCCAGTATTACGATCCCACACATATAGTAAATGGCTAGATTTCTGGCCAGTGACCTGCGCCACTAGGGACTGGCCTGGTCGTTTCCCTGTGCCAGGTGGTGTTCACCGGATGTTGCTGAGTAGCCACATGGTGGCCTGCAGGCTTTAGCCTTATGTCCGAACTTAGCATGGTACCAACACAAATTGGCTTTCACCGGGGCACGTGACGACTTCTTCTTGGATAGTGTCGAAGCATTGATCGTTGGCAGTGCCTGTTTAGCAGCCATGATGATATCAGCCTTGCGGGCTAATTCAGAGAGGTTGCGGGTATCGAGTGCTGCTACCTGTATCCGAACGTCTTCTGGTAGCTGGCGTAAGAAGATTCTTCGAAGAAGGACGTCCCGGTCAACGGCTAGGCCCTGAATGTGTGCACAGAGCTGGGAAGGTTTCCAGTCTCCCAGCCCTGTGAGATCAAGGAGCCGATCAGCCTTCTGATCGTCGGTGAGGCCGTATACTTCCAATAACTTGGCTTTCAGATAGTCATACTTGCCATCTCCGGGTGTGACTGCCACATCGCCAGCCATCCTCTCAGCGACCACGGGGTCTAGGGCTGTAAGGAGGTAGTAGTACTTGGTGGTGGGGTCAGTGATGTTTCGCAAGGCGAATTGGGCCTCTGTCTGCTGGAACCACACATCAGGCCGGGCAGCCAGAAATGTAGGAAGTTTTAGGGCTACAGCTTGAACAGCAGCAGCGGCAGCTACGGCTGGATCAGCGTCCGTCATAGTAAGGTGGGCACTAAATGGGAGAACTTCCACACAAGATGTGCCAGCAGTCACCAGTTCGACACGGAGAAAATATACGACTGTTCTCGCGTCGGGGTCACCACTATAGGAGCTTGGAGGGCTTGTTCCCAGGATCCTATCTAGATAGAACTAACTGCACTACAACAGCACATGTAGCAAGAATTCAATAATAACATGGGTAAAGATCGACAACATTGTGTACTACATTATATATGAGTTCAGTCAGATGCGGTCACTACACTCCTTACCAATTTAGCAAGCTGCCTCGAGCTACGACTTTTGCCGCTAACATTCAGCAGAAGTATTTTGCAGTTTCAAGATTCAACGAAAGGTAAGTTCAGAGTATATTCTAGAGTATTTGGACAAAAAAAGGTTGAGTGCACGTTGCGGAATGATTTGTGCCAAGTGATCAGTGTTCGAATGAAGTCATTCCGTCACGTATTTGTGGTTAATCAGCATTCTATTGACCACATCAATGGGAAGATGTACTTGAAGGCATTGTGGGCCCTTATTCTTAAGATATACTGGGGAGAACACTGCTTTTTTACACTTGCATCTCTGTTGTACATGTCATTCAACAAGGATTCTATATGGTGCACACCTGTTCTTGGGTTCCACTTGCATATACCTTTTATTGCTTAGCTATGAGTAGATTTCTATCTGGGATGTACTCTCTAATGCAAACCACCCACTATTTCACTTTCTTTCTTTATCCTTTTGTCTTTCGGTGAATGTCCGACTCTCAAAGGATTTGTAGGCATGTGGTTTAAGGGGTGATTTAAGTTACCAATACTTATGATCTATTTATGAAAGAAGCAATAAAAGATGCAAGCGAGTCAGAAATAAGAAGAGATGCTTGCTCAATGCCTTTTTTTGGCATTTCTGTACATGTGATAGTTGAGGGTAGAAATCAAACTTTATTCACACTTTCTACTTTTGAAAAAAGTTTGAAAGGCAGAAATTTTCATTGTAGAGCATCAAGGTAAACTTTGACTAAAACATGAATAAATAAATTCTATCCTCGACTGTCATACAGTAAGATCATTGGCACAGATCTCATCACATGCCTAACCAAAACACTAAGGGGATGGGGGTGTCTTTTATAATTCTTGAAAAGATACAAGACGATCTCAAATACCATGAATCTCTAGTACCTATCAGGGTTTCATTATACCGGGGGATGAAGGTTGAGAAATATGGGGGAGGGGACAGCATATCTGCACACTTGTGTGTGGAAAAATTTTTGGCCTAACCATGCCCACTTTTGCCTGACCTCACCTTTTGAATGGACTGTATGATATTAACAATGACTATGTATTGTATGTATTGTCAATGGACATTACATCACCTATCAATATGTGCTCTAAGGACCTTCAGAGCTGGTACCTATTCCCGGAAATTTCATCTATCTATTCTTTGTAATGTCTCTTAGCCTTGGGGGACTCAGCCATGCTCATCTAACTAAGCATAGTACTATAAATGGAATAGAAGGCTTGCTGTAACTATGTCATTTAGTTAATTTACTAAAATCCCAAGGGTGAACCCCTGCCTCTTCTTTCACATACTATTATCTATCTCCCTTTCTGCCCCCACAGAGTTCACTTGTTGAAGTAAATCATCAAGATTGTGATCATGGCTTATGGTTTATGATTGAAAGGTGAGTGTTATAACAGTTAGTGCATGTATTGTCCTAGTATTGTCTCTTGATGTTTCAATGTCACCATGAGTAGAGAAATGAAGCTAGTGGTTTGGGGATCTGGGTACCGGCAAGGGCGTATCGAGCCGCAAAGTGGCGAGAGGGCATGCAACTAGTATAGACAGCAAAATATAAATTGTTACTATATTTAACCACAGTTTACTGCAGTATCCGGACATATGCAGACAGAACCTAAGCTATTTATAGTAATATTTTACATTACGCCGTCTATATACAGAGCATTGGAAGTTGCATGCCCTCTCGTCGCTTCGCGACTCGATAAGCCCTTGTAATGCCTGCTTGGGCCCATAATATATTGTCTACATCATGGTGCACTGGAATGATGCAGTGATATACATTTCTTTTATATTCCTTTCATATAGCTTACAGATACAACTTGCCTCTCTAACTGAAGGAGTTTCTCTATAATTCCATGAAGATGGATGGGAGTAATAGTTTCACTCTTGTTTACAAAGAGAACATGGACCATCAGGATGTTGAGAGTGGCAAGGATGAACTTTGGACATGACTAATTTTGGTTTTAATATTCTATTATTATTATTCAATAAATGAAGCACGCATAACTACTTGTATAATACTTTTGCAGTTACAGTTTTTGGATATTTGGTGCATCTATCATTAAGCTACTTAGTGAGGGGGGTGACTAATACTCTCTTGCTTGCGGAATGATTTGTGCCAAAAGTCTACAGACCTACCTGCTTACTTTACAACGTGGTTAATTACTTCGTACAAGGAAACGAATGAACATTTCAAGAACGATGGGATAGAACACTTCTTCCTTGTTATTTTTGTAGCTGCTCTTGTAGCTAACCGTTTTTTTGCGGCCTGTGTATAATTTTTCATGTAGCTAACATTATTGATAAATTCGCGGAATTAAAAATTGCTTTGAAAAAGGAAATGTATTATTTCAATGTCACTTCCGGTCGGGTGGCTACGCGACTGAAATGGCGGATGAAAAGTAGCTAGTGCATCTATACCACTGAATTATGAAGTATAACCTTAGTGAAAACGAATAGCAAAAGATCAGCCTCTAAGTACCGCTCCATCTAATCGCCATGTTATAATTGTGACAACTATAGCCAGTTAGTCAGTACGCCGATCTGATTATTATTATGTTGAAAAACTAGAACAAAAGTCAATTTTTGAAATTTTTTTTTGTTGATGTTATAGAATGAATTTTAGATTATTATACATTGTCCTGTCTTCTGTGTAGATGTAGGGATAGGGCCATGACTTGTGAGAACCTGTAGAGTAAGGGTAGAAGAGAAAGAAGAGTTTTTAGTTTATACAGTCTTAATGACCTTTGACCTGCCATCCCTACTTAACGCACTCTCTGATAAAGAAAAAGAACAAAAGTCAATTTTAGACATCGATTTTTTCTTATGTTAGCGAATGAATTTTTGGTTTTTGAACATTCTCCTCTCTTCTTTGTAGATGTAATAATTCACTGTAGCCTTCTGAGAACCTGTAGAGTAAGGGTAGAAGAGAAAGAAGAGCTTTTAGTTTATACAGTCTTATGACCTTTGACCCGCCATCCCTACTTAGAGAGTGCTAGCGCACTCTCTGATAATCTCCACACATGCTCTCCACACCATGCAGTCCATGGAGAACTATAGATACCGTGGTCCCTTGAAAAGTTACTAGCTAGGTAGGTCCTAACAGTCCATGGAGAATTACACTGATGGTCCTTTAAAAGTTACTAGGTAGCTGCAGAGAACTTACCTATAGGTTTATACTATCAGATGGTGGTACGTAGGTAGATCTTGAGCCATAACAGCTGATGGTGGCGTCATAACGCATCAACACCGCCGCGGTCCCGTGAACTCTTCCTATGAAATGATCAGAAGCCAGGAAACAGTGGGAGTATTGCATGCTCGCTGAATTATACTGTATACCCCAAGGGATGAGTTGTCATGTGAGATTGTTTTGTAGCTGCTCTGTTTCTGATCTACATGGAGACACTGAGGGATCAGGTCAATATTTGAAATAGTTGCATCAGGACTGGAATTCATATGAAAATCTTTCAATTCCAAATAATTGTTAATGCTAACTAGACTAAGCTACTATACAGCAAAACAGAAAATGATAAATTTTTTAGATATAGGCCTATATCTTTTCTCCAATAACAATAATTATGAGCTAGCTACAAAGTGGTTAGCTACAACTGCTAGCTAATTGACTATCAAAACACCTGCTATATAATTATCAATATAAAAAACCTAATTAATAACTAACAAAACAATGGTTCACATACAAAACTCATAAACATTCTACTTTTAGTTAGCAATGTGTTAGTGCATACGTACATAACAATAGCTATATAGATAGTTTCCTTCTTTTGTTATTTACAGATGATAAATGCTATTTAAGTGTTCTTCTACTTCTTCCCACTTGATGTCATGCCACTGTGGTGGAACTTTGGGAGGCTTTGCACTGAATTTTCTTCCTAATTCTTCTTTGTACTTGCCTACAAACCTCTTCCAATACAGAGATCCTTCAGAAGTAAGATCAGGAGGAATGGACCAATTTGGGTATATCGACTGGTAATCTTTGAAGGGGTGGGATTCTTGCTTTGTAGCTGCATTTCGAAAAGTTATATCGCCAGCAACAAGTGCAGGACAAAAATCTGTTGTCAATACATTGGTTTTACTCCAACGATATCCTCCAAGGTATTCAGGGCGATGTACTGCAATGTAGTGCTTTTGATCATCATCGATATGATTAGGGTCTAGCCAATCACATTGCTCTTTACAAAAAGGACATTGCTCTGTGCAACCAATCAAATTTCTCAAGAGCTCATGTGGTTTATCCTTCCAGTTAACCATCTCTTTCTCATACTCAATTTTGTTGAGTGAAGTATGAAGTTTCTTCTTTAAATCTTCAAGCCCAGAATGAATTTGTCTTTTAAAGTTGTCAAGATTCAGTTCAGATGGTGCATCTGAAGAAGCATTCAGTAATTCATCAACTTCAAGTGCAATTCCTAATTCATCCATGATAGCTTTATCATTACAAAAAGCCGATAGCCATTTGTGCATATCAGTTTCATTCACTTCAGTCACTTTACTTTCTACAACTCCTATTAGCCTTGATACTTCATCTTTTGCTGATATTTGTAATCGTGTATTTTCTCCAGATACCTTTTGATTGCAGAACTGCACTGTGTAGTGTTTTATTTGCTTTTCAAGATAATCTTTGACATTTGAAGCATAGGCCATATAATCATCAAAACTATCATTCTCATGGAGATCTGTGAGAATCTTGACTTTCAGGGCCATCTTGGAAGAGAAATGGTGCTCAGAGCTCTTCATTACCCCAACCATTTTGGCACCAAGCGTTTTTCCAACTTGTACTCTTATAGGTGTTTCGAGATATGAAGAAAGAGTGTTGGTAGCCTCTTCAGCTTCAGTCTGGTTGTATTGATTTTTAAACTTTGTAAAGAGGGGACCCTTCAAATTCTTTTCCAAATAGAGTCGTGGATCATTTTTCCTTCTGAAAGATTCAGCCATTCTATCAAATTCAGGAACGGAAGAACCACAAATTATCAAATATACCTCATACTTATATGTTGGTGTGAATATGAGATGATCTTTCAGAGCATCTGATTCTTTTGTAATGGTTGCATCCACTTTTTGAAGGAGTTCCTGAACAAATCCTTGCTTAAAGTCGGTATCTTTCTGTGTTGTCTCTTCCAGGTACTTTCTTGCTGTCCTAAATACTTTTTCTGTAACCTCAAAAGCTTCTTTCTGGTAAGTATCGCCAGTAGTTTTCTTACCACGAAAAAGGAAAGATATCTTATCAACTAAAGTACTACGAACACCAGGTCCATGTATGATATAATGTCGTTCCTCAGGTAAAAAGTAAGAAATACTTTCCCCCCATTTCATCAATTTCTTTTCTTCATACTTCGCTATGAACTGACCCTCACGATCTCGTGTTCGTCGTATAAACTCAGTCATTTTATTTTCGACTTCAGCTTCTACATTCCTACGTTCTCCAGACACATTAGGGATCTGTTGATGTAGAAAACCTTTCCAAATGCTGTCAAACTTTTTTTTGAGTTCTTTTTCTGTTTGTCTCTTTTTTAAGATCTTTCTCACTTGTTCAGTAGCAAGCACTCCTCCTACCATAATATGATTGAGATGAACTTCAGTTAACTGACCTCCACACTGTTGTATGATGGCATTTATCTGCCTTGCTTGTTCTTCAGTGATAATTTGTTGCTCTTGGTAGAGCTGTATATTATCATATGTAAATAATCTTCTTTGAAGAACGTTCATCAATTGTTCTGGCTTCAATTTTTTCACTTGCAGGTTTTGATCAAGTTCTTCTTGTTCTTTCTTTATGCTTGCAATATGTTCATGGACTTTTGTTCTGATGATTCCTGCGTACCTGTTTCGCTCACTTTCAAATTTGGTGATAACCTCTCTGTTTTTGCCCAATTTTTTGCAATGCTGATCTGCATGTAACTCCAACTCCGATGAAAGATTTTCCAATCTCCTTTCAAATTTTGCCTTCCACTGCACTAAAATTTCACTCTGTTTGCCATTGAAAAATATCTCCATCTGTGATTTAAGCGGAGACATTTCCTCTGAAATATAAGCTTTAAGTCTCTTACACTTGAATTTCACCAAGGCAGGAACTTTTTCTAGAGGAGCAGCACTGATTGCATTTTCAGCTTTTTGTTCCCACTTTAACATTGCTTCTGTAAATGTCCAATCCCACATGCTGTATGCAGTTTCCAGTGAGTTGTAAGCAGTGATCTCCAGAGTGTTCTTGAAGCTGAATACAAACTTTTCTTGAAGTAGAGCCTGCCATAAGTCATTCATTCTTCCCTTAAAAGAGGATAGACTGAAATCCCCAACTTCTTTTTCAGAACGAGATTGACTCATTCTCTTACATAAAATTTTGATGAAGTGATTCTTTAGCATCTGTGCAGATTGACTGTATCCCTTGTTAACAGGGGCCATTGGTGGATCACCTTTCCATAATCCAGGGAAATTATGGACATCAGTCTGGTCATTGAATTTTATTACATCATTGAAGGACTTAAACTGTCCCTCACAATTTTCTTCCCTTGCTGCATCAATTGTAATCTGATCCAATTTCTGTGTAAACTTGTCACGCCCCACTTCACTGTTTATATTTGCCCCAGCATTTTGATGAACAAATTGGCAGCTTGGATTGAATTTGACTTGAATCATGCGAAGAAATGCATGAACTGATGTCTGGAGAATATCATCCATGTCTCCAGCAACCTTGCCATAAATGTTGATTAGTGTCATATTGGCCAGACCTATAACAAATGTGGCAAGTTCATTGTCATGCTTTTGTGTTTTAAGTTGGTCAAGTTCAGGAGCACGCAAACCTTCAGTGTCAACCAGCAACACATATTCACATTTTGTTTTTTGTCGTAACTCCTCATCAAGTGGAAGTAGTTGCATGAATGCTCCACGAGTACATCTACCAGCACTGACATTGAATTGAAGGCCAAATGCTGTGTTCAACATTGTGGACTTCCCTGTGCCTTGAAGTCCAAGGACTGACAGCACAAAAATGTTAGGATCTCCAAGCATTTTTTCTGCCGAATGAAGCACAGCAGTGACCCACTGTAGAGGTACATGAGCAGCATCACCATCCATCAGTTCCAAAGGGTAGCCATCAATGAAAAGCTCGGCAGCTGCCTCAGAAAACCTAGAAAGATCTTTTCCTGATTCTAGAGCAGCTTCATACACCTGACCAAGTTCTCGGAAGAGATGCTCTAGACCGAATGAAGAATCAATGATCTCTTCTTGAAGGTCTCTTTTTTCCTTCTTCAGCTTGTCACTCTTTATTTTTATCTCACTTTTTTGGGAGTCACTCTTAGTTTGAAGCTTGGATAACTCTTTACGTACGGATTGATACTGGTGCTGCATTTCTGATATGCTTTCCCTTGAAAGATTATTCAATTCCAGCTTCAAACATTGCAAGAAATAGTTTCTCAATATCCTATTGGATGATCCTCCAAGTTGAAGCAGAGAAGCTGTGAAGGATTCCATCACTGGAGTAAGAGAACTGACATGTTTCAATTGTTTAGCACGAATTTCAGCTTTCTTTTTATTCATATCTGCAGTGTAATCATTCACTGTTTTATTTCCCCTTTGAATGTGTCGATGGAGTTCCTTGTCATTAGCAGCCCAAGCTCTCCACAGGTTACTGCCTTGCAATGGAAGCATAGCATCCTTCAAGCTTGGTTCTTTTTCTCTACAGCCAGTGACAATGCTCGTTAATCTATTTGCAAGATTTAAACCTTTCATATAAGAATCATAGCTTTCATCTACAAGGATTCCTTCCTCTCTGATTCCACATAACTCTTCAATGGACTTTGGTTTCTCCACTCTCTCCAGATTTTTCTTTATTCTTTGACGAATGGAATCTTTTATTTCTGATGCATTTTTTTTTGCCAGACTGATCGTGCGAGTATCAGAAATTACTCTCTTCAATGAATCTGGTTTCTTCTTAACATCATTTAGTATTGTGATTGCACCAGGATATGAATTAAACTCCTTCAAAATTTCAATGGTCTGGCTATCAAACTCTAAGTCCTCCTCAGTGAGAAGGAAAAAGCACATGGAAGATATTTGACTGAGGAATCTGCTTTGTCGAAGATGCTGCCTACCATCACCATGGAGGTTTAGAAAGGTAACAGCATCTGGAAATGCATCAGATGCTTTTCCTGCTGGAAGATACCAACACATATCAACAAGTCCTTCTCCAAGCAAATGACCTAGTTGTCCACCAGGGCAGTCGCAATGAAAATAGTGATCATAATGGGAGTCACTAATGACCTCATTTAATATTTTAGACTTTGATGCACCACGCTCCTGATGTTTCCCAAAGCGGATAAATGACACAATTGGCATTTTATAACTGACTATCGGGTGTGTTCGCTGGACTAATTCACCATCTTTGTTGGTGTACTTCCACTCTTTGATAATGGAGCGCATGGCCCAAAGAGGAAGAGTTAATTGCTTGATGAAGGGATCTGGTAGGAGAAATGGAAGAGCTAGCTGACATTTGGCCAACCTAGAGAACAAATCTTGACGGAGAAAGTCATTTGAGCAAAGAATTAGGGCAAGGACACTGTCAACTGGGTGTATCCTGCTAGATTTGTTTACTTCTGATTCATTTTCATCAGACTCATCAGAATCATCATCACTGTCATTTTCTTTTTTGCAATGAATACCTCCTTTGCTATCTGCAGGCATCAGGTCAGACCTACACAGTGAATCATATGACATCAGCTTATGCAGAATGAGGTGCGGAAGTTGCTTTGGATCATTTGGGTGGGTCTCATTCAATGATAGTTTCAATGGTTCTGGTCTGATACACAGAGCATCTTGCATTTGTAGCCCCTTGGGATAATGCTTGCAAAGCCCTAGTTTCTCAAGAAGAGCATGAGCTTCTGAGTTCATTTGGAAAACTGAGGAAGCATCTGCAGTTAATGGTTTACTTTGCTGTGCCTTCTTAAGAGAGTGATGATCTTTTTTCTTAGGTGGAGGAGGTGGAGGCTTCTTTGGATGAGAGGATTTCATCAATGAATGCAGTTTTTGTTTCAATTCCTCCAATGAAGAAGAACCATGCAGGTATGCATTCAGAATCTTTGAAATCTTTGGTTCAAGAGGTGGCTGAAGATCTGATGTCATTATAGAAATATTTTGCAAAAACTCCTTCAATTGACTTTGTTGAGTTGGACAATTACTCACTGCTAAGTGGAATAGATAGGCTTGAAGATGCAGAGGTTTCTTTTTCACATACTCATTAAACTGTTTTCTCTGCTCAGAAAACTGTTTTTGTAAAGATTCCAGGTCTTTCACTGAGATAGGTTTTAGTGTTATGACACCATAAAAGGAATCGACCTGATATGGATAAACTAGGATGGTTATGAAAACATTGTCATATGTCAGCCGATAGTGAATTTGGAGACTGTTAATTCTCTTTGAAACATCCCTGGAGAGTTTTTCAGGAGGAACTACTGAACCTGACAATTCAGCATTCCTTGCATCTATCACCATTTTGTCCAGGAAGGAATCAAAGCTTTCAAAGTCTGTGATATCACTCTCTGGATGACAACGACTTGACACAGAATTTGACTTGTGCAACCAATCAGAAACCTTCACTAAACAAGGAAAAGCTCGATGTGTGTCTAGTTGACTCAGCTCACCTTCTTCTAGTAGTTGTTGAAGAAGGACTTTCACATCTTCCAAATTAGCAGATGTTAACTCAGACTCCATCAATGACTGTATGAAGTCTTGCAGTGAAGAATGTGATAGATACTCACTAATCCAAAAAGTAAGATTTGATGTTTTATCGAGAATGTCTTTCTTCACCTTTAAAAGATGTTTAAGGTTTTCCTGGATCTGATAAATTGTCATATCTTGTACTTTCCACTGACTCACCTCTTTCAGTACAATGTCTGAGTCATATGACAGACTGCTCATCAAGTCTTGCACTGGTTTTTCTTCTTCATCATGGGGTTTTTCCTCCATCTCTTCTCTTTTATTTTTAGCTACATGTAAGTGTCTCTTTGATTCCTCTGCTTTCCTTTCATCCAATTCATCGAATTTAAGAAGCTTGTAAAGAGCCTTTTTCTCAACTGGATATTTCGCTACTTTTTCAAGCTGGGCTAATGTATCAATGTCTCCATGAAGGAGTTTAAGTGATGCTTTAGACTTCACACCCATCTTCTCCAACTGTGACAACCAATAGTCCTTGTTATCCAGTCCTATCTTGCCAAGGTGAGAAGATAGTTCATTTTTTTCACCAATTTTCTATTCAGAAAAGAAATCACATGAAGGTGAATTCTGGACAGTAGGGTAATACTGGACAGTTGGGTAATTTTGGATGGCTTAAAACTGCTGAGACATAAGAGCTCCATTCATTCACTGTCGTAGTAGACTATAGCTACGTATAGGGCAATGTGCAATATATGTAATATGATGGAAAAAATTCCTATAGCAATGTAATGATGTTGGAAATAATTAGGCTAGCCTTGTGCACTTTTTTGCGGGGCAGTGGAAAAGTGAAAGGGCCTGGTATAAATTGCATGCGCATGCGCTTCATCCAATGGGACTTCCTTGCGTGTCTGTTACATGTCATCATCATGCTGAGTTAACGATTCTTTTATTTCTGTTGCTTTTGCTCTTTCTGCACTAGATTAAGCATTCTGTGCAAGCTGCTAAATTGAATGAAAGAAGTGATAAGTTTTGTGTTGCTACTGACTGTATGAGAAGAGTCATTAATTGCTATTAGTCTTACCTTTATTTTTGACGATAAGCTTTGAGAGGGATAGTGCTGTTTTCGTTGTGTTTATTTTGCTGATGTGGATCAGGTCTAGAGCCGGCCAGATGTGCAAGATTTGACAGTAAGTGAGTGAGCAAGTACTCCTATAGCTTTTAGAGCAGATAGACTCAGATTCATCTGTGCTTCAAATCTTGAATTGCATATGGATGTAAGTTGCAGGCATAATGCTTATCATGCACAAAAAGCCTAGTATTTATAAACCTAGCGCCTACAACATGATAATCATAATGTAGACAATTACTTATGGAGCATGCACATATCAACAACCTCTGACAGTATTATTGATGCACTTGAATTTCTCCCGACATGGTCATACGTAAGTGACTATGGCCCATGATAATAGATCAAGTGAATATGACTTCTGCTACATTACAAGCAGCCTGCAAGCCAAAAAAAAAACTGTGGAGACAGTAAAAGAAGTTGCTAAAGGAGTCAAGTGATGACACCATCTGAACTCCTCATCAGTTAGAAACTCTGCTCCAAACACAATAATGATTCTGGAGAATTTCTAAAATAATGAAAACTATAGACTATAAAGGCGGAAGTGTACTAATTCTTGATGAGTCCAAATGCGAATTACCACCAGCAGATCACACCCAGACCAAAGTTAATACACCAAGCATAGGAATCAATATCAGCTCAATGTATTACCCTGACTAGCTACATAGCTATGTATAGTAGCAAATTGATTAAAAGTCTTACAGTAAAATATTGACTCCCCTAAACTAGTGCTTCTTACCTCAAATCTTTGTCTCTTTGAATTGAAGTTCTCATTCTCCATCATTTACTGGTTGTTTTCACTTGGTTCTTGTAATAATTGCTTGATTCTATTTGAAAGAAATGAATGCTAATTCTCAATATAAGTGACGTACTACATAATTATCTTAATGATAAGAGTAAACTGAGAATGGTTGGAGTGTACGTAGGTGAAACTCTATCTTGGATTGCATTCGTTGATAGTATTTGTATTCTTTAAGTAGGGATGGCATGGATGGCTACGTGATCTGACGAAAAAACAAATGATGGCAAAACAATTCTAAATTCAGTGAGTCAGACCAAATCGTTAATCATTCTCCTCATTCACTCGGCTGAAGAGGGTCACTGCATGGGTGATTCACTTTATCGACAACTACCAAGCTCAGCAGATGTTACTCCAGTCTTGCACCCACTAACTATCAACGAGCTGAGACAAGCTAAGCGGCTTCTCCAAGGAGATTGGAGCATTGAAAGCCAATGTCAACATTCATTCATCATTCATTCATCTTCAGCCAGTCCTCTTCTATCCTTGAATCCGTTCCTAGATGACAATTGTCTACTCCGTGTCGAAGGTCGTGAGAAGAGGCTAGGCTTTCCTGTACACTGTAGCACAGTTTCGCCATAAATCACAACACCACCCCTCATAATTAAAATTTAATTCAAATGGGAACCTATAATATAGTGCTATAAAGTATAGCTGGGTGTCTAGATTCATTGGATTGGGAATGGTGGAATGGAATACTGGAATTGAATACTGGAATCCAAATGGCTATTTTATGATTTAAACACACACATGTTCCTTGGCTACCATATTCCATAGCTCTCTATCAACAATAATGCATGGAGTATTAACCATTGATCTATATATCAAAATCTGTGATTGCTGGCAACAACTGTACCAATTCAGATGCAGGAATCTGTAACATGCATCAGTGTGATGTAGTTAATTAAAGTGGATGTGGCAGCTTTCAATAAAGAAAAAATTACCATATAAAATAATGTAAAGCAATAAATTATGAGTAGCTAAGCTGAACATGAAAACAAATTATTCTAATGAATGTTCCCAGTGATAAACATGAGTATGAAAAAAGAATGCTCTCACAGAGGGTTGGAGTGCACAAGAGGAGATGTGATCATGTGAGCACACAGGGTTTCACCTAGGAATTTCACCTTGGAGGGGAAGCTCATGGAATGTGTGGCCGTAAGGCCATGGTGAGAGGGAAGGTGCAGGAGGGGGATGTGCCCCCTCCAGCACAGAGTGTGAAACCAAAAATCTAAATTAATAGCTACTTAGAAGTATCAGAGAGTGCGGTAGCACTCTCTAAGTAGGGATGGCAGGTCAAAGTCCATAGGACAGTATAAACTAAAAACTCTTCTTTCTCTTCTACCCTTACTCTACAGGTTCTCAGAAGGCTACAGTGAATTATTATATCTACAAAGAAGAGAGGAGAATGTTCAAAAGCCAAAAATTCATTCGCCAACATAAGAAAAAAACGAGTTCTAAAATTGACTTTTCGTTCTTTTTCTTTATAATAATAATCAGGATAATAATAATAATAATAAGATCGACGTACCGGCTTACTGGCTATAGTCATCAAAATTCTGCTTTGGCCATCTGTTAGAGCGGCACCTAGAGGCTGATCTTTTGCTATTAGTTTTGACTAAGGCTCTACTTCACTATTCGATAGCACTCGGAACACAGCTGCTAATCTTTCTACGCCATTTTGAAGGGGGCGGGGCTTATGGGCGGAGCCACGTAAGCTTAAGTTTAGCTATAGCCAAGGTCTTCATTCATTATCTGATGATGTTCCAGTCACTCCTTGCTGAATTATAGTACAGATGCTCATCCTATAGTAGCATTATAGCCGGTACTTGGCTGTAGTGTAGTCAGCTCACTTCACCATGCCGTGTACATGTCATTTACATTGCTGTTGCTGTAAAGTTTTATATCAACAAAACTTAAATAGCTAAACAAATTCTTCAACCAGAGACACTGTATGTACCTACAAAAGAGGTTTATGTAGAGCTGGCTTTGTATAGTACTGTACTGTAGCCTCCCTCATTCAACTTCAAGCACTAAGAAAAAGGATAGAAACAAGTGAGCGTAAAAAATTTCTTCAAATAAAAAGGTTAAGTAGGGATAGCCTAAAATCTAGCTGGGCTATCTATAATGTGCTGCAGCCTCGTATGAAAAAAATCTTCGCGATATTACCTCATAAAAGGGGTGGGGCAATTAATAGCAGTTCTCCTCATATAACACCTGCACAGGTTGTGGCCATTTGATGGCATCCACTATTATGATCACTACACCAAATGCATAAACTCCCCATACTCCTCCCTCAAGCAAGACATACGTACCATCTCAATAATTATTTCAGTGATCACATATGTAACAATTAGCTAATGCTGTTCACTTTTTAAAATGTTCACTCCTTTCAGTACTCCATTACACTGCAGATGATCATCCTTCAAACTCTCCTCCCTGAACAGAATGAAATACTGATCATTAGTTCAATCAAGGAAGCCTTTAGTGTCTATCAATTTTCATAATCACAAAGAAAAAGAATGCAAACAAGTGAATGCAAAAAATTTCTTCGAAATAAAAATGTGAAGTAGGGATGCTATTATAACTGCAGCTTCATTATGAAAACCAAGTACTGCAGCATCGAAGCAGTATGGCCCAAAAATCTAGCTGGAATATGTATTATAACTGCATGCAAGAGAGTGAACTTAGTGAAGTGACCCTTACCCATCATCAAGTACGAGATACTATTCCTACTTCACTCCCTTGGCCCTTGATCATGGGAGTGAAGTAGGAATAGTATCTTGTACTTGATGATGGGTAAGGGTCACTTCACTAAGTTCACTCTCTTGCATGCAGTTATAATACATATTCCAGCTAGATTTTTGGGCCATACTGCTTCGATGCTGCAGTACTTGGTTTTCATAATGAAGCTGCAGTTATAATAGCATCCCTACTTCACATTTTTATTTCGAAGAAATTTTTTGCATTCACTTGTTTTTAAAATGCTTGGATCCTAAAAATATATAACTTAAACATATTTTTGTCCTTCCTTTGACAATATCTTTGGGGAGAAGCTGGGTCAGTTTGGGGGGGGGGGAAGTTGAGCTGTTTGGAGGGGAAGCTTCCCCTGCGCCCCCCTCCTTAGATGAAACCCTGGCACATGCAGATACCTATAGCTAGCTTTTTCTGCTGACCACTTGTTCCTACTATAAGCTGTTGAGTTTATACGTAATAAAGCACTTAGATAAACCTATAGAGCCTCTACAACTACTACTATAGCAATATGCAGCATTTGATGGTGAGTAAGTGAGCAATTAAAGTAGCTTTTGGGCTATTGCTGTCAGAGACAAGAGTCATGTACTAAGTGGTGCTGTGGTGGTTCCCAGGAAGCTCCATACATAGAAGCTTACCACAAGCACTTATATAAGCCATACACTTATCAACAGTTCCCTGAGGATGTTAACTGATAACAATGATTAGTTTCCTGCAGGAGAATAAAAGTTCCCAGGAAGATACACTAGCACTGATATCACTTGAAGGTAGCTAGTCTAGCTAGCTGTATTTAATTTCAGAAAGTAACTGGTGGCTGGATAGTATAGGCAGTATTCCATTCCAGTATTCCATTCCACCGAATCTAGACACCCAGCTCAATCAAAGAAAGAGCCTAAATAGTGAAATTTCATAGTAGAAGGTCAAAGGCAATCCAGTCCAGTGATCCAGTCCACCCTAGCTACATGACCAATCTATTTGCACAATGATGCATATCTACACTCAGCATTCCACGTCCTCTTGAGTAATTCATTTCGAAATACATACACAAATACATCACATTGATCAGGCTCACCCCACAATACTCTGTATTTTCTAATACAGTTTATGCTCTAAAATGCCCCAGACTACCTCTCATGATTAGTGGTGCCCTGCTTGTGTAGTACATATGTGCATGTGCTCTAATTGTAATTGCAATAGGGAATCATAGTGGATTGTATTATAGGCTTATCTAAGTGGGAAATATTACAGCTTCCATGGCCATATGGACTTCCTACATTGCAGTTTCTAGGCTGGAAAAGCCACATACATAAACTCCATGCGTAAATGATGTTGAAGAAGCATGAATAGGAATTAGAGATCAGATACCCATTGAATAGCTATACTTTACTTGCTCACTCACTTGCTTTCAAAATTTTTATATAAATTAGTAATTCAGCAAGTGAATGAAGCAAGCAAGAGGTCGTGACTCATTGAAATCCAGCCACCAGGCTGCATATTCTCTAAGTAGGGATGGCATGGATGGCTACATGATTTGACGAAAAAACAAATTAAAGTAGGGATGGCACACAGATATAATGCAGACACTTATGATAATTCACTTATGGGAAATAGTGGTGGTTTATCTTCTAGATAAAACGTATCACTTATCTGAACATGTGCAAAAACAGTAGTGTGCCACTACATTTCATTGGCTATATAGCTATCAGTGACCAATGAGGCGCTCTTTTTGCGCAATTAGAAGGATTTTAAGGGAAATTATTATTACTTGCAGTCCTGCCCGAAGCATCTTTAGATCAGCAAATTTCATAACTTAAAATTTAGTATTTACAATGATATAGCAGAAATCATTCAGAAAGCTCGATCAAGAAGAAAATTGGGCATTAATTGGAGTTGCAATTAAATCTCCCGTTTAGAACGTTTTCGCGGACGGTGGTGGTCTGCCTGTAGTAGGTTGAGTGAAATTAAAATAAAAGTAGCTAGCTGGCAGTTCTATATTTATAACAATAGACCTTATTTATAACTTGAGCCATATCTCAGTCCTGACCCCCTTCTCCTTCCAATGGTCATTCGTTTAAATGGGGTTGAGAGTGGTTTAACAGTCTTCAGCCAAACATTTGAGATCTATAGTGCATAGCTATGTATATAGAGGGCTGTTCCCTTTGAGTTATTTATAGTGGCGGGCCACAGGTATTAGATGAG
The DNA here is from genome assembly GCA_963924555.1 of Crambe crambe. Classification (NCBI taxonomy): domain Eukaryota; kingdom Metazoa; phylum Porifera; class Demospongiae; order Poecilosclerida; family Crambeidae; genus Crambe; species Crambe crambe. Next base: position 1,892,286 of record OZ004581.1, read on the forward strand.
AGATGACAGGACGGAGGTGCTATTAGACCAACTGGTATCTGTTGGTGAGTCAAACACTGGTGGTTCTTTTCTCCCCATTCCAGATTTTTAACGTCCTTAAAGATGAAATTTTACCACTGAAGACGAAATATTTAGTATTTCTTTATGTAGGTGTAGTCCTCAGGGAAAAAGAGAAGTAACTCAAACTAAAGAGAGACATCCAAATCTACCTTTTGTTAATACAATTTTTTTATCATGTGTCTTGGATACTTCAAGATTTGTAGCAAGCTTCACCAAAGAGGGGAAATAAAATTAACATGAATCTAATTAAACGTGATGCTGCAAGGAAACACCCATGATTGAGTAGTAACCATAAATAAAAGCAGCAATAGCTAGCTACCTAGTGATTTAGCTACAAAAATAGAGTGGATAACCAATAACCATGGACTGATTCAGATTCGACTTTTAGATACAGCATACAGCTAGCTACATTCCACTACTGTCTAGATTTGACACATGAACTAGTTACCTAGTAGGCTTAATACCTAGCTAGGATTGTATTTATTGCCTGGTCCTATAGGACCTAGCAGGATTAGACCATTGCATGGGTTTGATTATATAGACCCTTCCCTGCATGCTGGTGAGGCAATTACAATCAGGGCTGCAATCAAAGGGGCTGGCTCTGCAAGACTAGCCATGTGGTAGCAGAGCTAGTACATTTCTATCTCACCTGCAGTGTGCATGCAGGTCTTGTGATGTCTCTGCAGTCTGGCCTTGGTATAACACAGTGCCACTGTGTAATTGTTTAAGAAAACTATTCACACACTATAGCTATATTTTACAGGGACTTAAATTTACCACTAAATCTTGTGGCTCTTCCCGCTGTGACTTGGAGTACGGAGATCCTATCGCTCAAAGACAAATCCTGCTTACCCGACGACTGCAGACTGATCCTGCTAATGAAAATCAGTTTCTTTTATCCGCGTATTAAAAGCATGCGCGCACAGATTAGCTACGCGCATGCGCTCGTTCCCGGATGCAAAGGTGGGCGGGGTCAATTTTTATAGGCATTCAAGGTGAAAGTTCATAAGCTCAATCCTAGGGAGGCCTAGGAGTGAGGGTGTCTTGATTTGGTGGAATGGACTAGTGGAATGGAATACTGGAATGGTGGAATGCTCTGAAACTTAAAGGCTTATTTCACCATGATTGTCCAGCACGTTCAACTTTGGATGTACACTAACAGTGACAAACTTCAATGGCTTGCTCGATTTGCATGTGCTGACTGCGCGTTCCCTGGCACGTACATGCATGGTGGATCAAAAAAGAAATACCACGCATGGGAGGAAGAGAAGAAGAAGAAAATTTAAGCATGTGGCATTTGGTTGTTGTGTGAAGTTTGGCAGTTTTTTATAACAGTTAGGTTAATCATGGTGTATCTATGGGCTGATCATAGTTCTAACTGGTAATGCTGGCTCTCCTATCATCATTGACAGTTGGCTTCCATGCATTGGTATTAAATCTGTGATTGCTAGCAACAATTGTACCAATTCAGATGCAGGAGTCCATAACATGCATCGGTGTAATGCAAATAAAGGTGGATATAGCAGCTTTGTGTTAAACAACCATGTAAAATATTTTCGCAGGAGGAGATGTGATCATGTTGATCACCTGTCCCTGAGGATGTTTGCTGAGTAATGAAAATACATATCTACATATCACTTGAAGGTAGCTAGTAGGCCCGGATAAGTAATGCTGGCATCATTTTTTGAGTAGCTATATAGCTATCTAGAAGCGTTGAGAAATATCTGAGAATTATAGTTCATATAGCTAAAGTATCAGTCTGACCAGATGGTAATATGGAATGTGGGATGTGGGATTCAGCATAATATGACAGATATAGCTAGTACTCAAGAGCTGCATGATCTTACAAGTTCTATATTAGGTTTCAGTAATAACAATCACTTAGCTATCATACATGATTTGAGGAGCAATAAATAATTATTGGTACAGGCATGTTTGTTAGCATTGAAGAGGTTAACTGCAGCTAGCTACTATAGCTATAGATCAATAGTATTTATTGGTAGTATTCTAGTCCAGTATTCCATTCCACTGTTCCCAATCCACGGGCCTACTAGCTACCTTCAAGTGATATGTAGATATGTTACTCAGCAAACATCCATAGTAGTAGTCAACATGATCAACATGATCACGTCTCCTCTTGTGCATTGTATTCCATTCCACTGTTCCACGGGCCTACTAGCTAGCTACCTTCAAGTGATATGTAGATATGTTACTCAGCAAAAATCCATAGTAACAGGTGATCAACACGATCACGTCTCCTCTTGTGCACTCCAACCTTCTGCAAAAGCAATTTTTTTCATGGTTATGTTTAACACAAAGCTGCTACATCCACCTTTAACTGCACCACACTGATGTATACTATAGATTCCTGCATCTGAATTGGTACAATTGTTGCATAGATTTAATACCCATGCAATAATATAGAAGTCGGAACATGTGTTAATAATCTAAATCTTAGATTCCAGTAATTCCCATTCCATCAATCCACTGAATCTAGACATCAAAGCTGAATAATGTGCTGGATGATCTTGATAAGGTATGCCCTCTGAAGCATTCCACCATTCCAGTATTCCATTCCACTATTCCATTCCGCTAGTCCATTCCACCGAATCAAGACACCCGTGGATCAGACCCTTTCTGCAGGGAAGGGGTGCATGGGCTCGATCATAGGTCTATCACAATGATTGACTCCAACTCACTCAATGAAAGGTTCTCATGATGACAGTAGCTATATAGCTAGTGTACTACTTCTAGTACCCCAAGAAGTTGGTATCTCCATTAATCAACCTGCAATATACTGAAGTCCATTTGCCTCGTGCATGCAACAGTAAGCTTACCACAGTTATCAGAGAGTATATGATAATACTCTTTAAGTAGGGATGGTATCCAATCTTTGATCGTTTACTCTATTTGAACTCACTATCACTGTGAACGGACAAGTAGTCCCTTCCCTGTGCTTGTATCTATCCCTCCTACTCAGCTGGCAAGCCTGTTAGGGTTGGATGTAGCTAGCTAGCTGTGAACTCAGTTGGAGAGATGCATCCAAGTGGTGTAGCTGTTGATAGTATATATGAACTGGACTTGTGTACATTGTAGAAGCAAGGAATGCAACTAAGCAAAGACATAATCTTTGATTCAATGTGAATGTAGCTGGCTAACAGATGTTGCTGTAGCAGGAGATTATAATACATGCTGCAAATGACTGTAGTCTGGAGCAGCCGAATCGCAAAACCAGCCCATGTGTACAGAGCATTCCAGAGACAAGTGTGAAATGCTCCTACATCACGTGATTCTTGGTTGCTGCGCGCATGCGCTGACTACACTCGGATGAAAGGGGCGGGCACTGCTAGACGAATTCTAGCCCTGAGTTATCTCTCCTCGAGGAGTCTTTGTGAAAAAAACGATGCTTAAAGGGATTGATCTAGCCCCTACTCGTGTAGTACCGCTCCGGTCTCCACCGATAAAGAAAACTCGGCTGGCTGCGGAATACGAGCCTACTGAAAGCGAAGAAAATAATTCTGATCGTAAGATCCAGTGTAGTGAAAGTGAGGCCGCTGAAAGGAGTGGTGGAACCATTATTAACTATGAAGAAACAAGTGAAGAAACGAGGTAAATACGATAGTTAGGTTGAAAGGTTTCAAGTGCCATGGTGGGGGTGTTTTACATTTTAACTGCCTCCATAATACACAAGTATAAATCAGCTATCACAACCTCACCGTTATCTGTGATCCTCTCTCCCCCTTCCCCCCTCCCCCCTCCACCTCCCTCTTCCCTTCCCCCTCCCCCCAGAAAATAGTTTTTATCAGTGTATTCGAATACACAGTTTATCTGATCCAGAGAAAGTTATGAGAACCTTCAGGAGCCAGCGTGAAGCTCTAAAGGACATCATCAGCAATGATTTACCGAGTATGACAAACAAGTTATATGCTCAGAGAATTATTTCTAAAGAAACTTACGATAAAGCCTTGAACGAGATGCATACTCCAACTATCAGGACTATGGCATTACTAGATGCTATTGAGTCAAAGATCACAGCAGAGCCACTGAATTTCATCAAATTCATCAGCATCCTGAACTCTGAACCTTACTGCCATGATTTAGCTGATATGTTGATCAAGAACTATTGTAAGTCATCAAATTATAGCTATAGAGTTCCCATAGCTACTCTTGTTTACATTATCTTGTAGGTACAACTCCAGCTAAACCTATTAGCTGTCCAGCTACTTCTCCAGCCATCTCTCGCTATTCTGAATACCTCAAGGGGGTGTATGAAAGGTTTTTGGTTTCCAGTGATGGCAAGTTCCCTCCCACGCCTAGTAGGAAGTACATAAACCTTGCAGTGGTACACCACATGCCACGTGATTTAGACGAAGTAATGAAGCATACCTTGCATGGTAAAGTCGATGAAATTCTTAGAGGTAAAAAGGAAATAAGCATTGAAGATATTTTTGAGCCAGTTGAAAACCACAGTCACCTGCCATTAGTTTTGGTAGAGGGTCCACCTGGAGTAGGCAAGAGTACTTTGGCTTGGGAACTCTGTAGGAGGTGGGACGAGATTCCTTCTATGAGGCAGTTCTATTTGGTTGTGCTCCTCAGATTAAGGGAAAAGCATGTACAGCAGATTAAGAAAATTGTTGATCTGTTTCATCACGAGAAGAGAAGTGTAAAGAAATCTGTAGCTAAGGAGGTAGTTGATTCTGATGGTAAGGGAGTATTGTTCATCCTTGATGGCTTTGATGAGTTCCCTAACTCTTTACGGCATGATGGACTTTTGATCAATCTCATCACAGGACGTGCTCTACCGAAGTCTACAGTTTTAGTAACTAGCAGACCTTCAGCTACAACTGACCTCCTTGAAAGCTGTCGTCCTCAAGTACAAAAGCATATAGAAATCCTAGGTTTCACTCGAGAATGTGTCAAGGAGTATGCCTCCAGTATCTTTTCATCTGAGCCAAAAATGCTAGATGACTTCTTGATTTACATATCAGCCTCTGGTAATCCTGTTATTAACAGCTTGATGTACATCCCCCTTAATGCAGCTATAGTTGTGGAGATATACAGAAATAGCAGGAGAACTGGGGGTCCTGTACCCAAGACATTGACACAGTTATACACTAAGTTATGTCTTGTACTACTATGAAGGTATCTAAAAAATGAAGATCAGTCCGACCATGCATGCTTGAATAGTTTTTCAGATCTCTCTGAAGATCACTGTCGTTATTTTACTAAACTGTCAGAAGTAGCTTTTGAGGGATGTAAAGAAAACAGAGTAATTTTTTATAGCAATAATTTGCCCAGAGATTTGATACATTTTGGCTTTCTTGATGTGGTATCATCTATTTACGGTGAAGGTGTAGACTCACATAATTTCCTCCATTTCACTCTACAAGAATTCTTAGTGGCTTACCACATTTCCCAGCTTCCTCATCATGACGGCTTAGAGGTGTTCAAACATTATGGTAGTGATGAGCGTTGGAATATCGTGTGGAGATTCGTGGCCGGTTTGACTGGTTTAGAATATTTCAAGGGGAATTCCATGAAAAGTGAAGCTTTTGTAATCAGTGAGTCACAGTTATCTTGCTTGTTGATTCAATGTTTGTATGAAGCCCAAATCACTGAGTTCGATTTCCAGACAACTTTTAAAAGTGGCAGAATATCAGTTCAGAACATATCAGCCCCTCTAGACAAATTTGCACTGGGCTATTGTATTGCTAACAGTGCCCCTACAACATCCTGGGATGTGGAGTTGCGTGATTATTCGACAAGTAGTTTTATTTGGGGGCTTAGGTCAAGAGAACAGTGCACAGGGATTCTTACTTCTTTACAACTGAACACTTGCTTACTTACGGCTGATTTTAAGGAGTGTCCAGCAAGCATCTTGCAAAGTATCAGTTCACTAATCTTTATTTCCATAGTACAGGAATAGCAGTAACTTCACTATCAATACAACATTTAGCTGAACTGATTGATTCCTTGAATAGTTTAAGCACACTAAGAATTCAAGCATTATCCCTACGTGCCCACCAGCCATTGACTGGAGCCCAAGCTCTACTGCCTTTTGTTGATCTTACTAGTTTAGTATATCAGCTCCTCCATAGCAAAGTGTCCAGCCTCTCCATTGGTAACGTGGACTTCAGCATTTTACAGGATGATAATTTTCTTGATTTTAATGGCAAAGTTTGTCTATCCGTTTTCTGGGCAACTTAAATCTTTAAGTATTCAATCTCTTTCTGGCCTTAACCATGCAAATCGATTTTTAAATTTAATCTTTGATTTTTCATCACTACAGAAACTGCATATCAACCTTGGCTATCCATGCAAGTTCACTTACTCAACTTGAAACTAATAGGCGTCACTTAACTCTGTAATATTATGAGTTGGATGAAACTAGTGCCATGTCATTAGCACGTGTTACTGCAAGAGAATATAACTCTTCAATATCTAGCTTTAAAATGGAGCCACTATCAAGAGTCTTCATGGAAAGCAATTGAAACTATACTGAATGGACTTAAAATGAATACAGATTTACAAGAGTTGAAGTTCCGTGTTCCTAGGACCATGAAACCACCGCTAGATCACCCTGTACTTAATTCTGATATTCGCATCACTTGGTGTAATGATTTACTATAGCTATAGCTACAGTTTACTTTTTATTGCTATTATTTCATCATTCTTGTATCATAAAGGATGTATATACAATACACAGTAATGTATGTGCAATGTCGAAACCAAGAATAAACATTCGGTGTCTCAAGCTCTTCATTGTAAGTCTCACTAACTAAGTAGCAGACTACGTCTCTTTAAAGCTAAGATCACTTGGTTATGTCCCAATAGTCTGCAGCTGTAAAGAGACCACTTCCATTAAGAGATCATTTTTGGTGATTGCTATGGCACTGTCTAGATAGCAGTGTACAGGAATGGGTTCATTATCACTGACTGACCCAATAGGATAGTATACAACAACAACAAAAAAGGATGACATCCTGAGAGTGGCAAAAACTGAGATATGAAGACATCAGACCAGCAGTATTAAATGACCACTACCCTGGAACTGTGTAAGCTCCATTGGCCACTCTTCTTGGTCAGGGGAGGGATGGGAAATACACACACACACACAGCATCAACATTCTCATGTCACTTGAGCAGAAGTTAACCATGATTTTCAGGTTGGAGGGATCCCAAAGGTCACACCAGACATCGACCTGAAGAACTCAGAATGCGAGAGGTCCAGTCGTTAATATGGCAGCCCACAGAAGGTAAGCCATAACTATTCGCAACCTCGTTTTCACCCACAGCAGATAATATTCTACAGAGATATAGCCTTGACCACTCTCTGGATAACTCCACACCTCAACCCATAGGTCTAAACTGCTTGACTACGGTAGACCTCAGTCACTGCTCGCAACTCTTCTCGACATTCATGCGAGGAGGAGACCTCCTCTCGTCTCGTACTTTTTTCTCTTCTCTTGAGGAGGAGACCTCCTCACGTCCACATGGCTTCAAAGGTTATCGCGCATGCGCAAAGTTCATCCGTGCTTGCGCGCGCGCATGCTTTGAATAGCGGTACGGTGGATATAAAAGAAACTGATTTTACACCAGCAGAATCAGTCTACTGTTAGGTCGCTACAGTGTAACCTAACCAGAATTATCTTCGAGTGACAGGATTTCCATGCTCCATATCACGGAGCCACAAAATTTCGTTGGTAAATTAAAGCCCTAGCTAGCTACATCTGATTGTAATGTGTGTACAGTTTATTTATAGATCCCACAGTGGTATTGTGTTATACCCAGGCCAGGCTGCAAAGGCATCACAAGATCTGGATCTTCTTTACATTTAATACCTGTTCTAAGGTGAGGTATAGCCAGCCACTTGATTGCAGCACTGAATTCATTAAAATTAATGTGAGGAACAAATAACTATAGGTAGAGTCAAGCTCTTATCTTGCCAAGTCCATGGGCCAAGCAATAATCATATACAGTTATAATAGGCACTAGGTTGCTATCATGCAAAGGTAGTTAACTACGTACATGTGTGAATGTACCTGGTGCACTGTTTATTTTTTGATGACTTAGCTAGCTAGCTACTAGACTAGCTAGCTAGCTAGCTATAGCTTATCATAAAAAACTGCTATAGCTAGCTAGCTATGCCACAAATCTCGTAATGGTTGGCAGAGTTGCTATTTGTAAGCCCCTTCTTAGTCAGCTTATGAACATTCATAATCCAAAAAACTGGCATACTAACATTGAATCTTTCCACGAAGTTGTTTTATTTGGCACAGAGATGTATTGATATACATTACGCATGGGAATTATTCCCCTATAGCTGTGTTTTTTTTATCAGATTTCGGCCAACCAGCCCCAATTGTGAATTCATTGCTATGTTATGTGGATATAGATAATTGTCTGTTTGCTATAAACATTATAATTATCGATCTTTAGACAAATAATTCCCAATGGTATATATAGCTATACTCTTTATTTTGGTTTTTACTAGAAATGTTTTTGCTCTCATTTTTGTTGATAGTGTCCTTTTGGGGCAAAGTTGCATGCCCCTTTGTGGTGACTATTGGAAATACCCTTCTTCTCGTCCTTAGATTGAAGGTGAGATACATACATAAGGACTAGTATATATGATTATAGGATCTAAGAAAAGAGAAAAATAATGCAATCATCTTTCCATGAGATAGCTCATAGCTAATTGGTTCCAAAGTTATTAAGTAAGCTAGCTTATTGGAGATAGGATCTAAAGGAAACCATAACCTATAGGAGCCATGCTCCATAAAGGTTTAGCTAATATTAAATAGATACACAGTCTTATCTCATAAAGTTTATAGTGACACTTATGACACACATTACACATCGTAATTCCATTATGAACACCTTATTCAAAGGCCACCTCCCTTTAAAGACCACTTGGTTTTGTCTCAATAGTGCTTGTACCATTGCTTTGACCTCTGTCACATCCATTAAGAGATCATATTTCGGTGGCCCAGTGGTGGTCGCCACAGGCATGCAGTTGATTGTGATTATAGTTATGACTAATAGTATATGTAGTGCAGACTAGCTGTACAACACTCACCATTGCTCACATACTTATGGAGCAATGAAGTTTGCTACAGAGGATAAAACATCCTTTGGGCAAGTTATCAAAGGCCCATTTGCTGTCTTGAGTTTTGATGTGTAGCTATGATCCAGCTAAATATCAAAAAGGTTCTTGAAAACTAACTTGCCTCTTGGATCAGCACCAACTACAGTATAGCAAGCTGTAAATGTCGTGCAGTGCCTTTGCAATCTTGGCTTTGCATTTACGTAGCTATAGATCAAAATTAATGAATCAGATCAAACTCAAGAGTATGTGGAAGAGCCATCGAACCATTTGATAACTTGCCCCAAGGATACTTTATCCAACTTCACATAATTTTATAAGTATGTGAGCAATGGTGAGTGCTGCATGTACAGTCTACAGCACCAGATAGCCATATAGAGGCATAGCTATTTACTAGATCAATGACCCAGTAAATGTGCATGGGCTGCAGACTTGTGTCGACAAGTGGTTTTCAATATGGATATGGTTGGTCCAAAGGGATTATTTTGATTATGCTGCTGAAGTGTGAAGTGGGATGTTGTTGGTGGAATTACAAATACTTCCTTACTGTAGCCATCTCTGATACCAACATCCTGTACAGCCAGTGTTGAATTGGCTTCAATTATCATGGAAGGAGAGCTGTGGTTAGTAGTGAGGAAACTGATGTCTCTTAGTTCCCCTTAGCTATGTAGCTATACTTCATATTGAAAAACCACATGTGGAAAAGTCCCAGGCAGAATCCCATTTTAGAATATAGTTGTATTGATACAGCAATCTGATTGGGTCAGTTAGAGGGCACTAAATCCCTAGTGGAGTAGCCCTCGCTCTCAGGCCATTAGTTAATACTGCCATATTAGCCGTAGTAATGAATGCAGTTGTCAAGACCTCAATGAATGCAGTCTATGGTATTATAAACCCTCAGGCCAATAGCATCCTCGCTGCACTCTGGCTCCAGGCCTCAGATTTTTAAATACCATAGATCCTTTGGTCTCAGTGCATGTCTTAGCCACAAGCACCAAACTTCTGTCACGCATTCTGTAATCCAGGCCCGTAGCCAGAGTTTTTTGAGGGATTTTGAAATTATCCGCGCGTTAGCGTGGAAAAAATTTGTGCTGACCACGCCCACTTTCCTATAACCACACCCTCTTTTGTCAGTTTGTTTTTTAAAACAATGTCTTAGCTAGCAGTTGCAATGTAGCATACGAAGGCAGGTAATGTATGAAGATAAGTAGATGATGAAGATGGCACCACTTCTTCACAATCTGCTAGCTACTTGTACTGTTTTTACAGCAATAGTCTCAGGCACTAAGCCACTAACTGCTCAGTAGGGCTGAGTTATAAGTAAAACTGACCTTTTTTGGACGAAAATAATAAGAGGCTTTGCCTCACTCGTTTCTCTCACGCTTCGAGCTCACGATCGATCAATCGATCGTTCACGAACGCGCGTACGTGCATAGCGCTCGCGCTAGCGCTTAAAATAATTATTTTTATTCATTTTGAAAAGGTGGTTCGACCGAACCACCCGAACCACCCCTGGCTACGCCCATGTAATCCATACCGAAATTCAAGCCCCAATGCTACTAGCAATCTTGAGTTATAGCTACAGAGTAGCCTCGGCCCCAGGCACTCTTTTGTGACCTGTCTGTTCATGTTAGCCTGGGAATTCTGAGGCTCAATATTCCTCATACACTCTTCATAAATGGATGTTTATTCATTGCTGAACACCAAATAATACAACCAGCAGTCTTTTTGAGCATAAGTACTGTGGTATGGAAAAACTGGGCAAAAACAATGAAGAAAAGGAGATGGGAATCTCATTCAGTAGTTTATTGCCTGTATACTACACACATGCACAAACAATTGATACCAGGCTCTATTTTCAATAAAGCCTCCATGGGGACGAGAATAGGCTTCAGAGATAAAGATAAAACAAAGTGACATCTAATATCTTGAACTGTCACACTACGTATATACAGTGGAACATACCTCTGATATGGACCCTCCAAGAAAAGGACAACCTCTCAACAAAAAACACTCTTTTGGGCCAGCATTAGTTTATTATTCTTAACCTTCAAGTAAAGGACAATGTGGCTGATCTTTTACTCTTGAAGCTTTCATGTACAGCATGATTTTTCAATAATCATTATCACTATTGGGGATAATAATTATTGGGGATGGAGTTTTCAATAATATAAGCATGACTCCATTTCTTAATGTTATGCATGCAATTTAAAAGAATAATGACAGAAAACATGGAAATTGACATACAATAACCACGAATGTAATTATGATATGGCGAGATAGCGTAGTTCATCAATTATTGTTGGCCAACTAATTTCATCCTGCATTAGCTACATATCTTTGCTAGCCTCAATTCATTTCGATTAGGCAGAGCGAGCAAGCTGACTATTAGGTCACAACTCATTGAAATTATATCCCATGCGTGGGCGAGACCAAGGGGCTGCAGTGTGGTTTATAAGTAATCATGAATGACAGATGGAAACGATGTTTAATCTCCATATATGGAGACAAGAAAGCGCAGCCACTAAAACGTCAAGATAAATATTGTACATAGCTAACCTCACCTTAGCTAGGATATAAAAGTTAGAACATGGGTGTCATGGGCCATGTTCTAATTATTACATATCTAGGTCTACACTCCAAAATGCCCAGGCATACTGGATAGCACCTTCACAGCAAAGATTTGAGCTCTAAGCCATAGGAATACTACACTTGCTACTTGCTGGCTCACTGTCAAATGTTGCACATATTGCCCTAGTATTCCTTCTATAGGCCATGTATATATGCACATGTACTTGAAGTCATATCACACTGAGTTCTACAATCTAAGGTTGAGGCAACCTCTAACTACCTGGCCGTCCAATAGCTACAAAGTCTATAATTTACAAAAAAAAAAAAAAGAGAACATTATGCAGAATATAATTTCATGTTGCCATCATGGAAGTTTGTTTTTTTTCTTGCCCACACTCTTCAGCCATGCTGGATGCACCACTACAACCTAGACAGACATCTTAAAACTGAACAAGAACAGAACAGACAAGCATGTGTGTACTCATTAAAATGTCACGTCAGAAGCAAGCATTGTGCTAATTAAAATTTAGGAAGCAAGTTTGTGATTCAGTGCTTATTAGTGAGGTGTGCTTATTAGTATGTTAACTGGCATCATTCATCATCTGTCACCTAGGGCTAATCCTTGAAGTTTTTAGCTTTTTGCTTCATTACTTTGAGCCAATAACTCTTTGTCTGACCTAAAAGTTCCACATCCAGTTGTGAGCTTTGTTAAGTAATTAGTTAGCTAGTTGGCATAGGCCTAAATATTGATAGTCTCAAGACTGAACAAGAAGTGTACACGTGCTTCAAAGTGCTGCTACAATGCATTCATGCATATCCTGTTCCGCAAATATCAAGTTTATAGGTACGTACACATGAATCAACAAAAATTTATATATGCTGATCCTCAAATATTTTCCCACGAGATATGCAGTGGGGAGGAACAAAAATTTATGTTTACCACATGCAGTCACCACAAAACTTGTGCAATCAAGTAGCTAGAAAACAATACACATTTCTCTGAAGTTGTATAGCTATATGATTGGAATTAAAATAGTTGCCAAGATAATCAGAAATCACCTGTTATCCTGTTATTCACTCAGGACAATGGATAAGAAATCAGAATTGGCTTCTCACCTTGGTGAATTAGGACTGGATGAGACTGAGTTCTGGTTGTCACAGTTGGAGAGGCTAGGGGTGAAGTCTACAGCATCGCTGAAGCTGCTTGATATGAGTTCATTATCACAGCTTGAAAAAGAAGCAAGATATCCAGTTGAAAAGAAGGCTCTTCGCAAACTCTTCAAAGTCGATGAATCTGAAACAGCTAAAGAAAGGAAGAAAGAAGAGGAAGCTAATAAAGCAGAAGAATTACAAAGAGACTTGGCCAGAGAGAGAAGTGCAAAGCAAAAGGAAGAGCTTCGTATTCAAGAAGAAAACATACAGAAGATACTCAAAGAATTAGAGAAAGCTCGATCAGAACAGATGAAACGCACTGATGAAAAAGTTCAAAGATTAGAAAGTGAGACGCGTAAACTTCTCCAAATATCGCCTGAAACATGGATTTCAAATGATAAATCACTTGATGAAGTCATCAGCAAGCTTGAAGCGCGTCATCAAATCAGTGGACAGATACAAGCAAGAGAATGGCTCAGCGAAAATGATCTGTTGAAGAAGTGTTCAGGTGGACGAGCTCTGCAAGGAGTACTGCTTACAAAGGTACTTCAAGATCAACTGGAAGATAGGTGTCGCCTTTTGGAAGTGCCTGAAAAAGTTTCAATAACTGGTGCCTCATATTCCGAAAAAGAGGAAATACAGTTTTCTTCTGTTCATCAAGAAGATCAATACAAAAAAACAGTGGATGTGCTTGGACACAGTGTTGCTGTGTCTACAAGTGTTCCTGTATATGGAAGTGTTACCATTAATGCTAGCACAGCTAGTAGTGATAGGACAGAAGAAGAAAAGACACATGAAAAGCATACTAAAGAAATGTATTCATCTGCGGTCAAGTATTCTACTATGCATGTAGCCAGCTACTCCTTTGAAAAGAAGGACCAATTGCTTTCTGAGGATGCAATACGTGATTTGAAGGAGTTATCAAAGATGCTTAAGATCCAGGGTGCAAACAGTGCCAACCTGCAGCAAGTTTGTGAAAAATTTTTCCACGATTATGGGTCCCATGTCAACAAGGGTCCACTCAGTTTTGGTGGAAATTTTTGGTGGACATGCTCCAGTAGAGGTTTTAGTAAAACCGAGCTGAAGAGCGTTAGGAAGATGCAAAGTCATGCAATTTCTAATTCTGCTGGTGTGGCATTTGCTGGCTTTGGTATTTCTACTGAAGTGAACATCGAAAAGGTTAAAGGGTCCTTCACAGCAGAGTGTACCAAAGACACTCGTGCCAGCACAAGTTTGCAGGTGAAAATCAATGGGGGTCCACCCGAAGCCACTGATTTATCACAATGGAAGAGTGGACTAGTGGCTAACAACAGTACATGGATCTTAACGAGTCGAGGCAAGAAGCTAATAGCTGTCTGGGACATCATCAAAATGAATCACGAAAAAGAGCTTGGTGAAGTCAGAGAGGTATTGAGGAGAGCATGGGAAGAAATGACAGGGCTTAAAGCAGAGCAAGACTTCCTGACAATTCTGTCCTATGACTCAGACATTGTACTTAAAGAGGTGAGCAAGTGGAAAGTACAACATATGACACCTCGTCAAATCCAGGACAATCTTAAGTATCTTTTAAAGGTAAAGAAAGATATTCTCAATAAAACAGCAAATCCTACCTTTTGGATTAGTGAGTATGTATCATGTTCCTCACTGCAAGACTTCATACACTCATTGATGGAGTCTAAGTTAACATCTTCCAATAAGGAAGATGTGAAAGTCCTTCTTCAACAACTACTAGAAGAAGATGACCTGAGTCAACTAGACACACGAGTTTTTCCTTGTTTGGTGGAAGTTTCTGATTGGTTGTACAAATCAAGTTCTGTGTCAACTCATTCTCTTCCAGAGAGTGACATCATAGACTTTGAAAGTTTTGATTCCTTCCTGGATAAAATGGTGATAGATGCAAGAACTGCTGAATTGTCAGATTCAGTAGTTTCTCCTGAAAAACTCTCCAGGGATGTTTCAAAGGGAATTAACAGTCTTCAAATGCACTATCGGCTGACATATGACAATATTTTCATAACCATCCTAGTTTATCCATATCAGGTCGATTCCTTTGATGGTGTCATATCACTAAAACCTATTTCAGTGAAAGACCTGGAGTCTTTGCAAAAACGTTTTTTTGAGGAAAGAAAACGGTTTAATGAGTATGTGAAAAAGAAACCTCTGCATCTTCAAGCATATCTATTCCACTTAGCAGTGAGCTGTCGTCCAACTCAACTAAGTCAATTTATTAGTAAGGAGTTCTTACAGACTATTTCTAAAATGATGTCAGATCTCCAGCCACCTCTTGAACCTAAGATTTCCAAAGTTCTGAATTCATACCTGCAAGGTTCTTCTTTGTTAAAGGAATTCAAGCAAAAACTGCATTCGCTGATGAAATCCTCTGTTCGAGTTCATCCAGAACAGCCTTCACATTCACCTAAGAAAAATGATCTAAAAAGTGTTCTTAAGGTAAAGGCACGGCAATGTGAAGCAATAACTGCAGATGCCTCCTCAGTTTTCCGAAAGGACTCAGAAGCTTATGCTCTCCTTGAGAAACTAGGGCTTTGCAAGCATTATCCCAATGGGCTACGAATGAAAGATGCCCTGTGTATTAGACCAGAATCATTGAAACTATCATTGAGTGAGACCCACCCAACTGATCCAAAGCAACTTCCCTACCTCATTCTGCATAAGCTGATGTCATATGATTCACTGTGTAGGTCTGATCTGCTGCCTGCAGGTAGCAAGGAAGGTGGTCATCACAAAAAAGAGAATGACAGTGATGACGAGTCTGATGAGTCTGATGAAGAAGATGAATCAGAAATCACCTCTAATGGGATACACCCAGTTGACAGTCTTCTTGCCCTGATTCTTTGCTCAGATAACTTTCTCCGTCAAGATTTGTTCTCTAGGCTGGCCAAATGTCAGCTAGCTCTTCCATTTCTCCTACACGATCCATTCTCCAAGCAATTAACTCTTCCTCATTGGGCCATGCGCTCCATTATCAAAGAGTGGAAGTGCACCAACAAAGATGGTGAAGTAGTCCAGCGAACACACCCGATAGTCAGTTATGAAATGCCAATTGTATCGTTCATGCGCTTTGGAAAACATCAGGAGCGTAGTGCGTCAAAGTCCAAAATATTAAATGAGGTCATTAGTGACTATGATCACTACTTCCATCGCGACTGCCCCGGTGGACAGCAAGTTCGTTTGCTTGGAGAAGGACTTGTTGATATGTGTTGGTATCTTCCAGCAGGAAAAGCTTCTGATGCATTCCCAGATGCTGTTACCTTTCTAAACCTCCATGGTGATGGTAGGCAGCATCTTCGACAGAGCAAATTCCTCAGCCAAATATCTTCCATGTGCTTTATCCTTCTTACTGAGGAGGACTTAAAGTTTGACAGCCAGACCATTGAGATTTTGAATAAGTTTAATTCATATCCTGGTGCTATTACAATACTAAATGACGTTAAAAAAAAACCAGAGTCATTGAAGAAAGCAATTTCTGACACACGTGTGATCAGTCTAACAAGAAAAAATGCAGCAGAAATAAAAGATTCTATTCGTCAAAGAATCAAGAAAAATTTGGAGAGATTGACAAAATTAAAGTCCATTGAAGATTTATGTGGAATTAGAGAGGAAGGAATCCTTGTAGATGAAAGCTGTGATTCTTACCAACAAGGTTTAAGTCTCGCTAATAAATTGACTAGCATTGTTACTGGCTGTAGAGACAAAGAACCAAACTTGAAGGATGCCATGGTTCCATTGCAAGGCAGTGACCTGTGGAGAGCTTGGGCTGCTAATGACAAGGAACTCTATCGACACATTGAGAGGGGAAATAAAACAATGAATGATTATAATTCAGATATCAATGAAATAAAAGCTGAAATCCGAGCCAAACAACTGAAATATGTCAATTCTCTTACACCAATGATGGAATCTTTCACAGACTCTCTGCTTGAACTTCGAGGATCATCCAATCAAATATTGAGAAACTATTTCTTGCAATGTTTGAAACTGGAATTGAACAATCTTTCAAGAGAAAGCATATCAGAAATGCAGCACCAGTATCAGTCTGTACGTAAAGAGTTATCCAAGCTTCAAGCTAAGAGCAGCTCTCATGAAGGTGAGATAAAAACCAAAAGTGACAAGCTGAAGAAGGAATTAGAAGACCTTCAAGAAAACATCATTAATTCTTCTTTCGGTCTAGAGCACCTCTTCCGTGAACTTGGTCAAGTGTATGAAGCTGCTCTAGAGTCAGGTGACTATGGAAAAAACCTTTCTTGTCTTCCTAAGGCAGCTGCCGAGCTTTTCATTGATGGCTACCCTTTGGAACTGATGGACGGTGATGCTGCTCATGTACCTCTACAGTGGGTCACTGCTGTGCTTCATTCAGCAGTAGAAATGCTTGGAGATCCTAACATTTTTGTGCTGTCAGTCCTTGGACTTCAAAGCACAGGGAAGTCTACAATGTTAAACACAGCATTTGGCCTTCAATTCAATGTCAGTGCTGGTAGATGTACTCGTGGAGCATTCATGCAACTACTTCCACTCGATGAGAAGTTACAACAAAGAACAAAATCTAAATATGTTTTAGTGATTGACACTGAAGGCTTGCGTGCTCCTGAACTCAACCCAGAAAAAACACAAAAGCATGACAATGAACTTGCCACATTTGTTATTGGTCTGGCCAATACAACACTGATAAACATTTATGGTGAGGTCGCTGGAGACATGGATGATATTCTGCAGACATCAGTTCATGCATTTCTTCGCATGACTCAAGTCAAATTTAATCCGAGCTGCCAGTTTGTTCATCAAAATGCTGGGGCAAACATAAACAGTGAAGTGGGGCGTGCCAAGTTTTCACAGAAACTGAATCAGATTACAATCAATGCAGCAAGGGAAGAGAATTGTGAGGGACAGTTTAAATCCTTCAATGATGTAATTAAATTTGATGACCAGAATGATGTCCATCATTTCCCTGGATTATGGAAAGGTGATCCACCAATGGCCCCTGTTAACAAGGGGTATAGTCAATCTGCACAGATGCTAAAGAAACACTTCATCGAAATTTTATGTGAAAGAGCAAGCAAAATCAGACAACCTTCTTCTGAAAGAGAAGTAGGGGATCTCAGTCTATCCTCTTTTAAGGGAAGAATGAATGACTTATGGCAGGCTCTACTTCAAGAAAAGTTTGTATTCAGCTTCAAGAACACTCTGGAGATCACTGCTTACAACTCACTGGAAACTGCATACAGCATGTGGGATTGGACATTTACAGAAGCAATGTTAAAGTGGGAACAAAAAGCTGAAAATGCAATCCGTGCTGCTCCTCTAAAGGATGTTCCTCCCTTGGTGAAAGATAAGTGTAAGAAACTTGAAGATTATGTTTCAGAGCAAGTCAAACCACTTAAATTACAGATGAAGGAATTCTTCAATGGCAAACAGAGTGAAATTTTGGTGCAGTGGAAGGGAAAATTTGAACTGAGATTGAAAAACCTTTCATCTGAGTTGAAAATTCATGCAGAACAGCACTGCAGGAAATTGGGCAAAAGCAGAGAGGTTATCACTAAATTCGAAAGCGAGCGAAACAGATATGCAGAAATCATCACAGCAAAAGTCCATGAACATATTGCAAGTATAAAGAAAGAACAAGAAATACTTGATCAAAGCCTGAAAGAGGGAAAGCTGAAATCAAAACAACTGAAGAAATTACTCCATAGAAGATTATTTACCCATGAAAATACACAGCTCTACGAAGAGCAACAAATTATCACTGCGGATCAAGCAAGGCAGATAAATGCCATCATTCATCAGTGTGGAGGTCAGTTAACTGAAGGTCGTCTCAATGATATTATGGTAGGAGGAGTGCTTGCTACTGAACAAGTGAGAAAGATCTTGAAAAAGAGGAGACAAACCGAAGAAGAACTCAAAGAAATATTTAACAGTATCTGGATTGAACTTATGCATCAGCTCCCTAGTGTATCTGGAGATCCTAGAGATGTGGAAGCTGAAATAGAAAGAAAAATGATTGGGTTTGTGCGAGCACAAGGTCATGAAGGTCAATTCCTAGCAAAGTACAGAGAAAAGAAATCCTTGATGGAATGGGGGGGAAGTATCCTTGAATTTTTACCTGAAAAGAAGAAGCATTACACAAAACATAGTAGTGTTGGCAGTGTTGTTACTCAAGTTGTCTCTTTCTTTTTTCGTGGTGAGGCAACTACTGTTGATGCTTATCAGAAAGGGGCAATTGATGCGACTGAAAAAATATTTAGCACAGCAAGAAAGTACCTGGAAGACACAACACAGAATGACACCGACTTCAACACAGCATTTGTCCAGGAACTTCTTCAAAAGGTGGATGCAACCATTGCAAGAGAATCAACTTATCTCAAAGATCTTCTCATTTTCACACTGACATACAAGCATGAGATATACTTGACAGTTTGTGGTTGTGCTGTTCCAGAATTTGAAAGAATGGCTGAATCTTTCAGGGAGAAAAATGATCCTCGATTCTACTTGGAAAACAATTTGAAGGGTCCTCTCTTTACAAAGTTTAAAAATCAGTACAACCAGACTGAAGCTGAAGAGGCTATTGCCAACACTCTTTGTTCATATCTTGAATTACCTATAAAGGAGCAAGTTGGAAAAACGCTTGGTGCCAAAATGGTTGGGGTAATGAAAAGTTCTGAGCACCATTTCACTTCCAAGATGGCTCTGAAAGTCAAGATTCTCACTGATCTCATTAGGAAGGATGACTTTGATAGTTACATGTCCTATGTTTCTGATGTCAAAGAATATCTTGAAGATCGAATAAAATACTATACAATACAGTTTTGTGATGAGAAAGTATCTGGTGGAAACACACGATTGCAAACTTCAGCTAAAGAGGAAGTGAATGATTTGGTAGGAGTTGTACAAGGCAAAGTTACTGATTTGAATGAAAAAGATGCTCGTAAATGGTTGTCGGCCTTTAGCGGTGATACAAAGATCAGAGAAGAACTTGGAGTTGCACTCAAAGTCGATGAATTACTAGAAGGTTATGATGATCTACACGAATTGAATCTCGAGAACTTTAAAAGTGGAATTCGTAGTGAACTTAAAGATTTAAAGAAGAAATTACAAAAATCATTTGACACTGTCAAGTGTGAGAGAGAAATGGTTCACTGGAAGGATAAGCCACATGTTCTCTTGGGAAATTTGATCGGTTGTACAAAACAATGTCCTTTTTGCAGAGAACAATGTGATTACCTGGATCCTGATCATCTTAAAAACCAAAAGCACAAAGTTGCAACACATCGCCCAGATTGCCTTGCGGGATACCGCTGGTCTAGCACCCAAGTATTGGCAACAGACTTCTGTCCAGCACAAATTGCAGATGGTGAAACAACATTTAGCAATACAGATACGCAGCATCAAAGCTATTCCTACAGTGATTACGAGAAGATCTATCCTGATTGGTCCATTCCCCCTGATAGGACCTCTAAAGGTTCTGAATATTGGATGTGGTTTGTGGGCAAGTACAAAGAAGAATTAGGAAAAAAATTTAGCGCAAAGCCACCCCAAGTTCCATCGCAGTGGCTGAAGATTAAGAAGGAGGAAGCAGAAAAAATTTTGAAAGAAACATATAAAGTATAATGTGATGTAAGTATCAGTATTATTCTTTAATTTTGTGTTAAAAAAAAACAAAAACAAACAAAAAAATAACAAGAAACAAAAAAAAATAATTCTAGCTGTCATGTCATTTAGTTATTTGTAGATCTTAATTTATTATGCAGATAGTGCACTGGCTTAATTGTAGCTCCTAGCTTAATTTTAAACTTCTAACTGATTTTGTGTCATTAATTTTAGAGTTTCATGTTTCATAACTATTAGTATTGGTATTTCTTGTCCAGTTAGACTTATTCCAGTGCTCCTTTACTGGCTAGCTATAGCTATTACTATTTTCACTGTGTGTATGATTATAAATACTAACAGCGATATAAAAAAATTAATGATACTGAGAAAAACTGGGGTACTTTTCTCATCCACACGACAGAAAAACTAGAGGTGGGTGCTCTTACAATAGCAGGATCTAGAGAGCCTAAAATTGTCTTTCTGTCATTCTTGACCCCTTCCCTGTTGTCCTGTCATGATCTGATCACATGACTATATTACTTAGTCTGCATATATGGACGAAACATGGATTCATGGAAGGGAAAGATAAGAAGCTAAGACATTATTCATTTGAAACTATGTTAACAGGTTGTTTAACTATAATATAGTTAAACAACCTGTTAACATAGTTTCAAATGATTGTAATAATTTTGGGTACTAATAAGTAGTCTAGCTAATAGCATGGGGGGGGGCAGTTTTTATGACTGCAAACTCATCCACAACGTGTAACTATAGCTTCATTTAATTAGCTAGATTTGTTTCTTCACTTTTCACGGGCAGGGAAATCAATCACCTGCATGCATAATTATAATAATTAATTATGCAGGGGAAAAAATCTTATCTGAATCAGAGAGACACTTTTACATAGTATTCCAACTCTATGGATGATACTATAGATTATAATGGATTCTTTTCCAAGTATCTAAGATGAGAATGAGGTGCATCTGTCTATCTATTACATCATAATAACAAGAGTGATACTTCTGTCACCCCCAAGAATTGTGGGGTCTCTCTCTCTCTCTCTCTCTCTCTCTCTCTCTCTCTCTCTCTCTCTCTCTCTCTCTCTCTCTCTCTCTCTCTCTCTCTCAATCCATTCACCAAGTTCATAGGCGGAAGAAAAGGGGGCCAGGGGCCCACTTTTTTAGTTTAATATATAATGCCCCCCCCCCCCCCCATTTTTTTTGCTGGCCATGTAAGGTTAACCAGCTAGTCAGCATTACATTACATATATAAACTCTATTACTAAAGAATTTATCAAAGTAGAATTTTTTTGGTGATTTTTAGCTGTAATAGCTGTATATGCACTTTGTTTTGTTTTTTCCCCATAATAGTTATAATGATAATTGTGTTAAAGTACAGTACATAGCTAGACTATATTGGCCCCCCCCCCCCCCCCCCCCCCCCCCCCCCCCCACTTTTATTTTGCTTCCTCTGCCTATGAAGTTACATTCTTGTTTAGTGATTTATAATGTATCACAATGGTTATGTACTGTATCATTAATTATCATCTGCAGTGGATCAGACCCTTTCTGCAGGGAAGGGGTGCATGGGCTCGATCATAGGTCTATCACAATGATTGACTCCAACTCACTCAATGAAAGGTTCTCATGATAACAGTAGCTATATAG
Organism: Crambe crambe; assembly: GCA_963924555.1. Classification (NCBI taxonomy): domain Eukaryota; kingdom Metazoa; phylum Porifera; class Demospongiae; order Poecilosclerida; family Crambeidae; genus Crambe; species Crambe crambe. The sequence continues at coordinate 1,914,441 of OZ004581.1, forward strand.
CTAGTGTACTACTTCTAGTACCCCAAGAAGTTGGTATCTCCATTAATCAACCTGCAATATACTGAAGTCCATTTGCCTCGTGCATGCAACAGTAAGCTTACCACAGTTATCAGAGAGTATATGATAATACTCTTTAAGTAGGGATGGTATCCAATCTTTGATCGTTTACTCTATTTGAACTCACTATCACTGTGAACGGACAAGTAGTCCCTTCCCTGTGCTTGTATCTATCCCTCCTACTCAGCTGGCAAGCCTGTTAGGGTTGGATGTAGCTAGCTAGCTGTGAACTCAGTTGGAGAGATGCATCCAAGTGGTGTGGCTGTTGATAGTATATATGAACTGGACTTGTGTACATTGTAGAAGCAAGGAATGCAACTAAGCAAAGACATAATCTTTGATTCAATGTGAATGTAGCTGGCTAACAGATGTTGCTGTAGCAGGAGATTATAATACATGTACAGAGCATTCCAGAGACAAGTGTGTAATGCTCCTACATCACGTGATTCTTGGTTGCTGCGCGCATGCGCTGACTACACTCGGATGAAAGGGGCGGGCACTGCTAGACGAATTCTAGCCCTGAGTTATCTCTCCTCGAGGAGTCTTTGTGAAAAAAAACGATGCTTAAAGGGATTGATCTAGCCCCTACTCGTGTAGTACCGCTCCGGTCTCCACCGATAAAGAAAACTCGGCTGGCTGCGGAATACGAGCCTACTGAAAGCGAAGAAAATAATTCTGATCGTAAGATCCAGTGTAGTGAAAATGAGGCCGCTGAAAGGAGTGGTGGAACCATTATTAACTATGAAGAAACAAGTGAAGAAACGAGGTAAATACGATAGTTAGGTTGAAAGGTTTCAAGTGCCATGGTGGGGGTGTTTTACATTTTAACTGCCTCCATAATACACAAGTATAAATCAGCTATCACAACCTCACCGTTATCTGTGACCCTCTCTCCCCCTTCCCCCCTCCCCCCTCCACCTCCCTCTTCCCTTCCCCCTCCCCCCAGAAAATAATTTTTATCAGTGTATTCGAATACACAGTTTATCCGATCCAGAGAAAGTTATGAGAACCTTCAGGAGCCAGCGTGAAGCTCTAAAGGACATCATCAGCAATGATTTACCGAGTATGACAAACAAGTTATATGCTCAGAGAATTATTTCTAAAGAAACTTACGATAAAGCCTTGAACGAGATGCATACTCCAACTATCAGGACTATGGCATTACTAGATGCTATTGAGTCAAAGATCACAGCAGAGCCACTGAATTTCATCAAATTCATCAGCATCCTGAACTCTGAACCTTACTGCCATGATTTAGCTGATATGTTGATCAAGAACTATTGTAAGTCATCAAATTATAGCTATAGAGTTCCCATAGCTACTCTTGTTTACATTATCTTGTAGGTACAACTCCAGCTAAACCTATTAGCTGTCCAGCTACTTCTCCAGCCATCTCTCGCTATTCTGAATACCTCAAGGGGGTGTATGAAAGGTTTTTGGTTTCCAGTGATGGCAAGTTCCCTCCCACGCCTAGTAGGAAGTACATAAACCTTGCAGTGGTACACCACATGCCACGTGATTTAGACGAAGTAATGAAGCATACCTTGCATGGTAAAGTCGATGAAATTCTTAGAGGTAAAAAGGAAATAAGCATTGAAGATATTTTTGAGCCAGTTGAAAACCACAGTCACCTGCCATTAGTTTTGGTAGAGGGTCCACCTGGAGTAGGCAAGAGTACTTTGGCTTGGGAACTCTGTAGGAGGTGGGACGAGATTCCTTCTATGAGGCAGTTCTATTTGGTTGTGCTCCTCAGATTAAGGGAAAAGCATGTACAGCAGATAAAGAAAATTGTTGATCTGTTTCATCATGAGAAGAGAAGTTTAAAGAAATCTGTAGCCAAGGAGGTAGTTGATTCTGATGGTAAGGGAGTATTGTTCATCCTTGATGGCTTTGATGAGTTCCCTAACTCTTTACGGCATGATGGACTTTTGATCAATCTCATCACAGGACGTGCTCTACCGAAGTCTACAGTTTTAGTAACTAGCAGACCTTCAGCTACAACTGACCTCCTTGAAAGCTGTCGTCCTCAAGTACAAAAGCATATCGAAATCCTAGGTTTCACTCGAGAATGTGTCAAGGAGTACGCCTCCAGTGTCTTTTCATCTGAGCCAAAAATGCTAGATGACTTCTTGACTTACATATCAGCCTCTGGTAATCCTGTTATCAACAGCTTGATGTACATCCCCCTTAATGCAGCTATAGTTGTGGAGATATACAGAAATAGCAGGAGAACTGGGGGTCCTGTACCCAAGACATTGACACAGTTATACACTAAGTTATGTCTTGTACTACTACGAAGGTATCTAAAAAATGAAGATCAGTCCGACCATGCATGCTTGAATAGTTTTTCAGATCTCTCTGAAGATCACTGTCGTTATTTTACTAAACTGTCAGAAGTAGCTTTTGAGGGATGTAAAGAAAACAGAGTAATTTTTTATAGCAATAATTTGCCCAGAGATTTGATACATTTTGGCTTTCTTGATGTGGTATCATCTATTTACGGTGAAGGTGGAGACTCACATAATTTCCTCCATTTCACTCTACAAGAATTCTTAGTGGCTTACCACATTTCCCAGCTTCCTCATCATGACGGCTTAGAGGTGTTCAAACATTATGGTAGTGATGAGCGTTGGAATATCGTGTGGAGATTCGTGGCTGGTTTGACTGGTTTAGAATATTTCAAGGGGAATTCCATGAAAAGTGAAGCTTTTGTAATCAGTGAGTCACAGTTATCTTGCTTGTTGATTCAATGTTTGTATGAAGCCCAAATCACCGAGTTCGATTTGCAGACAACTTTTAAAAGTGGCAGAATATCAGTTCAGAACATATCAGCCCCTCTAGACAAATTTGCACTGGGCTATTGTATTGCTAACAGTGCCCCTACAACATCCTGGGATGTGGAGTTGCGTGATAATTCGACAAGTAGTTTTATTTGGGGGCTTAAGTCAAGAGAACAGTGCACAGGGATTCTTACTTCATTACGACTGAACACTTGCTCACTTACGGCTGATTTTAAGGAGTGTCCAGCAAGCATCTTGCAAAGTATCACTAATCTTTATTTCCATAGTACAGGAATAGCAGTAACTTCACTATCAATACGACATTTAGCTGAAATGATTGCTTCCTTGAATAGTTTAAGCACACTAAGAATTCAAGCATTATCCCTACGTGCCCACCAGCCACAGACTGGATCCCAAGCTCTACTGCCTTTTGTTGATCTTACTAGTTTAGTACATCAGCTCCTCCATAGCAAAGTGTCCAGCCTATCCATTGGTAACGTGGACTTCAGCATTTTGCAGGATGATAATTTTCTTGATGCAATGGCCAAGCTTGTCCATCCGTTTTCTGGGCAACTTAAATCTTTAAATATTCAATCTCTTTCTGGCCTTAACCATGCAAATCGATTTTTAAATTTAATCTTTGGTCTTTCATCACTACAGAAACTGCATATCAACCTTGACTATCCAAGTTCACTTACTCGACTTGAAACAAATAGGTGTCTGACTCACTTAACTCTGAAATATTATGAGCTGGATGAAACTAGTGCCATGTCATTAGCATGTGTACTGCAAGAGAATATAACTCTTCAATATCTAGCTTTAAAATGGAGCCAGTCTTCATGGAAAGCAATTGAAACTATGCTGAATGGACTTAAAATGAATACAGATTTACAAGAGTTGAAGTTCCGTGTTCCTAGGACCATGAAACCACCGCTAGATCACCCTGTACTTAATTCTGATACTCGCATCACTTGGTGTAATGATTTACTATAGCTAGCTAGCTACAGTGTACTTTCTACTAGTAATTTTTATCGCTATTATTTCATCACTCTTGTATCATATGTCTACAATGCACACTGACTGACAGCAATGTTGAAGCCAAACATGCTAGAACGAACACTTCTAATATTGGGGGCTTTTCCCATAGAGCGAGCTCACCGTCACAATACGTCTCAGAACGTGACCGTCATGTGATCAGTTATAGCTAGTGCATCTCTTTCGTCTATCACGCGCAGTAACACTTCTACCATGTCATTGTGGAAAGGACACAAACCTAACAAAGCAAAGCGAATATTTGAAGAGTTCCATGAAATCTCTACCAAACGATTTGGTAAGTATTTTATAAAGTGAACTAGAAAAACTGCTGTTTATTGGTCACTTGGGAACCGGTATTTGGGATTAAAAAAGAGGTGGTCAGCCTTATCATCTATAGGCTAAAACCTGAAGTAGGGGAAATCCCTCTTTTATAAAACCCTGATATCTAGCTATCTGACCAAATCTGGACTAATCAAATGGGGTGTCATTTCTTGCTCTGGTCAGTTGTGCTCAAGTGTCTATACAGCTATATATCATTTTCCAGAAAAGCGAGACCTGAAAATGCTTCTTAAGGCCCTGTGCCAAGTGCATGCAGGTTGGACTAGCATTGGAGCTTCATGCTTACCTTCTCATGTCATCGAAGACCTGAAGAAAAAGTATGAAAAAAGTATGTACTATATAGCTAACTGCTGCTGAAGCTGTTAGCTATTGAGGTTTTTTGTTTGTTGTTATTGTTGTTGTTGTTGTTATTTTTCTTCATTGATTACAGAAAATTCTATCAAGGGGATGATTTATGTACTTGATGCATGGATCAAAGGCTCAGATGACAAGTTTGTTCCTTGCTGGTGGTCTGTGGTGTATATTGTGGCTGATTCCGACCCTTTTCATGCCAGGAGAATTGCTAAAGAATGGAAAGGTTAGCCAATGATGATATACATGCAGGGCAGGGTGGGTGGGGTTTCCCCTCCGTGAATATTGATTAATGACTGATGTGGCTCATAAAGAGTGATCCTTTTTTGATCATTAATTCTATTCACTTCTGTTCTATGGCTACAGAATATGAAAAGAATCAACTCTCAGATATTGCAATGAAAGGAGACAGTACATCATTGAGTAAGTTTATAGCTGCTTAATAATAATATTAGATTATGTGGGTTTGTTTTTATAGTTGATATTGTGTCTGAAAAGAAGAGCATCACTGATGAGATAATTCGTTACCTTCTTCAAGTAGCAAACAAGTGGTTTGAGATTGGTGTGCTCCTTGGAGTGCCATTAAGTGACCTTGAGCTGATCAATGATATGGAACATAGCCCTAAGGAAAAGATAGAAAAATTGATTGATGTGAGTCACTGTGAGTATTAAATTTAGCTTGTATCACATTCATACATAGCTAGTGCATTAGCAAAAGAGTTAGAATGCTATTCCAAGATGAAAATTTAATGTGAGCAAAATATTTTACAGAAATGGTTAGCCCTCTATTTTGAAGATGATTCATTGGAACCCACTTTCCGAGTCTTGATTGATGCTGTTGCTCATGATGTGGGAGGAAGTGATAGGCAACTAGCTGAAACAATGGCTATTGAATCACATAAATTGATGTGAGTAAAGTGGCTATATTTAGTAATACAGATAACTACATGTGAATACAATATTATGCAGGCATACCACATCCTTATCATGTGACAGTGACATTATGAGCCAGCCAGCCTCCGTCTCTAGATCACCACCCACATGCAGGGAACTCTCGATCTCCACAGGGCAGCATGGAGGAACTAGTAAACACAATATACAGGAAAGAGAATCTACTGCTCTGGCTAAACCTATTGGTTGTCCAGCTGCTTCTCCAGCCATCTCTCGCTATTCTGAGTACCTCAAAGGATTGTACGAAAGGTGTTTAGTTTCCAGTGATGGCAAGTTCCCTCCCACTCCTAGTAGGAAGTACATAAACCTTGCAGTGGTACACCACACACCACGTGATCAAGATGAAGTAATGAAGAATACCTTGCATGGTAAAGTCAATGAAATTCTTCAAGATAAACAAAAGATTAGTACCGAGGATATCTGCGAACCTGTTGAGCTTGACCGTCCATTATCATTAGTCTTCATAGAAGGTCCTCCTGGAATAGGCAAGAGTACTTTGGCCTGGGAGCTGTGCAGGAGGTGGAAAGATATTCCATCAATGAGGGAGTACAACTTGGTGGTGCTTCTTAGGTTGAGAGAAAAGAAGATTCAGCAAATCCAAAATGCTAGTGATTTATTTCCTCATCTTGACTGTGACCTACAGCATTTTGTAGCTAAAGAAGTTGTTGATTTTAATGGTAAGGGGGTTTTATTCATTCTTGATGGTTTTGATGAGCTTCCTAGCTCCTTACGGCATGATGGACTTTTGATTGATCTCATCACAGGATGCGCTCTGCCGAAGTCCACAGTGATAGTAACTAGCAGACCTTCAGCTACTAAAGACTTCCTTGGTCCTCAAATATGTAAACGTGTTGAGATCCTAGGTTTCACTCAAGAGTGTGTCAAGGAGTATGCCTCCAGTGTTTTTAAATCTGAGCCTAAACTGCTGGATGACTTCTTGACTTATGTATCAGCCTCTAGTAATCCTGCTATTAACAGCTTGATGTACGTTCCTCTCAATGCAGCTATAGTTGTAGAGGTATACAGAAATAGCAGGAAAACTGGTGGCCCTATACCCAAAACAGTGACACAATTATACACTCAACTTTGCCTTATATTATTACAAAGATATCTTCAAAATCAATCTAACTGCAGCTATTTTTTGAGTAAGTTCGTTGATCTTACTGATGAATCATATCAACATTTTCTACAGTTATCTCAAATAGCTTTTGAGGGACTGAAGAAAAATCAAGTGATCTTTTTGGCTAGTGATTTGCCTAGAGATTTGATTCATTTCGGTTTCCTTGATGTCGTATCTTCTATTTACAGTGAAGGTGGAGACTCCCACAACTTCCTCCATCTCACTGTGCAAGAGTTTTTAGCGGCTTACCACATTTCCCAGCTTCCCCATCAAAAGTGCCTAGAGGTGTTCAAACAGTATGGTAATAATAAGCATTGGAATGTGGTGTGGAGATTTTTATCTGGTTTGACTGGTTTTAAACATTTCAAAGGTGTTATAAACTCTGAAGCCTTCATGACTCTTAAGGACAATGAGATAAACCTGTCTCACTTGTTAATTCAATGTATATATGAAGCACAAATCACTAAATTTGATTTATTAGGGTCTGCTTTTAAAAACTCTAATTATCTTTCAGCCACTGCCTCTTCCCCACTAGAGAAATTTGCATTAGGTTATTGTATTGCTAGTAGTGCCCCTACAGCATCCTGGAATATCAAATTAATTGGTGAGTCATCAAACAGTTTTGTTTGGGGGCTCAAGTGGAGATTGCCATGTAATGGTATTGTGCACAGAATCATAGTTCATGGTTGCACATGTATTACTTTCATATGGGACTGTCCAACAAGCTTCTTGCGTAGCATTACTTCTCTTGTTATTTATAATTGTACAATAAAAGGTCCAGGAGGATACCATTTAGCCAAATTGATTCCTTCCATGGATTGTTTAAGCACACTTGCAATTCAGTCGGTTTATCGTGATCTTCAACTAGAAAGCAATCACATCTCTGAAATATTGAATCAGCTTCCTCATAGTAAGGTATCCAGTCTCTCTCTTGGTCATTTGTCTCTTGTTGACACTGGAGATTTTCTCAGCTTATTGGCTAAGGCCATCAATCCATCTTTAGGGATACTTAAAGTTTTGAAATTGAGTATAATAAAGGGATTTGGTATCGTTGATAAACTTCTTGATTTATGCTTCAACCTTTCTTCCTTAGAAGAATTGCATATTTGTTTGGACAGATGGACTCCCTCACACAAGTCGTTTGCCCTACTTGAGACCAATACTTGTCTAACTCACTTGGCAATATGGTATCTTGAATCATTCACATATGATCACATCTTCAAACGTATACTGCAAAAGAACTCTACCCTGAAATGTATAGCTTTGAAAGGAGTTTATCCAAGGCGCGAATGCACCTTAGCTGATCCTCGTGTCACTCACAGTACAGATAACACACTACCAACATTTTATGAGAGCTAGTGTAGCATCCATGGTGCATTTTCTTATGTGTTAGCACAATTATCAGTTTCCTTCATTTTCATAGTAATATGCACTGTTTTATTCTTGATTGATTTTGTTGTTTTGTTTGGTAATGATCACTACTTGCTTGTAACATGCACCCTCCCACTTAGTAATTTTTTCTATCTCTTTGGGAAGTGTGCTATTTTGATGACAAAGAAATCGTTATATAGTAATCTGTCAAACAATTCTAGTCTATAATTTACCTAACTTCATAAACTCTGTATATGGATGAAAATTGAACTGGCTGAAATTTACTATAGTTGAGCTGCTTGAAACTTAAATCTGATACACTGGAACCAGATTATGGAGGAGCAGCTGGACTCAGGTACCAGAATCTGACTGGGGTGGACCTAAATCGGAATTGGTTCTGACATCTGGGAATAGGACTAGTTCTTTCAGGACCACTTTTAGGTTAAGGGGGGACAAAATACGCTGATTTGGCATTTCTCTCACCTGATTGCTCTCCCCCTCACTCTCACTACAGTGAGAAATCCTAGAATCAAGGAAGGAAAACTGCTGGTCAATAAAGCACTTGGAAAATGGTAGACCCTTTACCCAGAGAACCCCACCCATGCAGGGGTAGTCTCCCTTTAAGGGTCTGCTGTGTCAGACTAACACAGGGGCAATCAGTCTTCTGACACAGGACAAATTAATATCCTATGACTATTTTCCTACTGTTACAATAGAAAGGAGTATAGCAGGTGTTCAAAGTCAGTGCAAATTAAGTGCTAGCTACATGTCACGATCGTCAACTGAATTGCCCCTGCCTTAGCTACCAAGGTAAAAGAGAGGTGTCCTCATTTCAGGGGTGAACACTAATGAGTGGGACATAGAAAAGTGTTCTGATTAGTCATTTCAGGGGTGAGTTTAATACATAAGAAACAGAAAAATGTCCTGATTAGAGAACCTTTTGTATTTGTGATTGTGTCATTGTGGTTTCTATTCACTCAGAGTTTGGAATTTGTACGTATGTAGCTAGTGGAGAATATCCATGCATCATTTTAGTCAGGGATGGTAAGTGTTGCAGGAACACCTGTGGAGAGGAGGGAGAGGAGACAGTGGACCAGGAAGGGACGGAAGAGAGGATATCAAGGAATGGATGGGAGGGGGATAAGGAAGAGAAGGGAAGGAGAGGAAGGGACAAAGGAAGATATGTACTGGCATACCTGCCAAGTACATGTATTAGCTACAGCTTTTCTAGAAATAATGTGTGAGAAGTGGAGTAGTGCCTCATGTGCGATATAAATTATACACTTCCCCAAGCATACTGAAGCCATGTTGAAGCCATGTGGAGGTCATGTGACAATATGGCTCACTGGAGATTTGTGATGGATGTCTGCCTCACAAAGTGATGACTATCACAACACATACGTGCCACACCTGTAGTAAAATTAATTAAAAAAACCCAAATAAATAAATGAACAGACTTAGCTATTAACCATTAAATAAACCAAGTACCTTTGAAGGAGGAAAAAATAATACATTACAGGCTCTTAGAATGTTAGCTAATTGAGAGTTAAGCAGCACAACAATTATGGGAACTTCATAGTGTTGGAGCTGAATGGGATATATTAAAAGATGGGATGGCAATCAATGTAGGATGAAATATCAGCCAGAGTCACCATACGTATCTTCAGCTTGCATATCAAAAAACTATGTAGTCCCTAGAGTGGTTTGGAGGGGAAATTAGCTCTATGCATAATATCTATTGTTTCAGATATTCATAAGGAAGTACTTAATTTACAATGCTATGAATATTATCATCACACAATGGGATGCAATTAATGTTTACATAACATCACTATTTCTCCACAGTTGCTATAGTGACTAGAGGAAGTACTCGATTATCAACATCCTGCCATGTGCCAGCTCATCTTCTCCATCCCATCTATTCTGACTCTGGAGCAATACCTGATATGGTCACATTATATTAATTGGATTCATAGCCTACTAGTTAGAGAATAGCATGATGAAAGATCAAGTATAGAGACTACAGTAAAACCTGCTACTGTGATCAGCTACTATTTGTGCTAGAACTGTTGGGACGTGGTGGAGTAGCCTTAATAGAGAGGTGGTCTCTCTAGGGAGGTTGAAATAGCTGGGCTGTTGGGACATGGCCAGGTGGAGGTCTCTTTAGAAATAGCTGGAATAGGTGCTGTTGGGACATGGTGGAGTGGCCAGGGAGGGTAGTTGGAATAGGTGCCCTACAGAGAGGCGATCTTTATTACAGGGTGGTATGACCTCTGACTGTAAAAGTCTCAGAATGCTAGTCTCAGAATACTGCCTATTAGCTAAATTATCATGGCATTTGAGCCAAATTCAATTTAACTGTCCAACCGATGGGGTGACATTGTACTTAGCTGAAAGCCAATGCTATGAATACAGCATCATATTATGATGACTAACTGTAAAATTCTCCCTAACTGATTATGAATAGCCAATAGGGACGCAGATCCATTTATAGCAATTAAAGATCTTAAGAGTCTATTCAAGTAACACGTGCAGTAGGCCAGTAGAGCTAGGGATGACCTTTTGCCTATTATTTCACATGCTTGCTATCTCACACACTTTCATTTTACAATTAAGGTCTCTAGTGACTGGATCATTGGTCTGACTACAAATAGACGTAACAGTCTAACACGATTAGCAGTGTAAGTGGGTGGAATGTTGAGTACCAAAGGTGGTGTTGTGATTTGAATGGCTGTCTGATGATAGTAAACACCTTATGTCTGGCTTTTATATGTAGGGATAACTCTATCTCTGTCAAGTTGTAAGATAGCCATTACCCTGACAGAGTTAACTGGAATTTGATTAGACCCAAGTCATGTGATTAGCACTAATTGTTTAGATCACTCCGATCTAGCTCCACGTGTTTTAATGCACTCAAATGATGCTCTTGGTTCGGCTCAATACAAAATTGGGTCCTCATTTAGGGGGTGGATTCATTTTAAGGGTGAATTACCTACTACCTACGTAGGACATCTGCCTGAGTCAATGTAAATTACCTACCCACAATGCAATCCAGGAGCTGAAATACATACAATACAGGGAGATCCCTGAGTCTAGACATTGATCTGATTGATCAAATATGGACCACATCAAAGGACGTGATAGCTACCACTATGTATTATCAAAGAGAAGTGACCGATGGTCAATCATCAAAAGAAAATAACAATGAAATTTGATAAGGGACATAATGACATACTTTTACTATGATGCTATCTACTCCCAATTATACGTCACATCTGTCATTTCACCATAATAGACCATGAAAAGCAAAAACAGGGTGAACCCTGAGTCAATAATTTAATTACGTCAAAAATTTGACTGCTATCTGATTATTATGGAGTAGGGTGGGAATTTGATTTGTTCTCTGCACTTCAACATTTTGATTCTTAACAGGATTCAAATTTCATCACAACAATCATAAGAGAATATTTGTTTACTGTTTATAAAGTTTCTCTGCTTTGAAGGAGAAACCTCACCAATATGGAGGTCAACTTCCAATAATCTGCACATATGAGCAGATTTTCTCAATACATCGGGTACAATTCCCTTACATATCTGGAGAATTGCTGAAATAACAGTAATTATTTTTCTTGGAAGCAGTCGTTTTTCAGTAAGACATCAGGATCTCTACCACCAAGGGGATCACAGTTATATGGGTTCTTGGGTTCCTCAAACTTTTCTGCCCATTCAACCCAGAGTCACCTTTCAGCCCAGAGTAGCTCTTCTGCCTATTAAGCCCAGAGTCCCAACTCGCCCCCCCCCCGGGTCAGATTTCGAATCATCATGTAGTCTTATGCTCAAGATCCAAATTTGAAGTACGTACTACAGGTCATGTACCTGATGACTGATCCCCTTTGTGCCATTAATTAATAATACAATTTTGTGATTCAATTAGATAAGTCAATATGCCTGCTGTATACTTGATCTGCTTACTGAGTTGCCGCTGTGTAGCCTGATACAATGGTCAAATATTTCATGGACATTGCAACAGCTTTGAAGTTTAATTTGTTTAACTAATTACTGGAACAAGAGACCAACTTGAAAGGAAAGATGCATGCACACACCTACTAATGAGGCCGGGAGATTTTTTCCATTTATAGTGTTAGTCATCTTGGTGTAGGTTTTCAATGTCAGTCTTTTAGTGGGTTGCCATAGATACACACAAATTGGAGAGGTCCCCTGAACCTTCGTGTCTTGGTATAGCTAGGTTTTCAAAGTCAGTTAACCATACATTGGGCCTCCCTATGGATTCAACCAAACCTTATAGTGAAACCTGCCTGCTACGTATATTATAGGCCAAGGAATAAGTACATTGTAGTTGCCATGTGACTGTTCTGGTGTCAGTGGTGTGTGTTTGGCCAAGTCTAAACCCACTGTTGGGACATAGAGGTGGTCTCATTATAGGGCCTGGCTTCATTGAAACTAAATTTTATTATTGTTTTTCCAGTCCATAGGGAATGTTATAGTGGACAAATAGGAAACTATCCGAATCATGTTCATACACATTTTGAGTATAGATGGGCCTGAGAACCCCTCAATGCACGCTGCAGAGGATGTTTTCAACGTCTCCTTTGTAGTGAGGATGTTTAGGTCAGCACTTCTGATAAGACATGCAGACTGGAAGCAAACATGAGCACTTAATTGACCATGTATTAAATCAATTATTCAAGAACAGCAAACCAAGCTTCAGTATTCTGTATGAACAAATTTTGCTTCTGATCGGCCATTGAGTGCTCAAAAAAAGTGATGCAATGTACATGTGTGTATACACAAGGAAGTACTCGAATCGCACTGCTTGGATCTGTCATACAACAACTTTCTCCAGTTCAAACAGATCACAGCAGAATTCTATTCTCTTCACAAAACGAAGTCTATAACTTCCAGGTGAGTCTTTTGCTCAACAATGCTCTTACAAGTAACCAGTTGCTCTAGCTTCACACACAGAAAGGACGAAGGATGTTCACTTACAATATGAGGAAACGGAAGAGAAGCTCACAAAACAGCTTCCCAAGTAGCGAGCAAGTAAACATTCTTACATTGGATGTACGTAATGGAACTGTTTTCTCTACACTCAAAATGTGTATGAAATGTAAGGGACATTTTCCTATTTGTCACGTAGCAACCCCCTGAAATGAGGAATTCCCTCTAATAAAGACACTTTTCCCTCTAAAACTAATGTGTATTAAAAATTTATGAAAAGAGGACACCCTCTGATCAGGACACTTTTATTCTATGTAAATGTGTATTGAAATCCCAAAGAGGACACATACCCCTCTAATCAGGACACTTAGAACTTCCTAAATGTGTATCAAGAGGACACGTTCCCCTCTAATCAGGGCACTTGGAACTTCCTTCTAAATGTGACATGTACCTCTCTAATCAGGACACTTAAAGTGTATCAAGAGGACCCGTACCCCTCTAATCAGGACACTTAAAGTGTGTCAAGAGGACACGTACCCCTCTAATCAGGACACTTAAAGTGTATCAAGAGGACACGTACCCCTCTAATCAGGACACTTAAAGTGTGTCAAGAGGACACGTACCCCTCTAATCAGGACACTTAAAGTGTATCAAGAGGACACGTACCCCTCTAATCAGGACACTTAAAGTGTATCAAGAGGACACGTACCCCTCTAATCAGGACACTTAAAGTGTATCAAGAGGACACGTACCCCTCAACAACATAGTTATGCAATTAGCTACAAAGAAGAATACTAATATCAGGATGGGACCATTGCAAGTGCAACAGTGTGATTCATGATTCACTATCAGCAGAGACTGCAAACTTGCAAAGTTACAAAGTTCAGAAATATAAAGTTAATTCGAGGATAAGCACCTACTGAATGATCTTTTTGATACTTGTGTTATTGTTATCGTTCTTCTATGATTAATTTGCTATCGAATTAGCCAGATTCCAGCCTTCTATTGGAGTCCCCCCTCCTACTTCACCTTTGATGCAATATACTTACTTAATATGCTATCATAGCAGTCCTCCAGCAAGTCCTTGAATTAGTAACTCTCTGGTTTCCTACAGACAAAATATCGACAGACACACATCACTCAAGAAACACTAGAAATTGAATAAAAGGTTAGCAGCTTTTCCTATAAGCGCTTGCCATATAGCTAAAGACTAAGGCACAGCTCCCTGTGACCCAGGGTTTCATCTAGGAATTTCATCTTGGGGGGGAAGCTCACTGATCACATGGCCTTAGGCCACAGCAAGGGGGAGGGGGATGTGCCCCCTCCAGCGCAAAGCACGAAGGCAAAAATACTTAGTATCCCTGGTCCTTAGGTGACTGCATGTAATGGGGGGAAGCTTCCCCCCTGCACCCCCCAGTAGATGAAACCCTGCTGTCTGGACCCTGTTGTAAGCCTTTCATCTTTCTTAATTGTTAAGTTGCTCACCTGTTTGTTTTGCTCAGCTGGCATATGTCTCTTGACAACCACACTAGCAAGGCTATCCATCTCAACATACCTGTATGATGTGACTATTAGTAATATTAGTTCCATTTATTCATTTTTGGAAGCCATAATAACAGTGTGTGTGTGTGTATACATAATTATGCCTCTAAATTTGCCGCGGCTCCCCTGGAAATATCTAATACCTGTTGCAGAGACGTAACAAGATGAGTTGTTCCATGTGTCTGTATGTCTTGGTCTGGCATGTACTGTATAGCAAAAAAAATTTGTGAGTCAAAATTTCGTGGTTTTGCAAATATTGATGTGTGAACCATATAAATTCCCTTATTCTCGTGTATTATTTTTCAAAACCACGAAATCCACGAAAATTTTGACCCACAAAATTTTTTCACTATACGGTATGTCTTAGATTTAGTACTATAACTCTTTTTCTTGTTCAAATTCCTCGTTTATAACCCACTTCAAGAATTGTTTTCCCTTCTCAAAGTGGACAGATTCAATATCCTGAACCGAAACGAGAAATCTCTTGAACAAAAAAATTTGAACCTGCCCTTGATTACAATGAACTTTGTCCTTTAATAAACATTGATGGCTCATGACTCAGTGATTCCATAACCACCTCATTTAATCCTTTGCCTAATATAGAAAGCATGTCATATATATTCAACCACTTCAGTTAAAAATTCTATTAAATATTGGGTGGGAGTAGGACTAGGAAGAATTTAAACTTCTTGTACTTTGTGTCAACTTGGGAATAATCAAAACAATGACCTTTGCCCCTTTTCTAAACATGCTGAATCCATATTCAACAGAATGTGAACCAAGGCAAGCAAAATTAAAGGAAGGTTGTTACAAACTTCCTAACTTATTTATGTAAACATTGTAGCTATTGCTTTGATCTTGTATGTATAACTGGGTCATACTCCTTCATGTAGTATAGCTACATAATTATATTTAATATCAAAGTGACAATATCTAGTCTGGGAATTTAAACTTTCAAGATTGCATAATACACAATGTCACTAGGAAATCCCATACTGATTGACTTAGCTGATCTGAAAGGGCTACCATACAAGTCATCTATGTAACTATATTATTATGTAGTCAGGGCCAATTGTAACAAATCTCAGTTGACATTTGATGGCAATTGCAGATTTCAAATTCATCCAGTTCTGCCTGGATATTTATCCTTAGTGCAAAGGGTTTGACAACAGTTTGTCAATTTGGTGTCCAATAAGAACTCTACTTCGCACCTTCTGACCACACTAATAAACTGTCACGAATTCTTTAACCTTTCAAACCACACTGGAATAGACACCTGCTTAAGCATCCCATAACCTGACCTCTGCTACTAGGGGAAATTTATTGCTATGAACTTTGCTTGTTTTTCTGACCACATACGTAGTGTTAGTATTAGCAGACATAATAGGTCAATTGGCATTTAAAAATTGTTACTGTGTTAATTTATTTTCGTTGTTACGGGTACAGTACAGGTATTATTACACTAGCTACGTATTTTGTACAAGGTAATAATATTATTATTAAGCATGACCATGAAAATAAATTAACATCGAAATTTTCCCAATTTATAGTATATGGGAGACACCACTATGTGGGACACTGTTATGACTATAATTATTATGGACATTGTCCTAGTGTTTACTCAATGGTGTAAAGTTCATTCATTTCAAGGCTGGTACTATTTTTAAAGGCTAAGGTTACTTAAATTAAATAACACGCTGCAGTGTAATAATGAACCCTTAGCAACTGTTTATATAATCGTGCAGTGTACCAACAAACACTCATAGCAACTGTTTTGGAACTTATTCTGGTAATATCATCTCATTAGCAGTGTATGTATATAGCTAGTTGATATGGAGCAATTATTGCTAATTAAAAGATGTAAGTGTATACTTTGAAATCACTGCCAAGAAAGCATCTGGTATAGTTGCTAGGTACCCTTCCCATAAGGAAATGTCTGCTGTTGAGTTGCTAGTACCCTCCTCCACTTAGTGAAAGTCCCTTGAAAGTACAAGATGACTAGAAAAGGAGAAATGAATGATTTCACAGGATCGGCTTGAAAGCTAGTAAAGGGAAAATAAGTATCAAGGCCTGCTGTGTCACCTTGGTGATGATGACTAGAATGCATGCAATGACTTCACAAGCTTTAAAAATAGGTTACTACAACAGCAGACATGTGACCGAAGTAGTCCTGGTGTATTAAGCAGGTGATTAGCTATGCCAGGACTCTATATGGAGATAATCATAACAGAATGACCTCACCTAAACAAATTGAGACTGCATTCCTGGAGTATCACCATAGCAAGTGTGGATTTTTAGGAATGCAAATGAATATTAGGCTTTAGCCTATCCCCATAGAATCATATGGCGGTAACCATGCATGGGCATTGCACATTTAATTATTATGGCATGGAATCATAGCATATGACACTGACATTGCATGTTTCTTAAGTGTAAGTGCCTTAGAATGTACTATAGAAAAACATACAAGGAGTCATCTCCCAGGCAATAGTGAGTGCTATACTTATGTATGTTATAGAGAATCGCTTCATGGGGGGAAAAGAGTCTGCTGATTAATCCTCATGACCTTGGCAAATGGTATTGGATGGCACAGAGAGATCTGGGAGGAGTAACAAGTATGCTATTATAATGCTTGCATCCTAATAAGAGGCTGTCTGTGGCATGCAGACAACTCTGAGAAAGCTCTCCAGTAGGTACTAGGTGGATCTGCTACCATTCAAACACATGCACTGCATGTACTGGGAGGGAATTATCATAACATATTTAGCAGAAGTTTCTCTCCCTTTAATTGCATTCCACTCTGATTAAAATCTTACAAGTTTGCTCACTGGCAGGAAGGCAAAGCGCAGGTAGCTACATATGTAAGAAGGCAATGTATAATAGCTAATGAACAGCAGACTGATATAAACTCTCACTAGAAAGCATTATGACCGAGCTTGATTCACCTGGTACATTCCATGCATTAAGAGAAGCATTATGCATGGCTCTCACTATAGTTATATAACAAGGAAAGAATGTATCAATGCATCCTTATGATTGGCCTTCACCTGGTAGAATATTTCATCTGGTTAGTACATACACACTATCCATGTAGCCTAGAGAGGATATTGACTTACTAACAAGGGAATCTGGCACATGGCGAGCATGTACGGAGACCATTGGAGAAACATTATATCTAGACCAAAATAATCACCTCCCCACTCAGGTCAGTATTGACAGGCTTGCAAGACAATATCAAAAGATATATGTACAGGAGTGCCCCATTACGTACTTACTACTGAGTCCTGACATGACAACTTCATATTAACTAGGTGCGTTTCAGGTGGTGTCCCACTTCTGCAGTGTATATAATTATAGAATCAAGAATGTGAAGTATGCAAGAAGGTATGTGCTCAACTTCATAGTTGTGATGTCATAAAGTACTTGAAGTCCCTAAGAGTATATATGGAAATCAAGAATGTGAAGCATGCTAGGAGGTGGAGGCATGCACTGAGATTCATAATTTCACTAAAATTGTGACGTAAGAAGTCATACGTAGAACAAATATACTCAAATTAGGCAAGGTTCATCATCAAAGGATGGGTCATTAACCTCTCATTAAGCACACACGAATGGTTGTGAATGATTGTATGTATAACTAGAGAAAAAATACTGGTATGAAACTCTATAAAATTATTTTCAGAGTAATTTTATTCTTCCATTCTAATTTATTGACATGATCAATCAAGGATATTACAGATTTAGAGAAATTAATCATATTGTGGACACATTGGATACATACGATACGGATCTTTACCTCAATGACAGGAGGCCTAGTAGTCTGAGGACAAGGTGCAGGAGGGAGACCACACCCCTCTCCAAGAGGAAGTGGTGTTGAGTGGCAGAGGAGATGATATGAGAGGACTGTACGTGGGTGCCAAAAAACGCAATCCCTGCAGTACCAAATACGTAAGAAACATACAACTGCTTCCCTCACAAAATTTCTTCATGATGATGATCATCATCATGCATGTGTGACAGTCTCAGGTAAAAATTGATCTGTTTTTTAGCTTTATTGAAATTGCTATTTCTTAAAGTATGCTTTGATGAATTTCTCCAAACTTCTGTCATGTGTTCTATAATGGTTAGACTATCTCTACACCAAATTTCCAGACTATGGCCACTAGTATAGTTGGAGTTATGGTGAGCCAAATAATAAAAAAAGTGAATAAGTCTAATATTTGATTATACTACTTGGGACTGTTCCATGTCTAAAATGTCTTTTCCTCTGCTCTATTATGGCTACCACGAGAGGTTCTATGTATAATTTGGCTGACTTCCATTCTCGTCGATGTATAGAGGTTCAATAAGTACAATCTAATAATGGTTATGGAAGTGTTGTATTAGCATATATCCTACTTCATATTTCCCATTCCTTGATCTAATAAAGCATACTTCACGTGCTTAGAGTTTGAGAGACCTTAAAAGTACTGCATTTTCACAAAGCTTAAGACTGCATGGCACAGTAGCTGATTGTGTTTGTGGAGATACGTAGAGCAATCAACAAGTGCCCATACTAATATAATAGAAGTTAGCTTATTCAAACTTCCACTCTTTGAGTTTCAGAGATACCTTAGAAAGCATTGCATTCTCACAAATAGTAGTCAATTTAAGAGTGTTTGCAGAGATAGAGATGCTTATTTGCATCTCAAACTTCCACTCAGAGACCTTAAAAAGCATTGCCTTCTCACAGATAATTAGTGTCAATAAGTCATACATTAATGCATGGTTTTAGTTGCTGTTTACTTCCCATTCCTTATCTGAAAGTATAAAGTTTAAGCTGTGTCTTTATTTGGAGACGCTACATTTAGAACCCTCATGTCAGCTAGCATGTGGCATTAGTCTTTACTGTAGTTTGCCAACCACTCCCCACCTTAATCAGCAAACACTTTTAAAGTAACTCTTCGTCATAATAAATTTTGACCATAAATGTTAATTGATGATAGACTTCCATACAAAAAATTTAAAAGAGTGGAAGTCATTTGGAGATAAAGGTGACAGGTATGGTACATTCACATACATGATTATTTGGAACAACTGTTGCATAGATACAACTGTTGCTGTTGCATAGATACAACAGCATAGTCATTATGTCATAATAATACTAAAGTATAGATACCACAGCTACAACAAAATTATGGTTTTTTTTATCAGAGAGAGCTCTTTTTTGTTTAAGTTATTAGCAGGGTCAGATGAATTATCAACGAATACAGAACTTGCTAAGGCTATACTTTTCCAGTTGGGAATTGAAACATGCAGTGTTAAAAATTTGTTGACAATAACTCAGCTACCTCCATTATCTTGAGAAACAGAAGCAATTGAGGTATAGGAGAAACCATTGTACTAGTGTGTATGCTCACAAATGGCTATAAGCTTCATGATGTATATACAAGGGGCTGGCTATTACAAGACTAGGCAGCCCTATGTCTTGTGACATGATGTATTATAGAGGCCAGCTATCATAAGACTATAGGCAGCTCAATGTCTTTTGACATGATATACTACTAAGAGGCCTGCTATCACAAGACTATAGGTATGCTCAATATCTTGCTATGTATGATAATGATGTATTACTAATTTCACAGCCTTGACATGATGTACATACTAGAGGCCAGCTATCATAAGACCCAATGTCTTGTGACATGGAGATGATACACTTATAAGGGTATACATAGTTGTGGGTTGGAGCTAGCCCACGCAAATTGAGTCAGCAAAATTGTGGGCGGAAATGTTTACAAGTAATAGTTATCAGTGTTTCATAATGTGACCTCACGCGTCCAACACGTTATGTCGGGGGCGTAGGTCTGTATAAATAAAGAGGTGGGAATGCAAGCCTGCTAGAGTTCGCAGGCGCGAAAAATTGGCTCATATTAGCAGCAGCTCATCCGTTAACAAAGATGGCAGTTTCAATTCCACCAGGTATAGCTACGATATTTTGTATTGTTACCGCTAGCTCAGTCAGCTGGCTAGCTAGCTTCGGAAAAATCTATTACTGCCTGCAGGCATTTGCCTCAGGTTCTTTAGATCTCGGCATCCATCTAGCTATTTTTTTTATGTCACAGGTGTTCAAGCAGAAAACTGCTGCGGGAGTAACAGACTCGTATGCAGTGGAGAAGACTGGAATAATTACACGTTTACTTGCCCTAAACATCAAGAAACACTGGAACATACTTCCACTCGTGCAATGCACTGTGCCGTATATTTACCGGGGCTGAAAAGTCGCCTGCAAGGAGACTACGCAGAGAAAGCCTATTCGTGGTCACAGTTGAGAGAAAAACGCCTGAAAGAAAGATCTATGCTAGTCACAGGTCACCGAGAAAGAAGAGATGACCTTGAAAAAGATCCTTTATCAGGTAAGGTAAGCTGAGACAACACTTGACTGTGAATTTGGCGCAGGCCTTTCTGTCCACTTCATATGTGACACTCGGGTCTGAAAAAAATTTATATACGTAGGTAGCTTGCCGTCTAAAGCATTGATATTCATAGCTCATAAATAGAAAGCAGACAGCATGAATACTAGCTAGTCGGCAAGCTAAATCAATAGCAGATTTAATAGCATTAGCCTAGTTTGTTTATTTGCATAGCTAAAAAAATAGCTGGCAAAGACAAGCATGAATACCTTATAGCTATAGCAAAAAATGGATGCATGGATGCATCAACTGGTGTAGCTAGCTATAGCCTCATGCAGTTTCACTTTGTACTGAGTGATGATAACTGTTTCCCATTACAAAATGCAGGATTAGGCCACTTGCAACACCTCCAGCACGGAGACGAGAGAAACGTGTGGAGCTTGCAGCGTGCTGTGCCTGAGAACTGGGACGAGGGAGAGAGAAGAGGAGATTTGGAAGTAGGGAAAACACTTGTTGATAGCGTCCAAGTGTTTACCTGCTGCAGTCCTTTGAACTATTCAGTTCATCTAGATTCAGACTATGATGTCATAGTGCTCCCAAATACAAAATACAGTCATTGATTTCTCTCTCTCATTCAATTATGTGTATACATTTTCTGTTTGTCATACCAATCTCACTCTTGTTAATAAACCAATTATAATTCATCTGCAATGGTTAAGTACAGTGATTATCAAACCATAGTCCATTCCTGTGGTCACTTAGTGGTAGAGATTGTAATGAGAACTAGCACACGTGAATGTACCAAAGGGTCTGCTTAAAACAAAAGAAAGACTGCTGCAGTGCAGCTAAGTAAACAACCACAAAGTTTTATCTCTCAAAATGTACAGTAGCTCCCCTATTTAATTAATTGAAGTCCCATTGAAAATAGCTCCCCATAGTGAAATGTAGTGTCTGATTTCAAACGGCTAGATATGCAAGAAGCATCATTAAGTTTCTTACCACACTGCAGCAAGTAAGAGCTTGATCATAGTACAGCAGAGACCCACCTGAAGGTCATAATAAAGACCTCCCTAAATTCAACTTTAAGAAACGTCATTGACGTTACTAGCCCTGTTATTATACTAATAATAAGGTCAGAGTATGGCATACTCATTGCAACTATTGTAATTTTTGTCCCTTTTTTGATAATACTCATGAAAATTTTCTAGCTAGCTGATGTTTGCTAGCCTAGTCAACTTTTTATTTCTGGTACCAATAAAGTCATCGGATTTGTTCATTCAAACCATGACAGTAGGCCTACTTATATTCCAGAGATGAGCTTTGGCTTGAGCAAGACGTAATAATAGCTATATGTATAGCTGAATAAACTTATACGATTAAAGCCAAACTTTCAACACCCCATTACAATGCAGGGAATTGGCATTGATATTTCTATATACTTAAGGCTGAACGGAGCTTAATTATGATTCGATTTATTACCCTTATAGATCCGTGAGGAAAAGTGAATGCATAGGAGTGTAGTCATGGAGATTGCCAGGCAACTATACTTGGAATCTCCACTGTCTGTGATATGTAACACTATAGCTTTCAAGTGAAACAGCATGAGGCCACTATCTTTACTGAGCCTCTATTGAATACCCTATAACCTCTATCAGCATTTATTGTAACCTCTATATAATACATAATAGCCTCTATCTTTATTGAATACATTATAGCCTCTATGAATACTCTATCAGTAGCTAGCTAAGAACACAATAGATCAGCAATCAAGGCCAGATCAATAGAACTTAGCTATAGTTATCTACGTACTTGGTAGATTCTTAAGGCTATAGATGTTATAGGAATATTGTAAAACCTGAATGAAAAATATCCCTAATGATGGCTTTTCAAAAATTTGAAACTGAGACGATTATGAAATCATTTTATCACTTTGATGGTCTACAATAGGATCCCCAGATGTGTGCTATAGCTATATCTCATGGCCATGTAGTCATGATGATCTCGTTGAACATTAATTTTTTGTCTCTCCTCGCAATTACATATAGCTATATGATAACAATAAAGGGAGACCAGAGGACTATCAGATAGCAATACAACTTCCCATTTACTACCAGGTTCTCCTTTCCAATTAAGCCTTAACATGGAAATCTGGCATACAATGAAAAGGCTATATTAAAAAGAAACACAATTTCCTAGTTATTACCTCAATGCCAAGGAGCAGGAAGTATTGTCTTCCACATGTAAATGGAAATCTTGCAGGAACTTATTAAGGAAGACCAGGGGGTTATATGATTATATAAATAGCAACACAATTTCCCAATTAGCTACTATCAATTGCCATGGATGGAGCAGGAAGCCATTGGCTTCTACAGTGCATGATTGTACTGGCTGGGTTTGATTTTCAATGAGATCACATTATTATTCCAGACACCATTACCACATTGTTGATACACAATTCCTCAAGCCTTATATATCATTTCCCAAGGGATTCAGGAACGATTGCATGGCTTCCACAGTGTATCCTCCATCAATTGCCAAGGAGCTAGGGATTCAGGAAAGATTGTCTTCTACAGTGCATGATAATAAATAGAGTTGGTGAGTATTTGTGTATATATACATTGCTACTTCCTTTAATTTTGAATGAGATCACAGACACCACATTGCTGATTATGGATTATGAGACAACACTTCCAGAAGCACCTCAATGAGGATATTTTATATTAGGAAGAGTATCAGGATGAAAAATTGTCACTACATTAGACATCTCATGATGTGTGTAATTTGATACTATTTCATTAATTTAGGCACCAGGATCTGCACCATGCATGCAGACTCATACATACATAAGGTTGTAGCCCGTGAGACAGAACAAATGAGACAGTTAGCTAGTTGGTAGCAGTATTGGCAGCAATTGGTAACCAGTAATTAGTAGCAGGCTTATTATAGAGTGGCTATAATTACATATTATAATTATAATAATCAAGTCTGGTGAACCATCCCCATGCAGCCACTTCCGCAGCACTGGATGTATTGCATGCATTACCAGCATGCAGAAACTGAATTGCAGAACACAGCAGTTATGTGGCAGACATAATTGAAAGAATGTGTGCCTATACGTGTATATAGAATTAAATAGTCATTCAAATTCAAATATTGCCGAGTGCGTATGTAAATGAATAATATGCTGCAAGTCCTATTATAGTTATTAATTACAGGTAGTCACTGCTAGATACCAGGATACACTTCTATGTCTTTGTGAATTGAAATGGTCTATGTTTGGCAGAAGGATAGAGGAAGGGACTCTTTTGGATGCTGATTCTCAGCATGCTCTATATATGCAAAGAAACCAATCTTAGAATTTTCCTTCCTTGAAGAAGTCCTTTTTGTGAATTGAAATTGTCTGTTTGGCTGAAATGATAGAGGAAGGGACTCTTTTGGATGCCAATTCCCACTCCCTGCATGCTCTTAGAATTTCCCCTCCCTGAAGAAGTCCTTGAATTTCGTTGTATTTGTTGCCATATTAAGAAGGTCTAGCTTTGAATTATTAACTAGGCATTAATTACTATTATTATCATGCAGGTTCACTATTATTCTACTCCAAAACACATGATGCAAGAAACCTTAGCTATAAAAGATTCTGCATGCTTCCTTCATCTCCTTTCTGATTGATTCCCCCTACACTTTCTTCCATGTGACAAGTGGAGGACTGACAGAAGCTCTATGATTAACATCATTATATCCTGCTCATCGTGTGCACATTGCACATTCTTCCTGTAAAACACAATCAAATACCTCTATTTATAGCAATAATGGCTCGTGTATGTCTACGTACGTCAATTGCATAATAGTGCTCATCACAGCTTTTTGACTACCGTTCCCCACGCTTACAGTTTATACAGCAATGCTATTTATAGTAAATATAATTATACACTATCACAGCCGTATCAAGAGTAGAGTTGGGCTTGCTGAATCCATCTCAAATTGGGAAATTTGATGTGTGGTTCAGTGGTTGGAGTTCTTTGGGAAACTTGCACTGTATTAACGCATCATTGAGTCATAGCAGGGACAGAGGACCACTTAGAGGACAGATCTAAAAATGATGTAATGGTATAAGCAGGTGAATATAGTAATCATATGGAACATGCCATTGTGAGGTTCTAAGAGTTATGTATTAGTGTGAACTACAATAGTTGCTATATACTATGTAGTAATGTCTATTTGCATTCACCTTGCCCCTTGATTATTCACTATAACTAACTTTCTCAATTTTTAACCAAATTTCAAATTTCAAACATCAACAGAGAGCTGATTAGCAGAGAGTGGATAATCAGCTCTCTGTTGATGTATTGAACTAGATAGCTCAATTTGGTTGGTGGTTTAGTTCAGTGCCTGTGGGTTGGAGATTTGCACTGTAACACATCATTGAGCATTGAATTGCAGCAGGGACTTGGAGGATAGGCATAATGTTACTAAAATGATGTAATGGTATGAGTAATAATAATCATACTGTTATATATGGATGAAGTACTGTGCCATTATGAAGTTCTATTTACTGGTTGCTGTACAAAAGTATGTCACTGTATGTACGTAGCTATAGCCAGATGGTCACTGATGATTTTTGGAATGTGCAAAGACAATAATTATAATATCACTTGCCTCCGCATGCAAAGCAGTGGATCCTAGTTAGGCATGCTATTCCTCCCCAAAGAATGTGCCAAGTCTAACAGCTGCTAAACATTACTAAAATTTAAAGGATTTTCTTCTTCTTAAAAGGGATAAAGGTCAATTGATCCTTGGAGTCTACATCCAGTCAATTATTTTGCTGCTGGATTGCATGGCATGGTAGAGAAGTTATTTACTGCCTACAAAGACGCTACAGTGGAACCTGCATGGTTATAAGCAGGTCACCTCTCTATAACAGCCAAAGGTCCTAGTCCCAAGAGGTCTTTTAGTGTACATTTCAACCCGAGTTACTTAGCAGGCCACCTCTTTATAACAGCCATTTCTTGTTGGCCCAAGGGTGACCACTATAACTAGGTTCCACTGTACTCTATAGAAAATACGTAGCTACCTCCTTTAAAGCAGCAAAGCAGCTAGAAATAGCTGAATAGAATTAATGGTCTATATGTCACTATACGCAATCAGCATTAGGCCTGAAGCGAATTAACATCTTGTTTGGTAAACAGCCTATTAGCTACTAATGCAAAGATGTTAAAGCTAATGTCAATCTCCAAGACACTCTTTTGTGTGCATGTGCGTGTAAAACTGCGTGCCACTCCTTGAGGAAATGCAACCACAAGAATTCCACTGGATCTGATCCATTCTTGTAGAACAGATATGATAGTGCTTATCCAGTACGCATTGAAATTCCAATGTCACACACAATGAGCATGAAATTCCCTAACTTGTGTGGCCCTAGGGCATGTATTGAACAAAACAATGGAAACAATTTCACCAATTTTACGTTTTTTCCCCCCAGACTAATTGGGCTGTAATGAGCAAGGTTTCATTATGCAATTTTTATGCTTTTTAAGTTTCAATGATCCAGCAATAAGATGAAGGTATACTCATCAAATGCCTTGCATTCTAGCAGAAACAGTTTAGTATAACCTCACTATTACTACTAAGATGCTCATTATTCAATAGTAATAAGCTTATTATGAACATTATGAATAGGCCTCTTTCATTAAGACTGAGACTACCTTTTGGCTGCCCACAACACACTTTAAAAGGGTGCCACTGCTTACTGCAGGGAGTCTCAGGAAAATAGTTTTTAGCCAAAAAATGGCAAGTCCACATGCCTAATTTTTGTGCCTACATAGATTATGTGAGATTATCTGCCATAGTCATAATCTTGGCAGCCATAATACTTCAATTCAGCTGAACTACTCCACCTCATGGCAGCACCTGAAGGACACCTTCCATGGGGCAACATGTAGACATCATGGAAGGCCCTGACAGACGTTCCAAAGGCTGTGCTGTTGTCTGGTTTGAGACAGCTGAGGCAGCCAGGAAGGCCATAGGTAAAGGTTACATCAGGGATAGATAGAGCTGAGGCAGCTAGGAAACTAGCAAACATTCAACACTTCTTTTTAAAACAAACATTGCAACATTCATGATTCATTGTTTATCTTGTCACGAGAATACCATGGGACAATGCTTCACCACAATTACAATGCTTCACCACAATTACTAAGTATAGCTGTTATTGTTAAATTCCCTGGTTGCTGGTAAAATTCCCAGTTTCAATCTGCACATATGCTATCCCCACTTTAGTCTCATGGGTATGTCTACACTGATTAAAATATTATCACCACTGAATAATTATATTACCAAAAAAAGCAATATGAGATGGAAAAATGTGTGTTGAGAGCCAAAGAACCAGGGCAGACTAGGGAGAATCTTCATAATAAATTTGAATACATACGTGTGTGGTGCAGGAAGGGAGTGTATGGTTCATTGTAATAATATTGTGATATCATTATTATCACTGATACCCTTGAGGAGGATCACTGAAAAAAGATAATGACGAGAACCCTTGATCATGCACTGGAAAGTATGCGTGCTGAGAGCCAAAGGACTGGGGCAGATCTAGACTAGGGTGTACATTTGTCTACTTATTATCAGCAATTATGGTCGAGTGTACGAGTGTACGTACGTAATAATATATAATAATATTATTACTTCAAAATATTATTTTGTATTATTTCTAGAGGGGAAGGGAATTAATACACGATCATGCACTGGAAAGAATAATGTGTGCTGAGAGCCAAAGGACCAGGGTTATTAGGGTATTCAGAGAGTGTGGGTTAGAGGGGAAGGAAAGCATGCTTCATCCTATCTGGGGGAATACTGCCTTCAGGTTGGTGATACATCCTACATATGACATGTATGTTCAAGAGTGCTAGGCTAGTGAGGTACAAGATCACAAGGTTTCCAGAATCCCTTGAATCCTTCAGTGGGTTGAAAGTACCATTGAGTGGGTTGGAAGATCATTGTGGTAATTCTTGAGTGGGTTACGGAGTATCATTGTGGTAAAATTACTGCAGGATTCATTATTATGTGGTTTAAGGATTAGTGGGTTGAAAGAAGGAATATAGAAATATGATTACACTAACAGGTGCACAAAGGAATTCAGTTATTGACAATATTTAGCCCCAATCACTAAAGTTAGTATTCCAGTGGTTAACCAAACAGAACATATTTTCCCACTGCAGATATTATGTAATATGCCTGATTAAACTGGGTTTCAGTACTTGCTCACAATGATTAGTGAACTTTGATCTAGCCTCATACCCAGGCCCTCATTATAATTAAAAACTCTACAAGCTATTATTATGACACATGCTCTTTCTAATCCATCTTTCTCTGAATTTGGTGTAGCTAATGATCTAATTCATAAGCGATGAATGAAAATTGAACTGGCTGAACTTTACTAGGAGAGAGAGAGAGAGAGAGAGAGAGAGAGAGAGAGAGAGAGAGAGAGAGAGAGAGAGAGAGAGAGAGAGAGAGAGAGAGAGAGAGAGAGAGAGAGAGAGAGAGAGAGAGAGAGAGAGAGAGAGAGAGAGAGAGAGAGAGAGAGAGAATTGTTATTATACGTATTACTACACAGCCACACAATACTGAGAAAAACACCAGTTAAGTAAACTCAATTCCACCACTCTTCCCACCACCGACCAGGTGTCTCATTTCTGTCAATACAATCAATAGACACTTGTGTTTATACAGCACATGTGGCATAGGTTACTCCACATCCCAAACATGAGAAACACTTATCAGTAAAGCAGGGAGACTCCATTATCTGTTCAGCAGAGCAAGACTGGCTGGTAGGATAAGTGACTCCTATCAATAAGAGATGCTGTAATCATATTTATCTAGATGCTGGACAGGTGACTCCAATCACTCCTATCACCATGCATATTTAGCTGGCAGTTTGGACAGAATCTGAGGTGACTTTGTCATATGTTTAGCTGGCTGCAGGACAGGCATTCTGTATGCTTGGAGGCTGCATGTCTGTCTTCACTAATGAGACTTGGCTCAGTCATAACTTTCTTATGGGAAGTGGAGTAGTGGCACATGTGGTATATACAATACTTCCTTCAAGCAAGGTAAAGCAACCATAGGAGGACGTAGATGGTTTATGTCCAATCTGAGGTTTCAAACATTTTCCACTCAGAGGTTTCAAGCATCTGTCATCAAAGAACTAGCCACTCTGAGTTTCATGTACTAAACAAATTTTCTCAATACCAGCTTCAAAAAACTCATTCAAACAACCAATGTATCAGCCTTCATCAGGGTGATACAATGTAATCGTAGCTAAAGGAGAAACTTGGATTCCTCTACTATTGAGTATGTTGCTGTTACAGTCTCAATAGAGATAAATATTTGCTGACCTTACAGAGTGGGGCCCAGATTCTTGTTTCTTCCAGACTTGGCCTATCTCCAGTTTCAATATTCTCCAATAATCGAATTAACATTGGAAAAAATATACATAATATTTTAATTTTTAGCTATGGAAATAATTCCTCTATTTCAATTAACCTTGCACTGTCATTTGCTATAATAGCTATAAATTTCTCAATTCTTAACTGATTTTCTAATTTAATGTATCATCAACAGAGAGCTGATTATTCACTCTCTCTGCTGGTGTTTGAAGATAATTGGTGAAGAATTGAGAAAGTTAGAGTGGTTTTTGAGGGGATCACACTAGCTCTACATCTGTTTCAGATAAAGGAAGTAGCTATACTCAATTACAAATGCTATGAATTATATCACACTATGGGATAAGTGATTTGATAATAATTATTACATAACATTATTTTTCTACGGTTGCTATAGTGATAAATGACTAGAGGAAGTACTTGATTATCAACATCCTGCCATGTGCCAGCTCATCTTCTCCATCCCATCATTTAATTATAACTCTGGATCAATTCCTGATATGGTCACATTATAAGCTAGCCCTATGGACCACTACAAGCAATGCGGGAGTGGCCTGATAGAGGTTAAAATAGTTTGAATTGGTGCTGTTGGGACATGGTGGACAGGGGAGTAGCCAGGTTTTTTATTTCACTGAGGCAAAATTGGGGGTACAGTGGATCGCATGGCCGTAAGGCCACGACAAGGAGGAGGGTGTGGGAGGGGGAACCCCGCATGGAACGAAAGCTACTGATGAGCTCATAAATAGATGAATTTTCTATAATTCATGATTCAGACATTGATATGGTTAATCTATAATTTATAGTGATGTATGTAGCCAATTCTTAAGTGCTAAAGATGTCAGGAAGGGTCAGCACTGCAAACCTCTCTGTTGATCATGTACTAGCTAATTTCCTAAATTTTTCACTGAGGCAAGTGCCTCAGTTGCCTCAATGGTAGCTACTCCTCTGGTGGAGTGGCATTAACTTAATAGAGAGGTGGTCTCTTTAGGGAGGTTGAAATAGCACTGTGGAATGGCCTTAATAGAGAGGTAGTCTTTTTAGGGAGGTTGGAATAGCTGGAATAGGTGCTGTTGGGACATGGTGGAGTGGCCCTAATAGAGAGGTGGTCTCTTTAGGGAGGTTTAAATAGCTGGAATAGGTGCTGTTGGGATATGGTAGCTATGATGGTAGAGTGTGCTGTTGGGACATGGTGGTGTGGCTCAATCATTGCCTTGATAGAGAGGTGGAGGTTGGAATTGGTGCTGTTGGAACATGGTGGAATGACCTCAATAGAAAGGTTGTCTCTCTCTATTAGGCCATCCAAACTATTTCAACCTCCTTAAATAGACTTTAAACTGCACATGGCTATAAAGTAGCTAGCTTAGTACGTAATACTACGCATACAAAAAATGAAGAAGCAAGGTCAAATTCTACAGGTGCTATGAACAGTTTTCAAATTCAAACTAAAAAACATTACTTCTCATCACTGGCTGATTTTTGATTTTTAGCTTTCTAGCACCACTCTCTAAAAAATTACAGAAGGGTTTGTCGATATCTATTAATTTATTTTTCGATTTAGCCCAGGAACTTAAATGCTCACTTTTGGGAACTCAAAAAGTAAAGTAGATACCAACAAATCCTTCTGTAATTTTGTAGAGAGGGCTACTAAGAAGCTCTAGGCCAAAAATCAGCCACTTAATTCCAGTGGTTGGTGAGAAACAATGCTTTTTATCTCTAAAGAGTAAAAAAAAACTCATAGCACCTGTAAGAATTAACCTTTTTCCATCGTTTTTAGTGTGTATTAGTGATATACTACCTTATAACTCTGTGCAATTTGAAGTCCATAGCTATAGTAATTTCGGAGTTATGTAAGAAAGACTAAAATTTAATTGTCAGCACATGCGTTGCGATGTGCCACCATCCTTAAAGAGACCACCTCTCTATCAAATCAACTCCACCATGTCCCATCAGCACCAATTGCAACCTCCCTAACAGCAGGGTGGTATGATTATTAACTCACTCCCACTAATAAGTAGGATGTGATTAGATCTTGAAAATAATTGTTTAAGCAGTAAACACCATGGATACAACATCAAATTAGAATCCTCAGAATAATAACTGTCTGGTCGATGGGGTGACATAGTTTACAATGCTATGGATACTGACCACTTTAGAGTTTTCTGGAATACTGCTTATTAGCTAAGCCAAAAAAAGTTTCGTTTGAGTGATTTTATGGCATTTGAGCCAAATTGAATTAAACTGTCCGACCAATGGGGTGACATTATACTTAGCTCAAAGCCACAATGCTATGGATACAGCATCATTATGACTACTGTAAAATTCTCCCTAACCGATTAGTCTCAGAACTGCCAATATTATACTTATAGATACTTGTAGATCTATTTATAACAAAGGTCCTACATACGATTCTATTTTTAAAACATCTGGTAAGTAATGCAGTAGGCCAGTCAGTCTTAGCTATGGACCTCAAAAAGGTTCTGACTTCTAGATACTTTTAGATCTACGAAGGTCCTACGATTTCCATTTAAAAAATATCTGGTACGTAGCAGACCAGTCAGTCTTACGTATGGACTGCAAGCTCTACATAAACTCACTATTATAACAGGCACTTATATAAACCTGATATACTATTCCCAATATAAGCCATCTTACATATAGCTATCTACCTTGATACAATACAATGATATAATTAAAGCAGTGTGTTCTTATTTGGGGGAGTAATTCATATCTACAATAATTTCATAGGGGACTATGATGCAATAGGACTCCTAATAATTGTATTTCAGGGGTACGTACTAGTACACATTGCGGGGTTTTCATAATCAGGGTATGTTCCACTGTATTAGTAAATCAGAGAGCCCACGTTGAGGTAGGTGGTTGCTGTGGACTATGAAGGACAGACACTCGCATGCTTTCAAGAATGCCTGCAAGGAGGGAGGGAGGGAGGGGAGGAGGGGAGAGGAGAAAAGAGGAGGAGGAGGGAAGGGGGAGGGGAGGGGGAAAGGAAGAGATAGGGAAAAAAGTGAATGGGAGGGAGACAATGCTATTATCACCACAATTTACTGTATCAGCAGTTCTCTCCTTGCTGACAACAATACTGCAATGGCTTCAATAAACTACAACCCCTTTGAAGTTTGGATTGCAGTAGCTACCAGTTCAGGATGTAAGGATAAGCCACTGAGATAAAATACAGGGGAGATCCCTGAGTCTAGACCATTAATTAATGCACTTAAAACATCAAAGAATCAAGTGATACTACTATATCAAAGCAAAGCAGCCAACGGTCAATCATCAAAAGAAAATAATGATGAATTCACGGAACTGAATAGTATCATTCTAAAGGGAAAAGGGAGAAAACCTCCTGTATAATAATAGTATGTGCTATTTACTTCGATGCTCACTATGTCACATCCATCAATACCAGACCACTAGAAACAAAAAATGGGGTGAGCTTTGAGTTAGCTAATTACATTAAAAACTCTACTGCTGTCACTAACCCAACTCTATATTAAATTTGGAACATACTGCTTCAACAGACTGTCTTTTTGAAGGGATAAACAATCATACCAGTTCAACAGACTGTCTTTTAAACTTTACAGGATTCTATTAGGTATCACCAAACAAATTAAATTTTTAAAAAATATTTGACCATTGTATCAGACTACATAGTGGCAACTGAGTAAGCAGATCAAACTCTCAGACATACATCTAATTGAAAATATATTACGTAGTAATGAACTCAAAGGGGATCAGTCAGGTACTATATAGCGAAAAATTTTCGTGGTTTTGCAAATATTGATGTGTGAACCATATAAATTCCCACAAAATCCACGAAAGATTTTACCCACGAAAATATCTTGTTATACAGTACATGATCCATGGGACTATCGTATGAATGACATATTGTCCCACTGTCTCTTGCCTCCCACCATTGAAGCTAGAGAAAGTTGGTCTCATTACTAAGCTGAAATACTAGCCTCGTTTCCAGGCACTATACAGGCCTGGAAACAGGAGCCCTTAATACCAATGTAGTCTTCAATCTAATTGACCTCATGTTGAGGGGTACGTCCCCCCACATCTAAATGACCTTAAGGTATTTGTATTGTCCACATTGACACTAATCTGGCACTAATAGCAATGATAATTATCATAATATCACACTTATCCACTTAATTAGAATATGCAGAAGTATTACCTAACTAGTTCAAAGTTCAAACTGATATTATTCCTGCTTCAAATACTCATAAATACCTTGAGTGGTGAAGGCATGGGTGTAGTATCAATAGTGTGTTGAAAATTTTCTTTGCGGCTGCTAAATTAATACCAAAAATTGAAAAATCACTAAATATTGTACCCGTAAATAAAAGTTACCTTAAGGCATAATTGAACAAATATTTTTTTCTGGTAATAGCTACTATACAGTCATACCATTGTGCCCCACTTATACAGCTTGCCCCTGTGATAATTGGTTTGGGACTATGTGACAGTCCCAGGTAGAAATCCCATTTGTAAGTGAATGGGAAATTTCTTTGATGAAATTGTCCCAAAGTTCTGTCATGTGTTCTATATTGAACTACGTATTGCTATAGCAAATTTCAAGACCTGAGGCCACTAGTAGTCATGAGTCCCAGACTTGATTTGTGGTTTGTTTACTTCCCCCTATAGCTATGTATATGAGAGAAGAATGCATTTTCTATCATTCTTCATTTATTTTTATCAGTATACTTTGTGATCTATTTGGTTTGCTGACTTGGCTATTCTTCATAGATAATCCCCTCTATCTTAACGACATTCAATTCTGTAAGTGCTCAGTGCATAGG
Organism: Crambe crambe; assembly: GCA_963924555.1. NCBI lineage: Eukaryota > Metazoa > Porifera > Demospongiae > Poecilosclerida > Crambeidae > Crambe > Crambe crambe. The sequence continues at coordinate 1,948,596 of OZ004581.1, forward strand.
ATGTCATTAGGGACATGCAAATTATGCCGGCATAGTTTTGGGCATAATGGGTTGAACCTTAATGCCAGGACAATGCTGGAGATTTTTACTTCCAGGGGGTTGGCAGATATGGAGGCATTGATGTCGACTCTTGAGTTTCTTTGTATAAACTGCTGAATTAGAGTAGCCACCTATGTAAATGGTGGTGGTAACAAAAAAACTATTACAACTGTCTTCTGCTGCTGTTTTCTTTACTAAAAGTTGCAGAAAACTAACTAAAAGAGGCTGCAATTATGCTACAATAAACCATGCATCACTTATTAATTTTCTTATCAATTTTTTAAAGCATAATAGGCGTTTTTGTTGAGCATAATAGGGCAGGGGTTCTGGCATTGGAGCATAGCAGAATAAGGAAGGGAAAAAAAGCATAATTTGCATGTCTCTAGATGTCATGGTGTAATTGTGTCTGCTGCTTACAATATAAATATTTAGAGCCACAGCAGACACGATTACACCATGACATCCTACACACTGAGCACTTTATGATCAAGAGTGGAGGTAATTGCCCATGTAATGAAGTTCAATCAGAAGTTGTGACGTGTGATCAGTAACTAGTGGGCTGTTCTTCGTAGATAATCCCCTCTATCTTACGACATTCAATTCTGTAAATATCTTATGTCTAGGATCTGGCCTTTCTCCTCTTTCTTTTTGGCTCAAATTTCTCGTCATGAACCATGTTTAGAAAAGGGGCAAAGGTCATTGTTTAGATTATATTCCCCAGTTGATACAAAGTACATGAAGTTAAAATTCTTCCTAAGTTCTACTCCCACCCGATATTTAATTAGATTTTCAACTTTTGAATAATGTAATGTCTAATCTTAATTATGACATTGAATCAATTCTATATCTTGGATCTGGCTTCCAATACAAAAAAAAAAGGTTTCAAAAAACCACACACATCTGATCTGCTACATATAGAAGTATAACCTGAGCTAATTGTCTCAATACTTAGCCATCATTGCCAAAGTATAACATGTGGTTACCACTAACATATTCAAGATGACATACTGGCAACTCGGGTTTTCAGATAACATAATGGGGGATGCTTACTACTATCCATCCACCAAGTGGACTTCTATTTCTTCATGTTGGGAAGCCATTTCTTATCCAAACAAGCCATGAAGGAGACCAGAATCTGACCTTTGTGTCATAGGATGAAAGATAAACCAAAGGAAGTACGTACCATGTGTTGTTTGCACATAACTTCCCTCGTTTCAAAACCTTTTAAACCTCAGTTCACAAATCATTGCCTTCCCCTCTATCCCACCCTACATTCAATTTGTTTCTTTCACTGTCCAACTATTATTTAGATCTGGCCTTTTTTTCCGGTTCAAATTCCTTTGTTTAACTTCAAATTCCTTGTTTAAAAACTTTTTTAACCTCACGTCATAAATCATTGCCTTCTCAAATATTTACAAGTTGACAGATTTAATGTCATGAAAGAAATAAATTTTAAACTAATTACAATGAACTTTGTCCTTTTATAAACATTAAAAAAATAAGTTCATGACTCTAGAATAACCACCCAGCCCAACTATGTGGACCCTCTGCCTATATATAGCAAACCTGTCAAGGGAGAAGAGAGATAGCAAGCATCATTGGATTTCCTAGTACTGAACTGTAAATTCCCACATCAAAAGGTCATTATTCCCCAGTTGACACAAAAGTACAAGAAGTTTAAATTCCTAATGCTAATTAGATTTCTTTAAGTTATTGGTGGCATACAAGTCACTCTAACTGCTTGTAGTTATAACTATGCTAATTCTATCATAGATGATCTGAAATTGATGGCATACGTAGCACTGAATTTGCACACTGATATCTAACACTCCATTGTAATAGAGTCAGACCAATAATAAAATTGGCCGGTGAAACTGCAGGGCTATAACTGTTGTCAGTAGGCATGGGGCTAATATGTTGGCATTATAATGGGAATAATATGGAATAGCAGCATAATAGGTTAAATAAACAGAATAATACGTAGGCCGCAGTCATTGTTAGCTCACTCCCTTGCCTACGTACATTTGGGTGCCATTCTGAGCAAGTTTTTTTTTGTTAACATCCTTTTGGGGATTAGCAAGAAAACTGTTGGCAAAAAATTACATCTTAAATGCTATGAGAGAGTAACATACTTTACTCCCATGATAACCTGCCAACAAACGTAACAGTATGATAATTGATAAGAAACTGGGAGAGCAATTTCATGTTGGAAGATATGAAAACATATTACATGTTTTTTTTTGTGAAAACAGCAATCTGACCTTTCACCTTTATAATACCTACTTGTTTGTGTCATATTGTGCAAGCACCTCTTGTACTCTATAACTAAAACCATGTATAGCACTAAAGGCAAGTACTTAAGAACTAAAAAATAAAAAATGTACAGCACTAAAAAGGCACTTTACTATAACTAAACCATGCATGTACAGCACTAATAAGCTTGACCTTGTGGGGAGGATATTAACAAGATCTTTATTTGGCACATGGGATCCTTGTAGGGAAGTTATAATAGTTTTCACCTTTAGAAAGGTGATATGCCAACACCTAGCTACATGTAAAGAAAATCACCCCCAGACTGGTCATTCACTGGCTTGCATGCTAGCAGATAAAATACCCTACTAGCTACATGTACTACAACATCAAAGGATATAATTTAATGCAGGTGTTTTGTGCTTTGACCTTAGGGCCTTAGGGCTTATCAGAGGTCACTAAATTGCCAAGTGTGTAATGTGACGCATGTTAGGAAATTTCATGACATCACTAGAATCATGACGTCATAAAGACTGTTGAACAATTGAACAGTGTCATTCCCCCTATGGGCTTATCCTCTGTGGTTAACCACTCATTAAGGGTGCTTGCAATAGCAACGCCCGTGCTTCTATTTCTAGAGTTTGAAAAGGTTGTCCTGCACTTATACTGCAGCTAGTTGGATAATTTTATAGTCTTATCTTCAGATAGGATCAATCTACACACTATGTAATAATTATAAAGAGGGGGTACAATTGACATAAACCCTACATCGCTGCAAGGTGTAGCCAAAAGGATAATATGGCAGCAGCGATGTAGGGTTTATGTCAATTGTAGGGTTTGTCAATTCTGTAGAGCCTATGAAGTACATAGCCAGCACCTTGTTTCCGTACTTTTTATAGTCATGTACTCAAGCCTACATCACTCTTTCATTTAGAAGAAATGTTTTTACTCTCATAGCTATTAAAATTGCTCTATATTTCAGAGTGATAGTATATTATTGTTCAGTGCTTCTTCTTTTTTTTTGCGGGGGGGGGGGGGGGGGGGGGGGGGGCAAGCCATTCTTTAGGGGCAAAAGCCTCTTCAGGAGAAGTGGTGTTGAGTGGCAGAGGAGATGACACGAGGGAGGTGGGAGGACACATCTTTCAAAAAAAGTCGAACACAATCTCTGCAAGAAACATATCTCGTGATATTCTAATACGAGAGGTCATAACATGCAGCTCATGGTCCCAGCAGTATATATACATAAATATATATTTGTCTAATGAATACACTGTTGCTTACTTGTTGACACTCAGCACTAATATGAGAGAAGTCATATTATGTTAAAAACAACTGCTCATGCCCCAGCAGTAACTGTGAATCATAAGAGTCACTTATGACTTCTCTTATGAGAGAAGTCATATTATGTTACAATGTCATATGTCCCAGCAGTAACAATAAGAAACATACATACAACTGATTTCATAGCACTAATATGAAAGAAGTCATGTTATGTTTTAAAAAAAACAACTGCAGTGGCATGCAGCTCATATGCCCCATGTAGCAGTAACATACAACTGATTTCACAGCACTAATATGAAAGAAGTCATGTTATGTTTTAAAAAAAACAACTGCAGTGGCATGCAGCTCATATGCCCCATGTAGCAGTAACATACAACTGATTTCACAGCACTAATATGAAAGAAGTCATGTTATGTTTTAAAAAAAACAACTGCAGTGGCATGCAGCTCATATGCCCCATGTAGCAGTAACATACAACTGATTTCACAGCACTAATATGAAAGAAGTCATGTTATGTTTAAAAAAAAACAACTGCAGTGGCATGCAGCTCATATGCCCCATGTAGCAGTAACATACAACTGATTTCACAGCACTAATATGAAAGAAGTCATGTTATGTTTAAAAAAAAACAACTGCAGTGGCATGCAGCTCATATGCCCCATGTAGCAGTAACATACAACTGATTCACAGCACTAATATGAAAGAAGTCATAAAACAACTGCATGACATGCAGTTCATGCCCCAGCAGTAACTGACTCTTATGATTCATAGCACTAATAATATTAGTGCTGTGAATCATAAGAATCAGTTATGACTTCTCTTATAATGAGAGAAGTCATATTATGGCATGCAGCTCATGTCCCAGCAGTAAAATATACAACTGATTCAAAGCACTAATATAAGAGAAGTCATAATTATTATGTTACAGCCCATGCCCCATCAGTAACACTTTTATGATTCACAGCACTAATATGAGAGAACTCGTATATTATGTTGTTTTTTTTAATGCAATGGCATGCAGTTCATGCCCCATGCAGCAGTAACAATAAGAAACATACAATTGGCTCTTATGATTCACAGCACTAATACAAAAGAAGTCACATGTTAAAAACAACTGCAATATGGCATGCACCTCATGAATACATGTTGCCCTAACAAGATTTAACACACTGAGCAAAGTCATGTTTTATAACCGTGCAATAAAAACAACTGCACAGTTTCACTGTTTATAAACCACACACACTGATTTCGTTATACGTAGTTAGCCCATATTAGATTTGGCCAACTTCCATTCTTGTCATCAACTCAGCTGTTATTATGGATTGATATCAGGAGGCTCACGTTATATGTATGGAAACAAGTAATGATGTAATCAAAATAGTCTAAAATGGTTATGGAAGTGTTGGCCGAGTGCAGTTATGACCTTAATAGCATATCATAGTTCCCATTCCTAGACCTTTAGGGATACTTCATGCACATTCTTTAAGTTTGCATTCTTAGAAGAGAGTGTGGCCAATAATTATGATAGTTAGCTTATTTGCATCTCAAACTTCCACTCCTTGAGTTTAAGAGACCTTATTATGACAAAATTAACTAAACTTCGACCTTGCATTCTCTGTAAGAGTCATTAGGTTGCCCGGCATGACTGCAGCCACAGCCAGCCTATTAATAGTATTATTTAGCCTATTCCAGTGAAGCCCTTTATTATACCAGCATAATTATTATTAGGCTCACGCATGCCTAGCGCGCGAATGTCTCGGGATAAAAGAATGTGAATGCAATCGATTTACAAACAGAGTGCTAAAAGAAAAAAAAAATTTGCATCCATTAATAGTTAACCAAGATGGCAGATTCAATTCCACCAGGTAGCTACAGCTATGAGTAGTTAGCTCGAGTGTTGTAGCCAACTAGCTAGCTGCAAAAAAACAACACTAGAGACTAGTCTAGCTACTTTGTACCTGCAAGCATGCATTTTGCCTTATGCTCTTTACATCCATCCAGCTAATCTCTAAACCGTGTCCAGCTAAATTTTTTCCCTGTTTATTTCACAGGTGTTCAAGCAAAAAACTGCTGTGGGAGTAACAGACTTGTATGCAGTGGAGAAGACTGGAATTACACTTATACATGCCCTGAACATCAAGAGACACTGGAACATACTTCCACTCGTGCAGTGCACTGTGCTGTATATTTACCCAGGTCCCGCCTGCAAGGAAACTATGCAGAGAAAGCCTATATGTGGTCACAGCTGAGAGAAAGATGCCTGAAAGAAAAATCCATGCTAGTCACAGGTCTCCGAGAAAGGAGAGATAATGACCTCAAATTGTCAGGTAAGGTAAGCTGAGACAATAATAGCTACCTGATCGTGGGGTGGAGCTGAACTTGGCAGAGGCCTTGATCGTCTTGCCCATGCAGCATAGCTATAGTATTTAGCTACATAGCTAGCTTGCATGAAGTACGTATAGTTTGATATTTATAGTTTGCATGAATATAGTTGGCAGACGATAGCTAAGTATGAATACTTAATTGCTATAGCCAGAAAGTGCATAACTAAAATCAACATTCAACATGCAAAATTAGCTATAGCAAAATTGAATACAACAAATTGATTGATGTACATTCTCAATTAGCTATAGGATTAAGACAGTTGCAACACCTTCAGCAAAGAGATGAGAGAGACTTGTGCAGCTTGCAGCGTGCTGTGCATGAGAACTGGGCCGAGGAAGAGAGAAGAGGAGATTTGGAAGTAGGGAAAACACTTGTTGATAGTGTCCAAGTGTTCACCTGCTGCAGTTTGAACTATTCTGTTCATCTAGATGCAGACTATGATGTTATAGTGCACTGTAAAAAAAAAAGTGGGCACCTCACACCTAATGTGGTGTGTCAGCTTTGTCCCAATAGACACACTTTTTGAAGTGTGCTTAACACACCACTATTATAAGCGTTCCTCACACACCATTAATCTGTGTGTTTTGCACACTTATATTGGTGGGTTCATCACACACTCTTATTAGTAGCCCAGCTGAAAATTGAAATTAATAATAATAATAATAATAATAATAATAATAATAATAATAATAATAATAATAATAATGAAACTGAGGATCATGGTCAGTTCTTGGACAATAAACTAGTATACAAATGTTTGACAGAGGCCGGGGCCTTATCAATAGGATAATTCATGACAATAACTTCCATAAACGAGTAAAAGTTTGAACAGGTTGGAGTATAACATAATCAAAGACAAAAAAAGATGCCATTAGCAATAACGGAATCATAGGAATACGAACTTCCATTATAACTTTTGCATCGATCACTAGAAAAGCCTGGTCCTGGTCCTTCGGAGATCCAATAACCATTATATATGGATTCAGTAACTTGTTATCTTTGGCAATACCTTCAACATTAGCAGCACCCTAGATTAAAAAACAAAACAAAAAAACAAAACACAGTCATAATTATGTATCACACCAAACTAATAGAAAGAATGTTGGTGATAGTTACACATGTGCACTGAAGCAATTCTACATTTAAGATTAGTGAGCCAAACTATACTGTAAACATTAGGGATATGAGAGAGCAAACCAAAAGAAAGTGAGAAAGTTCTGATCCAGTCTATAGGAGTTATATGAAGAGCAATGAGAGCAAAAGGAGGAAAGCCATACTCTCATTACTGTGTTGTTAATTATGAACTCAAAACTTATTACAGTAGATCCTCACTAACTTGAAACTAGGTTACTCTCGCTGACTTACAATTACACACAAAAGTTCAAAGTTCAAAATGCACCCTGTGACAGAGCGCTGTTAAGTTAGTGAGGATCTACTGTCATTAATTATTACTTGCTTTTAATTTTTTGCTCATTCATGCTACATTCTTTGGAGTGCACATGTGCAGCATGTATACATGATTATTATTATAAAGTATAGTGGGAAAATTTGGCAAAAGTTTTATTTGAAAAACTGCTGTCCAAAGCAATACTTTAAACTGTATTTTAGTCATAATTTTTCACAATACAAAATAGTCATTACATATGGGTCATGGAATCTGTCACAGCTAGCTAGTACACTCCCATAGTGATTAATTTACCTCAGTAAAGAAGATAACTTTATTACTATCTGGCTTTGTCCTTACATCTGGAAGCATATACACTAAGCACATTATGGCCACAGGGATATTAAAATCTGCAAGAGTTATTTTATAAAATATTAAATTTAAACAATAATCTATAGCTATAGCTAGCCACAGAGGCTTCACCAGGGCAAGGGGATCCATGCATCATATTAGAGTAGATATTCTGATTAATAGCTAGTAATAAGCATGCGTGTCCTGACTTCCACCAAAAAAATTTTTCTTTGTATGCAAGCCTATAGCTACCTACACTCACCGTCAATATCAAGGTCTTTTACAGCATTTTTCAAATGTGTGTTGCTAACCATTTCAAGCTTTGCTTGTCTCAATATTTTTGGAACAATCATGTTCAACCTTTCATCTGACTGCTTCACAATGTCACACTTCAGATATCTCCCAAGATCTCTGATCAGCTACATTAAAAAAAAAAGAGAGTGAGCACTGCATGAAAGCGGAATTGGAAGCTCAAAAATAACCTAGAGAGCTAGCTATAAAAATTTTGATTAGCAGCAGCCCACGAGAAAAGTGAAAAGTACATGTTGACTGATATAGTTGACTACAGTATAGAACCTCGGTTATCTGGATAGGTGAAAGAGTATTATTTTCCATGGCAATTCTATTTAACACACACCAAAATTGTTAAGAATATTGTTAATTTGCCATGTGCCAGATAATCAAGGTGCTGAGGTCCAGATAACCAAGATTCTACTGTACCCAATGATCAACTTACATGGCTGCTGCTTTGAAGAAAAGGATAACTATCAAATACTGAGTCAAGGTCGTGGCTCTCTGAGTGGAGATCATCCCAACGCATTGCAAATGACTGCTCCATCAATTCATCCACGAGGCTCTGGTTATGTGATTTTTTTTTCCACTCAGCTTTTAGCACATTATTGTGTCTATTAAAAGATGTTTTATCCTCTCCTCGAGGAATTTGTGGAGAGGTGATAGGACAAGTGATACCAGGGGACTTTGGTTTAGCAGCCACCAAAACTTGGGAAGGGTTAGAATCTCTTGGCTTTCGTGGTTTTTTCTTCCGCCGAAACTCTTTGAACCTGTCACTCAATGATTTCACTATACCTCCCTACAAAATAAAGGTAATACATCATTGAAATGATACCTAGTTATCGCACAGATAGGTACACAGTAAACACACACTTCATCCCACAAGACCTGAAGTAGGTTGCCGGTCAGAAACACACACAACACTTAATTCTGCCTACAAGACCCGAAAGCAGGTTGCCGGTCAGAAATACACATACATACACAACACTAATTCTGCCTACAAGACCCGAAAGCAGGTCGCCGGTCAGAAACACACATACACAATGATTCTGCCTACAAGACCCGAAAGCAGGTCGCTGGTCAGAAACACACATACACAATGCTTCTGCCTACAAGACCCAAAAGCAGGTCGCCGATCAGAAACACACATACACAATGCTTCTGCCTACAAGACCCGAAAGCAGGTCGCCAGGTCGCCGGTCAGAAACACACATACACAATGATTCTGCCTACAAGACCCGAAAGCAGGTCGCCAGTCAGAAACACACATACACAATGATTCTGCCTACAAGACCCGAAAGCAGGTCGCCGGTCAGAAACACACATACACTTCTGCCTACAAGACCCGAAAGCAGGTAGCCAGTCATACACAATGCTTCTGCCTACAAGACCCGAAAGCAGGTCACCGGTTAGAAACACACACACACACACACACACACACACACACACACACACACACACACACACACACACACACACACACACACAAGACCTGGAAGCAGGAAACTACAGTTAATACTTACATATGTTGCTCCTACTGGTGACTTCATAAATGGATACTTCACTATGATGCTTCGAGCAACGCAGCAGTGGTCATCTTTACTTGGATATTTTTTGTAATTTAGCATTGCTGAAGCAACTGCAGATAAAAAGGTGCTTCTAGTTTCTTGAGTAAGTTCTCCCGATTTCAGTGCAATTTCTACATCAGATCGATAATTCTTGGGGAGAGGAAAGGGGTCAGGCAATGGTATATTGTCATCTTCACTCTTGACAAGCTTTCTTTTCTTCACAGCAGCAAGTTGGACTTGAAGGGGTTTAACACCACCATCATCACCCTCAGAGCTATTTGAATCATCTTCCAGAAGACACGTTCTGCGATGCATGCTGACTCTTGAAGCAGTTGGTGTATCTACTGATGCAGACTAAAAGAGAGAAATGATATAGCCAGTATTAAAACGCAAACCTTTTCAGGGCTCACAGTAACAACACTCAGGACATGATTATCTAATAGCAGTTTTAAATGTATAGCTATAGTAGGAAAATTGGTCGGATAAAGGCAGAAAATGACTGAACAAATGAAGAAATTGACCAGAAAATGTCCTGTGACTGACTGTTATTGTGAGCCCTACCTTTTATATATAAGTTAAATAATTGGCATATTACTAGTACTAATAAGTTTCTATTTAATTCAATTACTTACATCACTGAATGTGTCTGAAGAAGGTGATAAATCATAACAGCGTGACACTGGTAGTGTTTCATGCATACCACTTGATGTCTTTGAAGTTACAATAGCCTTAACCTTGTCCTTATGCAGAAGAGTATCGGTCAAATCAAGATCAATATATTCATCCCATCCACTATCATATTGTTGAAGAGTCACTGAAACATTAGAGCTGTCTTCAACAGAAAATAGCTTTATGAACTCTCCTGTTAAAAATTGTAAGTCGCTATCAACTTTATGATTGAGGGGAATTTTTACGAGTTTCTTCTTATCCAAGTAGGTAACAAGAACAGTCACTGATGTCATTCTTACCTATTATTTAACAGATATAAAAAGAATAATCAACCTGGCTAGTAACGCACACACGTCTATTGGCTATGCTAGCTACTTACTTCTTACAAGCTTATCGGTCAGTGCAGCAGCGGCTATTCCATTCGTTTCTAGATCCTCGAGGTAAGATGTCAGCAGCTGCTTTTCGGCCCATATGCGCATGCGCACTATCGATGTCATAGTAATAGTACATGTCATAAAGATGAAGGTTACCTGTTGGATTTGTCACAGATATGCAGCGCCTACTTTTAAGCTAGTATTGCGCCACATGGCTGCTGTACACGCCCACGATCCAAATTTTCACACTATTTGTGGAATTGAAGAATGCCCCAGGACCTACACTAATTTCTATTCATTTAAGAAACATCTGTACCGCAAACACAAGGAAGTTCTGAACTTAGTACCTTCCCTACAAGAACAAAATGTAACAATAAATGTTGATGAAGACAATGAAGATGATTCTTTGATTTGTGAGGAAAATGGTTATGATACACAAGAAAATGATGAGATGAAACATTTGGTATTGTTCATTCTTGAACTTCCTTCACATAGTTGATTTCTCCAGAAATCCTGGACGATTTCTATCTTCCGGTTCAGAGTATCGTTTAATTCACGCTTTTCCCTTTTCAGTCGCTCTGCTAAGTTATGATATAATAGAGCATTTAACTCAGCTCTCTTGTCATTCTCGACCTCAGCAACTATAGCAGTACGTTCAATATTACTAAGCTTCAATCCCTTGTTTGTCAAACTTTGTGAAACCGCCTTTTCTGACTGCATCTGTATTGGCAAAAGTAGAGAGTCTGATTGTTGTGTATGTGATTCTTTCTCAGCCTGTCTGTATTTCATATTAATATCTTCAACGAATGCTTCATATTGCTCTTTTTGCTCCATATTCCTCAGCCTTTTCATTTCAGCATGTTCCTCTTCGATCCGTTTCTCCTTTTCTCGCAACTCCATTTCTTTGCTCTCTTCTCTCTCATGTGCTTCTTTTCTTCACTTCCATCTCAGTGCATGTTTCTTTGTCCATCTGTATCTTATTCGCTTGAGTCGTATTGTTTCCAATCTTTTAGGCTTTCTTGGAGGCTGCATGTAATTAATAATTATATAGCTAGTTTGAACAGTGATCTCAGAAACCCAAAAAGCCATTCCCTAATGGGCAGTAAAATTCATTGGTCACATTATATCTACCTCTCCCTTGCTCACAACTGCAGAGGCTCATGTCATCATACATTATGAATATACTGGTGCTATAGCTGTATACTATGCCCAATGGCCTGCTTCAATTAAGAATGCCTGTGGGCCTAAAATTATAGCTAGACATGTAGCTATAATAGCTAGCAAATAGCTTTAAAGTGAATCCAGCTATAGAAGCTATAGCTAGCTAGCTATGATCATTCACATTGTATACATCTTACCTTAAGCATATCAAAATCAAGTTTTCTTATTGTGCCAGAACTGATGGTTGAAAGATTAATAGACTGGGAGATATCAGGTGTATAACTGCTATTAACATCTTCAGTAAAATCAGTAGCCATGTGATAGCTATCTGACCTTTGCACTGCATGATTCATGCATGCAGCTGCCTTTCGATAGGGTGTGAAATGCCCACTTGCAATGGTGTGTACAGTACACTTTAACATCATAAGGTGTGTTGTATACACCTTAAAGGGTTGCACACCATAATCTCTGTGTGAAGTCTACACCATTCAATTGCTAGGTGTGCTGAACACTCCCTAAATAGTACCACACCAAGGGTGTGCAAAGATTTTGGTGTGCTACACACACAACCGTTTTTACAGTGTGCTTCCAAATACTAAATACAGTCATTGATTGTTTGCCAATCTCTCACACTTAAAATTATTTTAATAGCTAATTATTAATATTGAAAATTAAAAAAATTCAATTTTTTGGTTGTATAATAATAATAATTATAGTATCATACAAACCATATAGTCCATTCCTGTGGTCACTTAGTGGTAGAGATTGTTATTGTCCAATTCATGTGCAAGCAACAGGGATGAGTTTCAGAACTATATATACTTCCACCATACATGCATGCCTGAATGTAGCTATGTACTTCAAAGGGTCCTCTTGAAATGGGACTGCCAAAGACTATAGCCACGTAAACAAACCACGAAGATTCTCAAGTTTTGTTTATAACACTGTCACAACATGTATGGCATTAGGTATACAGTCCCATCGAAACAGCCCCCTAAATTCCCACAGTGTGGTTGGTTCAGATTATGGAGAACAGGCATGATCAGCAAGATTATAGGCAGCTATGAATGCAACACCCCATTTGTATACCGAAAGAAATCGTTGCTAGTATACATATAGTCAAAATTCAGACACAGCTTATGACAACTCCTCCTTCTGGAGCGAGTAGCCCAACCCAATCTGGAGCGCAGATGAGTAGATAATTTATGCTCTAGTCCTATCAATAAATTACAAGTGTATCTAGCTATTGTATTCTTCAATAGAATTAGTTCTCATAAAATTAGCTTATGAAACAAACCTGATGAAGGCTAGAGTATTCTGGTCGAAACGTTGGTGGTTTGTTTCATAAGCTAATTTTATGAGAACTAATTCTATTGAATTTTTATCATGTTAGCTGAGAATAAGCAGAGTATTGTATTCTTGATTGCCAATTATACCCCCACATGACCCGGAAGGTTATAAATCAACTTAGAGACCAGTTGTGAATCAGCTTTGTGGATACAGGACAATCATGAATGACTCCGAACCAGCACCCAAGGTCGTGACTATGCCGAAATTCCAGCTGTCCAGTAAACAAGAAAGGTAGCTACTACCCTACCACTACTGGGAGAAGATGTTAATATTTTGCTTCTTTTGTTAATCCAATCAAGTTATCATAACGCAAGAGACAGAGATACTGAGGAATTTATCTAATTAGATTACACCATTGTTATTGTGACTTTGTTAATCCAATCAAGTTATCATAACGCAAGAGACAGAGATACTGATCGAGGAATTTATCTAATTAGATTACACCATTATTATTGTGACTTTGGTAACCTGGCCCCCTTTAATGAGGAAATCTAAATCATCATTGTGATTTTGGAAAGCCTGATCCCCCATAAAGGAGTAACATAGCTAATTATTAAAATTTTCTTAGCACTACTATCGGAGTTTTTGAAACCATGGAGAATCATATACAAGAAACAGCCCAGCTAGTTTGTACTTTTCAATGCATCACAATGTCATGCAAACTCTGAACTTGGTCAGGAAACACTATTTTTTGTATGCAGATGTTCAATGAGTATAGTACGTAGATCAGATGTGAAGTGTGGTTTTGTAAATTTATTCTACGAGAGGAAAACATACTGCTGATTCAGCAATGTGAAATTCGACATCATTCCTGGATGGTTGGTGGCTTTCTTGAAATTTGAAACTCAGATAAGTGTGAGATAGTTTTACCACTAATATTGATAGGATCCCCCCATTCACTCAGGTGGCACATGCAAAAGGTAGCCATACTGCTCTCAAATCCCATGGGAAGCTGATGCTTCCTAGATCCTTAACTCCTTGGCAATAGTAGCTAATTTGTGTTGCTAATTGTACAATCATGGTCCCCAGATCTTCCTTTATTGTATAGAAATACCTGTCAGATTTCCATTTATTTGTGAAAGCCAATGCTTCCTGGATCCCTACGTAGTTCCTTGGCAATTGATAAGGCAGAGGATGGAGGTAGTAATAGAGCTATTCGTCAATCATAAAATGTAGCCCCCTGGTCTTTCAGAATTGATTGTAAGAAATATTTTGGTTAAAGGATGGATATTGTATTATGATTTCCAAAATTGCTTCTATCACTCAAGCCCAATAAGCTTACTGAGAACTGCTGCTACATGTCTGGCATAAGTTAGACTACTTCACGCAAGATGGTTTCCATGATGTGCACCTGACATTTCATGTGTGTAATTTGATGCCTCCATGCAGTTGTAGCCCACCAGACAAAAAGTCTGGAAAGAGCTAGACAGTAGTCTGGAAATAGTAAAATATGTAGGCAGAGGGTCAGTCCAGCGTCATAAATCATCACTGTGACAGAAACCACCTGATAGTGATGCAGCACTTGGAGGGGATTCCTGCAAAGAAACTATATTTTGCTGTGCTCATCAAGGTGAATGCAAATATAGACTTCAGCTGTAAACTCCATTTTGTAAAATAGCTATAGCTATAATACATAGTAGAGATCTACGTAGCTGCAACAATTAAGACATGACCAACTTGCAAAGCATTATTGTGCATAAGTGTATCCAATCACACTCATTGTACATACTGTAGCTAGCTAATATAACAGATTAGTATTCGCATTTGAGACATGAAGCCAATAATTATGATCCATAATGAGCTCTAGGGAGCACCTCATCCATGGACATCACACTACCACCATCTCCACCATAATCACCCTCATCATCATAACGATGTTGCACATCATACATATAGCTAGCTACTGCATAACAGAAGCAGCAAATCCCAGATGTTATCTCCATGAAATGTCATCTTGCTGAGTCTTATTTATTTCTGCGAGAAATAAAATCAATAAGATTCAGATGTTACTGCTAATTACAACTGTATTTGGTTAAAAAAAGGTCATTTTATGTATCAAGAAGTTGTGTACAAACAGAATTAAACACTTCAACCTCACACTGATACACTGTCAGTTGCTGGGGAAAGAGAGTCCCATGCATCATTGAGCTCTTGAAGGAATTCTGTTTTGTGTCACTACGTAAGTGTACACCCTTCAAAGTCGAAAAGGAATACGTAGTTCCCAAGGTAGACATGGACTAGTCAGTCACTCAGACAGTCCATTTAATAGCATCTTTTTTACAGAATCCTCTTGGAAGATGTTCATTGCAAAATCAAAAAGGTAATAGATGTGGACTTCTCTGATAAAACTGCATGGTGACTAGCCAGTCAGACAGTCCATTTAAGAGCATCTTGTCGGAAAATGTTCATTGTGAAATCAAAAAAGGTAAAATTTCCCAAGGACATGGTACGACTGGTGACTGGCCAGTCCAGTCACTCAGATAGGTTCAGTCCATTCAAGAGAATAGCAGCATCCTGTTTACAGAATCCTCTGACACATCTCCTCAGTAAAAAAAGTACCTGGTTAGACTGATAGTCGGCCAGTCAAGAGAATCATGATCCATATTGCATGTTTACAGTACGTAGGAAAGCTCTCGCATGTCTCCTTGGTAAAAAACGCACCTGAAAAGTCAATGTACATATTTTGGTTGGCCAGTCAACCTCACTGACGAAGAGAATCATGATCCAGCATTGTTACGGTAGAAAAGGCTCTCACATGACAAAAAAAAACAACAACAATAACTGCTAGCTATTTACAGTAAAAAAGACTCTTGGATGCAAATTTCCTGGAAAAGATGGAATGAGGTTTTATGGTCTCCTACAGAATGAGGTTTTATGGCCTCCTCCAGAATGAGGCTTTATCATATGGCATGGTCTCATCCAGAATGAAGTTCTTTTATCATGGTCTGACTCTCATCAAGAATGAAGCCATGTTTTCTTTTATCTTCAATGACATTGACTTAAGCTGAAGATATTCCATATTGTCTAGAGTATCTGAACTTCTTCCTCAATATTGCCCTGACTTGCTTCTGATCATGATCAGCATAAATTTTTTAAAGTGTCTCAAAACACTTTATACGCATGCTCACACTGTCATAAGTCACCTGTCAAAGTCAAGAAGGTAAAAATTTTCCAGAGGAAGCAGTGATCTCCTTACCATATCTTAAGCATAGGGGCCCACTATGCCTTCAAGTACATCTTTTCTTTTGATGTGGTCAATAGAACGCTGATATCACTGGGAAGATATGTGCATTAGACAGGTAAGACTGGTGGATCGACAATTAAATTCACAGTTTTGATAACATCCTGTTTATAGCGTGATAGGGATGTTCTTGCGTGTCTCCTCAGTAAAGACCTTCAATCACAGGGTTCCTGAAAAAGGCAATGTATCACACTGGTGGTTGGCCCAACCCTACTGATAAAGAGAATGATGATCCATTGTGTAAGCATTCTGTAAACAGTGCTTGGAAAAAGCTCCTTAAAGAGAATTCAGACGGTAAGTTTTCCAGGAGATAATTATTATAGAATGTAAATAATAGACTTCATGGTTGGCCAGACAGTACCTACTCAATCAACACTCTGAATAAATTTAATAACACCTCATTATCAGTGTATCAATTAAGAGTCTATTTGGATTCACCTTGCCCCTTGATCATTCACTATATATAACTGCTATAACTTTCTCAATTCTTAACCAAAATTTCAAAGTTCAAATAGCTACCAGCAGAGAGAGTGGATAATCAGCTCTCTGTTGATAGAAATTTGGCTAAGTTAGCTATAGCAGTATAGTGAATGAACAAGATGCGAGGTGAATGCAAATAGACTTCAGCTGTAAACTCAAATAGCTATAAATCTAGCTGCAACAAGACATGAAATCTGCCAACCAATTAGCAAAGCATCATTGCACATATGTAAGTATAATATCTCATTGCACATACTGTACGTATATGTAACAGATTAGGAGACATGAAGGCAATATGGTCACTCAGACAGTCCATCCTGGTCAGTCCATCCTGGACAGTCCATCCATCCTGGACAGTCCATCCTGGACAGTCCATCCAGTCACTCAGACAGTAGCATCCTGTTTACAGAATCCTCTGACACATCACCTCAGTAAAAAAGTACCTGGTTAGACTGATAGTCGGCCAGTCAAGAGAATCATGATCCATATTGCATGTTTACAGTAGGAAAAACTCTCGCATGTCTCCTCGGTAAAAACGCACCTGAAAAGTCAATGTACGTATTTTGGTTGGCCAGTCAACCTCACTGACGAAGAGAATCATGATCCAGCATTGTTACGGTAGAAAAGGCTCTCACATGACAAAAAACAAACAAACAATAACTGCTAGCTATTTACAGTAAAAAAGACTCTTGGATGCAAATTTCCTGGAAATGATGGAATGAGGTTTTATGGTCTCCTACAGAATGAGGTTTTATGGTTTCCTCCAGAATGAGGTTTTATGGCCTCCTCCAGAATGAGGCTTTATCATATGGCATGGTCTCATCCAGAATGAAGTTCTTTTATCATGGTCTCATCCAGAATGAAGCCATATTTTCTTTTCTCTTCAATGACATTGACTTAAGCTGTATTGTCTAGAGTATCTGAACTTCTTCCTCAATATTGCCCTGACTTGCTTCTGATCATGATCAACACAAATTTTTTAAAGTGTCTCAAAACACTTTATACACATGCTCACATAAGTCACCTGTTAAAGTCAAATTTTCAGTGATTCTTCTTAGCATATCTTAAGCATAGCCCCCCGCTATGCCTTCAGGTATATTTTCCTTTGATGTGGTCAATAGAATGCTGATTAACCACAAATACCCTTTGATGTGTGAAACCACCCTATTCCTTCACTAATATCACTGGGAAGATATGCGCATTAGACAGGTAAGACTGGTGGCAGATTGACGATTAAATTCACAGCTCTAGAAAGGATAATACCCTGTTTTGATAACATCCTGTTTATAGTATAGCGCGATAGGGATATTCTTGCATGTCTCCTCAGTAAAGACCTTCAATCACAGGATTCCTCAAAAAGGCAATGTATCACACTAGTGGTTGGCCAGTGATAAAGAGAATGATGATCTATTACATAAGCATTCTGTAAACAGTGCTTGGAAAAAGCTCCTTAAAGAGAATTCAGACGGTAAATTTTTCAGTAGATTATTATTATTATTATTATGGGAATATTGAATGTAAATAATAGACTTCATGGTGGCCAGACAGTCCCTACTCAACCAACAGATTGACTCTGAATAAATATCTTATTATTGGCGTATCAATTAAGAGTCTATGTATTTGCATCCCTTGATCATTCACTATAATTGGTATAACATCCTCAATTCTTAACCAAATCTCTAATTTCAAACACCAGCAGAGAGAGTGGATAATCAGCTCTCTGTTGATGAATTTTAAACTATTGGTTAGGAATTGAGAAAGTTATAGTGAATGATCAAGGGGCAAAATAATACTTTTAACTATGTATGGAGATACAGTACAGTGCCTCCAACCTGTGAACTTTGATTTCAGTACAAATTGTCTCATTTTCAGTATTTTTACTGTGACTTTCAGTATTTTCAGCCATTTTTATAAGTAATAAAATGTGTATAGTGAATTTGCTAAATTTCAGTATTTTTGGTCAAATTTCAGTAAAAAATATAATGTTCTGAGAGTAAAAATGGAAATCCTCAACAAGGTCATTACATGCTAAAATCTCCATAATTAGGATATTTTTTGTATTCATTTCAGTAAAGATGTGCTAGCTATATCCAAGACAAGAAATCAATAATTGGCTGCTACAACTAATTAAAAAAAAGTCAAATCATACCAAATTGATCATCCTCAAAATCTTCTAAATAATGTTTGGAGCAAATTTCACAGTTGAATGAGCTTAAAAAAAACATTTCTTAGCCTTGATTCGATTCTTATCCTTGTGTGTGTGTTGTGTGTGTGCGTGTGAAACTGCCTCAAGGATCTGCTAAGATAATCAACCACAAGAATTCCACTGGATGGGTGGATCTGATCTATTCTGCAACTGCTTGTTGCAAAACAGATATCATTTAGCTACATCCTGTATGCAATAGTGTTTGTAGTTCTGCCACACAAAATACAGGATACACTACTAGCAACTGCTTGTTGCAAAACAAATATCATTTAGCTACGTACATCCTGTATGCAATAGTGTTTGTAGTTCTGCCACACAAAATACAGGATACACTACTAGATAGATATATGCAGAGGATCCCCTAAATGTGTATTCCCTGAAATACAGAAAACCTCTATATTATATTCAGGACACTTTTTGTGGATTCCAAGGACACCTCTTAATCAGGATACTCATTACTGGTCCCAAAAAGTAACCAGATTTAAAGGTTACACCGTACGTGTATGACTTATTGAATGAAAGTGCATCTTCCAACCTCACAAACACACAGGGGATCTACTTGTATTGACTGACAATAGATAAATAAACAATAAACAAGAAACAAGAAATAAGTTATGGTACGTAATAATGGTACCAAAATAATTTTCGCCAAATAATTTTTTCCCACGAAACATTATGCTACAGACTTATCAAGTACATAGTTATTAATAATATACGAGAATCAGGTGACACACAATTATAGTTTCAAATTCTCAGGCCACTTGCACACAATACACAATACACACCTGCAAGCTTACTCAATCTGCATTCCAAAACACTCACTCAGACTTAACACTCACTCAGACTTAAACACACTTGCATAACTATATGAATTGTTATATAATCAATGACCAAAATTTACCCAGGGACGAAATTCATTTATCCTTAATTGGATGCATGTAGTCTAACAGAAGCACGCTCACACGGCAAGAGAAAGGTATATCTCCACACCCCAGCCTTAGTTCCTGGTGTATGTCTGGTCCTAATGAACGAACAAAAATGCTTTGGCATTGATGGGGCAGTTTCTGAAGTAATAATATGTATGTAGGAAATTCTGCTGTTTACTAGTTGGAAAAAATTTGGCTATGATCTCATATCTGTGTTCATGTACAACACACTAATTATTATGGTCATGCTTCTGCCCAGCAAGACAGGAAGTATGCAACACACCATTCGACTTTTGATGTTGAAGGGAAAAAAAAGAAGAAATATTTAACTGTCGACAAGAGACTCAGAGAAAGAACATTCATCGCATTCAATTGATTATTATGCAAAAAGAAAGTTCCACCATCATATAGGGTTATACATTCGCTATCTCAATCACGGTTGGACTTAGGGGGTTTTTGAATGGACCACTTTTAAAAAGCTGCATTTTGGTGATAAAAAGGTTTTACAGATACAGTGAAACCTTTGAACAAGAGGACTGCAAAAAACAGTCAAACTCTCTACAACAGCCAAACTGAATGGAGTGAAATGACCTTTCCTAACCTCCAAGAAGGGCCAGCTTCTCTACGAAAGTCAAAAACCCTGCCCCAAACTTGGCTGTTGTTCAGAGGTTTCACTGTACGCATGTTTGAAGGCAGCATCAAGCCTAGAAAGAAAAAAAAAATTTTTTTGCATTTTTTAAATTTTATTTTATGCTTCAACTGGTGATACGTGAGCTACCACTGCCACATAAACCTTGCCTTTTGTGGTCACATTCTATCCCTATGACCACGTTCTATCCCTATGACTGCTGGCTGAATTACACATTCAAGCACTTACTTGCACTTGTGTCGCATTAATTCATCGTTGAATAGGGATACCTTGCTTGATACCTCATTGCAAATAGTGTTCTCTTTGCTACTTGCAGGGGACACTTTAGAAAGCATCCTATTTCAAGGGTGAATAAGGGGAGAGATGTGACAATCCCTTGCTTCCGAGACCCATAATTATACATACATAGGTACATACTTGCAACAGGGCCCAACTCCAAAGTCATTTAAAAGGAGGGTTTGGGTTTTGCTGTTCTGGATTCATGTTGCAAGATGCAATCTGTTGTAAAAGTGTAATCTGCTGTATCATGCATGGGAGCCTGATTGCTAGTAATATAAGAAGAGATTGAATTACACTTAATTGACCAGGACGAGAGGTCCACCAATCAGTAATTGAATTTGATTTGGGATTATTAACCGTGCTACCCATAAATATGCTCAGAACAAGTGAATGAGTTTTCCAAAGCTAAGAGACATTACACATTATTAGATGGACCTATGTATAGTGGTAACTCTTGTGTGTGCATGTGAAACTACCGGCCACTCCTCGAGGAAATGCTAAGACAATCAGCCACTGGATCGAGGGGTCTGATCTATTCTACAACTGTTTGTAGAACAGAACAGATATCGAAATATTGATTGTGTTTTGCCATTCCTATCCTGTATGTACAGTATGTATGCAACACAATAGACAGAGATACACTATGTGCTAATGTATACAGTGGAATATACATATGTACCATTAAAATTAATGTGGACTCCCTGAAATGCAAATTATAATTATCACAGTATTGGGGGGAGAACCCTTTAATCATTACAGTGTAATATAATTATCACAATAATGGGGGGAGAACCCTTTAATCATTATAGTGTAATATAATTATCACCGTATTGGGGGAGAACCCTTTAATCATTACAATTATCACAGTATTGTGGGGAGAACCCTTTAATCATTACAGTGTAATATAATTATTACAGTATTGGGGGGAGAACCCTTTAATCATTACAGTGGCACCAAATGTGGACTCCCTTAAATCCTCTAGATTCAGGATACTTTTGTGCAGTATCAATCCACCCCTGGATTAAGGATAGCTACAGGACACTTATAACTGGTCTCAAATATTTAGAGGCTTATGAATGGAAGTGTATCTTGCAACCTCAGCTCATTGTATGGGGGAAAGCACCCATGCATGCATGCATGCATGAGTGCTTTCTTTGATTTTTCTCCCTTATTGCACAGCACATTAACACTAAACAATCAGGTGATCCTGTTTGTCGGATGATCACAGGGGATTATCCAATAGTCCGTGAGTCATGAATTCTCAGACCCAATTAAGGAACTCAAATTCCCAGACAAATTATACACAGACAATCAAAGGAATCATTACGTACCAGAGAAGTATCAGACAGACTTGGTGCATATTATACAGACCTAGGGCTCGCAATAACAGTCAGTCACACACAGGACATTAATTTTTCCAGCCCTTAATTTTGTCCGGTCATTTTCCACCTTGGCTATCATTAGTGTAGTGTTGTGCTTGACTGCTTGAATGGCCTTGTTTCACTACTTTGAAGGATAACCTAACTGTCCTCCAGCCAAGACCATGTTATCAACTTCAATCTTTCTTGGAACATGGTCTACAAGAAGCTTCAGATTTCAGCACAGCCATGGCAATAATGTCATGAGGGTTGTCATGTTCTCACTGACATAGTTAGTCGTTCGTTTGCCTAGTGCAGCAGCCCAAATTTCTCAATACTGAGGTAGCTAGCCTTGAACCAAAACTAAAGAGCCATTATCAATCATGTGTGTGCATGCACATGCTTGATCTGAGGGGGCACAGTCTCATAATCATGAATTTTGTTCCCACAAATTATATCTGCAATCCACGAATATATTACCCCTCGAAAATAACCCGCTATATATAATCAAGCCCTGTCTGTCAGACCATAGATGGTCTTCAACTTAACCCCCTGAGTGGAAATAGAACAATACGTACGTAAATAGTACAATTTACCCAAGGGGGAATTCAAAGGATGCAGTTATTAATAAATCAACACAACAAATAAAGGTGTGCCTCCACACCTGGGAAAAATACTTCAGCATGAAAATAATAGGAGATTCTGTTGACTAGCTTGAAGACACTTCTGGCAAGACGAAATGTACACAATGCAGTTTCTAGCTACGTACTTGTTTAACGGATTTCCCTGCCCTACTTATTTTGATAGAATTGAAATAAATTTAAACTTGTATATCCTCAGTATACTGTTGTTTATCTTTGTATACTAGATCCCAGTATACGTACTCCTGTTTCTTTGTATACTAGAGCACATGAACATGATGAAAGGTATTTTAATTTTATTTCGTCCTGCCTGCCTATAAGAAAGGAGAAAAAATCTGTTAAATAAGTGATTTGTTTAGAACTGCCTAATATACTCTTAGCTATTATTGTCCAAACATTATTACCTAATGTAGAACATAATATTGATCAGACAAAGGCAGAAAATGACCGGACGATTGAAGAAATTGACCGGAAAATGTCCTGCAACTGACTGTTATTGTAAGCACTGAATATCCCATTGATGTAGCTATTTACATTAAGAGAGAGGAAGAGGCCCATGTGTAAGGTTCAAAATTTCATGGAACAAGAGAGTTGTACTTCTCGTACTTTCAATAGCCACACCCATATCACTATCCCTACTTCACTCCCTGGGTGGGAGGCAAGATACGTAATCAGAATCCATAACAGGGGGAGTGAAGTTGGGGGTGGGGGTGCTTCATTTTGATGCAAGAATAATTAAGACATAATATTATTACGTGGATCATAGTGAAAAGAACCTCTATCATTTATTTATTTACACTGAAACATGATATGGATGCATGCAACTTCCTTGAAGGATATAGCTAATATACCCAGGGGGAATTCAATTATCCTTAAGGAATGCATTGCTGTCTAACCCAAAACCCTATTAACGCTACAAATAAAGGTATCTCGATCCACACCCCAGCATTTGTTCCTGGATTATGTCTACTCTTTGTTCTGGAGTGTGTCTACTCATAATTGAAAACTCTTTTGAAGAAATTTGGTTTATGATCTCATGTCTGTGCTGAGAGATGTGGTCGTGCTTTCTGGCAAGATTACAATACCCACATCAATGATACATTTATTCATTTGTTTAATAGAGAAAATATTCCCGAAGAGCCTGGGTGTGTCTAAACATAATAATTATGTATTTCTTGCAGAACACCAAAAAAAGATAGCGAGGAGAACCCCTATTGTTCAGCGACACTGATACGTGATCATGCAACTGGAAAGTATGTGGTTTGGTCAACCATAATCTCTGGTTACTCATCTTCACTTCCCTTCTAGTCTATACTCTCTGAATATGTCATACATGTAATTGCATATAAATGAAGATCAGTGTTAAGTATACACCAATAAAATTATGATTACACTTTAGTCTTAATGTCTCGTGTTGCCCCTGCCATCAGTGGGGAAATATACACCATGATTTTGGCTCTTAATATTAAAATATAGTCTGGAGTGCTAGTGTGGTCATTACAATGAGATCACAATATGAACCTAATAGCTAATAAGGTTGGAGAGGTCCAACTACGTACGTATGTTATTATGTTAACTAGCAAGGGAAATGCAGTGGCGGATTCAGGATGTGGGAAAGGGGGTTGCGCGTGTTAGCGGCGTGCGAAAATTTTGGTTGGGCCACGCCCATTTTAGCTGACCACACCCACTTCTGAGGCTGACTGCTGTGACATCGTAAGACTTAGGCAGCTAAATTTTAATAGATATAGCTAGATAGAGGTAATAGAAGATAAAGAGGATGAAATTAGTCTGCTTACATCTGAGCATGCTCAATAGGCATAGCGCGCTGCGCTGCTGGAATAGCGACCCAAAGGGGGTTTCAATGGAAACCTTCAAACCCCCCTGGATCCGCCACTGAAATGGAAAGTATTGTGGTGAGCGAAGCTTTAGCTGATGACGTCAACTTATCACAAAGAATGGAATCAGAACTACGTAGCTACGTAGGGTATGTTTGTGTAGCATATTCAATTGTCTGGGGTAATGGCTTTCAGGCTATGTGACTATGTAACTATGAGTGCACGCTGCAAAAATAGCTGCAAAAATAGCTGAAGATGGTTTACCATACTACGTAGCTACTGACCATTATAAGTATTACATTCAGATCATTTACATACGTACTTAACTGATCCCTTTGAGCACATCATTTTATGGTAAGTTAATATGCCTGCCTTTGATCTCAGTTGCCATTATGTATGGTCAAATATTTCATGGATACTGCAATGACTCCGGTTTAACTCATTGCTGGAACAAGAGATCCAACCTAAAAGGGGAGCTGCAAACACCTAACAATGAGACTGGGAGATTTTTTCCCCATGGTGTACGTTAGTCATCTTGGTGTAGGTTTTCAAAGTCAGTCTTTTAAAGCTTTTAACTGGAGTGGGTTGCTATAGCTACATCAGGAACATCCCCATTAGTAACTGAATAGATATTAAGTATTCTAATAAGGAAAGGTGATTCTGAGTCTTCATGCCTTGGTGTAAGCTTTCAAAGTCAGTCTATAACAAGTTGACATATCAATAGCTCCCCTTAAGTAAGTAGATACTTCAAATTAGACAAAAAGGGCCTTCATGTCTTGGTGTAGGTTTCAAAGTCAGTCCTTTAAAGATTTTAACTAGCTAGAGCGGGTTGCTATAGCTACATTGGACCATCCCCATTAGTAACTGAATAGCTACCTTACCTCAAGTATTCTGATAAACATGTCTTCTTGGTGTACAGGAGATTGCAGTTATCTTGCAATACAAATCCAGAACAGCAAAACCAAAATTTACATAGCCTCCTTTCAAGTAGCCCAACTCCAAAACCATTTGAAAGGAGAGGCTATATAAATTTTGGTTTTGCTGTTCTGGATTTCATGTTACAAGATCAGCTGTAATCAAAGTCAGTCTATAGGGGTTGCCATGTATTGGAACCTCCACTTTAGTAGCGAAGTGAATACTTCAAGTTGGAAAAGTGTTACGTTAAGAGAGGTACGTATACTGCATGTCTTGGTGTAGGTCAGTCTATAGTATAATTATAATTATATTTAACATAAGGTAAGGCGGGGCAATAATGAGGAATTCCGACACTGTAAAAATAGTGATATTCCAGTCGGTCTAGTTGAAGAAACAAAGATTATCAAAAAATGATGGAATTGCCCCACCCTCGAAATTGTCCTGCCTTACCTTACATTGGAACCTCTCTATGATGGATACTTCAAATTGGAACCAACCTTATAGTTACATACGTGCTAGTGAAATCAAAACCTAACGCTATTGGTGGTTGTGGTTGGACAGTGTTACGTACCATGTGACTGTTCTGGTGTCAGTGGTGTGTGTTTGGCTAAGTATAAACCTCACTGTTGGGGACAGGCCATAATAGCAGGTTGATCTGGCTTCATTGTAATGAAGGGTTGTTATGTTTGCATGCACCATGGGACCATGTGACTGTTGGGGACAGGTCACAATAGCTAGAGGTGCAGGTTGATCTGGCTTCATTATAACTACCTATTCAAAGGGTTGATATGTGGTTGGTGGTTGTGGTTGCACCATGGGATCATGTGAGTGTTTTGGTGTCAGTGGTATGTGTTTAGCTACGTAAGTCTTAAGCCACCACAAAGTGGTCTCTTTTTTTAGCTAAGTGTATTCAGGCCAGAGAGGGGAAATTCATTGTACGTAGCTATGTATGGTCCATAACATTTTGAGGGGTTCTCAATTGACTCCAGGCATTTGTTACCATCTATAACATTGAGGGTAGTCCCCTATCTAATGACCTTAAGTTACGTCTATATTGACACTTTTCTAATACCACTTAATCACTTAATTGTCTTGATAATGATCAGATAATTATTTCAGGGTTAGGGCTAGCCCCTGTGATGATTACTTTTGGTTAGGGACTCTTAATTATGTACCATTTAGAATAAATTTAACAATCATTCACAAGTGGACATTTCAATCAGACTAAATTTAGAGCCATGGCAGACACGTTTATACCATGACATCCTACACAGAGTACAACATGAGTAATTGTCCATGTAATAAGGTTCAATTGGAAGTTGTGACATCTAATCAAACTCATGGTGCACTAATCAAAACTATTTGGGTGCAATTCTCATGCTTAGGGTAGCTATATATGGACTTAATTACAAATTATGTAATTCACATTCAATTCTGATATTAGAAATCACTGAATGCCTTGATCATTAATTTAATTGGCTCTAACTTTCTCAATCCCCCACTTTACGAATTGTTGCAATATTTACAATCGATTAATTTTCGGACGGCAAAAGATGGCCAAGACATCAATCAGAGATACCTCAAGTGAGTTTTATGTATGAGCCTAACTGCTGTCTACAATAGTCTTAAAGGAGTTCTAGCTTGCAAGCTTCTTGCTACATTGCAAGCCTCTTGCTTAGTCTTCTTGTGCTTGAAGTACAAGAAGACTTGTTTCATGGCTTTAGCTACATACATTATGGTCATGAAGATGAAAGCATTCTGCTGCCAATTATAAAATGATGCATAGCTATATGATACTGGCTTCTAGAGTTACAGTGTTACAATGTTCTCTTGCTTCTGTATCAGTGAACATAAAATAACCACAGTTTTACCTTTCATGGTTATCAACTCATAAGTAACGATCATAATAATTTTATGTTTAGAAGTGCTCTAAATCAGCAGCATTCTGCTAAACAAAAAAAAAATCTGAACCACATAGCTATACATATGTGTAGTTATGGCCCTGGTCCTTGAATAATGTACAATGAACTTTGTCCTTTCATGAACACAAGTAAATAATGTGGGCTCATGACTCATAACTCAGTAATTCTAGGAATAAAGGTTATTAAATCCAGTTGAACCCTTTGCCCAATATTATAGAAAGCATGGGAAGGAGGAAGAGGTGACCTGATATTCAATAATAAAACCACTTAAAAATATCTGGTGGGAATAGGACTGGTAAGAATGTGTACTTTATGTCAACTGAAACAATGACCTTTGCCCTTTTTCTAAACACGCTGAATCCATATTCAATGCAACCAAGGCATTGCCAAGCAACTTATGTAAGTCACACAGGAAGCTTATCGTAACTTTCCTAATATTATATTATTAATGTAAACATTGCTTAGATCTTTATAGCTGGGTCATATTCCTTCCTACGTATATAAATATGTTGGGGAATTTAAAGTTCAAAATTGCATAATATATAAAGTCACTAGGAAATCATACTAATTAATAAATTTACGTAGCTGTTCTGAAAGGGGTACCATAAGTCATCATACGTATACGTATATAGCTATTATACTTAGCTGTGATAAATTGCATGTTATAATGCATGTTGACCTGACATTAATTTTGTGAATTGAAATACCTGCTAACTATGTAATATGTATTATGTACATTGAAAAAAAATCTATGCAAACACTAACTTGCTGTAACAGTACGTCAATTTGAAGCTTGCTGTCAATTTGAAGCTACTCTAGACTACACAGTCTACATCCTTTGATAATTCAGTTTACTCTAATTCTTGACCAAACTTCACATTTCACAGAGAGCTGAAGTTTGAAATGTGGTCAAAGTTATAGTGGTCATAAAATGGTATCAAGTGAATGCAAATAGAGAATACAAGCATAAATTGAAACACTCATGGACCTTCTGGTGATTATGGCCAAATAAACAACCTTATCCTCGGGCTGCGCCCTCGGATTCGGTTGTTTATTGGCCATAATCACCAGACTACCGTGTTCTAACTATTACATAATTCCCTAATGCAGTAACGATATCATGTAGCAAGTGGTCAGGTATCTAAGTGTCTATTGTGGTTCCAACTTAGAGATACATAGCTAGCTAGTGCAAAGATGTAAATTGTTATGATTTTCACACATTATCAATAACTTTGTACCTTCCGACCACAATAATAACTGCCACGAACTTTATGACCTTTCAAACTGCACTGGAATAAAAATGGCTTAAGCATCCCATAACCACTTGCTCTTTTCTAACCACACATACAATTATACAATTAGCTACAATATCACTTATTAATCACTTCTTAGACATTTAAAAAATGGCAACCAACCTTCCACCTTTAGAGATGCACACTAGCTACGTACGTATGTATGTTGGTCACATTGTAGGATGGGTCACTATAATTATGGTATACTATGTGGGACTAGCTATATGCATTCTTGTGGAAATAGCCCAAGAGCCCAAGAGTTTTGGATCCCAATAATATTATTTATTTAACTGGTTAAGCATAGCTACATAATACTATTCATGGCCTGCTTATCAAAATGGCCCATTTGAGTATGGGAATTGGAAAATTCATAGAGCACTTCTTCTGACCTAACAAGGGTAAAATTAAGTCTCACACATTTCTTCTACTCTTTTAGTGAGATGAATAAACTTTGCACCATTCTAAGAGTTGAAGTAAACACTTGGGACTATGTTTTGATATCCCTGAACTTCACTATATGATATTCCAATTCTATTTTCCTTTTTTCTTAGTAGTATGTATCTTGTATTATGATATTACCACCAAGCAACATAGCTATGTAGCTACGTAGCTAGATCAGATGCTATAGGAGACAAAAATCAAGTAAGTATACTAAACTGGTTGCCACAGGTAACGTACTAAGAGCACTGTGACAGAATGATAGGTACTTAAAAGCTCTTTTATAGCTAGCTATATAGCTAGAACAGTAAAACTAGTATCCCCTGAGGAATGCCTGAGCACCAGGCCGAAACGTCGGGATATGTGAAAATAATTTTTAAGCTAGTATCTAGAGACATAGCATATGCAACTAGCTGAGAGAGTAGTAACAACAACAGTCGTATGACCTTTGACCCACCATCCCTATACTTGGAGTTTGCCAACACATTCTCTGATAAATGCCCGCATGACTTCTAGTACAAAAGTCCCTAGAATCCTCCTTAGCCAGAGGGTCATTTACATATCCTCACAACTTCCGAAATTGAGTCACAATAATAAACTTTTATGACCTCATCATAATGCCAATTATACACGTTTGCTCATAAATTGTGAGTCATGAGTGACTAGCTAGGTGCTGAGGAAACGTTGTAGCTACGTATGCTTACTAGCTACAATCAGCATAATTATTTTTTAACCAAAGCAGCTGCTAAACATGTGCCATGCCGAACTTCTAGTTGCCTCCATGAGTCAGTACATATAGCTACCAACAATAGATGCTTCATTGCTAAGTATAGAATTAAAAACTCTCTCTCTCTCTCTCTCTCTCTCTCTCTCTCTCTCTCTCTCTCATAATTTGTCATCATTAATTATGTGTCATGCGTAGGGTGTCTATCAATTAACCTTTAACAAAAACCCTTAGCAACTGTTTTGGCTATATGACGTACAGTGTACCAATAGCAACTGTTTTGGAACATATCTTCTCATTAGCAGTGTGGAGAAATTAAAAGGTGTAAGTGTGTATTAAATCACTACCAAGGAATTAAGCATCTGCTATGGTTGCTATGTACGTAATCCCCCTGACCTTGGCATATTGGAATGGCGTTGCATGGCACGAGAGATCTGGGAGGAGTAAACCTAATCATGCAATAATCATACTTACACCCTATAAGTAAAGAGGACCTCTGTCTGTGGCATGCAGACAACTCAGGTACCAGGTGGGTCTGTTACAGATAAAATGTACTCTGGAGGAAATTTCATGACATATTTAGCAGAAATTTCCCCCAATTAATTGCATTCCACTCTGATGTAATCTTACAAGTTTGCTGGCTGGCAGGAAGGTACGGCATAATATGTGCACCTAGCTAGGAAGGAGCTGCAGATTCCCTATTTGTTAGTTAATATCACATACACACAATGTGCCAGACGAACTGCAATCATAATGCTTGGTTAATACATACCCTCCCGACATATCCTCAATGAACTTTTCCTTATTTTTATACTTGTACAAGAAGATACTTGTACAAGAAGATACGTACTTGTACTTGTACAAGAAGATACTTGTACCAACTTGTACAAGAAGATACTACTTGTACTTGTACAAGAAGATACTTGTACTAACTTGTACAAGAAGATACGTACTTGTACTTGTACAAGAAGATACTTGTACTAACTTGTACAAGAAAATATGTACTTGTACTTGTACAAGAAGATATGTACTTGTACAGGAAATAAGAATGACACTTTTAAGTATGTAAGTACATGCCTGCATGAGTTGCTAATACCCTCTGTTCAAGAAGATACTTGTACTTGTACAAGAAGATACTTGTACTAACTTGTACAAGAAAATACGTACTTGTACTTGTACAAGAAGATATGTACTTGTACAGGAAACAAGAATGACACTTTTAAGTATGTAAGTACATGCCTGCATGAGTTGCTAATACCCTCCTCCATGCTAGTTTAATGCATAAATGTCCCTTGAAATTCCAATAGCCAGTACGGAATAATGGCGCAATGATTCACAGGATTAGCTTGAAAGCTAGTTAAGGGGAAAATAAGTATCAAGGCCATGTGTGTAGCCTTAGCTATGATGGCTAGAATGCAATGATTTCACAATACACCTATGGCTAGTGTCCTGATAAACATTCTCTGTTTGTTGTTGCTAAGGGAAAGGTACAAAGTTCACAAGATTCACTAATATTAGCTATGATGTCACAATTATAAAAAATACATCTAATGGTTACATTCAACTAAAGTGCTGGTACCATGGTCTATTAGTGGGTGATTTTGTGGACTCTATATGGAGATAGTCATGATAGAATGACCTCACCTAAACAATGAAGACTGCATTCCACCATGGCAAGCTGGAGCATAATGTTTGTTAGTATAGTACCTCTCTACATGTATGGCATGTGTCAGGTGAAGGTCAGGTTAGGGGAATATTGTTCTATGGTTTACACAACTGCATAGATTGTATAGACATGAAAGGATCATGGTTTCTTAGCTCCTTGTAAGCCACTACCTATTTCTCATTCCTCATGGACAACCATCCTGAAATCTACAGAAAATTATTCTGCCACGTGTCAGATACTGGATAAAATTCTCATCAACAAAGAAAGCATTATGACTTCCTGACAACTGAAATGGACAGTATTTTCCACTCGTAACCACAAAAAAATCACCTCCCCAGTATTGACCAGCTAGTGCCCCACTAACCCAGTATTGACCACTAACCCAGTATTGACCACTAACCCAGTATTGACCACTACTAACCCAGTATTGACCACTAGTGCCCCACTACTAACTATAACTGTTGGTCTGAACCAGGTGTGTTTCAGGTGGTCATGTTAGCTATGCCACTCAACTTCACTATTATACGTAGAATCAAGAATGTGAACTCAAATTTACTATGACATCACAAAGTCATAGATCAGTCTTTTCCCCCTGGGCAACATACTCAAATAAGGCATGCAAGGTGCATCACCTTGTAAACTTCATCAAAGGTTGGGCTTGTCCTTTGTCAGCACCCACAGATGGTTGTGAATGTGAATGAAGCTCTATAGTGATGATAATTACTGTTCAGTATTTACAGTATATTTATGCTAATAAATTTGTCTGTGCTATTTATTTCCCCTAGGTTATTGAACATCACCAAGGACATTAACAAAATTACTACACTTACGTAAAGTATGGACACATTGGATCGGCCTCTCCTGTCAGTGCTATAATATTGGCATGAACCTAATGAATAATGAAATATTATGTAGACCATACAATATCTTTCTTGATGATGACGATCTTACTTTCCTGTTTGCTAATGTTGGCATGAACCAGGTACATGTGTCTGATCAATGAAAATCCCTCCAGCTCTTTTGTCTGCATGCTATGCAAGTATATTTAATGCAGTATGGTAAGCTAAAGGCAGTTCATGAGTATTATGTCCCATTCTGATTCACAGCAGTGCAATGGCATCTCATGATTGCTAATGATATTGGCGAAGCCCTCAGACAAAATTGTGGAAGCCTGACAGTGCTTCACATGGCTAGGAGTCACATAACTCATACGTAGATACAACATAACAACTGCAGATAATCACATTCACAGTAGACACAAATTTATCAACTGGCTAGAAAGTCATGGAGAGCAAACGACCACATCTATCATAATTAGCTAGTTCAGATACACTCCAAAAAAACACAAAAAGACAACAAAAAACAAAACAAAAAACAATTAAACAAACAAACAAACAAGCAAACAAACAAAATTGGCCCATATTAACCTCCATTCTCATCATTATCATTTCTATTATATAGGTTTGTGTTGTGTTGGATGACTTCCATTCTCGTCTATGTCTGAACATCTGCTACCAGGCAGGAGAAAAGGAAATAAATATTACTGATGTGTACAATCTGAAAATGGTTATGGAAGTGTTGACTGAGTGTAGTCATGGCAATGTTAGCTTATTATCATCCTGGTTCGTGTTGTGTTGGATGACTTCCATATGTATGTCTAAATATTATATTATATATGGCTACCAGGCCGGAGTAAAGGAAATAAATATTACTGATGTAATGAAAATGTACAATCTGAAAATGGTTATGGAAGTGTTGACTGAGTGTAGTCATGGCAATGTTAGCCCATTCCTCGACCTAAAAAAGGATCTTAGAGTTTGAGAGACCTTAAAAAGCACATGCACAGAAAGTGGCAGGTATCCACATGACTAAGTTAACTTATTTAACTTTAGTTGCCGTTACTTCCCTGCGCTGAGTTAGCTAAAGGTAAACAACATAGTTGTTTAGAATAACTGTTGCATATAACTATAGTCATTATGTCATGCATTGGAATTTGCTTACATACAGTTAGGCTTCCATGACAACACAAAGATTACTCAAAATTACGGTTTTTTTATCAAGTCTGAGAGACCTTTTTTAATTAGCAATAGGCCTAGCTACTACCAAAAGCTTAGACAAAATGATTGCTAGGGGAACAGTTGGGATTGAGGCATGCAGTGTTAAACACTAGAACTCAGCTAGCTACCTCCATTAATATCTACTAGTGCACATGCTCACAAATGGTCAAGCCTAAGTCTTATGATGTACACTGGCTATCACAGGTCTAGGCAGCTCAGATCATGATGCACTGTAGTCTCGTTCCCAGGCTCTCAGTGAAACGGGAAATGTGGGGGCGGAAAGGAGAGCCTGGTTTCTACTGCACGCACGGGCGTGTAAATTTTGACCACATAATTATATTCATAACACGATTGATGATGTAATTATTAAGTAAACGTCACAATTAGTACAAACGCGCGATGGATGCATGTCGCTTGTGTGAGCAGAGTGCAGCTATTGCCTTGTTTAGCAGTTCTGGATTATCATAGAAGTAGGATCAACAAACTCCTGGATGTCCCTGAGCTAGCTCCAGATGACCCCTTCCCATCACACGTCTGTCAAGCTTGCAAGAGGAGAATAGTTTCCTTGGAGAAGGCAACTGCAAACATTACTAGCTTCAAAGAGCTGGCCAGATCTTCTTTGCGGAGATCCCTTGAGAGCAGGGGCACGAACACGAACATATCCTTGCCATCAAATACAGCTCGGATAGCCAGCTTCTGCTCTTCCTTCAGCAACAGTTCGGGTAAACCAAGCATTGACAGGGCATGAGAAAGCGCTTGCGGATAGTGGGAACTTGAATCGCTTGAAGAAACGCTAGAAGAAACACTCTCAGAAACGAACTCGCCATCTTGCACAAAAAAACGCTGATTAGACAAAAATTATAATTATGATGAAATCAAAAACGGGAAAGTACGGAGGGAATCCAAATCCCCCGGAATGTGAGGGATCCGGTCTGCAGTAGAAACCAGGCTCTCCTTTCCGCCCCCACATTTCCCGTTTCACTGAGAGCCTGGGAACGAGGCTAGATGCACTGTAGAGGCTGGCTCAGCAACTGGCTCTCACAAGACTAGGCAGCTGATGCACTAGAGGCTAGGCTAGCTGGCTCTCACATGCAAAACTAGGTCATGTGAGAGTTGGCTAGCAGCGTATGGTTGTGTGCCCACGCAAGTCGAGTTGTGGGCGGAAATGTTTACGCTGATTATCATAAACAAAAATTTGACCTCACGCCGTCTTAACACGAAATATATGTGGGGGCGAGCTCTTGTATAAAAACGAGGTGCGAACGCAGTCTTGCAAGCGCTAGAAAAAAACAACAAAAAAATCGCATATACTATTATTGAATTGGCTCATTATTAGAAGATCTGTTAACAAAAGATGGCAGATTCAATTCCTCCAGGTACAACTAGCTACGATACCTAGCTACTGCTAGCTCAAGTGTTGCAGCCAGCTGCAGAAAAATCTTATACGTACCTGCAGGCATTTTGCCTCAGGTCCTTTAGATCTCGGCATCCATCTAGCTAATTTCTCTATCTTCTTATTTCATAGGTGTTCAAGCAGAAAATTGCTGCGCGAGTAACAGACTCGTATGTGGAGAAGACTGGGATAACTACACTTACACTTGCCCTGAACATCAAGAAACACTGGACCATACTTCCACTCGTGCAGTGCACTATGCCATATATTTACCGGGGCTGAAAAGTCGCCTGCAAGGAGACTACGCAAAGAAAGCCTATTCATGGTCACAGCTGAGAGAAAAACGCCTGAAAGAAAGATCTATGCTAGTCACAGGTCACCGAGAAAGAAGAGATGACCTTGAAAAAGATCCCTTGTCAGGTAAGGTAAGCTGAGATAATAATATTATAATTAATATTCATAGCTTGCACCGCACAATTGCATTAGCTAGCTATAATAATGGTTAACCCAGTTTATTTACATATTTGCAGGCAAGCAAACCTTAAAATACATAGTAGCTAGCTAAGTACATGCATGGCTTAGCTATTATAGCCCTTTATATTTGTATAGCTAGTGATGATAATTATCATTTCTCCATTACAAAATGCAGCAGTTGCAACACCTCCAGCAAGGAGATGAGAGAGACTTGTGCAGCTTGCAGCGTGCTGTGCCTGAGAACTGGGATGAGGAAAAGAGAAGGGGAGATTTGGAAGTAGGGAAAACATTTGTTGACAGCGTCCAAGTATTTACCTGCTGCAGTTCTTCGAACTATTCTGTTCATCTAGATGCAGACTATGATGTTATAGTGCTCCCAAATACAAAATACAGTCATTGATTTCTCTTTCATTAAATTCTTATTTACTGATGTGTCATTTTTTTTTGTTTGTCCACCAATTATGATCCAAGGGTACGTATTGGTGGTATTTGGAAGACAGCCAAAGGACTGGGAGTTATTAAACAGACTAGTGTATTAATATTTAGAGAGTGCAGAAGGGAAATTGATTAGTGTATAAAGTCAGCCTTCACTGGTGAATCATCATCCCCTGGAGGCCTGATGATGCAATACATCCTGCTAGCCAGCTATCTTATACGTACAATGGTGACTTTTCACTGTTCTTGCAGAATGCTCTCATGGATGCGGAAATGAATTCAGCTTTCCAGATGATACCCCTTGTAACCAGAAAAAAATCTAAAATGACTGCTACACATGATCATACTGAAAGCTAGCCAATTTTGATCCTTCTATCCTTTACCAATTCTTGTACGTACAGTGGTAAATTCTTGAGTGTGGGTTGTATCATTATGGTAAATTCTTGAGTGGCCGGTATCATTGTGGTATATAATCACTTCAGGATTCATTACCTTTTTTATTATGTTGTATAAAGATATGCTGAAAACAGTGGGTTGAAAGAAGGAATATGGAACTGTGACTCCAGGTTTCACTACCTTTTATTATATGCTAACAGGAATTAAGTTATTGACAAGTCACACATATTTAGCCTCAATGGAAAATGGATGGCTTCTAGGCATTTCCCATTGTGGCTGTAGTTTGCCTGCTAAAAGGGGTTTCAATGATTGTTGGTAACGATATCAGTGTGAACTTTGATTTAGTACTGATCCATGTTATTCGTGACACATGCCCTTTCTAATCACCAATACTCATTGGTCTGAATTTGGTGTAGTTAATGATTAATAATTGAATGTTCTAGTTTATTAATAAAGAAATTAACTAAGAAATAATTATTTATAAACTGTATACGGATGAAAATTGAACTGGCTGAACTTTACTAGTTGAGCTGCTGGAAACTAAATCTGATGCACTGGAACCAGAATATGGAGGAGCAGCTGGACCTAGAATGGGACCCATGATAGACCCCGGTACCGGAATATCTGACTTGAACCTTGATTAACAACAGAGACGTGACTTGGAATGGAGCCATGGGGTGAAATATGTTGGGGTGGACTGGAATCAGGACTGCTGGATTCATTAAACTGGTTTTGGGATCCAGGAATGGGACTAGTTCTTTGGGTGGGGTTTGAGCGAGGGTTATGAGGGGAGGGAGGGTGATGGGGAAGGAGGGGTCTGCTTCGGAGGAGGAGGACAGAGAAGGAATGCGGACCATAGAGAAATTGGACATTCCTCTACTTGATCTGTTCCGACATCCTTGGTTCTTGAAGGCAATGCTTCTCGTGGTGACAGCAACTGTGTAGGTGACTTTTCATGTGAAAATAATTCCGACAGGAAATTTGGAGTGTCATATTACTTACTAGCACATATAAACTGGCTTGACAGGTTTTTGTAGGCATGTATGTATGTACCTGAGTGAAGCAAGCATGCCAGTCTTCTCCGGTGAGGTTGTGGAGGTCATGTGACAACAAGGCTCGTTGGAGATTCGTGATGGATGTCTGTCTCACAGAGCGACGACTATCACAACACATACGTGCCATACCTGTAGTAAAAATAAAAAAAACAAAAAATATATAAATAAATAAATAAATAAATAAAATAATTAATTAATTATTTATGACACTTTTTTGATTTGTACTTTTGAAGGCAGTGCATTGTTAAAGAGAGTTAAGCACTACAAGTATGGGAACTTCATAGTGTTTGAGCTGAATGGGATATATTAAAAGATGGGATGGTAATCAATGTAGGATGAAATATCACCCAGAGTCATGCACTCACAATCCCATCTCTTCAGCTTGCATATCAAAAACTATGTAATCCCTAGAGTGGCTTGGAGGGGAATCACTTTTATATTAGAGTACAGTGGCTCTATGCATATCAAATATTCATAATTACAATGCTATGAATATCATCATCACACAATGGGATAAGTTGCGTGGGTTTTCTTAACAATTAATGCTTTCATGACATCATTATTTCTCCACAGTTGCTATAGTGATTAATGACTAGAGGAAGTACTCGATTATCAACACATCCTGCCATGTGCCAGCTCATCTTCTCCATCCCATCTTCTGACTCTGAAGTAATGTTGATTGGATTCATAGACTACGTATTAAATGAAAGATTCAGCATGGCCAGTGGTGGATCCAGAAAGGGGGGGCACATAGATGCAGGCTTATCCACGCTCTTGCATGCGGAAAAAATTTTAACCCGGCTTTGGCTAATCACACCCTTTTTAGTAGGGAAACTGCACCCACCTGATGATTAGCCAGTCTGCAGCTAACTTGCAAACTGTCATGCACCACTGTAATTCTTATAAGTGGCCACACCAAAAGCGGGGGGGGGGGGGGGGGGGGGGGGGGGGGGGGGGGCATATGCCTGAAATGCCCACTCCTAGATCCACCACTGATGGCTATGGAGACTACAGTGAAATCTACTACTGAATAGCTGCAATAATAGGGGATGGCCTGATAGAGAGGTGGTCTTTATTACAAGGTGGCGTGATTGGCCCATATATTAACTCACTACTAGGATGTTCCTCTAATTGGATATGATTAGAAAGGTCCTTATTGAGAGAGTGCAATGTGTGGGATGACAATTACCATGGCATTTGAATCTTGTCTTGACAATAATTGCCTGACCAGTAATACCATGGATACGGAATAGAATGCAAGCCTCAGAACACTGTTTATTAAGCCAAAAAGGTTCTGATTGAGAGATTTTGTGTATAAGATGTTAATTGTCATGGCATCTGTCCAATTGATGGGGTGATATTGTACTTTGCTCTGCATCATTACGACTACTGTAAAATTCTCCCGAGCTGATTTGATTAAATGCAAGCCTTAGCTAGAATTGCCAATTAGGGGACTCAGATATGTGCAGATCTATATAACAAAGTCCCTACGATTCTATTTTAAAACTTCTGGTAAATTTCATCAAGTAATGCAGTAGGCCAGTAGAGGGAGACAGTCTTATGGAGACACTATACATGC
The DNA here is from genome assembly GCA_963924555.1 of Crambe crambe. Taxonomy (NCBI): domain Eukaryota; kingdom Metazoa; phylum Porifera; class Demospongiae; order Poecilosclerida; family Crambeidae; genus Crambe; species Crambe crambe. The sequence goes on from OZ004581.1 coordinate 1,987,660, forward strand.
TCTAACTCTACCTCTAAGCTCAATATAAACTAACACACTGGATAGTCATCTGGTTTTTGCATTTCAGTGATCAGGGAGTCCACATTGAGGGGCTCCACTATCAGAGAGCCCACATTGAGGGGTTCCACTGTATTAGTAATCAGAGAGGGGTTCCACTGAACAGTATTTGTAATCAGAGAGCCCACATTATTATTATACTGAATCAGATGCTAAATCTTTACCCATGATTTTGAACCCTGCCTACCTTGTAGGAGATGACACCAAGCCATCTTCCACATCAGTCCACCACCAATACCATTCTCCACTCCCCCAGGACACGCTTCTTCAGTCATGTCTGCAACAGGACAATAACTCCCACCTTGTCCTGATACGCCATCCGAACCTTTATTGTCCTGATTACCTCTATCATCAGTAGTACGTATTTGTCCTGTTCTTTAACTGATTGAGAGAAAAAAATATATCCGACTTTAGAGTATAGAGCATCTAGCAAATCCAATAGCTAGTTGAAGTGAAGAGGAGACATACGTACGTAGTGCTGGCTACTTCTATCATGTGACGTATGCATGCATGTCATGCATATGCTGAAGTTTGCTGGGGTTATCAGATGGTCACTGTGAACTATGAAGACAGGCACTCACATGCTTTCAAGTATGTCTGCAAGGAGGGAGGTAGGGGGAGGCGGAAGAGAGGGGGGAGGAGAAGGAGGAGGAGGAGGAGAGGGAGAGGGAAAAATGGAGAGGGAAGGGGAGAAAGGAGATAGGGGAAGGAGAGAGTGAATACGTATATAGGAGGGAGACAATGCAACCACATACCCACGATTTATTTAACCAGAAAGAAGACTCTTTCCTTGCTGACAATAAATCACAGGCACTCACAACTCCTTTGACGAGGGTTTGGGGACTTCTAGATTCTGTACCAGTTCAAATCCAATACAGGATAAGCCCGAGTCTAGATATTGATTAATAGGGGAGAGCTCATCAGCTACTAAATATGGACTACATCAAAGGATCGAGTGATATCACTATATCAAAGAAAAGGAACCAACAGTCGACCATCAAATAAAATAATGACAGATGGACCACATCAAAGGATCAAGTGATATCACAGAATGGAACAGTGATAGTCACACACTTAAGACTGCAATTATGAGATCTGTACCTGATCTACTTTTATGGTTCAATTAGTAATACACTACCTCCCATAATAGAGTTTTGCTGATTAATCTGCTTACTCAGTTGCCACTATGTAGCCTGATACAACGGTCAAATATGGACTTTGAAGTTAATTATCTGCTGGAACAAGAGATCTAATTATTCCAACTTGAAAGGGCAGATGCATACACCTAATAATAGGCCGGGAGATTTTTAACCCTCAGCACATGCGCAAATTAAGGCTTTATAAAGCAAGATTTGCAGCCTGTACTATATCTTTAATACTGTGCACACACACACTCATCTACAGGTGAGCTCTGTGTCTGTGGTGGAGAGTAATAATGAAACTCATAGCTATAGCTAGAGTGTTTAGACTATTATCTACTTCTACAGTACTAGTCTAGTGCAAGGTTTTATAGCCATTAGCTAGCTAGCTAGCTGCCACATGTCTTATCTTTTATCTGTACAATGATGAATCATTAGGCCATCTCCAAGCCATACACATGCAGGCACTGATGATTGGTGGGGGATTCAAAATGAGAATAGTGGAGACTCAGTGTATGCTTCTTGTCAACTAAACAGACAGACACTGCTCGCTCAATGATATGGAATGTACGTACATGCCAATTAATTTTATAGATGATTCAAAAATGAAAATGTAGACTGTTGTACTCAATACCTCCTGTTCATCAGTGATACTATAAATCTTATATTAGATTAATAGCTCTGTAGCTCTCTATAACAGCAGACATTGTGCCTTATGTGTGAGCTGAGGGTTAGTACTTTAGTGCTTTTCACTTCCATGGTGTTAGTTATGCAAGTCTATAGCTTTTAACTGCTGCAAGATGCCGGAACCTCCCAACTAGTACGTATGTACGTAAATGGATACCTTCTAACTGCTTTTCAGTGAAAACATTTACACTGCTGTACTGATTGAGGGGTTTCCCCCATAAAGGTATTTGTATTATCTACATGGACACTAATCTGGCACTAATAAGCAATCATAATTATCGTACTATCACACTTATCCACTTAATTGTAGTCTCAATTAGAACGTGTATCTAATTGACCTATTTTTTTTTTCCAGGTACATAGCTACGTATATACCAGTGTGCCCCACTTACACTGCTTGCCCCTGTGATAATCACTTTTGGTTTGGGACCTCTTTTGTGAACATTTCAATAATGGTTAGGGACTATTCTGAATAAACAATCAGGTTGACTAAATGTAAATAATATTAGTTTTAGAGCCACAGCAGACATGATAGCTAGCTAACACAATGATATCTTATATTTTGAGCAAGAGCAGAGGTAATTGTCCATGTAATGAGGTTCAATTGGAAGTTGTGATGTCTAATTGAACTCATGACACTAATCAAGACTATTTGGATGCTATTCTTTATATTCTCGGCAGTAGTAACTAGTGGGGTGTTTCTTATAGATAATCCCCTCTATGTCTTAGATTTCAAATTCCTCGTTTAAACTCACTTCACAAATCATTACCTTCTCAAATATTTACAAAGTTGACAGATCTAATGTCCTGAATCAAAACAAGAGATATCATCGCTTGAACAAAAAAATTTGAACTGCATACGGTCCTGGTCCTTGAATTACAATGAACTTTGTCCTATTATAACACTAAAATAAACAAAATATTGCAGATTCATGACTCTAGCGATACCAGGAATAACCACCCAGCCAAACTATGTGAACCCTCTGCCTAATATAGCAAGCATGTCAAGGCTCCTCCAACAAAGACATTCAATAATTCAAAAAACCACTTTAATTAAATATCGAGTGGGAGTTATCCTGAGTTATCCGAGTAGCGCTGGGAAGAATTTAAACTTCTTGTAATTTTGTGTCAACTGGGGGAATGATCAAAACAATGACCTTTCATTTATGTTTACATTTCAATTAGCAATAGTTACTCAATATACTTCTAAGGAAAAATAAACAGCATGATATCAGAATCAGTACTTTAGTTGCTATGGGTATTGGGTTTTTGTTGGTACATTGTATAGCCAAAACAGTTGCTAAGGGTTTTTGTTGGTACACTGCAGGTTGGTTCAATACGTAACCTTAGAAATGAACAAAGTGTGATGATTTCGTAGAATCAGCTTAAAAGCAAGGCCCGATGATTTCATAATTTCTACTACTCCAGACATGTGACTGAAGTGCTGGCTTAGTGGGGGGTGTTTTATGGACTCTAATTATGGAGACAGAATGACCTCATCTAAACAATGAAGACTGCATTCCTAAGACGATCATAAGAGTATCACCATAGCAAGTATACATTCAGGAATGTAATGAAATTTTTTTTACTTCATAGCCAAAATACGCTATCCCTAGGGCACATATAAGTGGACTTTTATGGATACAACTCTTAATTGTAATAGCTCCCCATAACCACTCTATTGTAGAGTGGTGTTATTATTCCATTACAGAATGATTATGTGGAAGTCTCTATTATTCCATTACAGAGTGGTTATCTATTATTCCATTACAGAGTGGTTATGGGGAAGTCTCTATTATTCCATTACAGAGTGATTATGTGGAAGTCTCTATTATTCCATTACAGAGTGATTATCTATTATTCCATTACAGAGTGGTTATGGGGAAGTCTCTATTATTCCATTACAGAGTGGTTATGGGGAAGTCTCTATTATTCCATTACAGAGTGGTTACGGGGAAGTCTCTATTATTCCATTACAGAGTGGTTATGGGGAAGTCTCTATTATTCCATTACAGAGTGGTCATGGGGAAGTCTCTATTATTCCATTACAGAGTGGTTATGGGGAAGTCTCTATTATTCCATTACAGAGTGGTTATGTGGAAGTCTCTATTATTCCATTACAGAGTGGTTATGTGGAAGTCTCTATTATTCCATTACAGAGTGGTTATGGGGAAGTCTCTATTATTCCATTACAGAGTGATTATGTGGAAGTCTCTATTTTTCCATTACAGAGTGATTATGTGGAAGTCTCTATTATTCCATTACAGAGTGATTATGTGGAAGTCTCTATTATTCTGTTATGTGGAAATTTCATTGCAGAGTGGCCATGTATGTAGCAAACTCTATTGAGTGGCTACGTATGTGGAAGTTTGTTATGGGGAAGTATCTATTGAGTAGTTATGTCATGTATCAGCTAGCATGCACATAGTACATACTTGGATACAAAATTTGTGTCTGATCGATCTGCTAACAGTATAATACGGACTCCTCTGCATATTATGAATTTACCACCTCTAGCAGGCGAGCTCTAAGTAAACAGTGGTACTGACATAATCCCCCAAACCAAAGCAGCCATTAACTTACCGGTAATTTATACCACTTTGTAAATACTGCTACTCATTATGCATAATTATGGAAAGTTATGGTTTGTTTTCATGGGTCATATGCGGACTCCTTTGTCTTATAACACCTCTAGCAGGTAAACAAAGTTATGGTTTGCAGTGGAGTAGGAAATTTATTTGGGGGGGGAGGAACAATCATAGTAATTATAATAGCTAAGAAATCTCCAAAGTAATCACTCCTGTGGCTGAGCGACTGGTCAGGTTAGTCAGGTTTCAACCTGACCACTTTTTCACTTCATTTTTTTTTTCCAATCAATATTATTGTCTATTTACGTAGGCCATTGTGGCATACAATTTTACCTTGTGGTTTTTAATTAACATCTATTCTGACCACTTCATATTAACATAAAAGGGTGTGGTTAGGCAAAAGTGGGCATGGTTAGGAAAAAATTTTTCCCAAGTGTGCAGATATTTTCCCATGCAAACAACCTGACCACTTCATTTTCATGGGTCATATGCAGACTCCTTTGTGTTATAACACCTCTAGCAGGTAAACGAAGTTATGGTTTGTTTTCATGGGTCATCAGTGGCGGATTTAGAGTGATTTCTGTGGTTTCCATTGAAACCCCCTTTGCTCCGCGCTAGCGCGCACGATAGGTGGCCGGCCAGTCTATAGCGCGCGCTAATTTTTAATATCCACCTGTCAGTACAGTACTGAGCATGCTCAGAGTCTTTTCAAAGAGCCTTCAATTCAGTCATCCAGAAACGGCTAGCTAGCTGAAGCATACCATCTTCATCACTCGTGTTACGGGAAAGCAGGCGTGGTCAGACAAAATTTTTCTGCACTTGCGCGTGGATAGTTGAAACTCCCTTTTAATTTTTCTAGATCCGCCACTGGTCATGAGTGGATGAGTAGCATATGACCCATGAAAATAAATCTGGCATACATAATGATACAAAGTAGAAGATTGAGATTATAGCTAAATTCCCAGAAATTCCAGAATAGAGTTTACTTAAAGCACCTGCTAGAGGTGGTAAATACCCGGACACAGTAATATGCAGAGGAGTCTGCATGTTGCAGTCCTTATACGTAGCGTTTTAGCATCAGGCTATAAACTGATTAATTTTATAGCCATGGATATGAAACAAAGACAATCATAATAATCAGATTTAGCTATAAGCCTTGCATACACATGTATTGTACGTAATACAATACATACATGTAATACAATACATATATGTCATGTTTTGACAGCTGTTGCATGAAGATTAAGTGGGTAATCGTTGAAAGAGAAGTAGCAACAAACTCAAGATCATGCCTGAGTTAATGGGTAAGTCGATAAAATTAATGACCCAAGTTCTTGAATGGCCCACAATGAATATAAGTACTAGCCAACTATTAGCTATACATGTGGTTCAAGTCAAAGTGATGCATGTTCACATTTTACAGGTGTAGGACTGGAGGATCAGTTTGTGTCACTATAGATGCTGTTTGGTGTACTGCCAAATGAGAATGGAGGCACTGACGTGAACGTTGAGGGTTATTCCAAATTATTGGAAGCAGATCTAGCTAATAATGCAAGAGCTTCATGAGGTAGTGATGTTAAGCCATATAAATGCTCATGGAGTCCTTACTAGTATAGTCTTGGTTAGAAATGTTTGCATAATGTTTTGGAGTTCCCAGCAGGAATTTCTACATTGCTGGGATGGTTGATAACAGTGCAAATGCAATAAGAATCACATAACCTTCTGAGACCATGTACAGGGGAGGAGTGCGAGAGAGAGAGAGAGAGAGAGAGAGAGAGAGAGAGAGAGAGAGAGAGAGAGAGAGAGAGTACTGGAATGATTGGAAATAGGCACAACAGACGAAATGGATTAAAACCCAAAGTCTTTGCTATCTTGATGGATTTCTTTGCCAGTGGGTTGCCAGTGGGTTGCCCGTGGTTACTGAAGAACATTGACCTTATGTACATGTAGGGAGGACTTTGACCTTTATTATACCTGGCACATTTTGCATGCATACAGGGAGGACTTTGACCTCACATTTGCATGCATGCATGCATGTAGAGTATGGATAACCATGTATTGTTCTGTAACTAATTGTAGGTTGCCGAGAAAGGCTGCTTTGATTAAAAGGGGACATGTGTCAGTGTTGACTTTATTCCAGAAAGTAACATTCACTTTAGAAGAAATTTCATAAAACCCAGAGGACTTTGATCTTGACCTGGCACATATAGGGAAGATTTTGACCTTTACCTGGCACATTTGCATGCATACATATAGGGAGGACTTTGACCTTTACCTGGCACATTTGCATGCATATAGGGAGGATTTTGACCTTCACCCGGCACATTTGCATGTAGGGAGGACTTTGACCTTTACCTGGCACATATAGGGAGGATTTTGACCTTTACCTGGCACATTTGCATGCATATAGGGAGGACTTTGACCTTTACCTGGCACATTTGCAGGCATATAGGGAGGATTTTCACTTTTATCTGGCACATTTGCATGCAAGTAGGGAGAAGGGAAGCATTATCGTGTATTTTCATCCAATACGCATCACAGCCAACATAACATCAACACTATTAATACTATTAATACAATTGCTTTGTGCTGTGCTGAGGTATACGTGATTCTTACACTGAATTTTAATATTCAATTTCTTACCTACATAATATTACACAATGCCAGCACCAACATTCCCATGACCCCAGAAGCACCAAAATTCTCATGACCCCAGAAGCACCAACATTTCCATGAACAAAATAGACCCCAGAAGCACCAACATTCCCACAATATACATTCCCACAATATATCTCTATTTGTTACATGCAAGAGTACAATATGTACTAGCTATATCAACCCTTGGACAAATATTCCCCTGTGACCCCAAAGAGGCGAGAAGAAAATAAATATTAGCATCTGTGGTAGCACACAATGTTGTTATGTTGCATGTGCATCAAGGGCAGTTAGGAGGTCAACTTATGTAATCCTCAATAATTATGCTACCTATGTATCCAGGAGACAACTAATCAATCCTGCTCAAATATTTACTATACTGGTGGTGGTGTCCACAAGACAACACAGGACTCATAGATTATGCAATATCCATACAATCAAAGTCTAGGATTAATAATCTATTATCAGTAGCAGGCAAACATCATTTATAAATTCAGACTAAGCTATTCAAAGTTTGAATTTATAATCATCAATTGTGAACTGTATTTCGTATAGCTAGCTATCAACCTTAAATACAAATTTACGTACGTAATTCGGCTGAGACTAAACAGAGAAGGATTGTAAACAGAGAGACATGCTAGGGGAAAATGGGTGCATACTCTGGGATTGACTGCCTTTAGAATCATATTTTGAGAGAGAGAGAGAGAGAGAGAGAGAGAGAGAGAGAGAGAGAGAGAGAGAGAGAGAGAGAGAGAGAGAGAGAGAGAGAGAGAGATTCAATAATATTACACTGAGTGGATCAAATCATGGGATCAGATTTCCATGAACTACTTCACAAATAATTGTAAAAGTGTCCTGATCATAGCTAGAGGAGTCAGGAATTAACTGCTTTCAAATTAAATGAATGTGAGAGGACTCGGGAATTTTAACTGCATTCAGATTAAAGGTTTGGAGTGAACGTGTCCTGATCATAGAGGACTCAGAAATCTAGATCCTAAAATAATATTTCCACTGACCCTCAGACAGGAGAAAGGATACGTAGCTAGGTACTGTGCTCAACTGAGTTAATTAACCCTCTGGCCTCAGGTAGGGAAGAAGCTACATGCAACAACAACCACATGTGCTCAATTAGTATGTTGTCACAACATGTGCTCAATTCATCCATGTTGTGACTGAGTTGTGCAGAAAGGGAAATATTTCACCCTCAGACACAGGGTTTTGCAGAATCTTTGCCTTATGTATAGGTTAGATCACGACAGTGAGTGACTACAAGGTCTACAATAGATACCGAGGGGGAGCCAAGGTGTCTATTGTAAACAGAGTAGTTGCTCACTCACATAGATACCTGACCACTTGCAGGCCGGACAAGGACCTCAGAAAATGCCAAATGGGGGAAAGAATATGCGCTGCATGTGCTCAATTAGTATATTATTATGGCTGAGTCAAGCAAACCATATGCAGGGGAAGGCTATACAACATAGTTGCCAACCTTCCAAAATCAAAAGGAGGGGACATAATCCATGATAAAGTGGGATTTATTGAAAAGAATAGGGGAAATTGGCCTAAAAGGACAAAATAACCAAATTTAGTGCACTATTTTAGGTCTTGTTAGAGGGACAACAATAGAAATGCTGATATTTTTTTTGGAGGGACAGGCTCTACAAAAGAGGGACTGTCCCTCCAAAATAGGGACGGTTGACAACTATGATATTACAACCAAATGTGCTCATTGAAGGGAGGCAAAGGTTAAGCATTCAAAAATTAAGGGGGGTGGGGGGGAGGGGGCAAATGCCCCTCCCTGCTCCCAAGTATTTTCTTTGTTTCCATACAACGGGATATTTTTCCCAGGAACTGGGTGGCCAGAGGAGATCAAATGCCCCTCCCTGCTCCCAAGTGTTTTCTTTGTTTCCATACAATGGGATATTTTCCCCAGGAACTGGGTGGCCAGAGGAGATCGGACGGGGCTGGCTTAGGGTTCAATGTCAACACTGGACCTACCAATTACCATGCAGGCTGTCTGAGGTTGGTTTGAAAGTGTAAAGGATATCTTGTATCAGGTTTATGCCTGTGGGGTAAATTATGGTTATATTTTTTTCCCCAGAGATTGATGTCTTTGTTGATACAGAAAAAGCCATTCTCCTCACAATATATATCTATGAGTAGACTGTCCTATAGAAGGTTCAGGATACCATTAAAGTACCCTAGCTTATTCAACTTGCATACATACTGAAGTGCAAAGGACAACTAACAGTACATTGCAAATAGGAGAAAGGATAGTAATTCATAGCTAGGTCCTGTGCTCAATTAGTATGATACCGCTGAGTTAAACCCTCTGGCCTCAGGCAGGGGAGAGGCTACATAGAATAACCACATGCGCTCAATCAGTACGTATCTTATCACAATTATGCACTCCTTTTTTAAACACTTCATAGGTTGCTGTATTAGTATGTTGTGGCTGATGAGTTAATCCCATTATTTGTCCACTGAAACATATGCCAAGGTCAAAGGATAAAAAAGTTGAATTGCATATTGATCAGGCTTCATTCATTGTCTATGGTTCCTGCATGCCCTAATTTATGTCTGTGGGGAAAAGTATATATGATTGGAAAGTTTTTTAATTTTCTATTTTCGGAGATAGAGGAAAGTGGATATTTGTACTCTTTGCCTCACAAAATATCTTGCCTGAGATATGTATGAGTTAACTGTATGTACACAAAATATGCACGAGTGATAATACCCATTAAAGCACCTTCAGGTTCATTATTGATAGCTTAAGTACTTCCAGTAGTTGAGTATCACCATAGCAAGCACGCATTTCAGGAATGTAATGAAATAGCCTGGTAGCTAGTAATATCACTGCGTCCACGAGTGTGAGGCTGTCAACCAAACTGGTCTAGTACGTTCCAGATTCTGAGAAGATTCATATTCACTGGTAACTTCTATGGAAGCATACCCCCAGGGCACATTAAGGTGGATAGAGTTCTATTCTCTATTCTAGCTAGAAGGCTGGCATTAAAACTGTCAAAATTTATTTAGGACTGAAACAGTTATGTGTGCCATGGAATCATATGGCATGGTAATCATGGGCATTGCACGTTTCTTGAAGTACATGCATAGGAAGGGAAATCACAGTAGTTACGTAGGCATGGAATCATTGCATAATACTGATTAATCCTCCTAACTGAACGGCACTGCATGTTTCTTAGAGTAGTACTGAAATCATTGCATTCTAGCCATTAGAGCTAAGGCTACACACATGGCCTTGATACTTATATTTCCCTTAACTAGCTTTCAAGCTAATCTTTTCTAGTAGTCATACTATGTAGCTATTGCACTTTCAAGGGACATTTATTAGGTGGAGGAGGGTATTACCAACTCATGTACGCAGGGAGGATATTAACCAAGCATTATAATTGCACTTCATCTGGCATGCATGTGACAAATAAGGGAATCTGCAGCTCCTTCCCTACAATATTATGCCTTGCCTTCCTGCCAGTGAGCAAACTTGTAAGATTTCATCAGAGTGGAATGCAATTAATTGAGGGAATTTTCTGCTAAATATGTCATAAAAATTTCATAAAAATTTCATAAAAATTTCATAAAAATTTCCTCCAGGGTGCATATCTTATCCGTAACAGACCCACCTAGTACCTGAGTTGTCTGCATGCCACAGACAGAGGTCCTCTTATAGGGTGTCATGATTAGGTTTATTCCTCCCAGATCTCTCGTGCCATGCAACGCCATTCCATAATGCCAAGGTCAGGGGGATTATATCAGTACCAATCATATCACAATATGCATCTACGTACGTATATGGCTATTTGAATGCAAGTGCTGGTACCATGGTCTAGTGGGTGATTTTGTGGAATCTATAGCTAATTTTATGGAGATAGTCATAACAGAATGATCTCACCTAAACAATGAAGACTGCATTCCTAAGAGTATCACCATAGCATCGGTCCCTTATTATTTGGTATCCTCTCTACGTGCATGCATGGTATGTGCCAGGTGAAGGTCAGTCATAATGCTTTGACTTTGTTAAGGAGAATTTTATCACTTGGCACATGGCAGAATAATTTACTTTGCTCGGTATTTAGGCATGGGGCTATGCTAGCATAATAATAGGGCCGCACTGGAATCCCAGCAAAATAAAACAACGTAATAGGCTGCAGTCATTACTATAACTTCACTCTTCCCTACTCTCTCGTGCACCCTTGCCTGATTGTCAAGTGCTGGCATCTTGACTTGGCATTAAATTGATACTGGTGTGTGCATTCCGAGTGAGATTTTAAAAGCATCCTTTTGGGGATCAGCAAGAAAACTATACATTTTAATGCTATGCACAATTCTCTTTCATGACATTTTGATATAGCTACGTACATCTTAAATTGTTGAGAATAATAGGCTAATAATGGGTCTGCTGGGGGAGCACTGCAGAATAGAATAATAGGCGCAAAAACCCCATGCCTAGCGCCTATCAGTATCTCTCTTAGACAATAATTCCCTTTGATGTAATGAAGTAGTAACTACTTGCTAGGCCCTCAAGTGATCAAGTATGTAAGTGTCCACTTATGTGGTCCCTACCTTAGAGACCTGTGAGTTGTCATACAGCCCTGAGGTCTTAGCTAAAACCACAAACCTGAGTCACAATGTACAGGCAAAAGTGATTGCTTACTATTGTCTAAGTCATGATCTAACCTATACTTAGAAGGTAGCTAACCCAAAAAATCACCTCCACAGTATTGACAAGCTAGCAAGTGACAACATCAAAGTGTCCTACTACTCCTGACATGACAGATATAACTGTTGGTCTGAACCAGGTGTGGTTCAGGTGGTCATGTGAAGCATGCAAGGAGGTATGGCACTCAACTTCACTAGAATCAAGAATGTAAAGTGTGTAAGGCATGACTAACTTCATAGGCATGACATAAAACCACAATACATGTAAACACAATTTTTGCTGACTCAATTTGCATGGGTCTTAGTTAGATAGAGCACTCTATGAACGAAATTTATAGCTAGCAAATAACACGATGAAGGGATCAAGTGAATGCAAACAGACTTTATGAGGCAGATGAAGTTACCATGGAAGAAAACTACTGCAATGACACATGTTAATATTGATGCTGCCCCGATAAGATTCATAGTCATGTGTCAAACCACAAGACAGTGCTTAAAAAGACGCATACATTGTTGTAGGCCCACGCAAATTGAGTCAGCAAAAATTGTGGGCGGAACCGGAAATGCTTACATTTAGACATCATGCATGACCTCGTGCATGCACGATGCGATGTGGGGGCGAGCTCGAGCTAGCTCTTTGTTGGGTTCTTTGTTGTATTATATAAAACGAGGTGCGAACGCGGTCTTGCTCAGGTTTGCAAATGCTAGAAAACTACGAAAAAAAATCGCATACTATTATTGAATTGGCTCATAATTATTAGAAGCTCATCAAAAGATGGCAGATTCAATTCCTCCAGGTATAACTTACTAGCTACGATACTGCTAGCTACGATACTGCTAGCTCAAGTGTTGCAGCCAGCTGCAGAAAAATCTGTTACATACGTACCTGCAGGCATTTTTGCCTCAGGTTCTGGCATCCATTCTATCTTCTTATTTCACAGGTGTTCAAGCAGAAAACTGCTGCGCGAGTAACAGACTCGTATGCAGTGGAGAAGACTGGGATAACTACACTTACACTTGCCCTGAACATCAAGAGACACTGGAACATACTTCCACTCGTGCAGTACACTGTGCCGTATATTTACCGGGGCTGAAAAGTCGCCTGGAAGGAGACTACGCAGAGAAAGCCTATTCGTGGTCACAGCTGAGAGAAAAACGCCTGAAAGAAAGATCCATGCTAATCACAGGTCTCCGAGAAAAGAGGGATGACCTCGAAAAAGATCCCTTGTCAGGTAAGGTAAGCTGAGAAGATAATAATATTGATATCATGGCAAATTGCGCTAAAATGGCCAAATCTATAGCACAACTGCATTAGCTAGCTATATAGTCCTTAGCCCAGTTTGTTTATTTGCAGGCAAACAAGCCTTAATAGCTATACAAATATAATGATTGTTCCAGCTAAGCCATGCATGCACTTGGCTAGCTACTATGTATTTTAAGGCTAGTAGCTAGCCAAGTGCATGCATGGCTTAGCTGGAACAATCATTATATTTGTATAGCTATTATCATTTCTCCATTACAAAATGCAGGATTAAGGCAGTTGCAACACCTCCAGCAAGGAGATGAGAGAGACTTGTGCAGCTTGCAGCGTGCTGTGCCTGAGAACTGGGACGAGGAAGAGAAAAGAGGAGATTTGGAAGTAGGGAAAACACTTGTTGACAGTGTCCAAGTGTTTACCTGCTGCAGTTTGAACTATTCAGTTCATCTAGATGCAGACTATGATGTTGTAGTGCTTCCAAATAGTCATTGATTTCTCTCTCTCATTCAATTCTTATTATTTTGTTTTTCTGTTTTCTTGCCAATCTCACTCTTGAAATTATTTTTACTGAAACACAAAAAAAAAAATTCATCTGCAATGGTTGAATTCAGCTAAAACATCTGCACGACAGGTTGTCATGCAAACCATAGTCTATTCCTGTGGTCACTTAGTGGTAAAGATTCACTTCGATATGCACGCAACAGAGATGAGTTTCACCAGTTGAAAATAACACCATGCAAAATCTGCACACATGACATTGAGTGTACTTAAGGGTTCTTGAAATAAGGAAACAGCTAAGCAAATGACCACAAAGTTTGGATCTGTCTCCCAAGATGTCTTCACCACATCATAATGAATTATAATTATGTGGGTAAATTTCTAAAAAAAATTTTCATGACCAATTTGGCCATTTTCAAATTTTGACAGTAAGAAGCATGCTGAATGCTTTTTGAGTGCACATTAAGGCTATAGCTATGTTCTGAATCCCTATAATAATTGATCAAGTCGACTAAATCTATTTCAAGTAAGTCACTGTTCTACTCCTTTTAAAAAGAACACAGCAACTTATTTAACTTCATCATGGCATCCCCTTTATAGTACATGCTCAAATTCTTCCTAATTAGCTCAAGGAATATGATATGTAACGAGTCTGAGGGGAATTTTTTCATACTATAATTATTATTCTTACTTGTTAAATTGGACTCTACGAAAATCAATACAAAATATTATGAAGAGAAATCTCAATATAAAATTAACTTTTCAACAAGTAATACTGTACACGACTCTTAAAAGCTATGATTCATTAAAGGGATAAAGATACCAGGTTCAACATGCACACCCTAAATTCAATGCAAGAAGCTTATTAACCAACCTGTAATTACTGATTTAAGTAAGTGCGAACCATATCCCTTTTCTGTCAGTGTATATACTGAAATTTAATTTTCACCTGTGAAAATTCCCACTCTGTGCACGGTGTCTGCTCCCTCATGACTGTAGGCAATCAAGAGCGTCAATCAGCCATTTTGAACTTGAAAAGGTCACAGGATACTAATAACTTTTTGTGGCTTCCCTAAGTAAATCCTGTGACCTTTAGACGAGTGTAGTTGATGTTTATACTACATAACCACGATGATGTCATTACTACATAACCACGATGATGTCATTACTACATAACCACGATGATGTCATTACTACATAACCATGATGTCATTATGTGTACCTACTTGGCAAAATCGCAACTTTTATTATGAATTTCTGGTACTGATAAACTTACAACACCCCATTACGATAACTAGGGCAATGTTCAACATTCAGTTGACAGCGAGCGAGCAAGCAAGTGCTAGCTACAACTCTTTAGAAGATTTTACTATTTAGTTTAGACAGTGAGCAAGTGAGCATGATAGGTTCCAGTGCTTGATATTGCATCAGAGACAAGAGTCATGTAAGTGGTGGTTCCAACCAGAAATCTCCACGCATCAAAAGCTGTAAATACTTACCACAAACACTTAGATAAGCCAAGCGCATACAATTCACTTTGATGCATTAATTTTGATAGCCAGTGAGCAAGCAAGTTAGTGCTACAACTCTTTAGAAGATTTGGTGTTGAGTTTACGTATATGTAATAAAGTACCAGGCTAGAGCCTCTACAACTACTACTATAATAATGTGCAGCATTAATTTGACAGTGAGCAAGTGAGTAGATATATATATATATTTTTTTCCAATGAGTCATGACCTGAGAGTCAGCTCGCTCACTGCAATAATACAGGGGGTTTGCTACTTAGTAATTAAAGCTGAATGACACCATTTCCCCATTAATTCTTCTTTGTGGCGCCGGTATCTGTTCCTTCAAACCATACAATTTATAATGACTGTAGTGCCCATTCCTTTGAATCCAGAGATGAAAGGGTTCGGGCTTGATCAGCAAGATGTAATATGTAGCTGGAATGCTGAAGTACCAAATTAACTTATTGGACTAAAGCCAAAAATTAATGTTCAACACCCCAATAATAATAATGCAGGGGCTTGGCATTGCCATTTCTATACTTAATCAGAAAAACGAAAATACACTTAAGGCTGAATGGAGCTTAATTATGATTCAATTTATTACCTTTATAGATCCATGAGGAAAACTGAATCCATGGGAGTGTAGTCATGGAAATTGGATTGCTAGGCAACTAGCTATAAATACGTTCTTGGAATCTCCCAATTACTACAGACACCTCTCTCTTCCAAGCCATATCAATTATCAAGGAAGCATGCTTAGTTCTTAATGAGATCACATTAGGTCTACATGATTGATTTTTTTTTTCAATTAGCAACACAATTTCCCAATTCAATTTCTACTGCTTTCTTCCAAGCCTTATCAATTGCCAAGGAGCTAGGGATCGTGCATGAATGTGTGTAAATGGAGATCTGGCAGGGATTTATGTACTTCAATCCTTTCACACAAGATGAGTGCACTCCTTTGGTTTTAAGACATACGCAGGCCCATAGTCAGGATTTTTGGTAAAATAACACGCTCAAAACAGTGGGTTGAAAGAAGGAATATGGAACTGTGACTCCAGGTTTCACTACCTTTTAATTATATGCTAACAGGAATTCAGTTATTGATAAGTACACACATATTTAGTCCCAATGGAAATGGATGGCTTCTAGGCATTTCCCATTGTGGCTGTGCTAAAGCATTATAGCTCCTAATGGGTTCATGATTGTTGGTAACGATATCAGTGTGAACTTTGAACTAACCTCGTACCCACATATTTAGTCGCAATGGCCATAGGCTTAGGTAGATTATGCTCAAGATTTCTCCAGTTATTCTATTCCACAATGCTACCTATTATTCCCTCAAATGCACCAATTATTCCCACACTATTATTCTTAAATAAGCTAATGATTATGCTTCCCCAGTAGCAGTAGCAGAGCTAGAATTAAGTAGCTTAGCCATTGCCATAAACTAACAGCTGCATGTAGTTGTCCATAATGATTCAGGTCTTAGGTATTGATATAGCTGGACACTGTCACAGTGTAGTAAGAAACCACCTCAAGCAGTAGAGAGTGACTGAAGTCTTTGTTTTCAGCTAGGCTTGCAGAAGCTCCAATTATTCTCATTATGCTCAAAATATGCTCCATTATTCTGGCATTATGCTTGATTCCAGGAAGTCCCTAAAATTATGCTGGCATAATCTACCTAAGCCTAAATAGCCATCATTGTGGCTGTGGTTTGTAATGCACTCATTGTGGCTGTGGTTTCAATACCTGCATCATAATGGAGTCCATGATTGTTGGTAACGATATCTGTGTGAACTTCAAACTAACTAAAATTTAGTACTAACCCATGTTATTCTCGATAGCAATTATTCACAACACATGCCCTTTCTAATCACCAAAACTCATTGCTCTGAATTTGGTGTAGTTAAATTAATGAATGTTCTAGTTTGTTAATTACCTAAGAAATAACTATTTATAAACTATAAACGGATGAGAATTGAACTGGCTGAACTTTACTAGTTGAGCTGCTGGAAACTAAATCTGATGCACTGGAACCAGAATACGGAGGAGCAGCTGGACCCAGAATGGGACCCATGATAGACCCCGGTACTGGAATCTGACTTGAACCTTGATTAACGACAGAGACATGACTTGGAATGGAGCCATGGGGTGAAATATTTTGTGGTGGACTGGAATCAGGACTGCTGGATTCATTAAACTGGTTCTGGGATCCAGGAATGGGACTAGTTCTTTGGGTGGGGTTTTGAGCGAGGGTCGGGAGGGGAGGGTGGAGGGTGATGGGGAAGGAGGGGTCTGCTTCGGAGGAAGAGGACGGAGAAGGAATGCGAACTATATGAATAGAAGAATATAATGGCCAATCACGAAATGTGCTTACTCAGCAAGCACATTTATTGGGGTAGGGCATATGGGATTTTTGTGTTTTGGGGTGGCTTTGGGGTCTTTTGAAAGTGTAGAGGCTAGTTTGGTTTATGTTTTGATTCATGTGTTAATGTCGATATGTGGGTTTTCAGTTTCGTTATCTTTAGGATGGACTCGGGCTTTAATAATAGAAGTGGCTGGTTTATCTAGGGAGAATGCTGTTTGGGGGTGACATTAGGTTTAACGGTTTTTTTCAACTGCGGGTATTCAGGTAAATGTTATCGGGTAGTTATTATTTGATTTGTGTGATTATAGTGATGGTGATTGCAGGGGTGTATTATGTGAGAGTGGTTCAATGGATTTATTATGGGGATTTAATTTGGCAAAAGATTTTTGAAGAAATTGAAAGGGGTGAATTTAAGGAAGTCGGTGATTTTGATTTTGTACCCATGATTGTGTACTAGGTGTATCAGTTGTAATGGATTTTTCACTGACCAGGACTGTAGCGGGAGTGAGATGGAGAGGAACCAGGTGAGACAGCGGGTGAAGAAGTTTGATCAGCAGGAGGGGCAGGAGGAGGCTGGCCTTCACTAGCAGGGGTGGGAGACGGAGGCCCAGAAAGAGCTGCTCCTTCGGGAGAGGAAAGTTGACCACTCCCCTGATCTCTTTGTTCTTGTGGAGAATTTGGACGTTCCTCTACTTGATCTGTTCCGACATCCTTGGTTCTTGAAGGCGATGCTTCTCGTGGTGACAGCAACTGTGTAGGCGACTTTTCATGTGGAAATAATTCCGAGAGGAAATTTGGAAGGAATTCTTCAATTCTGTTCCATGTAATGATCCAGAATTTCCTTGGGCTTATGTCTCTTTTGCTCAAATGGACACTGGGATCTGATTGGGTGACGTTGAGGGCCGTGTTGTCAAAGACTCCTTGTGTGGACATCACTAACAACATATTCTTGAGTGATTCAGGTATAGCCTCGTGCTGCAAACAAACATATAAAGGACTTATAAAGAGGTAGACCCTTACCAATTATTACATTAAAGTCTATTTGCATTCACCTTGCCCCTTGATCATTCACTATAACTGCTATAACTTTCTTGGTTCTTAACTGAATCTCAAATTTCAAAAACCAGCAGAGAGAGTGGATAACCAGCTCTCTGTTGATGTATTAAACTGGTTAAGAATTGAGAAAGTTATAGCAGTTCTAGTGAATGATCAAGGGGCAAGGTATTGTCTGGCCATAATTTTCTGTTAGCCTGACACTATTACAAAATAGAAAGGAGTATAGTGAGTTGTTGTTGTCACATACCAACAGCTCAGAGTTTTCCAAGTGGAGGAATTTGTCCATGTAGTGGAGAATATCCATCCACAGCTGAACAAAGCACTCGGACATTTTAGTCAGGGAAGGCAAGTGTTGTAGGAATACCTGTGTGGAGAGAGAGAGAGAGAGAGAGAGAGAGAGAGAGAGAGAGAGAGAGAGAGAGAGAGAGAGAGAGAGAGAGAGAGAGAGAGAGAGAGAGAGAGAGAGAGAGAGAGAGAGAGAGAGAGAGAGAGAGAGAGAGAGAGAGAGAGAGAGAGAGATGGGACAGGTAAGAATTGTTATGGGTCTCTACATAATGGCTGCAGCCACACAATGCTGAGAAAAAAACAACAACACAAGCTAAGTAAACTCAATTCCACCCTTCTTCACCAGGTGTCTATGTTTATATAGTACATGTGGCATGGGTTACTCCACATACCAATAATGAAGTTCCACTGTAAAGAGAGAGAGAGAGAGAGAGAGAGAGAGAGAGAGAGAGAGAGAGAGAGAGAGAGAGAGAGAGAGAGAGAGAGAGAGAGAGAGAATTGTTATGGGTCTCTACATAATGGCTGCAGCCACACAATGCTGAGAAAAAACAACAAAAAATAACAACAAAAAACAATACAAGCTAAGTAAACTCAATTCCACTCTTCTTCACAAGGTGCCTCATTTCTCAGTGTGTTTATATAGTACATGTGGCATGGGTTACTCCACATCAAGTTCCATATAAAGTAAAGAGAGAGAGAGAGAGAGAGAGAGAGAGAGAGAGAGAGAGAGAGAGAGAGAGAGAGAGAGAGAGAGAGAGAGAGAGAGAGAGAGAGAGAGAGAGAGAGAGAGAGAGAGAGAGAGGTAAGAATTGTTATGGATCTCTACATAATGGCTGCAGCCACACAATGCTGAGAAAAAAAAATCCACAACACAAGCTAAGTAAACTCAATTCCACCCTTCTTCACCAGACAGATTAAAACTTTTTTTCTGATTAGCACTACTTCCATTTATAGTTAACTACTGTAGTTATCAGGTGGAGTCCACCACAACTATGCCCCAGCTGAATAGCACACAATCCCAGTAAGACATTTGGTGGCTTAGGTCAATAGATTAAATAGAGTTGGTACTCTAGTGTTGTGGGTGTTACTCCACATCATAAAGTGGAGAGAGAGAGAGAGAGAGAGATGTGGGGGACAGGTAAGAATTGTTATGGGTCTCTACATAATGGCTGCAGCCACACAATGCTGAGAAAAAAAATAAAACAAAAAACAACACAAGCTAAGTAAACTCGATTCCACTCTTCTTCACAAGGTGCCTCATTTCTCAGTGTGTTTATATAGTACATGTGGCATGGGTTACTCCACATCAAGTTCCATATAAAGTAAAGAGAGAGAGAGAGAGAGAGAGAGAGAGAGAGAGAGAGGTGGGACAGGTAAGAATTGTTATGGATCTCTACATAATGGCTGCAGCCACACAATGCTGAGAAAAAAAAATCCACAACACAAGCTAAGTAAACTCAATTCCACCCTTCTTCACCAGACAGATTAAAACTTTTTTTCTGATTAGCACTACTTCCATTTATAGTTAACTACTGTAGTTATCAGGTGGAGTCCACCACAACTATGCCCCAGCTGAATAGCACACAATCCCAGTAAGACATTTGGTGGCTTAGGTCAATAGATTAAATAGAGTTGGTACTCTAGTGTTGTGGGTGTTACTCCACATCATAAAGTGGAGAGAGAGAGAGAGAGAGAGAGAGAGATGTGGGGGACAGGTAAGAATTGTTATGGGTCTCTACATAATGGCTGCAGCCACACAATGCTGAGAAAAAAAATAAAACAAAAAACAACACAAGCTAAGTAAACTCGATTCCACTCTTCTTCATCAG
The DNA here is from genome assembly GCA_963924555.1 of Crambe crambe. NCBI lineage: Eukaryota > Metazoa > Porifera > Demospongiae > Poecilosclerida > Crambeidae > Crambe > Crambe crambe. Next base: position 2,008,272 of record OZ004581.1, read on the forward strand.
GTGCCTCATTTCTCAGTGTGTTTATATAGTACATGTGGCATGGGTTACTCCACATACCAAAAATGATAAACAGTCACACCACTCCATTATCTTTATACAGAGATTGTTTAGCAGAGCAAGACTGGCTGGTAGGCTCCTACCACTAAGAGTCATATTTAGCTGACAGGTGACTCCAACAGCCAGTCACCCATAACTAGCTGGCTGCTAAGACAAGTGACTCCTATCTAGCTGACTGCTAGGACAAGTGACTCTGGCTGTTTGGACAAGTGACCACTAAGGATGCTGTGCAGTTTCGGTTATGACGTAATCTGAGAGTCATAGTGGTAAATTAAATATAATGGCTAAAGCATTTATCTACTTAGCCTCTTCCCAGAGGACTGGGAATGAGACTGTTAGGCAGGACTGGGAATGAGACTGTTAGGCAGGACTGGGAATGAGACTGTTAGGTAGGACTGGGAATGAGACTGTTAGGCAGGACTGGGAATGAGACTGTTAGGCAGGACTGGGAATGAGACTGTTAGGTAGGACTGGGAATGAGACTGTTAGGCAGGACTGGGAATAAGACTGTTAGGCAGGACTGGGAATGAGACTGTTACAGATTTTATCAGATTTTTATACACTCTGTTCAGTATTTGGACAGGATTTCTCCTGCACTAGACTAATATTCAGATTTTTTCAATTTTTATTCTAATTATGTAAAACAAGTGTACAATAAATGGAAATATTAATGTTGAGTTAGAGTTGGTGTGGATACTCTGCTTATACAGTGTCAATGAGGATTTGAACGCTTCATTAGAAGATTCTCATTAGCCATATGTACCCATAATTTCTTCACAGACTGACTAATGGTCTATTAATTTGTATTCAGATTTTCTTGCTATTAAAAGTTTGGATTTTCTCAAGGACCATTCAGAGTTTTCAAATTTTAACTTTGGAAACCCTGCTGTTAGGCAGGACTGGGAATGAGACGGGTTATAAATGTGGTATTATTTATCCCAAGCGTGAAGTAACCATAATACTCATGGAACCTTGGAGGCTTAATAGAAGTGTTATTATGAAAATTTGCTGACCTTGCAGAGTAGGTTTGAAGCCCGGACTCGTGTTTCCTCCAGGCTCAGCCGATCTCCAGTTTCAATATTCTCCAACAATCGAGTCAACATTGGAAAAAATACCTGAAGAAACCATGTAGCTGTAATGATGTCTTTTTCATTTTCATACAATAGTCTATGGAATAAGGTAGAAATGCTAGTATGCAAACCTTTAGTTATTTCACATGAGAATTGTATGTCATTTACTGACTAGCACATATAAACTGGTTTGACAGGTTTTTGTAGGTATGTATGTATGTACCTGAGTGAAGCAAGCGTGCCAGTCTTCTCCGGTGAGGTTATGGAGGTCATGTGACAATAAGGCTCGCTGGAGATTCGTGATGGATGTCTGCCTGACAGAGCGACGACTATCACAACACATACGTGCCATACCTGTAGTAAAAATAAAACAAACAAAAAAATATAAGTAAGTAAATATATAAAAAATACATATAAATAACAAATAAACAAATATATGATACTTTATTTTGATGTGTACTGTTAGAGGAAAGTATTACAGTGTTGGTGTTTGGTAGTGTGGCAGCTGAATGGGATATAGTTATTAAAAGATGGGATGGAAAAATGGCAATCAATGTAGGATGAAATATCACCCAGAGTCATGCACTCACAATCCCATCTCTTTAGTTTGCATATCGTAAACTATGTAATCCCTAGAGTGGCTTGGAGGGGAATCACAGTAGCTCTATGCATATTCATTGTTTCAAATATTCATAAAATAATACTTAATATGAATATCATCATCACACAATGGGATGAGTTGCGTGGGTTTCCTCTCATTGTTTCAAATATTCATAAAATAATATCATCATCACACAATGGGATGAGTTGCGTGGGTTTCCTCTCATTGTTTCAAATATTCACATCACATAATGGGATGAGTTGCGTGGGTTTCCTTAACAATTAATGTTACATAACATTATTATTTCTCTACGGTTGCTATAGTGATTAACGACTAGAGGAAGTACTTGATCATCAACATCCTGCCATGTGCCAGCTCATCTTCTCCATCCCATCTATTCTGACTCTGGAGTGTCACATTATATTGATTGGATTCATAGCCTACTAGCTAGAGAATAGATCAATACAACTATAGAGACTACAGTGAAACCTGCTACTATGATCAGCTGGACATGGTGGAATGGAGAGGTGGTCTCTTTATGGAGGTTGGATAGGTGCTGTTGGGACATGGTTAATAGAGAGGTGGTCAGACTGAAATAGCTGGAATAGGTGCTGTTGGGACATGGTGGAGTGGCCTTAATTAACAGAGAGGTGGTCGTTGAAATAGCTGGAATAGGTGCTGTTGGGACTTAATAGAGAGGTGGTCTGAGGTTGGGATAGCTGCAATGTTGGGGATGGCCTGATAGAGAGGTGGTCTTTATTACAAGGTGGTGTGATTGGCTCATATAAGGATGCTCATCTAATTAGGATGTGATTAGAAAGGTCCTTATTGAGAGAGTGCATGTGTGGGATGACAATCATCATGGCGTCTTGACAATAATTGCCTAACCAAAAAGCATGACAATACCATGGATACGGCACTATCACATGACCTCCAACTGTAGTATGCTAGCCTCAGAACACTGCTTATTAAGCCAAAAAAGTTCCGATTGAGAGATTTTGTGTATAAGATGTTAATTGTCATGGCATCTGTCCAATTGATGGGGTGACATTGTACTTTGCTCTGCATCATTACGACTACTGTAAAATTCTCCCCAGCTGATTTGATTAAATGCAAGCCTTAGAATTGCCAATAGGGGACTCAGATACGTGCAGATCTATTTATAACAAAGTCCCTATGATTCTATTTTTAAAACACATCAAGTAATGCAGTAGACCAGTAGAAGGAGTCAGTCTTATGGAGGCACTATATATAAACCTGATATAAATGCTCTATTATTCCCCATAGGGAATAACTCTATCTCTAAGCTCAATACACTGGATAGTCATCATGCATTTCAGTCCACATTGAGGGGTTCCACTGTATTAGTAATCAGGGAGCCCACATTGAGGGGTTCCACTGTATTGGATATCAGAGAGCCCACATTGAGGGGTTCCACTGTATTAGTAACCAGAGAGCCCACATTGAGGGGTTCCACTGTATTAGTAATCAGAGAGTCCACATTGAGGGGTTCCACTGTATTAGTAATCAGAGAGCCCACATTGAGGGGTTCCACTGTATTAGTAATCAGAGAGCCCACATTGAGGGATTCCACTGTATTAGTAATCAGAGAGCCCACATTGAGGGGTTCCACTGTATTAGTAATCAGGGCACCCACATCAGATGCTAAATCTTTACCCATGATTTTGAACCCTGCCTACGTTATGTACCTTGTAGGAGTGGACACCAGGCGACCTTCCACATCAGTCCACCACCAATACCATTCTCCACTCCCCCAGGACACGTTTCTTCAGTCATGTCCGCAACAGGACAATAACTCCCACCTTGTCCTGATATGCCACCAGAACCTTTATTGTCCTGATCACCACTATCATCAGTACTATTTGTCCTGTTCTTTAACTGATTGAGAGCTTCCGAAGAAAAAATGTGTCCAACTTTAGAGTATAGAGCATCTAGCAAATCCAGTAGTTGAAGTAAAGAGGAGACATATGTAGTGCTGGAGTCCAAAGAGGCTACTTCTGTCATGTGACGTATACATGTTGTGCATATGCTGAAGTTCGCTGGAGTTATTAGGTGGTCGCTGCGAACTATGAAGGACAGGCACTCACATGTTTTCAAGAATGCCTGCAAGGAGGGAGGGAGGGGAGGGGGAGGAGGGGGACGGGAAGGGAGGGAGGGAGGAAGAGATAGGGGAAGGAGATGGGGAAAAAGAGTGAACATATTATAGGAGGGAGATATTGCCACCACATACCCACAATTTATTTATAACCAGTAAGAAAACTGCCTGGTAATTCTTTCCTTGCTGACAAATGACAAGCACTCGCTACTCCTTAGAAGAGGGTTTGGGGACTTCTAGATTCTAGATTCTGTACCAGTTCAAATCCAATACAGGATAAGCCACAATGAGATAAAAGGGGAGAGCTCATCAACAGCTAAATATGAACCACATCAAAGGATAAATGATGTCACTATATCAAGTAACCAACGGTCGATGGTCCATCAAAAATGCACAGAATGGAATAGTATCATCATCAGAGAGTGCGCTAGCACTCTCTAAGTAGGGATGGCGGGTCAAAAGTCATAGGACTGTATAAACTAAAACTCTTCTTTCTCTTCTACCCTTGCTCTACAGGTTCTCAGAAGGCTACAGTGAGATACTACTACTACAAAGAAGAGAGGAGAGTGTTCAAAAATCAAAAATTCATTCGCTAACATAAGAAAAAAACGAGTTCTAAAATTGACTTTTGTTCATTTTCTTTATAATAATAAGGATAATAAATATAAGATCAACGCCCCGACTTACTGGCTATAGTCATCAAAATTCTGCTTTGGCCATCTGTTAGAGCGGCACCTAGAGGCTGATCTTTTGCTATTAGTTTTGACTAAGGCTCTACTTCACTATTCGATAGCACTAGGCACTAGCTAATCTTTCTACGCCATTTTGAAGCGCACGTCGGTAGGGGGCGTGGCCTATGGGCGGAGCCACGAAAACTTCAGTAGCTCTGCTAGCTAGGCTTATGTCTTCAGTTTAATCGTTTAGCTAGCTATTTATTCTTATCTGATGATGTTCCAGTCACTCCTTACTGAATTACAGTACAGATGCTCATCCTATAGTAGTAAGCCAGTACTTGGCTGTAGTGTAGTCCCCATGCTCAGTTACATTGCTATTGCTGATATTAAATAGTTAATAGACAAAACTGAATAGCTAAACAAATTCTTTAACCAGTGAAGAAAAAGATAAGGTTTATGTAGAGCTGGCTTTGTACTGTACTGTAGCTTCATCACTGCATACTCTCAGTTGAAGTGACGGTCAATGCAAGCACTAAGAAAAAGGATGGAAACAAGTGAGCACAAAAAATTTCTTCTAAATAAAAAGGTTAAGTAGGGATAGCCTAAAATCTAGCTGGGCTATATAATGTACTGCAGCCTAGCTCATATGAAAACAATCCCTACTTTTAAAACTGCCGTAGCTAGCTATAGGTAGTGGATGTAAATGTAGGGATTGTTTTCATATGAGCTAGGCTGCAGTACATTATATAGCCCAGCTAGATTTTAGGCTATCCCTACTTAACCTTTTTATTTAGAAGAAATTTTTTGTGCTCACTTGTATAATAAGACTTGTACTCAATACTTCCTGTTCATCAATGATCATTACACTGATGTTAGCAGCAGATATTATTATGCGCTGTATATGAATATGGATACAAACCACTATAGAGTGTACATCTCTTGGTAGAAGTTACTTGTGTATTTTCTATTTTCCAATCATACTGAAAGTGTTGTCTACGTAACTTATCGAAAACCAACTGGTCAATAAACGAGGTTGAGTTGACACTCCTTGAGAACAACATCTGAGGGAAGTACTTTAGTGTTTTTATTTCCATTGAGTTGGCTATAGCTCTTAACTGGTGCTGGTTGCCATATACCTCCCCACAAGTAAGTGGATACTTCTAACTGCATTGAGGGGATTCCAATGTCAGTCTTCAATCTAATTAACCTCAAGGCATTTATATACTGTACTAATGCATTTATACTGTACTAATTGAGGGTTTTCCCCCTACACATTGACAACACTAATCTGGCACTAATAAGCAATCATAATTATCGTACTATCACACTTATCCACTTAATCATAGTCTCAATTAGAACATATAATTGACCAAATATATATTTTTCAAGTACCACATGCATACCAGCGTACACTGCTTGCCCCTGTGATAAATACTTTTGTTGGTTTTGGGACTCCAATTATTTTGAATAAACAATCAGGTTGACTATTTAAATGTAAATATTTAGAGTCACAGCACTGGCACAGTTTTGGGGTTTATCAAAGCAGGAAACATAATAGGCTACCTTGAATGCATTTATCATGTGTGCCTTGACCAATTGCAAATAGTTATTTAAGTCATTATGACATCAGCCAAGAGCATAATTAAGGTCAGTAAAAAGAATACCAGGGTAACGACTTTATACAGCTGGAATTAAAGAATAGAATAATAGGGAAGCAAAAAATATATAATGTGCCAGTCCCTACACAGAAGACATGATATCCCAAGAGCAGAGGTAATTGTCCATGTAATAAGGTTTAATCGGAAGTTGTGATGTCTATCTGGATTCTATTCTCACAGTAGTAACCAGTGGGCTGTTCCCTCTCTAATCCCCTCTATTTTATGATATTCAATTCTGCAAAATACCAGTCTTAGATTTCAAATTCCTCATTTAGAACCTTTTAAACCTCACTTTACGAATCATTGCCTTCTCAAATATTTACAAAGTTGACAGATCTAATGTCCCGAATCAAAACAAGAGATTTCATCTCTTAAACAAAAAAATTTGAACTGCATATGGTCCTGGTCCTTGAACTTTGTTCAAATAAACAAATATTGTAGATTCATGACTCTAGCGATACCAGGAATAACCACCCAGCTGAACTATGTGAACCCTCTGCCTAATATAGCAAGCATGTCAAGGGGGGGGAGAGACATGATACCCATCCAGCCTAACTATGTGAACCCTCTGCCTAATATAGCAAGCATGTCAAGGAGGAAGAGAGACATGATACCCATCCAGCCTAACTATGTGAACCCTCTGCCTAATATAGCAAGCATGTCAAGGTAACCTCAGACATTCAATAAAAATCACTTTTAAAAAAAATCAATTAAATATCGGGTGGGAGTAGCACTGGGAAGAATTTAAACTCCGTCAACTGGGAAATGATCAAAACAATGACCTTTGCCCTATTATAAGCATGTGGAATTTTGAATCCAAATTCAACAGAATGGGAACCAAGGCAGGTGACCTGGAGAATTTTAATGTATATTAGTAACAGTGCTTATAATGATATTACAAAGTATAACATTTAACTGGACATTGCATCAGTGTGCATTTTGACCAGTACTTTTGTCCTGACAAACACATAATGACCCTATTTTGGCCGGAAGATGTCATTGTTATCATAAGCTCTGATTACATAATGCATTTATTGCCTATGGTTTGTGTCTAACTGCTGCAGGGTTTGCGGTTTTAAACTTGCTATATATTCATGGTCTGCTCATAGCAAATCTCAAAGTCTGCACCATGAATTACAAATGGAGGAAAATTCATAGAAGTGAACTTAACACCTTCTCTGACCTAACAAGGTTAAGTCTCACATATCCCATCACAGTGTGACTAGAAAAATTCAATGAATGAACTTTGCACCATTCTAAGATTTGAAGTAAGCATGTTGATATCCCAAATAATTTATTAAGATAGGAAAACAGTGACCGACCTTTCACCTTTATAAATGAAGCAAGCACTTCTTTACAACTATATTTGTCTACCTTGTACTCTACAACTAAAACCATGTACTCTACAACTATATTTTCGTCTACCTTGTACTCTACAACTAAAACCATGTACAGCACTAGTACAATGCATGTCTGATTAATGACGATCATTTCAACACTCTTACGAAGAGGAAAGTAAGCTCTATCTAAAGTAAACCTTCTACAATAAAACCTTGTAATTTCAGTGTTCTTTACCTGTGGCTCGTGAGGTGCAAATATTTGACCTCCGAGAGAGTCAAATGAATTACAAACACTCATTAGAGCCCCAAGACCAGTCTGAGCCCAACTGGATTTTCTGGAGTTGTCAGGTTTCTTCGCGAGTCTTCCAACCCCAGCAAATTCCAGCACTGCTAATAATACCTCCCACTGCTCTGAGGTCGTCAGTGTGGGGGCGTGTCTGTGGACCAGTTCGTTGACCCCGTGGGCGGTTTGACGGTAGAGGTTGGTGAGGGATTGCTGCTTGGCAGGAGGAGGTAGGGAGAGAAGGATTTGTAAGGACAACAAAACCTACAAAAATATAAAGTAATCATTATTATTACAGGTAGCCTATTATTGAGGACTTTGAATTAGTTTACTAATGTACATGCTGGAAATTGTTATGAGAGCTAGTGTGAAAATATCTCTCTACTAACAAAGTCCATTCCAAAACGTCGAGAGGTAATAAGTAAACTGTGTTAGGTGTGTATCCATGGAAAATACATACTCATCATTGAAATATGCTCCACCCTACCCTTTTTGCTGTTGGTTTTCTCCCTTTAGTGTGCAAAGTCTCATATTTCATGATGCTGTGGTACCAAACATACTACTACTTATGGAATCACATGTTCCAAATGCTGAACATGTAGGGTTCTCTCCAGGATTTATTGAAGGCATAGGGACAAGACTGTGATCACCATAAAAGGGAGGGGCCCGATGATTCTGCTCCTGGTGCAGACTGCTTAATCAATAGTAAGATATAGGGAGAAGAACTGAAGGCGTAGTGGTAAGACATAAGGCATACAGGGGAGTGGCCTGCTATGCCTTGGGAAGAACCCTGCCTTTATATTTTCCAACCAAACAACACTGGTTGATGTTGCCACAGGAACCAAGAGCAATGCTGACATAGACACAAATGTTTTTATTCAATTTTCCAACTTCTTAAACACAGCATAAATACCATGAATCAATTGAGTGATGTGATGGAAACTGTTAATGTTAAGAGGCTAAGTGCACTCTCTCTCTCATGAAAATGACAGGGGTGTGTCATTCATTATAAATCACACACTTTCTTGTGGGAAGACCTAGCAACTCCAGTGGATGCTTCCATGGCAGTGATTTCAAAGTATACGCTTATATTTCAATTAGCAATAAGGAGAAAAACAAAAACAAACAAATAAAAAAAAAATGATATCAGAATCAGAACTTTCAGTTGCTATGGGTGTTAGTGTTTGTGTTTGCTGGTACACTGCAGGTAGATTATAGCCAAAACAGTTGCTAAGGGTTTTTGTTGTTGGTACACTGCAGGTAAAAACAGTTGCTAAGGGTTTTTGTTGTTGGTACACTGCAGGTAGATTATAGCCAAAACAGTTGCTAAGGGTTTTTGTTGTTGGTACACTGCAGGTTGGTTAAATACGTAACCTTAGAAATGACCAAAGTGTGATGATTTCGCAGGATCAGCTTGACAAGCAAAGCATGACTTAAGTGCCGGCTTAGTGTGGGGGGGGGGGGGGGGGGGGGTGATTATGGACTCTATAATTATGGAGATAGTCTTAACAGAATGACCTCATCTAAACAATAGAGTCAGGAATGCAATGAATTTTTACTACACTATCCCCAGGACACATCTCTTGTTACTGCACTATCCCTAGGGCACATCTAAGGCACTATTATGTGTCTGCAGATATTGAGCAGTTTAATTATTAAGAATGATCTACCTTTTCCCCATCCCTTCCACTATAGAGAAAAGCTCACGCTGTGGTGGAGTTTCTCGTAAAATCTGAAGCCGCTTACCTTACTTACAGACAAATGTAAGTAAGTACTGGGTGCTGCTCAAACACTGAATCTTTACATGCCGAGGATCAGAATTCTTATAGTGTGGACAGGGTTCCCCCATGGAGGCATTCCGCTCTGACCAAAAAAAAGGAGCATACACTCCTTAATGTGACCCTTTTATTGCAAATTAATTACCTTTTCCCCATCCCTTCCATTATAGAGGAAAGCTCACGCTGTGGTGGAGTTTCTTGTAAAATCTGAAGCCACTTACCTTACTTCATTGAAGATACGGCAGAGTTTGTCCTTTTTTTGCCCTTATATGTAGCTAATTATTTCTTGATTATTATATTGACTGGGAAGTGGTAAAACCTGAAGTCTTTGCTATCTTGATGGATTTCTTTGCTAGTGAGTTGCCCGTGGCTACCAATCGACCTTAACCTGGCACATTTGCATGCATGTAGGGAGGACTTTGACCTTTACCTGGCACATTTGCATGTAGGGAGGATTTTGACCGTTATCTGGCACATTTGCATGCAGGGAAGCGTTATGATTGACCTCTGTATGCCTTTATCTGGCACATAAGATGCATATAGGGAGGATTTTGACCTTTACCCGACACATTAGAATGTGTTCTATCTGGCATATGGGATGCATGCAGGGAGGATATTGCATTTTCACCTTTAGAACAACACCTACTAAAGAAAATCACCTCTGGACCTCTGGTGCTACACATCAAAATACCCTTCTACATGTACTACAACATCAAAGGATATAATCTAAACAGGTGTGTTCAGGTGGTCATAACCTAAACGTGAAAAGTGCAAGGAAATATCATGACATCATAAAGACTGTCTGAATGAACCCTACTTCTGTAATTATGCAAGGTGTTGAAATAGTTCATCAAAGGTCCTCTCATTAAGCACCCAGGGGATATTGTGAATATAAAGCTCTCTAGAAAAATTACATTGAATTTTTTTGATAGTTAAGTATTCATTTTTTAAAGTCCTGTATGTTGAATTAACCATATTAGGACTGAAGTACAGTGGAACCTTGATTGGATACGGATCTTGCTACTTACTTCAATGATAGGAGAATCTCCACGACCTAGTAGCCTGAGGGCAAGGTGTAGAAGAGAGACCACACCCCTCTCCAAGAGGAAGTGGTGTTGAGTGGCAGAGGAGATGACACGAGAGAGATGGGAGGAAACATCTTTCCAAAAAAGTCGAACACGATCTCTGCAGTAACCAATAAGAAACATACAACTGACTCTCATGATAATCTGATTCATGCAAGAGAAGTTCTAAAATAACTGCAATGGCATGAAGCTCATAAAATTAATGTTGTCTCAACACACTAATGTTATAACCATGCAACAAAACAACTGCATGCACACATTTCATTACAGAAAGCAAACATGAACGGAACAACTGCATACACACATTTCATTACAAAAAGCAAACATTAACAGAACAACTGCATGCACACATTTCATTACAGAAAGCAAACGTGACAACAGTCCCAAGGATTAGTTTATTAACCATTTCAGCCCCAAGGTTATTTGAGTTACAGAGAGCTAAAGTATTGAGCAACCAAAAAAGTGATATTCTATTTGTACAATTAGTCAATCCATTCAGATACATACACTCAAAACAACAACAAAATAGCCCATATCACTTGCAAAAAATTAATATTATGTCTTCATCTACTTTAATTATCATGTATGATGATGTAATCTAAATGTAGTCATGACAAAATTAGCATATATTATCATAGTTCCCATTCCTTGACCTACTTTACATTCCTAAGTTTTTATTTTATTTTTTTATGTTCCTAGAAAGTGTGTGGCATAGAAAGTGGCAAGTTAGCTTATCTTCTCAAACTGTGAGTTTGAAAGATCTTTAACTTTAAAAAGCATTGAATTCTTGTAGTCATTAGGATAATATGTCCCGTGGAGATGGAAGCAACAAACAAGTACCCATGCTAGTTAAGAATGACACAAGTGATATATGATAAAGTTAGGGTAAGTTTGCCAGCTGGGATTTAGTAATAATTTGTGTGGACTACAACTCGGGAGAGTGTTTTTGTTTGATATCATAGATCACACGATCCAATTGTCCCCCTCCTGGTGTAGCTCTTGTCATGCAAGGTGTGGCTCTTTGTACCAAAGATATGTCTTCTAAGAATCATAACTTCTGCTGCAGGTATAGCTGGTGTAACTTCCTGTACTCTGAACATATAACTTATGTACATTCCATAGTTTTGAGCAAGAGATCGAGATCACAAGCACCCTATACACTGCGGTCAAGGCACACCCACGCAATTGAGTCAGCAAAAATTGTGGGCGATGTTTACAATAATACCATAGATAATAATACCTATGATAATACCATACGTACTTCGACCTCACGCATAGCGCCAATGTCGCGGGGGCGATCTCCGGAAGTGAGCTGCGCTGCAGATTTATTATTTAAAAAGAAGTGTGAATGCTGTCGCGTTACAAATCGTGCTATTAAAAGTAAAGCGAAAAATCTTACTATTGTCGAACTAAATTTTGCAGCCACCACTTATAATAAACCAATGGCAGATTCAATTCCTCCAGGTACAGCTACGAGATTAGCTCGAGTGTTGCAGCCTAACCTAGCTAGCGAACATTTTGCCTCACACTCTTGCATCTCTAGTTTACTTAGACTATTTTTTTATGTCTATTATTTCACAGGTGTTCAAGCAAAAAACTGCTGCGGGAGTAACAGACTCGTATGCAGCAGCGGAGAAGACTGGGAAAATTACACTTATACTTGCCCTGAACATCAAGAAACACTGGAGCATACTTACACTCGTGCAGTGCACTGTGCCGTATATTTACCGGGGCTGAGAAGTCGCCTGCAAGGAAACTACGCAGAGAAAGCCTATACGTGGTCACAGCTGAGAGAAAGACGCCTAAAAGAAAAATCCATGCTAGTCACAGGTCTCCGAGAAAGGAGAGACGATGACCTCGAATTGTCAGGTAAGGTAAACCGAGACAATAGCAGATTTCTATCTAATCGTGGGGTGGAGCTGAACTTGGCAGATCATTTTTCCCAAAGCATCTAGCTATAGTATATCGACATAGCTATGTATACTTATAGCTTGTATTGTTTGCATGCATATAGCTGGCAAGTATATGGATACTATAAATGCATGACTAAAATCAACATGCAAAATAATACAGTATATTATTTTGTAGTGATAATTGTAATTATCAATTTTAGGATCAAGACAGTTGCTCCAGCAAGGAGACAAGAGAGACTTGTGCAGCTTGCAACGTGCCGTGTCTGAGAACTGGGACGAGGAAGAGAGAAGAGGAGATTTGGAAGTAGGGAAAACACTTATTGATAGTGTCCAAGTGTTTACCTGCTGCAGTTTGAACTATTCTGTTCATCTAGATGCAGACTATGATGTTATAGTGCTCCCAAATACAAAGTATAGCCATTGAATTCTCTTTCTCATTCAATTGTTGTTTTTCTGTTTGCATTCTCCAATCTTAAAAATTAATATCAATAATCATAATAATCTATTTAATAAATGAATCAGTGAATGAATGAATAAATAAATGCATAATGTACACATGCAGACAGTAGTCACTTAGTGGCATTTTTACTTCTTGCCTGCATGTTCTCTATACACTGAGCTCTTCCAAACTTTGCGATTAACTGACCCTTTAAAATCCAAACTAGTCTTTGGCAGATGTTCAAAGAAGACTCTGAAGTGCATACTTTCAACTGGAAGTATAGTTCTCAGCAGGTTATGCAGCTGGAATGCCAAATAAACTTATCAGAATAAAAAGGCAAATTTTCAACACCCTACAATAATAACATTATAGGCTCTTTTCTTCACAGTTTTGATTGTGGGCTTTTCTCAATGTGTGGTCAGTCTGGGGGTAAGTTGTGGAAGCCATAAAGTATCCACTTCATGACGTAGTCTATCAACAGGTGATGAAACTAACGGACCAGTCACCCACCAGCTCCACATATAGTAGCGATCTCAGAGGAGGCCTAGAAGTGCCATGTGTGAGAATATTCTCTGGACATATCATGTGTTTAACAGTGACAGCTAGATCATTTCATCCTGTTAAACCTCTAATAGAACATGCAAAAATTCAATTAATACGAGTGGCCTATTTTCTTCTTTTGTGGAATGTTGGCTTTTGGCCCGTTCTTGAGATAACTCCATAGCAACTTGTTATGGAATTATCTCTGGCTGGAGTACGTGTTTATAGTGGGGTCAGATTAAATAAGAGGTCAGGTGCTTTTGTGTCAAACCGGTCTGGGTCATGTCACCTCAGTGTGTGGTGGTGAGTAATAATTATTGGTCAGGACATCAAAGCATGCCAGAAACAGCAATGAGGCACTTGTACACACTCAACAATGTGATGCCACAGGCACTTACACACACTCCACAATGTGATAGGCGAGCACATGTACAGACTCAACAATGTGATGTCACAGGCACTTACACACACTCCACAATGTGATAGGCGAGCACATGTACACACTCAATAATGTGATGCCACAGGCACTTGCACACACTCCACAATGTGATAGGCGAGCACATGTACACACTCAACAATGTGATGCAACAGGCACTTGTACACACTCCATAATGTGATAGGCAAGCACACGTAAATAACATACTCCACACATAGCATGCAAGCATCCTACATCACAAAGCGAAGACTGTCACCGATGATTTAAATACCTAGCAATCTCCTAACTACATTCCTAAGCATTTAGTTTTCCTCATAGATCCATAAGGTTTTTTGTTCTAGTATCAAGCCCCACCATTAAGACTGTCCCACAAAAGACAATGAGTAATTGATATGGTTTGTATGGAGATGACTTGTGGTCTATGCCATTGTGCCACTACAGTGAGCTATGCTTGGCTGGCTAATGGGGACCATTCTTCTGCTCAGTCTCCAGCTCAAGTCTCCATTGTCGAGTGTGTGACACTCATACTGGAATGCTTCAGTGTACATACATACATACATATGCATACATACCTACATAAATACATACTGACACATGTTGATTCCATTTAACCACATCACTCTTGCCAACTATGCATTCTAACGAAACAGGATCGGCATTAGACATGTGCGAAAAGGTCTTTCATCGGATCAGTCTCGAATCACAGATCCTATTAATTTACATCCACATGAAGTTAACACTTCCTAAATCTAATCCCTACCATCTAATCCCTATCTCCTTGGCTACAGACAAGGCTTGAAGCATATCAGAAAATTTGCTGCTAATTCGTATAGTTAAGTAGCCCCTGGCCTTCCTTTATAGTAATGAACTAATAATTATAAGTAAACAATATTGCAAGGCGAGACTTAATTTCAAATGAGATCACCATTACTTTAATGACCTCTACATGACACCAGATTAGGAATTGCACCAATTGTTTATTAGATGCCTCCAGTGCATGTGTGTAATTTGATACTATTAATTTTGACCAGCCATGAGACGGAAGTCCAGGAAAAAAATGAGAAGCAAACAAGTCCGGAATAGTAATTGACAACATGCAGCACCATTAGTAGTAATTAATAACTGGTAGCCAATATTGAAGTACCTGGAAACAGTACCAGCAGACTTTTGATAGAGGGTCAGCTCTATATCTGGTCCATTTGGTAGAAATCACCCAGAAGTTCTGCAAGCTCTTTATTGGTAAATGACAACGACTGACAAATGCAGATGGTTTTCACATTTTTGGGAAAGCATATGTACAATATACTTAACACAATTGTTCTGTAGAGTTTTGTATATACATTCAGCAGGAATCTTAGCCTCATACCCAGGCCCGCTTTTTTCGTGGGGCGGTGGAAAAGCGAAGGGCCTGGTATAAGTTGCATGCGCATGCACTTAATTAGACACGAAATAAACGTAAAATTTTATGCATGATGAATGATGTAATCGTATGTAGCTAGCATGTGCACATTCAATCAGTGCAGCTTAAAGCAAGCTAGCTAGCTAGCTAGCTAGATCTGGCTCCAGACCTTATCCACATCAGTGAAATAAACTAGGACACAACAAGAACAGCACTATCCCTCTCAAGCCAAGCTTATGGTAAAAAACAAAAGGTAATGTTTATTATGATTTGTGTAACGGACGTGCCCGAAAGTATAGCGAATCCCCCCTAAATGGGGGGATGGAGCGCATGCGCATGCAACTTATACCAGGCCCTTCGCTTTTTCACCGCCCCGCAAAAAAAGCGGGCCTGGGTACCAGGCTAGCAGGAATCTAAGCATATATACTCACTAGAACTTCCCACACACAAGAAGTGAACATCACCAACTCTAGCATTGCTCATAATGTATTATCACCACCAGATTCTCCACATGCAAAGAAGCTCTGCTGATATCATTGGGTTCATAATTTAGTGTGCAAAATAAGAGTTTCAGTTTGATCAGACATTTTGTCCGACATTATAGCAATTTTGCTGGTCTATTATATATGTGACTTCTTGAATTTGTTCTGACAGAATGTCCAACTAAAGTTGGAATTGTCTGGCCCAGGAGAAAAAAAAAAAAGGTCCAAAAATGGTCAGTGGCCAGCAACAATATGTAATTGGGTTCACTATTCTTTATACAAAGAAGCTCTAGCGTTGCCAAATTCTAGGGTTCCCCCCAAAGGGTGTTAGAGAGGTGCAACACCGGCCCATTTTTCTTTCATGTGGTTAAAAAAGTGTATTTTAATAGCCACAAGAATGTCAAAATCGTTTAATGTGATATTCAAGCACCACTCTGATCAGTTTCACTGGGGAGAACCCTGGATTCTCCACATACAAAGAAGCTCTGCTGATGCAGAATTTACTGCTATTCTTTTTAAAATCATTGCTCCGAAAATGCATGATGCAAGAAGCCTTATAGGATCCTGCATTAGGAGAATGCCTCCCCCATCTCCCTTCTGATGGATTCCCCCTACGCTCTGAATTGTGATAAGAGGAGGACTGACAGAAGCTCTATCATATCCTGCTCATCTTGTGACAATGTGCACTAACACGCATCCTGCTTAAAAACCTCTATTTATAGCAATAATTGCTCTGGCATGTATTCTATTATGCAACAAAATATTTACATCTTTGGAAAATTATTGTTAGCATAATAGACCTAAATTTACGGTAGCCATCAACTAAGAACATAGATACATTAAGGCACTCATCCCCCTCCCCCTGGTTCCCAGAGTCTCCATATATACACTGAAGAAGTAAATAGCTGACTACACACAACTCCCCACGCTTACAATTTATGCTGCAATGCTATTTATAGTAAATATCGCAGCCGTGTCAAGAGTAGGGTTGCAGCTTGCTGAGTCCACTGTATTTATCCCCCCCACCCCACCCCTAGTGTCCTACAAGTTTAGATCTGCAGGCATATGGCCTCTGACAGGAATCCACAATGGGTGGTATACCCCTAGTGTCCTACAAATGGTACACTCAATGGCATTGAAAAAGACACTATCTAATCTGCAGGCATATGGCCTCTTCTAAAGCTGACAGGAATCCACAATGGGATTAGCTAGTGGTATACCATAGATCTGCATAAGATCAAAGGTTACTTACAAAAGGGAATGCAAACACTGCACATTAGGACATATGATATAGGTACATCTATTAAAAGGTCACCTTTCCTTAAAATTTTTGGCACATTTAATAGCCCATATCAGAGAGTGCGGTAGCACTCTCTATGTAGGGATGACTCGGACGGCCGCGCGCGCCGCCTATAGACTAATACAAAAGTGAAATTCCAGTTCCCCCACTTAGACCTAACAAAAGCTACTGTGAATGATTATCCAGCCTACTAGAGCCTACTACAATATGCAGACCAAGTTTCAGGACCAGGGAGCTTACCGTTTCAGAAATACGGCAAGCAGGTAAATCGCTATATTCTTCTTCTTCTCTATTATTATTATTATTATTCTTCTTCTTATTATTCTTCTTAGACAACCATATCTCTCGAACCACTCAAGCTACAGCTATGATTTCTGGACAAATCCACTCCAAATTCTACGAACTACGATCTTTTCTACTCGTTGATCCTCGAAAGAGTCGATGAAAAAGAAGACACTATGGAGCACAGCACTCGACTAATTCAATTAGGAAGCCATCTTTTCTATAATACGCATGCGCATGTATTTGAATATCCAATTATTCGAAATCATAATATTACTCAGCTGTCTCTAGCTAGCTAGCTAGCTCTAGCTGATGATAGACTACTGTATCGATTCGGGGATTTAGATTCACCACGGTAGACTCTATTTCAGCATCTTCGACCTCCAAGTATGGCTCAACAACACAACACCTTGACTCGATAAATGATTGGGCTGGTATGCTATTGGAGAACTTCTTTCATCTGTCCTTGCATACACATAGAAGAATGAACTCTAATCATAGCTAAAACCATAAAAGAGAGGAAAAAAGACCAGGAACAAGTAAGTGAAAAAGCATTTCGTGAAATGAAAAAAAGATGTAGGGATGACCACTGCTCAAAAAAGTAAGGAAACAAGAAGGATGGAAATGGGATCAATCTTTGTTCTGTATATCCAGCCAACAATCCCTACATATACGTCAGGTAACTTCAGATTATAGTGTAGTAATGTGTGTATATGTAGGGATTGTTGGCTGGATATACAAAACAAAGATTGATCCCATTTCCATCCTTCTTGTTTCCTTACTTTTTTGAGCAGTGGTCATCCCTACATCTTTTTTTCATTTCACGAAATGCTTTTTCACTTACTTGTAAGATATTTAAACATGGACCATCAGAGGTCATCTTTAGTCTGTACTGCAAACTAGAGTCACCTCTTTCAAGGGTTGATAGACGACACAAATTTAAATCACTTCCTTACTTGTTTTCTATAGCCACAGTGACCAGAAGCTCCAGGAAGAATATAGCTGCATCTTCATCAAACTGAGTACCAAGACTCTGGTGCTGGTCAGGTCCACGAGAGGCAAAGATCAGTGCCTTCACCAACTCCAAAAGAGCATCAGATTTGAGAAACCTGCTCTCTGTAAACAGCTGTTCTGGGTGACAGTCCTAAATACAATATCACAGTAGTATATAATCAGAAATCTATAAAAACTACATTTCCCTCTAGCAGTGGAGAAAAAAATGATAGATATGTGCATTCTTAGACTATTATTTTAAACCCTCTGGTAATAATCAATGAACCCAGCTGAAAACCCTCTGGTATAATATTACATAATTAGACAGATATCCCCTCAGACAATTACTTTAATATTTATTGTCTTCCGTATTAAATAAATCTAATTCCCCTGATGGAAATGTTGGTTCTCTACTTCAAACCCTCTGGTATGTCTTCCACAATATAGATAACCACAAGTTCCCTGATGGAATGCTAGCACTCTCAAACTGTTATGCTAAACCATCTGGTTAATATTATTTATTGTCTTCCATATTAGATAAAATCCGATTCCCCTGATGGCTCTCTCAGACTACTACTTTAAACCCTCTGGCATTACTGTGTTTCAACCCAATTTCCTGCTAGCTCATAATTACAGACCTCTGGTATATAAATAAACTACTTCCCTTGATGGAGCTCTCTCAGACCATTACTCTAAACTTCAAAATGGAATATGATCCGTAAATGATACAAGCCATTTGGATTGCCATTATGAAGCTATCATTGAGAGAAGATGAGGGGGAGGAGAAAAAGAGGGAGATCACCCTGAAAAACGATTTTTCTTCCTCCCTTGAAATTTTACTCCCTCACTAAGTATTTTGTAACAGACCAGCTAGTATTCTTAGTGACACAAACAGAGCTCCTTCAAGAGCTCAATGATGGGACTCTCCTTCCCCAGCAACTGAAAGTATTTGTATCAGTGTGAGCATGTGTAGCTATGGGAGGGAGGCAACGTCTGAGTCTTTTACTTAATTCTGTGAAGATGACATTCCAGGTCTAATCTGCTAAGACCAGCTGGTCGAAAGAGTGCCTGTACATATTCGTCAAAAGGGTAGTTCCCCAAGGAAGACATGGTAAGACTGAGTGTCTGGCCAAGTTTCCCAAAGAAGACGTGGTAAGATAGTGACTGGTCAGTCAATCAATCACAGACGAGTCCAGTCCATAGTTTACAGAATGCTCTTATATGTCTCTTGGGTAAAAGCATACCTGAAAAAGGCAATGTATTAATACTGGTGGTCAGCTACTGACGGAAGAGAATCACGATCGAGAATGGATAGCATCCTGTTTATTAGGAATATTCTTGCATGTCTTCTCAGTAAAAACAATATAAAAGGCAATGTGGTTGACCAGTCTGCCTTACAGATAAAGAGAATGATGACCCATTGCATAAGCATTCTGTATACAGTAGAAAAAACCTCCTACTCAAAATGGTAAATTTTCCTGCAGATGATTGTTATATTATGGGAACATTACAGACTTCATGGTGGCCAGTCAATATAATACTGATATGTCTACTCAACCAATAAAAATCTAAATAACACCTCAATCACCTCATTATGGGCATATCAATTAACTACGAAGAGAGAATAGAGTGATGTGGACTCCCTCAAATGTACCTTTGAAATCAGGACAAAGATGTGTTTATTCCAGACACCTCTCTAATCAGGACGCCCCTCTAGTCAGGACACCAGTCTAATCAGGATACCTCTCTAATCAGGATACCTGTCTAATCAGGATACTTCTCTAATCAGGACAGGACACCTGTCTAATCAGGACACCTCTCTATTCAGGACACTTCTCTAATCAGGATATCTTTTCTTGGTCCCTAAAGTTGTTCCCTCAAGATGTAAAAATTGCAGAGATTTTCCTTGCTTCCATGTCATGCTTACAGTGCCGAGTACTCGTTGGTATAGAAAGTATCACCTCTGTATAGGGTAATTTGGTAGACTTGGCACCAATGATGCCATCATCAAAAGGGGACTCATCCAGAGAAGAGTCAGTCTCAAACTCCCTGAATTGCAGATCAAGATGCCTGGGAGCTATACTCATTTCACTTGGTTTGATTGCTGGAGATTGAATTACACCTAATTGACCAGGACGTCAATTAGGTTGACTCTAAGATAAGAGGTTCATCTATTAGTAATTAATTGGTATAACGAAATTGAATCATACCAAATTGGTCGTCATCAAAATCTTCTAAATACATAATTATGCTCACGCTGAATGAGCTGAGAGGACAACTTGAATTTCCACTTAGAACCTTCAATCTATACTTAGAACCGTAAATCTCCACTACCCTTGCATGTGTGTGAAACTGCCTGCAACTCTGCTAAGAATAGACTTATCAAGTAGGCCTGACACAGTGACTGATAATATTTATTGTCTTGTGTATTAAATAAATCCAATGTTGGCTCTCTCAGACTATTACTTTAGACTCTCTGGTATGTCTTCCACAACACTGTATTAGCCACAAATAATTGCTACATAGTGAATGGCCCACACACCCACACATGTGCTTGGTATCATTTCCTGCTAGTCACCATTATTCAGCAGAGTAGTACATAGTGAATGGCCCACACACCCACATGCATGCTTGGTATCACTTTCTGTTAGTCACCATTATTCAGCAGAATTGGAAGGAAACCACAAACTCTCCTAGGAGATTACATTGGAGTATTCCTTGAAAAATCTTTTTAGTCCAATGGATAGTGACCTAGGTACCTCTAAAATTATAATTTAATTGGGGAGGATCCTCTTTTGAAAAAACAACAAAAAACAAAAACAAATAAACAAACAAAAAATTCCTTCATAGCTTGGGGTGATCCTACGAAGAGAGAATCTAGTACTGTAGAGTGACGTGGACTCTCTCAAATGCTAAAATCAGGACACCTTTTGTGTTCATTTCAGTAAAGATGTGCATTAATTCATCTTTGAATAGAGACCTATCAGGTTCTCATTTAAGTAAAGATGTGTTTTTCACAGTGCCGAATACTTGTTGGTTTAGAAAGTATCACTTCCGTATAGGCTGATTCAGACTTGGCATCTACGATGCCATCATCGAAAGGGGACTCGTCTGGAGAAGAGTCTAATCTCCTCTCAAAACTCCTTGAATTGCAAGATGCCTGGAGATTGCTGTCTTAAGAGCTCAGTAAACAATACGATACATAGTAACAGAGTATTCTTAAGTCCATATTAGGAATGTAGTGAGCTTTTCAGATTTGCAATCATTCCCTGTATTCATTTCATTTGGTTTTGATAACAGAGATTGAATTACACCTAATAGACCAGGACATGTGGGTTGACTCCATGACAAGATGCTCAACTATTAGTAATCAAATGGAACAACAAATTGAATCATACCAAATTGGTCATCATCAAAATCTTCTAAATATGCTCATATTCACAGCAATGCAGTTTTTTGAGGAGTGGCAGGCAGTTTCACAGGTATATGCACACACATGCAAGGGTTGCTAACACAATAAGTGGAGATTCAAGGCTAAGAATTGTAGGCCTGACTCAGGACTGGATGAGGACCTGTCTGCATGCATGTGAGTGTATGCTGTGATCCCCTTGAAAAGTATATTAATTAAATATATAGGAATCAGGTGATCTTAAAGCCTGTTAGTCGGAATGATCGGGGGGGGGGGGGGGGGGGGGGGGGGCTTCTGTGAGTCATAAATTCTCAGAGCCACAATTACAAATTCTCAGACCACTTACGTGCAAGACACATAGAGGTTCCCCACCTGCAAATGCTTGCATGCAACCAATAGATGTTATAAGCTATCCCAAAAGACTAATTTAGTCATGATACACTGTAACTCATTTACGATTAACATTATTGCATTCTTACATAATCAATAACAATATATGAAAGTTATAATTTACCCAGGGAATTCAATCATCCGTTAGGGATGCAGTCTAACCAAGAAAGCACGCAACAGACCGCAAGAAAAGGTGTATCTCCACACCCTAGCCTTTGTTTCTGGTGTATGTCTGCTGTTAATGGGAGGAAATGCTTTTAGGCATTGATGAGGTGGTTCTAAAGTAATAGGAGATTCTGCTGTTTACTAGCTTGAAGAAATTCGGCTATGATCTTATATCCGTGCTCATGCACATATGGTCATGCTTCTGGCGAGACAGAAACCCACTATTCAATTTTTGATGTTATCTCTAGATGCAGGAAAAAAACCCTCCAAATACCTGCCATTCGACCGTTGACGAGAGAGAGAGAGAGAGAGAGAGAGAGAGAGAGAGAGAGAGAGAGAGAGAGAGAGAGAGAGAGAGAGAGAGAGAGAGATTTCCCTCATTATAGTGTGGCATAATACAGTGTGGCCTGTCATAATAAGTATGAAGGGTTAAAGCTATTTAGGTCATAATAGGACTTATTAGGGGTTTTTTGAATTTAAAAAAGCTGTATTTTGGTGGTAAAGATGAAAAAAAGGTCGTTTTTAAATATTTTTTTAAATTTTATGCTTGTTCGTGGGTACCAACTCTCTTAATAGGTCATTGTAGTGAAGCTACCACAGCGACATGAACTGAGTCCCATGTGGTGATATTCCATCCCTACAACTGCTGGCTTCTATCCAAAGGCTTCACAAGTACCTCTATCATGCCTGGAATCATGTGAAACTTCCTGCCACTCCTTGAGGAAATGCTAAGACAATCAACCACAAGAATTCCACTGATTATGCAACTGCTTGTAGATAATGCTTGCCTACCGGTATTGAATACAATAAGCAGAGATGCACTGTAGAGAGTGCAACACCTTAACGTGGACTCCCTGAAATACAAATTTAATGATCACAGTATAGGGGGGATCGAGACTCTCTGAAATCCAAAAATCTCTATAATTATTTCAGGACACTTTTTGGGACTCCTTGATCAGGACACTTATTAAATACTAGTGTTATGACCATGCTTATCGAATGAAACTGCATCTCATCATAATGGGGAAAGTACTTTTTATCCAGTTTGCATGCATGCATGGTAAAAACACACCATGCAAGCATTTTCTTTTTCTTCACAGCACATTAACATGAAAGTTTCAGGTGATCCCTAAATCCTGTTAGTCAGGTGATCACAGGGAATTATCCAATAGTGAGACACTTCTGTGAGTCATGAATTCTCAGACCCAATTAATGAACTCAAATTCCTACATGAAATGCACACACCTGCTGACCAATAGGTGTTTGATGCATTCTTAAACATGATAAACACCTGACGACTCACTTTCTTGCAGGATAATTGACCCAGGAGGAATTCAATTAATGTCCTGTCTAACCAAAAAGCATATTAACACACTGTAAATAAAGGTGTGTCTCCACTCGTTCTGGCATATATCTATTCAAAAATTCTTCAGCATGAAAACAATATGAGATTCTGTTGACTAGCTTGAAGAAATTTGGTTTATGATCTCATATTTGTGTGGCCATGCTTCTGGCAAGATAAAAGTACACAAATGCCCACCATTCAATAAAGAAAAAAAAGAGAGAGGAAGAGGTACATGCTTCATTTTGCTACAAGAATGAATTCCATTGGGTGTGTCTAGACATTAATTTTATGTACTTCTTGCGGATCATTAAAAAAAAAAAAAAAAAAAAAAAAAAAAAAAAAAAGACAATGAGGAGAACCCCTATCATTTAGTCACATTGATCATGCAACTGGAAAGCATGTATGCTGAGTGGTCAACCACCTCCTCCACTTCAAGTGTGGTTAATAACTCCAACCAAAGTTACATCTTAGGTTGTTTGCCCTGAGCATGCACAGTCCTTGGCTCTGAATATAGTCTGAGTGCTAGTGTGGTCATTACAATGTTGGAGAGGCCGTTCTAGGAAGTTATATTGCGCCATTGGGCAAAAATACACCTGAGGTCAATATTATCATATTCCTACAAAATAATAGGTACTTTGGTTTATTAAAATCAAAGAAGTGAAAAGCTTCGATCCCGGATTGTTAGGGTGATATCAAGTGATCCATATTTGGTGAAGAAAAAGTTGGATGCAATGATCTGGTATAGTGAGGATTGCAGCTATGCGAAACTAGAATGGCACATCCAGAGTTGTGTGATAGCAGGGCATGTAACATTGTCCAAACATGATCACAGTAGCAGTTTTATCAGAAAGTGACAGGACGAATGGAGATATAATAATTTAATCGATTATGCAACAAGAAAGAGAGAGGAGGAAGCCACAAATTCTACTGAGATGCAAGAACCTACCATTCAACTGAGATGCTACAAGAGAGAAAAAAGCCTAACCAGAGGAGGAACCACAAATTCTACTGAGATGCAAGAACCTACCATTCAACTGAGATGCTACAAGAGAGTAACCAGAGGAGGAACCACAAATTCTACTGAGATGCAAGAACCTACCATTCAACTGAGATGCTACAAGAGAGAAAAAAGCCTAACCAGAGGAGGAAGCCACAAATTCTACTGAGATGCAAGAACCTATCATTCAACTGAGACGCTACAAGAGAGAAAAAAAGCCTAACCAGAGGAGGAACCACAAATTCTACTGAGATGCAAGAACCTACCATTCAACTGAGATGCTGCGAGAGAGAAAAAAGCCCAACAAGAGGAGGATGCCACAAATTCTACTGAGATGCAAGAACCTACCAATCAACTGAGATGCTACAAGAGAGAAAAAAGCCTAACCAGAGGAGGAACCACAAATTCTACTGAGATGCAAGAACCTACCATTCAACTGAGATGCTACAAGAGAGAAAAAAGCCCAACAAGAGGAGGATGCCACAAATTCTACTGAGATGCAAGAAACTATACCTGAACAACCACAAATCCTCACCATTCAGCTGAGATGTTACAAGAGAGAAAAAGAGAAACCACATATACCACCCTAACCAGAGAAGGAGAGGAGAAACCACAAATTCTACTGAGCTGCAAGAACATATATACCGACTAATCACAAATCCTCACCATTCAACTGAGATGCTACAAGAGAAACCACATATACCAGCCTAACCTGAAAAAGGAGAGGAGAAACCACAAATTCTACTGAGATGCAAGAACATTTATTGACTAATCACAAATCCTCACCATGCAACTGAGATGCTACAAGAGAAACCACATTATACCAGAGGAGAGGAGAAACCACAAATTCTATTGAGATGCAATGTGGTTTCTCTTTTTCTCTCTTGTAGCACTCAGTTGAATGGTAAGATCAGTAACAGAGTATTCTTAAGTTCATATTAGGAAGGCAGTGAGGCTTTCAGATTTTACATTTCGTGCAATCATTCCCTGTATTCATTTCATTTGGTTAGAGATTGAATTACACAGACCAGGACGTGTGGGTTGACTCCAAAACGAGATGCTCACCTATTGGTAATTAATTGGAATAACAAATGTTATATAATAAAATTGAATCATACATCATCGAAATCTTCTAAATATGCTCTTATTCAGAGCAATGGCAGGGTGAATTTCTCTGAGGTGATTTATGAAGTAATAGGAGGTTCCGCTGTGTACTAGCTTGTCATATTTGTGTTCATGCACAATACACATATGGTCATCCTTCTGCCCAGTGAGACAGAAAGTATAAAACACCCACCATTCAACTTTGATGTTATTTTTAGATGAAGAAAAAAAGATAAAGCACAAATACCTGCCATTCAACCATTGATGAGAGATTCAACCATCACATAACACTACCACTTAATGAGAGAGAGAGAGAGAGAGAGAGAGAGAGAGAGAGAGAGAGAGAGAGAGAGAGAGAGAGAGAGAGAGAGAGAGAGAGAGAGAGAGAGAGAGAGAGAGAGAGAGAGAGAGAGAGAGATTCAACCATCACATAACACACTACCATTTAATAAAAAAAGAGAAACCACATATACCAAGAGAGAAAAGGAGAAACCACAAATCCTCACCATTCAACTGAGTCACCCAGAAATCAGCTGTATTGTATCGACATGTGGCTCAAGCGTTGCCAACAAGCTATTTAGGTCATAGTTGGACTTATTAGGGGTTTTTGAATTCACCTCTTTTAATTAAAAAGTTGGTAAAATGTTTTTATTTCATGCTTGTTTGTGGGCACCAACTCTCATAGTAGTGAAGCTACCACTGCGACATGAACTGAGTCCCATGTGGCCACATTCCATCCCTAAAAACTGCTGGCTGAATCACACAAGACTGTATATACACAGGTACTACCTATCGTGCCTGGAAACTATTCATGACAGGACATATTGGCTGACCCAAGACAAGAGGCCCTGGGGTTGTTAACCAATAGGACAATATTGAATCACGCCTAATTAAGTACAGTGTACCCTCAAAAATTTCTAAATATGCTAAGGTTAGTGAATGAGTGTTCCAAAGCTAAGAGATGTTACTTATTATTAGACAATTTCTTAGCCTTAAATCTCCATTTATGTATCTTGTGTGAGTGTGCGTGTGAGAAACTGCCTGCCATTCCTTGAGGAAATGCTAAGACAATCAACCACAAGAATTTCACTGGATGGGTGGGATCCGATCCATTATCTTGAAATGGCAAACTTCAAGCATACTTGGGTCATAGTGGATTACTTTTAAGATTCTTTCCATAGATTATAGGTTGTTTGATTTTCAGTTGGTTCTCTGGCTGTCCTGACTCTGATTCATTATTTGGGGGACAAATCAATGAGTCTAGGGGGCAGGAGGCAAGGCTTATGAAATGTCCCCCAAGATTGGCACCTACATTTAACCTGCCACACCCCTCTTTGTTTTATAGGAGAGACAGGTCCCTGTGGACCGTGCACAGAGATCCACTATGACAGGATTGGGAACAGGGAGGTGCCTGAACTGGTCAACATTGGTGATCCTGATGTCCTGGAACTCTGGAACTTGGTCTTCACTCAGTACAACAAGTAAGTAATGAGAAATAACCTTCTTAATAATTGATATCCAAAAGTTTTCCCAATGATGAAATTGTCCCAAAATTCTGTCATGTGTTCTATATTTCATTTGATTTGGTACTGGCAAGCAGTTTCTCATGCACACACACACATAAATGGAGATTCAAGGGTAAGAAACTGTCTAATAATATGTAACATCTCTTAGCTTTGGTCACTTTTTCTTAGCCTATTTAGAGAGTACTTAATTAGAGATGTGGTCATGTGAGAGATGTGGTCATTCTGGCAAGATAAAGTACACAATTATCACATCCTACCCTATTGACATGCTTACATTGAGAGGTGCTTCATTTCCATGGGTGTATCTAGACAAACTACTTCTTGTGGATCGCCAAAAAAGACAGCGACTCAGAGGAGAACCCCTATCCTTTAGTCACACGGAAAATATGTGCTGGGAGCCAAAGGACTGGAGTTATTATGGTGTGATCTATAAATTTCCCACTGACAGCAGGGCAAACAAGATAGTAAGACTAAGGTGTAACTTACTGTATTGATGTGTACAGAAGCAGAAGAAGAAAAGAAACAAACAAATTTAGAGAGTGTGGACAAGAAAGGTTATTAACTTTGCTTCAGTGATATAATAGGTTTCAGGCTACTTTGATAATTTAGTCTGGTGAATTCTCATCCCCAGCCACTTCGTAGTATTGCATCACCCCCTTCCATTTCCACAGCACTGGATGTATGCAGATGGCCGGAGATGGTTCACCAGATTACTGACCATTAGTACTATAGTGAATAATATTCAGTGTGCAATATTACTGCTGCCATTCTCCGACCATTTTTTTCCTCTTTTTGGCCAGACAATTCCAACTTTAGTCGACATTCTGTTAGTAAGAACAAATTCAAGAAGTCTATACTCGAAGAAGATATAATGACCAGCAAAATTATGATGATGTCCGATCAAAGTTGGATTTGGTCGGACAAAGTGTCCTATCAAACTGAAACTCCTTATTTTGCACACTGGAGGTGATAATTAAATATGGTTTGGACTGATAAGCCTATAGAAATTTAATGATGAGTCATCCTTATAGGAATGGAGGAAGCAGAGGAAGTTTCAAGAAGCCATTAGGGCTAAATACGTACTCAATAACTGAATTCCATAGTGCACCTGTGAGCATTTTACAAAAGGTAATGACACCCAGCTGCACCATATTCCTTCTTGCAACCCACTGATTTTGTTAACTATCATACAAAAAAGGCGATGAAGCCTGCAGTATCTTCACCACATTGACACTTACAACCCACTCAAAAATTTGAAGGATTCAAGGAAATTGGCTAGCTTTCTGCAATGAGTAGGAACATTTTTGATCATATGTAGCAGTAGATAACAACAAAAACCATAATGCAGGAAAAATATTGTTTCCAATGTGGCTGAATGTGGTTTAGTTTCAACATCTGTTAAAATTTAGATGTGGCTTTCAATACCTGTATCAGCAGAACCTTATACGACATTTCACCTGATGAGAGTTTCCCATGACGATCAGATGACTCACTTCCTTAATGTTACTATAATAAGGTACGCAGGTACTAATTCTAGCAGGTTCAAAGTTCAACTTTGACCATTATATGACCATTATAAATTTTGTAGACATAAAAGAATTGGCTTATTAAAAGGAAATGCAATGACCATCTTTCATCCAGAATTTTTGGGCAAATAAAAGGCAAAAATAACACAAGAAATGAAGCAATAGAGTGTACTATGACAAGACTGACTTTGGACTTGGAATTCACTCCCTAATTTTGATTTTTTAAAAATCACTACACCAATCAACGTTACCTGAATGCACTTCATAGCAGCAGATCTGGCCTTCCCTTCACTAGTGGACAAGCCACGCCCACCTGCCACACCCCCTGAGCTACCAGAGACCGAAGAGGAGGAAGGGGAGGGGCCTGACTCTTGTGCGAAGGACAAGTAGTTGTAGAAGGAGTAGAGAATAGAGTTGTCATTACGGGTGGGGGCCTCGTCTCTAAACAGAGATACTTTCCCTTCAGGATGCAGAAAATCGTGAGCCTATGGATCATTCATCATGATAATTAAGGAAATGTCCCAACAAAATGATTGTAAACTATGTAGGAAAGAAATTCATTATGACAAGGAATATTTCATCTTAACATGACTGCAAGCTATTTCTAAGGAAAAAAAGGAAATGGTATGTAAAGAGAACCCATTACAAAATTTTATTCGTAATGACATAGAAAAGTGTAGATTGTACCACTGAGGCTTCTGTAGCATTAAGTATCAAAGCCATAACAGGGAGGCAATTACGATAAACCTGAGCATAGCACTGAATTAACACTGATAGAGAATATTTGCACTGATAGAGTATATAGCACTGAATTTGCATATTAGAGCATATTTGCACTGATAGATAGTGTCAGGAATAATGCCAGTCCAATTAATTACTTGTCCTGTATCGTTATAATTGGCTATATTAATGCATATACAGATTATGGTTTACCTCCACCATCTGCTGTGGGAGAAGCCTGGCCTTGAAAAGGGCCAGAAGACAATCCAGCAAATCTTTCCAGCCTTCTCTCAGGATATTGCCGTAGCTATTGGCAAGGGAGAAAGTGGTCTGGACACTTTGTTTCGCCTTGGGATTTACTCCAAGGAGGTAGTAAAGAGAGCTGGAGGTCTATGTGTGAGAGGGAGGGAGAGGGAGGGAGGGAGGGAGGGAGGGAGAGAGAGAGAGAGAGAGAGAGAGAGAGAGAGAGAGAGAGAGAGAGAGAGAGAGAGAGAGAGAGAGAGAGAGAGAGAGAGAGAGAGAGAGAGAGAGAGAGAGAGAGAGAGAGAGAGAGAGAGAGAGAGAGAGAGAGAGAGAGAGAGAGAGAGAGAGAGAGAGAGAGAGAGAGAGAGAGAGAGAGAGAGAGAGAGAGAGAGAGAGAGAGAGAGAGAGAGAGAGAGAGAGAGAGAGAGAGAGAATATGTGTAGTAGGACACACAAAAAAGGTTTTGAGACTTCAAAGAATCCTTCAAAGAATCCATACTGAGTCTCGATTAGATTATCTGCACTAACTCAATTGAATGATCATGGGGCCGTAATCTCTCTTGCGGGTCACAACACAGCACATGTCTAGTGTAAACATTTGATTTTTTATGGATTCCCGCCAGTTACAAACTTGACACTAAAAGAGTTGCTTGATCAGCAGAATGCATGTAAATATCGGAGAGCCCCAGGTGTATATTGCTTGCACAGGGCTTCAAAATACACACTGTGTGTAGATCCCTCAGCTTGGAGTACAGCCTATACTGTTTCCAAGTCTACATATGATTTTTTCATGTTGCATATATTTGGGAGATTTCACTATTGAGAGCTCAAACATAGACATATAGTTGTTATTTTCATTATTGATAAACAGTTATTACTTTGTAGCACTACAGATATTATGCACTGAGAAAATAGAGAGCTTAAAAGGTAGATGGCTTCTCGATGCTAAATTATATTCATGAGGTCACATTGTGGACATTATGCACTGATAAACTATTGAAAACTCCAAGGTAGATGCATGGCTTGGTTCTCCTCAGTGGAGCTGATCAGAGCGGTGAAAACTCCAAGATAGATGGCTTCTTGATGCTAAATTATATTTTTCCATATAAGATAGTCACATTGTGCACCGAGGTAGATGAGTTGATATTCCATTTGTGCTACGATTCATTGATCGAATATTAATATTCAATTTTTACCATAATAGCAATGAAGCCAAGCCTAGCACTTAATTCCCATGAGCAAAGCTCAGTAATGTAGGCAACATTCCCACGAGCAAAGTACCAACATTAAATGCTATGTACACTACCAAACATTCCCCGGATCCTAAAGAGACCAGAAGAATATATAAATATCAGTATCTGCGGTAGCATACCATATTGGTTTGTATGTTGCATATGCGTCTAGGGAAGCCTGATTCAATATGAGTATGTACATCCAGGAGACTAATCAATCCTGCTCAAATATTTACTATCAATTTACTACTGTGGTGTCCACAAGAAAATACAGGACTCATAGATTATGCAATGTGGTCTGTGCTGTTGGTAAGGAAAAGCCTGTTGGTCTTAACAGAGAGGTAATAAGTGCTGTTGGGACGAGAGGTGGGTTGGACATGGGCACATTAAATACATACCTCATGTGTGTTTAGGAGAGTGGTGAATTTGCAGAGGGAGATGATGAGGTTGTCAAACACTTCCTTCAGTTCATAGTGAGCAGCCACAGATGCACAATTACTACAAAACACAGCACATAATACTTAATATTCTAAGCAAAATAATGAGGTTGGAGGTATAGTTGAGATGATCAAGTTACATTAGCATCATACAGAATCCCCCACAGTGGTAATACCTGACTGGATCAATAAGGAAAAAGTTCTAGTCCAAAGGGGCAATCCGCGCCATCACTACCAAGATACCCAAACATGGGGAGGACCCTAGCAGCAGTGGATCCATACGAGGCCAGAAATCCTAAAATGTTGTCGCCACAAGTATCATGACATATGTACTGGCCGGCTAGACCAAGAAATCTAAATGTTGTCGCCACAACGGTCATGGAGGTTGGAGACAAGATACCCAGGTTGGGGGAACCCGAAATACTAGACCAAATGAATTATATTGTCGCCACAAGGGTCATGCCTCCAATATATATATGCGATATATATTGCGATATATATCGCAAGATATGCGACCAGGAAAGATACCCAGGTCCGAACATGGGAGGAACCCTAGCAGACAACTTTTATTTTCAACATCTAGAGGATAATGAAAGTCAGCTAGACAACAATAGGTTTGTGAACCAGGCAGAAGTCTTGTAATATGCATGTTTAGATAACAAAACACAGTGGAGAGATGCTAACTGCATTGATTATAATATAATTAGTAGACTGTACAAATAACCTTATTCGGACATACAAATATAAATTTGGGATAACATGGGTTTGAACTTTAAGGGTGGTCAGACATACCACCCACACATGGTTGCTATGGAAGCCAATCTCCAAAGCTACTAATGCTAAGGACTTGAAACTCCATATGACTAAGACACACTATAACACTACCACACATACAAAATATGAAGGAGAAAGGACAATTCTTACCCAAGATACGAAGCTTCATCACTCTCAAAGTATAAAAAACTATTTCTCACCAAATACTTGAGTTCAGTGGCTGATTTTTGGTCAGCCATTTCTTATTACTATCCTTTACAAATCTACGTGAGTTTTTGTTGATATCTTTTAATTTATTCCCATGGCAACATTAATAGTGACTACATGGCTTGCTAAATGAAGTTCTAGAATAGGTATCGATAAATCCAAATGTAAATTTGTTCACCTACTCAGATAATAGCTGTATGCAAATTTTAGGCCCAGTGCTATACTTCATTCCAGAGAAACAATGCATTTCATATAGTCCCATTGAAACTATGTATCACACTGGAAATTTATGGTTAGTAATTACATTCTTTTGTGACCACATGGTTACTATGTCTGACCACCCTTAAATCACTAGAATCAATAATCAGAGAATAGATAGAATGGGAGTATCAATAAAATAATTATGATCAAAGTCCAGTGCAGGCAAACCTAAACACACGCTACCACAGCATTTAAGACTAAACTTGAGGGAATGGGTGTATCCTAGCTGAGTCTGCCTATCTTCATATATCAACAAATAACATTCTTAAATACAAGTTGATATAATTCGACTGAGACTAAATAGATAATTTAGCTCTCCATAACAAGTAGTAATGCAAAACTTTCATCAAGCTTTCCCAACAAAGTAGTATCCAAAACTCGACCACTTTGTGAGTCACATTTGGAAATAACGGTCAAGATTAAAATAAACATTGAATTCCAAGGTAGAAGAAAAGCACCTTAGTGTACATTCTAAGGGACTATAACACTTAAGGGAGGCTCCTCTGGGAATTTAGTATTCTACTATCTAGATCCACACAAAAATACTGAGCCTTGGGGATGAAATTTGGTGTGGAGATAGTCCAACCATTATAGAACACATGACAGAAGTTCAGGACAAATGGTACACTTATGCTCTCCATAACTCATGATTACTAGTAGCCTTGGGGCTGAAATTTGGTGTGGAGATAGTCCAATCATTATAGAACACATGACAGAAGTTTTGGGACACTTTCAACAAAATATATTTGAGAATCAACTAATCCAATTAAGATTATTTTAAAAAGGGGCAATATTTTGTTACCTAAATCCTGCTATGGCTTTCTGAGCAATGTTCTTGTCGTCAGCGTGATCATAGACGTAGGAAAGGGCTGCTATGGTTGGACCCCAGGAGAGAAGGAACAGATCTTGGTCGAACTCCCCATTGGACACACCCATAAACGATCCATCGGGTCCCAAAGATTGCTGAAGCAGCACCTATATAACACAGTACCAATTTCAAGGTTAAGTTGTACAGTTCTAAATTTTACCCCAAAGATAGTTAAGCCTTTCTAATTAGTACAATCATGGATTAGGTGAACACTCATCCTCCTAGCAATGTATCAATGTTGGATATTTCCTGAGTAAAGGATGAACATTACCTATTATTAATGTTCACAAAACTGGTTTTCATAACTTAGTGTATACCATTATTGGGGGATAATATTGATCGCCCCTTTCATTTCAATTAATCTCATAATCTAGACAAGATGTTGGACCGTTGATCAATTGTTTCACCACATGGTGATTAGCTTCACAACACACCTTCACTTGTTTTGACAGAAAACAGAAATTGAAGAACATGCTATTGTAGTCAATGGACAATTAGAATACCCTGACACTAATTCAATGTTTTGACAATAGAACACAAATAATTAAAAGTTCATGTACATGCAGAAAATAGTTTTAAAATAGTTCCCTCAGATCCTTGAAAAACAAAGTGTGTGCATGCACCACTTGGCTGCTTCACTGACAGACAATCAAAGTGTGACATACACACCCTTCACTTCTTGAGCTTTAAGCCTACTGTACGTGTCCTTATATGGAGAAAATCGATCCGACAATGAAATTGTAAACAGATCACAATATCATTACATAATGGTATAGCATAGATACATGCTTGTTCTCACATCTATGTTTTGAATGAGCCTCATTTTAAAATAGTTGTGCTTCCAGGATAGTGATATATACATCATGCATAATCAAACAGGGCTCACAATAACAGTCAGTCGCAGGACATTTTCCGGTCAATTTCTTCATTTGTCCGGTCATTTTCTGCCTTTGTCTGACCAATTTTTCTATTATAGCTATATATTTAAAACTGCTGGTAGATAATAATAAAGTGTTACTGTGAGCCCGGATAGATGGTCTACTATTAACATTTCTTTGCTGCTATATATTATTGCAGCGAGCGAGCTGACTCTCAGGTCATGACTCATTGAAATTGTAAATATATATGTAATAGTTATTAACCAAGCGCTAGGTTTGTAGTCGAATTATAAGCACGAGGCCCGAGGGCGAAGCCCGAGGGGCGAGTGCTTATAATTCACTACAAACCGCACGCGCGCGGTTAATAACTATTTTATAGCCCGCACGAGTGTACTACGCATGCTCAGTGCTTCTGTCTCTAACACCACCCCAGGCTACAATTACATGCACTGTATCACATTTATAAATCCATGTAAATCGGTCCGTTACCATGGCAACGGGCTATAAATATATATCTAGGTCTACACTCCAAAATGCCCCAGGCATACGTGTATCGTGCAATAGTAGCGCATTTATGCGCATGCTCCAGTTGTAATTGCTTGATTGATTTCTACATCACTTTGTTTATAGCATGGTGGATAGTAGGGCTAGGCTTATCTAAGTGGATTGTAGGCACTAGACATATATAAGTGCTTTGTGGTAAGTACTTAGCTTTCTATGCATGCAACTGCCTGCCACTTAGCTACATAACACAACAGCAAAGCACAAATGAACTATCAGCTCAACATTTCTACAGCCTTTTGGGCAGCAGGCACAAGAGGCTTATCTAAGCGGCTTGTAGGCACTAGGCTGCTTTGAGGTAATGTATGCAGCTGCCTACCACCACTTACATGACTCTAACAATATCAAGCACTGAAGCCTATCAGCTACTTTAATTGCTCACTATCAAATGCTGCACATTGCTACAGATACTCAACAGCAAATGAAAATCGTTGAAGAATACTTGCTTGCTCGCTCGCTGTCAACTGAATGTTGAACATTGCCCTAGTACTATAGACTTGCTCTCAGGAGAGAAATAATGTATTGTTGAGCTCAGTTAAAGTCTATTTTGCATTCACCTTGCCCCTTGATCATTCACTAAAACTGCTATAACTTTTTAACCAAGTTTATAGTTTAAGAGAGCTGATTATCAATCCACTCTCTCTGCTGAAAATTTGGTTAAGAATTGAGAAAGTTATGAGTGAAGGGGCAAGGTGAATGCAGTGGTCTACTATAAACATTTCCTTGTTGCTTACATATACCAAGAAAGGAACATAATATTCAACCCGTGAACTTTAAGATTCCAATGGGAAAGTCATTACCAGTTCACCACCTGTACCCGTGCACTATGAGAAGCAACCTCTGATTTCCAAGAATAACGATCATGTTTATGGACTAACGTGTGCTTGTTATGTCTGACTAAGCAAAATAACAATAATTTATGTGATACTTTTGGAAGCCTTCTTGTCACTCAATGACCATCTGTGGTGGGCCCAGCAAAAGATAGACTACCATGAAGATCCAAGACGTAATGTTACATAAGATTCAGGAAAGAAGTCTTTTTTTTTTTTTCATGGAAATTGCACTCGAGGAAGGAGTCACACCAAGACCTGTGGATGACTGTTTTCCAAGAATACACTTATGGTTTTCCAGAGCAATACATACCTAAATGGAAAGCTTGCACTCATACTATACAAATAAGAGAGGCTTCAAACTCTCCCTGGCCTCTACTTCCAAATTACACAATATAGAGAGGGTTCCACTGTACTTTAGTGCATTATTCAACCTCCTCTATACTAAGGATAATTTCCAAGGTCTCAAAGTGTCCACAATAGAGAGGTTCCACTGTACTTTAGTGCATCATTCAACCTCTGTATTGAGGACACCTCTATACTAAGGACAATTTCCAAGGTCCCAAAGTGTCCACAATAGAGAGGTTCCACTGCACTTTAGTGCATCATTCAACCTCTGTATTGAGGACACCTCTATACTAAGGACAATTTCCAAGGTCCCAAAGTGTCCACAATAGAGAGGTTCCACTCTACTTTAGTGCATCATTCAACCTCTGTATTGAGGATACCTCTATACTAAGGACAATTTCCAAGGTCCCAAAGGGTCCACAATAGAGAGGTTCCACTGTACTTTAGCATGTGCCTCTGTATTGAGGTATGTCTCAGTAATTAGAGAGTATGTATACAGCAAGTATTGTTAATACCTTCCACTGATAGTTTTCCCTGACTGATCCAGAATGCTCATCCGGCATGATTATCTCCTCTTCTCTGAAAGAATATCAATAAAGTAAACAACAAACAAACAAACAAACAAACAAACAACTAGCTGGAATAGGTGTTGTTGGGGCATGGTGGAGTGGCCTTAATAGAGAGGTGGTCTCTGTTAAAATAGCTGGAATAGGTGCTATTGGGACATGATAGAGAGATGGTCTCTTTAGGGAAGTTGAAATAGCTGGAATAGGTGTTGTTGGGATATGGTGGAGTGGCCTTAATAGAGAGGTGGTCTCTGTTGAAATAGCTGGAATAGGTACTGTTGGGACATGATAGAGAGGTGGTCTCTTTAGGGAGGTTGAAATAGCTGGAATAGGTGTTGTTGGGATATGGTAGTGTCCTTAATAGAGAGGTGGTCTCTTTAGGGAGGTTGGAATAGCTGGAATAGGTACTGTTGGGATATGGTAGTGTCCTTAATAGAGAGGTGGTCTCTTTAGGGAGGTTGGAATAGCTGGAATAGGTGCTATTGGGACATGGTGGAGTGGCCTTAATAGGATATGTATACTGTTGGGACATGGTGAGAAGGCCTTAATAGAGAGGTGGTCTGATTAGAGAGCTTTCATTCATTGTACATACGCACTTGATCTTATTGTAGATCTCAGTGAGGAAAGGTTCAGGGAAATTTCCACCATTGTTTGTCTTCCTCTGATTCCGGAAAAATTCCTGCATGGAACCAACAAACTAGACATATGACCCTCTAGCAGAGCTAAAAAAGAAGAAATCTGCATGCAACTGCAGGGTTCTCCCCAAAGGGTGTTGCAACACCACTCTGATGGGGCCCATTTTTCTTTCATGTGGTTAAAAAAACGTAATTTAATAGCCACAAGAATAAATGTGGTATTCAAGCACCTCTCTGATCAGTTTCACTGGGGAGAACCCTAAACTGGTGCGTACCCAATGATAACTGAATTTTTTTTTTGTTTCCATTACCACATTAAAGGATTTTGATATTCTTACGGCTATTAAAATAACCACATCAAAGACAAATGGGCCCATCGGAGTGGTGTTGCACCTCTCTAACACCCTTTGGGGAGAACCCTGCATGTGACTAATAGAAAAGAGCATTTCCTTGCACATGCACAGTAGCTATAAATATTA
Organism: Crambe crambe; assembly: GCA_963924555.1. Taxonomy (NCBI): domain Eukaryota; kingdom Metazoa; phylum Porifera; class Demospongiae; order Poecilosclerida; family Crambeidae; genus Crambe; species Crambe crambe. The sequence goes on from OZ004581.1 coordinate 2,046,218, forward strand.
CTACTTTATATACAGTGTGAAATAAAAATTGAAGTGTCAACCATGCATGTGACTGTTGATCGATAGTCTGCACCCATAACTTCCAGACCATGGAAAATGTGTACTTAGGACCGTCACATTGGTTTTGTTTCAAAATCACAATTTGCCCCAAACTATACACTTTTGGCTGTCACTCTTGCTTACATTTAGTGTCATTTTCTTTTTGACTTGGTTGCTGTGGAGGTCGGTGTTGAGCATGATGATAGCATAACTCAACACATGGACGCTGTCATTATTGGCAAATACTTCCCCCAAACCACCAGTCTCCGAATTACTGGCCTGGAAAAAAAAAAAAAAAAAAAAAAAAAAAAAATCAAATTATTATGAAATGAGACTGCTACAAAATTCTGTGAATTTATGGTATGAGATCCACCATAGTTATGGGGGTATGGTTTATCTGTTTCATACATTTACTACTGCATTTGAAATATTTTTTGGGAAGCACACTGACAATACCTAAAAAGGTTAATAGTAATCATTATGGATCCAGCTTCCTTATATGCAGGTAAATATAGTAACTCTTTACCTGCCTATAACATTACACCATTTCAGCAATATGCTTCGAAGCTCCATTACTAGCATCATGATTACAATTAACCTTATTCTTATTAAGGTTAATTGTAATCATGATGCTAGTAATGGAGCTTCGTAATCATGATGCTAGTAATGGAGCTTCGTAATCGTAATCATGATGCTAGTAATGGCATGTTGCTGAAATGATGTAAAGGTATAGGCAGGCAAATAGTAACCATGCTGCTGTGATAATTATGATTTAATGGAACAGGTACTAATGATATTGAAGTTACTTAATCATGATGCTAGTAATAGAGCTTCCTAATGATGCAGGTAAATAGTAACCACACAGCTATGATATGATTTAATGAAGGTACTATGCCATTATGATGTAATGGCAAGTTACTAATTGCTGTATAACTATGTCACTGTATGATGCTATGGAAGAAGTGTACTAAAATGCCACTGTGACAAAACAGAACTTCTGTACTATATAGTAGTTTTACATATATGTACATCCATCCATCCATGATCCATTCAAATCATCTAGCTGTCTGAGTGATCACAGTGCATCGGTCATGCAGGTGCGCAGGTATGCAGGTGTAAAGGTACATGCAGGTATGCAGGTGTGCAGGTGTAAAGGTACATGCAGGTGTGCAGGTATACAGGTGTGCAGGTATGCAGGTGTAAAGGTGTGCAGGTGCATTTATTACAGGTGTAGGATGCACCTGCAATAAATTATTGCAGGATATTGCATTGAGGATGTGATAATATTGCAGGATTGCATTGACGCCACACATCAAATAATTAAGTATTGTCATGTCTAGAGTAAAGAAACCTTGCTATACAAATTCTACATACCATAATATAGTCTCCAAGTCATGTATTAATAAAGGTTTTAATATTACTTCATCAAGGCACCTCTACTATCTGTAAAGTTTGGGGTCTGCATATAATTATACGTATTACTGTATTTCTCACCAGCCAATGCTCAGAAAAGACTTCCAGTATTCTCTCAACGACAGGGGCCTCCCCTGGAAGGCGGAAAGACTCGAGGAAATCTCTGAGGGCATCCACCATAGGCACTTTATGCAGAGGTTGCTTGCTACTCAGAGAGAGAGAGAGAGAGAGAGAGAGAGAGAGAGAGAGAGAGAGAGAGAGAGAGAGATGACCTGATAAGAACCAGGTCTACAATTGTACCACAGCATGGCTAAGCATGGGAATCCTTAGTCTAGAGATTTCTCATTAACATGATGATAATGATAATACCACATACAGAATGGGAATCAGTTATCATACTAGACCAAAAGGGAATCAGTTATCACACTAGAGATCTCTCATAAATATCATTACTGGATAGGAGGTCTGTAATGGTACCACAGCATGGGAATCCTTCCAGACCAGTTATCATATTAAAGGTCTCTCATAGACACCACCACTGGAGTTAGGCATCAGATAATAATTATGATAAGAGGTAAGCATGATACCTTTGCCCTCTAGCTCTACAGTAGTTTGCAGAACAGTTGTCATGCATAAGGCAGAGCTAGGCAGCGGCTCTGGAGTAGCTAGTGGCTAAGAACAATAGGGCTATGAAAACATTTTATTGTTCCCCAGCCACAAATACTTCAAGGCCACCACCTATCCCTGCCTGATGCATGACAACTGTTCTGCAAACTACTGTAGTAAAGATAACAGAATTCCCACGCATAGCCCATGCTGTGGTATAGTTCATTTAATAAGATTTTTTTAGCATTCTACTGTATATGTTATCACAGGTTACCACATTTCATTGATGCAGTCAGAGTTTGGTTAACCACTGACTATACCGCTAGCTCTGGCAATGGTATTCTCTAGTATGATGTCTGGCCTTGTAGGATTCCCATGCTGCCATGGTGCAGTAATAGTATGTACGAGATACCATTATAAAAAGACTTCTAATATGATAGGCCTCACCACGAGAGGTACCACAGCATGGCTAATCTTATTATCTTTACTAGAGCTAGAGGAGCATGGCTAAGTGTGGGAGCTAGAGGACTGCAGAGGGGGTGTCTTTATTCAGTGGAATGGAACAGTGGAATGGAATGGAGGGGAATGTTAAATTGAGCATGAACTAGTACAGCAGAGGTACCTTGGTACCTCTGCTCTGGTACCTCTACCTGCAGGACTAGCTAAGCGTGGGAATCCTGTTATCTTTACTAGAGCTACAGGACAGATGTACTGTACCACAGCATGGCTAAGCATGGAAATCCTGTTATCTTTACTAGAGCTACAGGACAGATGTACTGTACCACAGCATGGCTAAGCTGGGAATTCTGTTATCTTTACTAGTAGAACTAGAGGACTGCTAAATCCTATTATCTCTCCATATGCATAGCCACCAGGGTCCCCAAGGGATCAAGGTAACATGATAGAGGTACCACAGCTGTATCCACAATGTAAAATTTGTCATCCATACATGGAAAGAGTTGACCGAAAAACTAGGGGGAAGATTGTATGTAAAATATCAATTATGCACCTGACAAAGTTCTCTAATATTTCACTGTTCTTTCTCTCCCCAATGTAGTCTCCTATCTTTGCCTTGCTGAGTCCCGGGTTCTCCCGCAGGAAATTGGCCACCTCAGAAGGGTCTAGGGGGGACGAGAGGATCCCCTGCTCCATCAGGAAGATGATGCCTTGTTTCGGCTTCTTATTGAATTGTTCAGTTGCAGATAAAATCATCTAGGAGAGAGATGACAGTAAGTGGATCAAATTTTGGGATCAGATTTTCCATAAACTATTTCATGAATGGATACATGATTATAGAAGTGTCCTAATCATAGAGGAGTCGGGAATTCTAACTGCTTTCAGATTAAATGAATGTGTCCTGTTACATGGGAATTTTAACTGCATCCAGATAAAAGGCTGTTATGAATTCATAAGTTACATTTTAGGCTGGGGCAAGGCACGCTACAATCAGGAAAAAATCAGGATCAGTTTCATATAAGGTTTATTGTTTTTGCTAGAAATAATGATAGGGGAAGTACCTCCAGTACCCGACCGACCAACCAACCCTCAAGCTGGGGAGAGGATTATAATCAGTGTGCAAAATAAGAGTTTCAGTTTGATATGACCAAATCCAACTTTGATCAGACATCATACACCGGTCAATTTTTGAGTATATCTATGAATGAGATTTCTTGATAGAATGTTCGACTATGTGAGTTGGAATCGTCTGGTCAAAGAGAAAAAAACGATCAGAAAATGGGCCAGTGTCCAGCAGTGCAATTACACTTAACCATGCAACCATTATGTGCTCAATTCACGTATGCTGTGACTGAGTTATGCAGATCATTCCTAAATATTAATAAACTTAAGAAGCTTACGTGGCTCCGCCCATAAGCCCCGCCCCCTAACGACGTGCGCTTCAAAATGGCGTCGAAAGATTAACTAGTGTTCCGAGTGCTCGAATAGTGAAGTAGAGCCTTAGTCAAAACTAATAGCAAAAGATCAGCCTCTAGGTGCCGCTCTAACAGATGGCCAAAGCAGAATTTTGATGACTATAGCCAGTAATAAATGAGGGGAATGTTTTCACTGACCCTCAGGCATGGGAAAAGGATAGTAATAGCTGGCCTCAGGCAGGGAAGAGGGATAGTAATAGCTGGCCTCAGGCAGGGGAGAGGGATAGTAATAGCTGGCCTCAGGCAGGGGAGAGGGATAGTAATAGCTGGCCTCAGGCAGGGAAGAGGGATAGTAATAGCTGGCCTCAGGCAGGGGAGAGGGATAGTAATAGCTGGCCTCAGGCAGGGGAGAGGGATAGTAATAGCTGGCCTCAGGCAGGGAAGAGGCTATACAACAACCACATGCACTGCAATTAGTATGCAATTATGACTGAGTTGCACTTGTAATTAAGGGAAACACTTCATTGACCAAAAGTACTTAATAGGTCATGTGCAGTAGCTGAGCTAATCTCATTATTTGCCCACTGAAACATATGCTGAGGTCAAAGGATGAATTGTGGCTTCATAATGGTAAGGGTAAATACCTCTACTTGAGCAGGCCGGGAGAGAGCATGCATGTTGTGACTGACTCGTGCAGATCATAATTGATCACCCTCAGACAGTCAGGGGGGAAGGATAGTAATTGCTAGTTTATGTGCTCAATTAGTATGTTATGACTGAGATGAACCATCAAGCTGGGGAAAGGTTATACAACAAACACATGTGCTCAATAATTGGTTAGATACATAACCGCCATAACCCTCGGGCCTCAGGCAGGGGAAAGGCTATACAACCATATGTGCTCATTGATAATTAGTATGTTATGATTGAGATGAACCCTCAAGCTGGGGAAAGGCATGTGCTCAATAATTGGTTATGTTACAACTGCAGTTAACCCTCGGCTTCAAGCAGGGGAAAGGCTATACAACCATATGCGCTCTGTTACATAACCCTCGTAACCCTCGGCCAGGGGAAAGGCTTATGTTATGACTGAGTTAACCCTCATGCAGGGAAAGAAATACAACGACCACATGCACACTCTGTTACCTAACCCTCGGCCTTGGGCAGGGGGAAGGCTATATAACCATTAATTAGTATGTTACGACTAAGTTAACCCTTAGGCAGGGAAAGAAATACAACAACCACATGTGCTCTGTTATGCACATAACCCTCGTAACACCCGGCCTCAGGCAGGGGAAAGGCCTATACAACCATATGAGCTCATTGACAATTAGTATGTTACGACTGAGTTAACCCTCAGGCAGGGGAAAGACAACGTTGTCACTGTTTGTTTATTTGTGCAGGTCACATTATTATGAAGGGAAACGAGGATCCTATGCTCAATTAGTATGTTGTGGCTGAGCTAACCCCAACTTATCGGAAACATGCTGAGGTGTTCTCTTCATTTCCATCCATTGCTATGACAACGGGATGTTTTTCCCCCCGGGGAACTGGGTGGCCAGAGGAGATCGGGTCAGGGGCTGGCTTAGGATTTAATGTCAACATTGGATTTTCTGAAAGCGTAAAGGATATCCTGTATCAGCTAGGCTTGTGCCTGTGGTTGGAAAAATGATTTGTTTTTTCCCCAGAGATTGATGATACAGAAAAAGCCATTAACAATGTCTTGCCTCACAATAGACTGTCCTATAGACGGTTCAGGATACATACAATACCCATTAAAGTGTCCTAGCCTATTCAACTAAGTACATACTGATAAAAGGAAAACTAACAGTAGGATAACTACTACATTGCAACTTACTTTTTTCTTCTGCCTGACTTTCAGCAGTTCTTTTGAACAAGTGATGCCTCCCTTATCGACCTTCTCCTCCTCCTCCGCCCCCTCATCAGCCACACCCCCTCCCACAACCCATTTCTTCCCTGCCCCTCCCGCTTCACTGTTCATGGCAATGCCCATCTGGTACCCCGAGGCCGGCTTGATGATGTCATCATTACTATTTATAGCAACGGGTCCCATGATATCATGACTACGAGAGAGGGCCTTTGTCTCGGAGAGAGGGAGGGCACTCCTGGAAGGGGTCAGTTCGGTCACCATATCTTCATCATTTGTAGTCATTGATGGAACTGTGTCTGTTACGTGACTGGAGAAAATTATACCTGAAAAAATAAAGTTCAGCCATTTGATTAGCATATACTCTCTCTCTCAATACAACAATTTTGGGTGAACTAATTAGAGACATTGTCATTTCAGGGGTGAATTAAGGTTCATTTTCGTATTGTAATTGCGTGTTCAGGAACCACACTTTAGTGGAAAGAGTTGGCAGCAGCTGAAATGATAAGTATTGGATACAACCTGCTATTCACTTAATGCATTATGTGATTACTATAGACCTAGACCATGTGGAAGCTAAAATTACAGGTCTATCTTCCATATTAGCAGAAGCATTGAGCATCTCACTAGACACATTGAATTAGATTATCCTACACTCAAATCAATCTTCCATATTAGCAGATACACACTCTCACATGAGAAATTATTAGATAAAAATTGTAGTCGCATGATAAAATTACTTCATTAGTATCACTTAAATGAATTTTCCCTGATTAAAGGTCATATGATCCATATTATCTGCTAGCACTCACATGTGTGCTATATAATCACATTAAATCTCTTATGGACACATGCCAGAAAGAGATTTCCATGGTGACAGTCTATTACTGATAAAGAGACGTTTTGACATACCAGAGATATTAAAATCTGATTACATGAAGTGGTTCAAGTCCAATTTATCTTCCATATTAGCACACATGAGGAGTTATTAGATAAACTTAGCCGTTGCTCGCACTCATGTGTGCTACAATCATATTAAATCTCTTCCAGTAAGAGATTTCCATGGTGACAGCCTATCACTGATTTATTAATTGAATAAAGAGACATTATGACATACCACAGCTGGTGTCATGTTCATGTGATGCAGATTTGAGAATCTGATTAGTTTTAGAAATTGAATAAAAGTCTATATGGAATGCCTAAGTATAGCTTGTATTGTGCATAAGCACATCAATAGAAGCTCTTTAGCGCAAATCTGATTGTGTGCATGTGGTCTTTATTCCAGTATATCCTTTGAGCAAATTAACCCACATGCCCATAGAAGCTCTCCAGTGCAGTTGGTGTAGAGGTCAAATCTGATTTGTGGGCATGTGATTTTGAGGTCTTTAACATTCCCCACCCACATGCCCATAGAAGCTCTCTTGGTGTAGAGGTCAAATCTGATTAGTGGGCATGTGATTTTGAGGTCTTTAATACTTCCCACCCAACAAAATAGATGAGTTCCGATATTCCGTTGTCTTTACTTAGGGTCATTTCTGGACACTAGAAGAACAATCTTTCCTCCGTGTAAAGTAAGCAAACAGCTATTAAGTGATGCTATGTTCATGTTCACTATAATATAGTATTTCAATTTTTAACCTTTGCATGAAGAAGTCTAACACTATGAAGTATAAAAGGTTGTCCTTTATTATATAGAGGTCAAATGCCTCTATATTCAGAGTGTCCTATATTTAGAGATTGTCCCTTATCTAGAGGTGATCCTTTTATTTAGAGGGTCAGAGGTCAAATGCCTCTATATTCAGAGTGTCCTATATTTAGAGATTGTCCCTTATCTAGAGGTGATCCTTTTATTTAGAAGGGCATCTATCTAGAAATTGTGAGGTACTCTTCATGAAGTGGTCCTTTACTATTATTCAGAATTAGAGGTTCACTGTACATACCTGCTGAAGTCATCCGTGTGTTACTTGTGGTTTTATTGATGTGCTGAGTGTCCAGGTCGATCGAGGAAGTCACATGACTGTCTGTTTCCAGACTGTTGGTGATGGCCAGTAGAGCATCTAGGGACAATATATGGGTGGAGGATATGGCCCCTTGTGTAGGAAACGAGTTCTGTGGAAAAGGAATGCAGTAAGTAGCACTCATCTTTTCTCACATCACAGCTAGTTTCTACAAGTGTGTCACCAAACTTATGATTGCCAGCTGGGACATTAGGAATTGTGTTTCTTACAAATTAACACAGTAAACGTTGCAGTTTGTTTTGAAATGCTCTGTCAGCATTGGGAATTGGGGATATGTTAGCTTTCTCTTTTAGTGTGGCAGGAAACAGAGTCTCCAGCACCCACAAAAGATAAACTTGTTGAATTGATACGAGTGGATGATAAGATTGTTGAATTTTGAGTGGGTGGAAAAAATTAGCTGAATCACAAGGGAAATAACCATACCACCAGATATCCCAAATCATGGACTCAAACAGACTCTACTTTAATTACCTTAGATAAGACTTTGGTGAGACTTTCAAAGACATTTGTGCAGTAGAGTCCACAGTCAAAGTTCACATACAGCTCAGCGGTAAAGTAGGGGGTGTGGCATAGCTGGAACAGAGTAAGAATATGCATGTATAATTGTAATCCTATAGTTCAGAATAATTTCCATAAGATCCCAAGGTTTTATGACCTTTGACCTTTAAAGAATACAAAATTATCATGAGTAAAACCCTACATTGATTGGTGCTGACTTTGTAGATCTGGTATTTTTCCTTTAATGGTAAAACTAAGGTTTGATACTTTCATGGTTTATGCTCATACCACCACCATGTGATTACAGATGATTTACAAACTATTCAAGTGCCCATTGTTAAAAAATGATGATAGTCACCCACATCATAGCCAGCACAAGAAGGACACATGACCACAATGTTGAGCATGATTCAGCAAACAGTAGGTGAGTACTGGGTGTGCACAGATATTATTATTGTGTTAATTCCTATAGGAATAATGCTATTTAAGGCATGGTTCATGGCTTGATTAATATAAGGCTACTAAAATTTAGCAATTTTACAACTTTGTGATTTTAATTTAGCAGCTCTAATTCACTGTTAGACCCCATTCAAGGCACTCCATGAGTATTTCGAGCAGAAACAATATCAGCGTGAACTTTGAACATTAGTAACCCATACATAACTTTAAAGGTATAAATCTACCACAGTAACTTCACTAATAAGGCATTTATGGTCTATGGTCTGATATAATACCTGCGTAGATCCTCTGGGAATTGAGAGTAAAAAATAATTTTTTTAAAAAGAATTTAGGACGAGTAGAAATGATGCAAGCTAGGGTGTGTGCATACAATGGGTCTATTGAAATGCTTAACTCCTCTGGGATTTTGGGATCCCAATTATAGTCAATGTTGATATAACATTAATTTTGCAGTCAGAACTGAAGGGTATTTTAAGATGTAAATGTATAGGAACAATGGTTATGCATACATACAACTATGGTCTGGTCATTCTATATTCCCAATGGATTTAGAAGCTATTGAGAAGTCTCCAATGTTTACATGGCATCTGGAGTCTGTAGTATAACCAGAGTTTCATTTAAGAATCACAATCAACATTGTGTTATAAGATGCATCCACTTACCTGGACCATGGTTTCCAGTGCTAGTTCTTTTTTCTCATACACAACTTTGAAGGAGCCATCAGCTATCAGTTCCAAAAGACGATTCATAAAAACCTATAGACGGAATAATCAATATGAAGGAGTGTGTGGAAGTGAGTGAGTGAGTGAGAGAGAGAGAGAGAGAGAGAGAGAGAGAGAGAGAGAGAGAGAGAGAGAGAGAGAGAGAGTATGTACCTCTAGTTGAAGTTTGAGGAAGGGACGACAACTCTGAAACAGAAGACAACAGCAACGTAGAGATCGACTAAACAACACAAATGAGTCGTGTCTCAAAAGCTGTAGAAAATAATGATAAAATAATATGTAATAAGATAATGAAGAATAGACTTGTATATTAGGAATGCATTATACATACGTAATAAAGCTGCTGCATGTACTTAAATCTTAGTTATTTGGGGGGGGGGGGCATGAGGGAGATGGGAAAGAATGAAAAAGGGAGGAGGACAAGGAAGGAGAAAGGACACCCCCTCTTTTCCTCAACCTCTCAAATTTGATATATAATTTTTTCGTACCTACTGATATAAAAGATAAACCTGACGTACTGCAGCCCCAATGAACTTGCAGGATGTGATAGTCAATATTTTAAAGACTGTTTGAGGATCTTGCAAAGTTATATTTAAAGGGAGGAGGACAAGGAAGGAGAAAGGACACTCCCCCTTTTCCTTAACCTCTCAAATTTGATATATAATTTTTTCGTAAACATTTTGACAGGACAGTTCAACAAGTAGGGTTAATACTACATATTCTCACATACTTTGAATAGATACTTGCAGAGGTTGTCTTGGATGAGTACAGCTAGTCCGGGAGAGGAACACAGGTGGGAGGAGCCACACTCCAACACAATAGTCACCAGATTCAATCCTATAGCCACCAGAGGCTCAGAATTGGCTCGTCTGTAGAGATCATTAAAAAAAAAATTAACTTTTATTTTTTTATGAAAAACATCTGTGCAGCACACCTGCTCACAAACATCCTGGAATACTAATTCAGGAAACTTAGTAAAGGAGGGAAGCTCTTTGAATGTGCAAACACATGTAGCTGTCAGCTTGGACTTGTATAAACATCCTTAAGGCATTACAGACTGAAGCTCTAAACTAATGAAAACGTATACCAACATCCTCAACATAATGATCAGCTTGGAAACAGACGACTAAAGGAATAAACATCCTTGAGGCATTACAGACTGAAGCTCTTTGGATGTGCAAAAGGAAAGAAACTAATGAAAATGTACATCTGTCCAACATCCTATAGCTGTCACATTGTACAAACATCCTTAAGGCATCATGGATTGTGCAGCTGTCAGCCTGACATTGAAGTTTATGTTTCACTAGGATTACATTAAAGCAACTAATGGGATCTATTCCTGATGATAATCGATCACTTCCTCTATACTCTAATGTGTACAGCTGTCCCACAGTTCTCCCACTTCACATTATCAAATTATCATTAACTTCAAGATCTTCAAGATGCTATTTTAAGATGATCTGTTTCTTGCAATTATAGTACTACTTTTGGAACAGAAAGAGACAGGGTGAATGGAACCTTACAAGGAAGTGTCTGGCTTTATTCATAGCATTAATAATGAATTATTTTGGAATTATTTTGGTCACAGATTTCTATGATTAAAAATCTTATTCCCCACAAAATTAAAGGGGGCTTATGATAAAGAGATGGCTGTGTGAAGCATAACATGAACCCCCTCTCCTTCCCTTTTCCCAATGCAAATTACTTGCTATGCAGCACAAATTCAAACCATGCATCTTTTTCCCTTCCACATAAACTCTCTTGCTTCAAACATACATGCTCTCTAGTCACCAAATTCTTCCGCATAAACTCTCTTGCTTCAAACATACATGCCCTCTCAGGGGCTCGAGGGGGGTCAAATGCCTAGTGAAAAAATTCGAGGAGGGACAACTACAAACCAGTATATATATAGAATTTTATGATAATCTCATTATGAAAGCCAGCTAATTCCAAGGGGGGGGCAAGCCATCATTCAGAGGGGGCAGAAGCCCCCCCCCCCCCCTTTGAAATAAACCCTGCCTCTCTAGATCAAGAAACTATTTCCATAAATCAAGTCACCAAATCAGCTCAGGTCACCATCTCTCTATTAGGTCACCAGAGGAGTACGTAGCTACCATTAGGGGAACTAGGGCACTTGCAGTAAAATTTCATGGAAACAATGATGCTTAGTATGACTGAAAAATGGGTGTGGTCATCAAAAACTGTATGGTAGGTCATTTGCCCCACCGAATCATAGGTCTTCATGTTGATGATTCATGGAGCGTGATTATCCAAAACATGTTCTCCACAACACATCATTGGGAAAAAAGATACTGTGGAGATAAATACTTGTGGTAGTCACTATCAGACGATGATATTCATGGCTGCAAAGACAGCTGGAGGGTACACTCCAAAACAACCAAAAAAAAAAAATCTAACAAGATATATGGGACTGGATTCAGGATAAGATTAGAATCGTTAATCAGACAATCCAGTTCAATGAGCAGGTCTACAATCAATAGAGGTGTGCTTAACCAGATCTCTAATGTACTTGTCAATGACAGTCACCATTTCTCTCTAAATTTGGTCACCGTTTCTCTAAATCAGGTCACCATTCAGGTCACCATTTCTCTAAATCAGGTCACTAGCCGTTTCTCTGGATCAGGTCGCCATTAAATTTATCTAAATCAGGTCACAATTTCTCTGAATAAGGTCACGTACCATCTATCTACATACCATTGTTTCTCTGAATCACTTAATGCATTATTTGCCGGATTCCCCCTACCTATCCAGTTACCCTAATCAGACAATGGTCACACTCTATAGCACCTATCGGATTACTCGATGCTAATCATACCACGTGCCAGGCAGACATAAAGACGCATTTCAAACCCCTCGATGGGTTACCTGATACTAATTAGACAAAAGACGAGAAGACTTTCGAAGTTGTTGACATTGGGCATAAACACAGATCTGCTTCCAAATACGGGCTACTCAAATTTCAAAGCCATCACTGTGGACATGTATATGTGTATGTACAGTGGACTCCCTCTAATCCGGCCACCTTTGGGGCCAGCAGAAGTGTCCCGATTAGAGGGGTGGCCTCATTTCATGCAGATTTTTAAAAAGTGTCCTTGAATACAGGGGTGGCCTCATTTCAGGGGTTCTGATTAGAGGGAGTTCACTATATGTATAGCCCAGTCTCCAGGAGGTTGGCTCATAATGCCTTTGCTTAGTGCATAGGTATCTCGGCTTGACCGGGTGTGCGTGACCGTTCAGTGCACCTATATATAAGATTTGAATTTGCATTTGTATGTGGATGTATACACAAAATTCCAATCTATGTTCACTTGGCATTTAGAGATACTTATGTCTCTAGTTTCGATTACAAATAGTGCCATCAGAATCGATCAGCAATCTGCTGATGAGTTGATAAATCCTCCAAGTGCAAATAGACCATAAACAATGGTGATTGAGGCATCTGCGCTAAAGGCAATTAACCTTATTTTCGATATTTCAATTAAGGCTGCATAGCATAGACTAGTGTTGTTTTTCTCTCAGAAATGACTTGAGGGGATTTCAAACTAAAATGCATCCATGGATGTTGCATGGTGGACAATTATGTAGCATGTATTGTATGTATTCTATTGTTGGCTTATGAGGCTGCATAGTTTAAAGTACTTTTTCTTCAGAATGAATCAGCCCTCAGTCATACAGGGGATTCGACTAAAAGGTAACCATGGTGCTGCATAATCCAAGGTAGAAGATATGCAGCCATGTTATGTATCATGTTACTGTTGACAGTTAATCTCATTTGACCACATGTAGCTGGTACAGGAGTGGGAGAGAGACTGGAAGGAGGAGACGACACTCATAAGCAATGTACTGCCCTACACTCCAATGATTCTTCCACTAATTGTTTACCCAGTCTTAGCAGCTAAGTAAGAGTGTAAACATCATTATTATGTCACACATTGGTTACATTGGCATAGCAACTGAAATGTACAGTGACTCAGCAGGGGTAATTATAACGATCTGATACAGGACAAATATTCCAGTTTATCTGTTGTTTGGACATTATTACAACAGGCTTGAATCTGTGGAATAAAGGACTAATGTCCAAGCAAAACTGGCCATTTTTCCTGCTGGTCTGACACTATTACTACGAGAAAGTATAGCAGGAAGAGTTTGAATCAGTATTATGCCATCAAATATCAGACATGAATGTGGCCTCAGGCTGTTTGCCAAATTGAAGAGACGATGTCCCGTTCATCAAATGTATTGTGGACACCACCAAGATATATTCCATCAAATGTATTGTGGACACCACCAACCACCCCATTCAAATGTATTGTGGACACCACCAACCACCCCATTCATCAAATGTATTGTGGACACCACCAAGATATATTCCACCCCTGAGGCACTTTACCAATACTACAGACTTATAAGCAGATACTGCTGTACTTTGAACCCTGTTGTACTTTTGAACCTACCTGTCTTCTGTGTTGATAATGGAGACGAGGAATCTTAGCAGCTCTCTGACACAGGGAAGTCCATATGGAGTTAAAGTTTTATCCTTTTCATGGACAGATTCTTTTTCATCAGTAAGGACTTCCTTTTCTATGCTCTGATTGGCAGCTTCTGCTGATGAATCAGGTGACTCCACGCTCTGATCTGATTGGCCAGTTTCCTCAATGGGATCTTCAGTGGAAGGAGGGGACTGGAAATCCACAGGAGGAGGTGTCCCTGGTCCTGGTGTTAGCAGAGTCTACAAGAAAATTGTAAAACAGAAGTTAAAAATAATTAAACTAACTAGCTTACTAGATCTGGAGCATTACTTTCAGCATGTGATATAGTCCCCTAGAACTGACAAAATAGGTTGCAGTAGGTAGTCAATGTGGACATAGGTAATGTCCCTACACTGTAGGATCTATCAGAAATGGAAACTTTAACAAACTGGCTATAACCATGGCAGTGTTCTAGTGTTCTTTTTACATTTCAGGATCAAATTTATGTTATATGACCTTTGACCTGCCACTTCTACTTATAAAGAGGTATATGATAATAACTATGGAGACAAAGTGTCCTAAAATGTCAGAATACGTAGTGACCAGTCCTTTTACAATTTTTTTTTTTGAAGTAGAGGAGCATAATACCTGATCTATAGAACTGGCATCATCTGAGTCTTGAGGGTCCTCTGAGAAAGTGGCCAGTCGTGTGAATAACAGCTGTACCAAATCCACCAATGTACTCTCACCAAAACATCGCAACAGTTCTGGAAGGGAAAAATGTACATTTGATCACCCTTTACCTACTCAACCACCCTACCCGGTATCCTTTACCTACTTGATCATCCACCCTTTACCTACTTGAATACCTACCCTTTACCTACTTGAATACCTTTATCTATCTTAATCAGAACTGGTTTTTGATAACCCTATCGCACTAAAAAGTTTTTCTAACCCTCATCATAGATCATAGTGTGTAAGTAATAGCACATACCACTTAGCCTCATTTCGAAGCAGATTCTGAAACATGACTGCATGATCTCGCACACACTCTCATTGGTCAGAAGTCTTCCCACTGGACTCAACAGCAGTGTCCGTAATACCTGTAGGATCTTCATTAGCACCACCTCATCACTAGCTGGATTTGTACCCACAAATCTGGGGAGGGAGGGAGGGAGAGGGAGAGAAAGAACCCTTCACTATGTAGAGCATATTGATTTGGTAACCCTTTACCACTATTAATTCTTAACTGACCTTGCATGGGTTACAGCTTCTGATAGTGTCTCTATAGCACTGGGTGCACTTGAGTGGGTGGGATCTGAACAAGGGAACGCAAAATATGATGCATTTCAGCTATTTCAACCTCCCACTCAGCCATTTGTCCCAAACAGCACCAATTCCAGCTATTTTAATCTCCCTATAGAAACCACCTGTCTGTCTATATGGCCACACCATCTATTTCAACCTCCCTATCAAGGTCACAATACCTATTCCAGCTATTTCAAGATTACCTCTCTATGCCACAGCACCTATACCATTTCCTTATCTTAACATCCAATTTATTTCTCTGTCTCCAAATTGTGTACTGGTACATGGTAAGTGTAGAAATACAAGAACAGCTGATTTTACATGATGTAGATGGATATAAATACCTATGAGTCCATAAGCGAGGAATTTCTCCAGCGAGGCAATGGCCATTCCTGTCACTGGTCCTGTGGTGTCATCTGATTGGACGATCTGACAGAAGGGTTTGATGAAAGAGGTCACATCGATGCTGGAAAGGTCACGAGTTTTGTTCAACTTGTCTTGCAGTTGGTAGAGACCCAGGATCAGTGGATCCTGATCTTCTTCCTATAATTATAAGGAGAGGTGGAGGTAGAGGATGAATTTGAATTATATTAGGAGGAGGGGAGGGAGAGGAGAGGGGGAGAAGAGGGGAGGGGAGGGAGGGGAGGAGGGGAGATGAGGAGAGGGAGAATAATATCTCAGCCTCTAGGAGTGAAATCCTTCATTTATTACAATAATGATACTAATCAGCATCAAGTGCAAAGGTCTTGATATTCATAGCATCAAATTAATTCATGACCTGAATCAGCATTGCTATACACAAGTCCACCCACTTTGTGGAAGTCACTGTAAGCTATTTGGACAGAAAATAATCTCCAATTGAGACCCCTGATAAGACTAAATAACCAGAGACTGAGTTGAGGCTGAAGCTACTATGAGCCAAGCACAAGCAAGGTACATGAACTAAAGGGATAATTGACTCAGCAACACAGATTTACTGAATAGAAGCTAAGGGAATGAAGCCTTTTGAGTTCACTTGTCCTAACTTTGAGATACTGTAGATTTCAGGACGGTTGGTTGTCCATAAGCAATGAGTACTGGGATAGTGAAACCCTATATCCATGCAGTTGTGTTAAACCATAGAACCCAAACCTTCCTGACAACCAATCTGCAATGGACAGTACGGAAGAGCAGATACTATAATGCACGGTACTTCTCCATTTACTATAATGTATACAAATACACATATCTACAGATCTAATGAACTTCCTGCCATTATTGATGTGAAAAAGGCACTTGCCTCCTTCATGGATCAGCATGAAGCTCTAGCACTGATAATCAGCAGTGATTTATCAAGAGTCACTGGAGAGCTGTATGCTAAGGGCATCATCTCTAACGAAACTCGCTCTAAAGCTTCAAATGCCATGCACATTGAAACAGAGAGAACTGAAATATTATTACGTGCGGTGGAGTCAAAAATCAGAGTGGAACCTTTGGCTTTTAAAGTCTTTATCCAAATCCTGGAGTCTGAGTCTTACACGAAAAATCAAGCTGATGCACTAATCGAGAGTTACAGTGAGTTTAGCAGATAATAGAGGGGTTTTTTGCATTTCACATTTAGGGGTTCCACAGTATAACCACGCAACTATTGCATGGTGAAAAACATTGAAAAGGCAACTAAAATCGTTATTATCGTTATATTGCTGTTGTTTTTAGATAAATGCAAAACTCCACTTCAAAACACTATCGTCTCTCATACTTCATCCGATATTGGTTGCTATGCTGACTATCTAAAGGGAGTGTATGAAAATTATTCAGTATGTGATGATCGCAAGTTCCCTCCGACTCCAAGCCAAAAGTACGTTAACCTTGCAGTGGTAAACCACACACCACGTGATATAGATGAGGTTATGAAATACACCTTATATGGTAATGTGGAAGAGCTGATTAAGAGCAAAGAAAAGTTAAGCTTTGAAGAAATCTTGAAACCTAATGAGAGTCGATTGCGATTTGTACTGGTAGAGGATCCTCCTGGTATGGGCAAGAGCACTTTAGCTTGGGAGCTATGCAGGAGGTGGGATGAGATCCCACATATGAGACAGTATAGTTTAGTGGTGCTACTCCGGCTGAGAGAAAAATCAGTGCAGCAGGTCCAAACTGTTGCTGATCTATTTTATCATGTAGATAGTGATCTACAACAGTCTGTAGCCAAAGAAGTGATCAGCACTGAAGGTAAGGGAGTTCTGTTCATTCTTGATGGCTTTGATGAGCTCCCTAGTGGTTTGAAGCGTGATGGACTCTTGATTGATCTCATCATTGGACGTACTCTGCCAAAGTCCACAGTGATAGTAACTAGCAGACCTTCAGCCACTGCTGAGCTTCTTGGGAAGTGTCGTTCTCGGGTACAAAAGCGTGTAGAGATCCTAGGCTTCACTCAAGAATGTGTCAAAGAGTATGCCTCTACTGTCTTTTCATCTGAACCAGAAATGCTGGATGACTTCTTGACTTACATATCTGCCTCTAACAATCCTACTATCAACAGCTTGATGTACATTCCTCTCAATGCAGCTATAGTTGTGGAGGTATACAGAAATAGCAAAAGAATTGGTGGCCCTATACCCAAAACATTGACACAATTATACACTCTACTTTGCCTCACACTGATACAAAGATACCTTGACAACGAGCAGTCTTTAAACAGGTTCACTGATCTTACTGAAAAATATTATCGTCACTTCCTTGATTTATCAGAAGTTGCATTTCATGGGATGAAAGAAAGGAAAGTAGTTTTTTTCTTCCAATAACCTCTCTAAGGATTTGGTTCACTTTGGTTTCCTTGATATGGTATCATCTCTTTACGGTGGGGGTGGAGTCTCTTACAACTTCCTCCATCTCACTGTGCAAGAATTTTTAGCGGCTTACCACATTTCCCAGCTTCCCTATCAAAAGGGACTATAGTTGTTTGAACAGCATGGTAGAGACACACATTGGTATATGGTGTGGATATTTGTAGCTGGTTTGACTGGTTTTGAATTGTTCAAAGGCATTTCAATGAAGAGTGGAGCTTTTGTGAGTAAAACAACAAAAGATGACAAGCGACAGCTATCAAGGATGCTCGTTCACTGCTTATATGAAGCTCAAATCAACGAATTTGAATACTCGACCATTTTTGAAGGTATAAGTAATGTACAAATAGCAATTGAACGGGCACCCTTGGAAAAATATGCATTGGGCTATTGTATTGCTAGGAGTCCCCCTACAATACTCTGGGATGTGGAACTGGATAGTGGATCATCAGATAGTCTTATCCCATCTCTGTATAACTTAAGTACACTCGAACTAAGACCATGGCAACCTATTCAAGAAGCTGATGTCATCATGTTATTGGATAAGCTCTCAACCAGCAAAGTGTCTAATCTGATAATCGGATTGCATCACGACATCTTAGAGAAAGACCAAATCATACTTGCAATGTCTAAGCTCATTAATCCATTGTCTGGGACACTTCAAAATCTAACTATCTTTCAGTACTTTCAATTCCAACTTGATATTGATAAACTCATAGCAGTTCGAACATCATTATGTACTTTATTATACAATTCTGAGTTGCACATTAGTCTTCTCAACCCAAGTCCTCTTGCTCTACTTGAGACAAATACTTGTCTCACTCACATCACAATCGAATGTTTCTCTACTAAAGAGTATGCAGAGTCTATAGCATCCATACTGCTAAAGAACACTACCCTTCGTTGTTTGATTTTGAAATGGTTTGATCAAAACGTAGTCGAACCTCTGAAAATTATAACCCGCAACATTGAAGCAAACACTACCTTGCAGAGATTAGAATTCCACGCTATTAACGTCGAAACCATAATACAGGAACTGTCTCAATTAAAGAATGATCCTCGCATTCACTATCATAACTACTAAACCAGACAGTGTGTTATACTCATTTAACTTAGCTAGCAGTCAACATATTATTCATTTACTTTAAGGGACAGCAATGCTATTTTTTGTTTGTTTGTTTGTTTGTTTGTTTGTTTGTTAATTTGTATATTTTCAGGTGTTTTTATTATTATTTTTTTTAAACTTAAATAGCAGTGCTAACTTATTCACCAGCAGTACCTATTTCAATCTCCCTAAGGAGACACCTCTCTATTGGAATGGGAGGTGGTCTCTTTAGAGAGGTTGAAATAGCTGGAATAGGAAGACTTTAGGGAGCTAGGTGCTGTTGGGAACTTGAAATAGTTACTGAAATAGGTACTATTGGGACATGGTAAAGTGGTCTTAACAGAGAGGCAGTTATTGTACAGGTTTCACTGTACATACAATACTGTGTTCTACTTTATGACAGTACGTACACTTCTCCCATGACTGGATGTCCATCGACTCCCTCTCCTAGTGGCAGTCAGAAGAAGTGTCACTTCCCCCAAAACTATCTCAGCCATGCCCTACACAGTACAACAGGAAGAAGAAAAAAATTAATGTCTACCAATAACTTGCCACCACAGAGAAAAAAAAATCAATGGTCTGGATTCAGGTGCCCCATTGTTCTATTATGATTACTGTAGCATCAGCCAGCCATTAATTTCAAACAGTGGAACCTCTGAATAATGGACACACATATTGGGACCCGGTTATTTGTAGAGAGGCTGTCCTCTTTTGGAGGTTATTGTATACACCGATTTTCACTTCACTTTGAACGTGCCCCGGGAAGCGTATGGTTTGTTTTTTCGGGCAGTTTCAATAAACATTAAACGGCGCGTACAAAGCATAACCTTCCAAATAGCTCACGGGAAGCTTATGCTTTGTGGGTCCCATTGAAACAGCCTTGAAAAACAAACCATACGCTTCCCGGAGCACGTTCAAAGTGAAGTGAAAATGGGTGTAAGAGTGTGTATACAAAGGTACTTTAGACTGAGAGGTTTGTCCTCTTCTGTAGTGTCCTTTATCAGGAGGTTCTACTGTATCATGAAATGACCAGTGATCAGCAGTTTCTACCTCTGATAAAAACATTGTTACCAAGCAAGTTACATAACATGATGTTTATAACCTGTGATGACCATTACCTATTAGAATTAGAACTTGGGCATGCCTGTCTAGACACTTCTATATCAGCCCTGGAAATTTATTGATGGTGCCTAAGTGTTGAGAAATATTGAAAAAAAAATTTTTTTAAACAAGAGAAACATTAAAATTGAAGCTATAGGCCTATCAAGAAACGCAATTTACACAGAAATCTTTCAGTCCAATGCAGAACAGTCTCAGCTACTACTATATTTAATTAATAAAGAAGGTGATATCACCGGCAGCTTCTCAACATCAATATCGATGATACTGTCCATTTAGCCAGCTAGCTAGTAGTCTGGCGGTGCAGCCCCGAGCATGAATTACTAGCTAGCTAGTAACCAAAATCTTTACAGAGGTCATTGAGTTGCCTAGATACAGCTAGTCACATAGCTACCTAGTACTTTCTAGACATGCAGCTGTAGACACGTAGCTGTAGCTATGTAAACATTTACCAGACGGCTGTAAAATAGTTATAGCAAGCCTTTACCTCGGTCAGTATGTGATTTATCACCTTTGCCCTCTGGCTCCACCCTCGGGCTCATGTGATAAATCACATACAGCCCTCGAAGGCATGCTATAACTATTACACATCCACCCCTGAAATGAGGTCACCCATCTAATCAGGACACTTTTGCTGGCCCCAAAGTGGAGCACCTGTGCTGACCATTATCTATTAGAAGGGACAGCATAATATTCACATCAATGACCAGAATTAGAATTAGGGCAAACAAATTGAATAAGCAGGTCTACCACCACTAGTATCCATCCACAAGATGCTTTGAATAGAAAGGGCAAGATATCAATTATCACTTAGGGAAGTTTACATTGAATGGTAGTCAGTCTGTAAGGACAGTTTACTTATTGCACAGATCATCCACAATGGTAGTTAACTCTTTGGGCTGAATAGCAGGAAAATAAATGTTTTGGGAAATCTTTAATAGTTGTTGGTATCATGAGAATACTACATGTCCCACTTCATACTTGAATATTTCATACTGAAAGATACTATTACAAAAGCTATTGTTGGTGTCATAACACACATTCACTTTCATGGAGAGTGGTAGTGATACTATAAGCACCACGATTATTGTCTATGCTATAACTGTCTAAAGCCCACAAAAGTTACTTTTTGCTAACTTCTTTTAAACATCTTGCCACCAAAAGCTCTGTGTACTTAGCTAGCTACGGACAAATGACTAATGAGTTAGTTTCTAATTAAAGCTCACCTAGCTACCTTCTTTTTGGTGATTCTCTTTCCAATGATACTACTACCTATACTTCATACTAGATAAGTATACAGGTTACATATACTTACTCACAGAGAATCTCCAGTTTACGATCCCCTGCTTAGCTTCAACAGATCTCCCAGAAATTAATGCTAAGAAGAATACGTAACGTCACAATCAAATCACGTGCAGTTAGCTACGCACATGCGCATTAACTAACTTCAAAGCATGGGAATTGATGTGCACGAAAAAACCCAAATTTCTTTGCATATGTACCTGATATACATTAGTGTTGCATTGCCAGACTAGCTAGTGCCTAGGGTTTACACTCTGAGAGACCAATGAGATTAAGAATCACGTGTACGGGGGCAGGGCTATGAGGCCCTTAATCATAATAAAAAAGGAGGGCCTGGGGACAAGGCTAGGCCTGCCATGTTGTAGGTTGAAAGCTAGCAAGTTGGAAAATGATGTGCTATTTTTGAACATGTTGAGTTAAAGGTAAAGGATTTCAGTCAATTTTGAGTAGTGTGGTAAAAATTAGAGGACCATTTCTGATGATGATGATGATGATGATGATGAATGACCAGATGAATAATGGCGATTTTAGAATTTATATAATAGAACTATATAGGTTTGAATTTTTAAAACAGTCTTTTGTGTGGTACGTAGCTTAGTGTAGAGTTTTGAGAACCAGTATAATACAAGTGTGAAAAACTCTATTGATATGGTTCTCATAATAAATTTCTATTGGGAACTTGCTAATTATTTATCAAAATATACTTTGGGAGTCTAATCATGCTACGTATATAAAAGCACAAGTTTTACCACTTGGAGACACTAGAGAAAATTAAGGATGCAGTCACTATCATTACTGTTGATCTACGTCCACATACTCATGCTGGTTACTTCAGCACAAAATATTCAGTACGTGAAACCAAATAATACTCTACCTCTTGACTGCCCAAGTCAACCATGTCTTACTTTGGGTCAGTACGTGAAGGAGAGTAGCAGATACTTCACATCAGGATCAACTTTCATATTCCTGCCAGGGAATCACAGTCTACAGACCACAGTGCATCTTACTGACATCTCCAACATAACTTTGAGAGGAAAGGAGAATAATTCTGATATTACTATCCTGCACATGAATGAAGTTACCATTCAATGTATAAGTGTAACCAACTTGATCATTAAGCAATTGACATTCTTTCTGAATCATGGAGGAAATAGAGTATCAGCTTTCTTTTTTTCAAGAAGTGCAAATATTCTAATTTCAGATTCCACTTTTCTGGGAAATCACAACACTTCAGGACGAGCAATATATTCTGATAATTCTGTCATTACTACCATAAACTGTCTCTTTGAAGGTAACACAGGGAGCCAAGGTGGAGCTATTAGTGCTATGAGTGGAAC
Organism: Crambe crambe; assembly: GCA_963924555.1. Classification (NCBI taxonomy): domain Eukaryota; kingdom Metazoa; phylum Porifera; class Demospongiae; order Poecilosclerida; family Crambeidae; genus Crambe; species Crambe crambe. Next base: position 2,069,218 of record OZ004581.1, read on the forward strand.
TGTATTGACTCTTATAGGAAATACTTTCACCAGAAACAGAGCCAATGTGTCAGGTGGTGCTATATATGCAGCACGAAGCTCCATAGTTATCAGTGGAGCCAGGGTGACTACTTTCTCGCAAAATTCAGCCGAATATTATGAGGGAACTACAGATTGCAGGATCCGAGATTCTTGCAATGGAAGAAATAGAGGAAGTGGAGGGGCCATAAGAATAAGTGATAGAGGGACACTTGTCATAAAAGCAACAGCACTTTTCTCACAAAACAAAGCTGTTTGTGGTGGTGCTCTAGACTTAGCTACATATACCACAGTAATAATATATAATACTACCTTCACAGATAATAAAGCTTGCTATGGTGGTGCCTTGAATGTTAATTTAAGAAAAAGCATACAATTTCAAGGAATAACCACATTTTCCAACAACATAGCAATCATACATGGTGGAGCAATGATGATGATGAATCATTTCTTCATTGCAGTAGTATTTAATGGAACTACTACATTTGCCAACAATTCAGCTGATGCTGGTGGTGCCATCAGTGTTGATGAAGTCACAGTGGGAAAATTAATATTTTATGGAAGAACCGTATTTTCTAATAACATAGCCAATACCATTGGTGGAGCAATTAACATGTTGCATTTCTTGCAGTCAATAATTTATGGAACTGTGATATTCACTAACAATTCAGCAAACACAGGTGGTGCTATAAATATGATTTCTACACGATTATTTATGAACCAAAAAGGAACAGTATTTTTTACCAACAACACAGCTCACTTTGGCGGTGGCATGTATATCAAGTCTGGGGAATTGTCATTTGATGGAACTACCACATTCACCAACAACACAGCTCTTGATGATGGTGGAGCACTTTATGCATTAAACACTGCTATAACCATGAAAAACATAACCATATTTTCGTTTAATTCAGCAACCAATGGTGGAGCAATGTACTTTGGAAGTGGCACATCCTTGACATTGGATAGAGCAACACTCAACACATCTTACAATAGAGCCTTGAACTATGGAGGTGTGATATATAACAATGATGATACTGTTACATCACTTCAGTGTAAATATGCTGGTGAAAAAAACCAGTACTCACTACTTCCATATTGTTTTATGATAGAATATAGTATAGGATCTATACATTCATATCATAATACAGCTGGAAAAGATGGCAGTTTTCTTTATGGAGGATTATTAGACAAATGTAGACGACATTTTTTCTTACCAACTCTCTTCAAGGATGTTATAAAAGGAATATCATCTCCACCATATCAATTGTGCTTTTGTGATGAAAACAGGAATTATGACTGCAGTGATACAAGAAAAATAAAAATTTACAGAGGTCAAGAGTTCAATTTGTCCATTATAGCAATAGGTCAATGGAATTTTACTGTTTCTACACAAGTAACAACTGAAACCAATGGTACTGCACGATTGGAACATGGGCAGAGATCCCAAACTCTTCAAAACAACTGTTCAAATCTAGCTTACATTCTCTATTCTTCCCAAGAAAATGAACAACTGATACTATATCCTGATGGTCCTTGTCGAGACACTGGTTCAGCTAGAGTGGTTGTCAATGTGACACTTTTGCCATGTCCTGATGCATTTGCTTTAAATGGTGATGAATGTGTTTGTGAGGAGCGATTACAAGAATACAATGCTAACTGTTCAACTAAAGGAGAAGTAATATCCATTGCACAAAGGGCTAACTTCCTACTTTGGATGAATGCTTCCTACACAGGAAATGGCTCCTATGAAGGTCTAATATTATGTCAGTCTTGTCCAGTTCAATACTGTAAAACAGAATCCGTTTCTGTCACTTTAGACAACCCAGACATCCAGTGTGATCTCAACCACAGTGGAGTGCTCTGTGGGGCATGTAAAGTTAACTACAGCCTCATACTTGGCGGTTCACAATGTGCCATCTGTTCCAACAAATATCTATCTCTGCTGCTACCGTTTGCATTAGCTGGAATAGCTCTGGTTGTCTTTTTATCTGTTCTAAAGCTGACAGTAGCCACTGGAATGATCAACAGTCTCATACTCTATGCTAATTTTATACAGGTCAATAGAAGGCTATTCCTTCCCACTGAAAGGATGAACATATTGACTGTATTCATAGCCTGGTTGAACCTTGACCTTGGTTTTGAGACATGTTTCTTCGATGGAATGAGTTCCTACATACAAACTTGGCTACAATTCGCTTTTCCTGTGTATGTTTGGATCTTGATTAGCTTCATCATTCTCGGCAGCAGATACTCCATCACTGTATCTAAATTGACAGGGACTAACCCTATTGCAGTCCTAGCTACCCTCTTAATTATGTCGTACACAAAAATCCTCAAAATTATCATTGATGTTTTCTCCTGGGCAAAATTAGACTATCCCAATGGGAAGCAATCCACGGTGTGGTTGAAAGATGGCAACATACCTTATCTACAGTCAAAGCACCTATTTCTAACAGTGATTATATCACTGGTGTTCATTTTCATTTTCCTCCCTTACACTCTCCTTCTCCTGTCAGGCTACAAGCTTTATCGCTACTCGAATACAAAATATTTTCGTTGGGTTAATAAAGTAAAACCTCTACTTGATTCCTACTATGCTCCATACAAGAAGCAAACTCGATACTGGACTGGCTTCCTCTTACTGGTTCGCTGTATTCTCTATATAGTGTTCTCACTTGAACGGGACACCAGTAAGAGTCTTCTTGCCATCATCACAGTGTTCACTGGAATAGCATCACTGGCTTGGCTCTCTGGCAGAATCTATACAAACTTCTATATTGACATCATAGAAGCTTCAATATATCTAAATCTCATCATATTTTCATCACTTGCCCTGGGTAATATTAACAGACCAGCACTGAGTTATACACTGGTTGGGATGGTGTTTGCAACCATGATAGGCATCATTCTCTGTCAGTTCTACCGTCTCTACATTTCCAAGTCGGCAAGATGGCTGAAGATTAAATCAAAGATAAAGCGTAATGTGCAGCATCCCAAGACTCTAACAGAAACGGATGCCCCTTCAGCTAATGCTACATCAGAGAATTCCCCAAAAGAAGTTACAAAAACTTTCATAGAATTGCGTGAACCTTTACTGGAGAATTGAATGTGTATTTTCACCAGCTATTATGCAGTTACCACATTATAATAACTATCTAATTAAGCGTAGCTTGCCTGTTGTTATTTGAACATATGAAAAATATTATACTGTATAATTACTCTAAGTGATGGTATCAGAAGGATGGTTGATAATGCTAATTACGCCAATGAGAATGCAAATTTGGCATTTGACTTACATGATTGCTATAGAATGGATAGTTTATTGGTGGTTGCAGTATTAGCTAATGAAATACATGCAAGTTACGTAGTACCCCATCAAGAATTCTTATACAATGTTTTCCTGCATCATCATCACAGAGAACTAATGGTTGGTTTGATGAGATGATAGTAATTGTTCCAAGTCGGCAAGATGGCTGAAGATTAAATCAAAGATACAGCAAAATATGCAGCATCCCATGACCCTAACAGAAACAGACACTCCTTCAGCTAATGCTACAAGTTTCAAAAACTTTTATAGAATTGTGTGAACCTTTACTGGAGAATTGAATGTGCATTTTCACTAGCTAGCTACTTTATGCAGTTACCACATTATATAATAACTATCTAATTAAGCATAGCTATTATATATTTTATTGCCTGTTGTTATTTGAACATGTGAAAAATACTATACTGTATAATTACTCTAAGTGATTACTGTTGAGTATCAGAAAGATTGCTGATAATGCCGATTACGCCACTGAGAATGCCAATTTGGCATTTGGCTTACATGATTGCTACAGAATGGATATAGCTAGCTAGCTAGCTAGCTATAGGGTTTTTTAGAATATTGTACATAGCTAGCTAATCAAGTACCCCATCAAGAATTCTTATACAACGTTTTCCTCACAATATAATGGTGGTTTGATAGTATTAGCTACAACAAGTGAGCATAAAAATTTCTTCTAAATAAAAAGTGAAGTATGTAGCTAGGGATAGCCATAAAATTTAGCTGGTATGGGTATGGGTAAGGGGTTATTTGACTCACTTGTTGCTGAAAGGGGGAGTGAAGTAGGAATTCAAGTTGGGTAATAGGTGTGGTCATTGAAATTAGGAGGGCTAGCTAGGAGTAGTAATAATGCAGCTAAATTTTATGGCTATCGCTCCCTACTTTTTATTTAGAAGAAATTTTTAGTGCTCACTCGTTTCCATTCTTTTTCTTTGTAGCTAATTGTAGCTATAGAAATTCATAGCATAACCTATCTTTTATCTTTTATCTTCTTCTTTTGTAGATATCAAACTTTACAGCGACAGCAATGTAAATAACGTGCATGGCAGAGCCAAGTATACCATCATCTGTAGCTATCCTTTTGGAAGTGTGACTTGTGAATGAGATAGCAAAGATGGTTTAGCTAGCTACGATATATGGCCATGGTGTCATCCATATCTTTAGAGATATTGCTTGTGACCTTGAGAGAAGGGTGTTCACACATGACAGCCACTTGCCATCATGTTGAATGAGTTTTTATGTACCTAAGTAGTTAGAACACAATGTCCATTAAAGCTGAATGGGACCTCAAAGCTTAATTCTGAAAGAGACTTAGAAGCTAGCTACATAGCTCATGCAAAATGAGCTTGGACAAGGAGATCCTCCAATGAACGATAGCATGCCTCTAATCAGAGCCTCAATCCTATTTATAACCACTGTTCACGGCATTTTGATCCCATACACTGCATCAGGAACAGTTCATGCACATAGCTATACATACATACATCTTTAGCAGAATTATCACTCTATGATTTTATTGCAATGAAGAGCACTTTCCATCATTCCAAAAATATTGGCCATTTAAAAATATTAATTAATGTTGACACCATCTAGCTATAACTATATCTGATATACACAATAACATAATAGTAACCTACACAATATGCACACATAATACACACAAAGTATCTATCTTCTCAGAGTATGCAAGTCTTTAGCTAATGATCATCCTGCCCTCTCTCCCGTAGCATTCCTTGAGAAATCAGAAGCTTTTTCTCCGAATCACTTTTGTGCACTTCAAGAACGTGACCATCTTCAGCCAATGAGATGCTTGAGAATTTTCCTAGGGTGTGTGCCAATGCACCTTCGGGACTCCAATCGATTTGGCTGTCTCTAATTTTACCCACCTTGCGAAAAATTCGGTTAGAAAACCAGGTATTCGCTTCATGGGATTCAACGATGTATCCTTTGCTGTTGATGCTAACTGAAGGATTTACTCCCCCTTCTTGAAGTGATTCTAACTCCTTCAAATCACTCAATTTATTATCGTTGATACTTGCTCTCCAGTACTTCAATGTACTACGATATGTGCGAATTGCAATGACGACCATACCTTCACAGAGAGCTATGGTTGGTTCGACTCCATAAATATTATCGTTAAATGGCAAAAATTCAACTCCCACTGGCCAATCGATGTTTCTATTGTCTATGTTCACATTGCCAATTCGGTACTGTAATCCATATGCAGCTATTTTTTCTTTCAGGATAATAACTGTACCATCATCCTTGGCACAAACTTTAGGCTTAAACCCATAGCCAAGTGAAATAGATTGACCCCATTCGATTGATCGATCAGCTTCATTTACTCTGCCTACCCTGAAGAAGCATTTTCGAGGAGGCCCAGATGAACAATGAACTTCAATGACATAGAACTGATCATCCCTTTCAATGATCGCTATACTTGGATAATCTCCGCTCATTTGTCCTGGGAAGCCCCAAGTAATGGCTGATCCCTCTTTATCGACATTCCCCACAGCATAAGACAACGTTTCATCGAAATAGGCACCTCCACTATAAATTATAACAGCACAATCCTTCTTGGGGTGAATACAAATTGATGAATAGTAACCTTCATGAAATTCCGAAGGACCGGAGAGAAGAAGTTTAGTGGTAGCTGCCATGATCCATACACGTACACGCCCCCTAATAGTAGTCAGCTTGCCCGCGTGACGTCATTGTATGCTGCGCTGACGCATTCTAGTTCTGCGCATACTGCAAATTTCACTTCCGTTTGAACATCGAGTTTTGCGTATGACCTTTGACCCTCATTACCACTGTATAGGCGCGCGCGCGCGGCGCGGCCGGCGCGCGCGGCCGGCGCGCACGGGTGTTTTGATCCCAATATGCGCATGGACAGTAACTTGTAAATGAAATTTTTTCACTATGCCTAGTAATACCATAGCAACGGTGTTTCCTGGTTTAGCACTATGCACTTAGTGACCATTTCCGGGGTCATAGTACTTTACCAGCCACGTGGCAATAGAGAAGAAGAGTAGCTCTACAAACTGGTGAAAAAACGGGGGAAAAAGAACAAGTGTGAGAATATTTACACGCGCTTGAACTTTGAAGGAGTCTAACTCTTGTTTATACCATCCAGAAAGTTTGTAGACAGGAGAATAGCAGTGAAAAAGAAAATCCCATCATCCTGCTTCTAGGTAATATCAGTATTATTTTACTTATAATTTTTTCCAGAGAGTTACAGCCATATGTATATATGCATGTTATTTGGTTCAGTGTTAGACATCCTTTGGTTTGGGTTTAGGCTGAGGTAATTTAAATGTGTTGATAGGACATATCTGCCTAAAGTGCTCTGTCATTATGCACTCCAGACGTTGCACACTGTTAGGCATATTGATGTAGCTCCTTTTGATGGCATTAAAATGAGCATGAATAGACTGCTCCCTGTTCCCCAAGAAAACCTAAACCAACTCTCCATTTTTTCAGGAACGGAACCATGTGGTCTTCCAGCATGTGCATTTTTGGCAGAACTGTCGCATTTGGAAATGAATCCCTGTAGAAATCCATGAAGTCTTTGATTCTAGAGTCTATTGAAATTAAAACAGGTTTGTACAATGTATATTCATGGCATCCTACTTTCCAAGCTCGTCTATTTCCTTCTCTTCCAGAACCTTACTGCTGTCATATATTGAATGACATCTAGCAAAATAACTGAATGCCTTAGTAAAGGTTTTTTTGAATGAATTGTGCCTTTGGTAGAAGTTGTGAGCATCTGTCCTGGGCCAACTCAACAACAGAATTGCAGAGTGTGGAAATATTTACTTCCTGCTGACAAACACATCTTTAACACCTGCTTGAAGGTGCATACTTAGTTTACCTTGAGTGTTCTATGCACGTGGTTACCAATAAATGTTCCACCATAATAGGCCTGCCTATGCACATTGAATGAGATCAATGCTGTATCCAGTGCCAAACAAAAAGGGCCATCCTTTCTTGAAAAGCTCTTCTTTTTTGTTAGTGCTGATAATTCTGTTGTCTTTATGATCGAGGGAGTATATATTTAATTTTATTAGGTGTATGACTACTTACTATGGCATCCAACATTGCTTTATGCTCTTTGATGGCTTTGGTTACGGATACGATTGATGGATCTGATGGACTGCTGGCATTGAGGGCACAAAGCATCAGAGTCTGATCAAGCCACTTCAGATGTTGTTCAAAGCTGTCTTTTATATCCAGCAACTCCCTTTCCTTCCTTACCAAGTCACAGTACTTGGCATATCCAGGTGAGTCTTCTTCTTTTGAGGAGTGTAGGGCCATTTGTATGTCCAGCTCGTGACATTCATCCTCCAATAGTGTGAAGAGACGAAAGAAGATACCAAGAGTGATGTGTAAGCCAGGAAGACAGACCTAAGTGACAGGTTAGTATATTATTTGTATTTTACTCTATGTATTATTTGGTAATGGTACCGATTCGATCTCAATATTAAAGATATGTGATGCCATAGCATTGTTAAATTCTTTGGCCCTCTTGATGTTGCCACCATCAGCAAGGAAGTTGGAATAGTCCTTCTTGATCCCTTCCAATGTTCGTTTGGTGCTGGTACCACGTTCGGCTATTGGGATTTTTAAATCTTCACTTTTAATGAGGCACCAGAGACAATTGTGGCGACCTACCCATTTTTTGATAATTATTTGAAAGGAATAGGACTATATACTTATATCCTTACCACTTGCTCCTGATAACCCATACAAGTTACAAAGAAACTCGTAGTCCCCTGATAGGAATACACATGTGATTTGGTTTTCACCTGATGAGTTCCTATAATATACTGTAGACCTTTTCTTCTGGTACTATTATTATGCATGTACCTCCATACAAGCTTTTTTAAATCATCAACTTGTGACTTGTATGCATCCAAGGAGAGAAGCAGGTTAGTTTTGCTGTCTGATGCCTCGTAGGCTACAAACACACGTGTTTGTGACTGCATTTGGTTTTGAGCAGTTTCCAATTTGAAAATTCATCTTCAATTTCTGTTGGTAAACAGAAATTCTTCCAGTACTCATCATCTGGTGACACCAAAGAGCCGATCAACAACGGTAAACTCTGACCGAGGAGCCACATTTGAGAGGCTTCAAAAAATAATAATTTTTTCAATGTGACAGAATTGAGTCGGGAAGATTTTACCATTTTGTTTGAGTGAGTTGCTATCATTTGTCAGTGTTTCTCTAGTAATTGGGCTGGGTCTATTTTTGGTGTCCATGTATCCGTAATCAAAATTTTCGAGCCTAAAGTTGAGTTCATCCAGTGTAAAACACTTGTCTTCATACACAAATCTTTTTAGCATCAACTTGGCCTCGTATTGCAATCCTCCTTCCAACACATCGTGCATTATGTCTGGTATGAGTGCTCCATTACAGGTATGAAAATATTTCAAACCATTTAGGATACATGTACTATTAATTCCATATTCTACTGAGAGAGAATTGGTTGTATCCTGTTCAACTTCAGTACACTGTTTATTGTGTTCATCTGGTGTACGTAAGTCACACTGGTCTTCATGAGCCTACACATTTGATATTTTAAATAAAGCCCACTATTACATGTAATAAAAGTAGTCACATTGGGAATATGGGTTGTGTACATAATGTGACCGTTCTATTTAGAACCCACCCACCATCAGCTTATTGATACTTCCAATCAGTTTTATATCCTCATATTTAGTAAGAACCTATAAGCAATTGATCCTTCCTTGAAACCTCCAACTGCACAACTCCCAAGGTTATCAGCACAAACTGTAACAAGAGTTCCATGTACTATAGTTTTTCGTCCATTGTATAAAAGCTGTATTCCATTCTCCTGTTTGTGGGAAAGGGTTAAATATGGCATTTGATTTAGTAGGACTATTAGCTATTGTACCAGTTTCATTATGTCCTCCATTATAGGCTTCAGGATTGTATTCATAGAGTACTTGTCAATGAACTTTCGTTTAACTATTGCAAGTAATTTGATGTGGTTGATTTTAGATCTCATTGTAGGTGGCAGGTTGTTCTAAAATAGTTGTAATTAAGCTAGTGATCTCATCAATTTTTGCTTGGTTACCTAATTTGTGCTTCTTCCGCTTGGAACCTAACGGATTGCATATCTCTACATCATCAGGTTCAATTGTAGTGCTGAAGAAAAAAAGACTTTGTTTTATAAATTGCCCATCACAGAAGTCAGCTATTACATCAGTACTATCGGTACGAGACCTTTGGAGCTATAATAAGAGTATGTTAGTATATATATATAGGTTGAGGGGGCATACATACACACCTGTTTACAAATAGAATCATCTAGTAGGAGGGATTGAATCGGTTCTAATAATGGCACATACATCATTACTTCCTTTGTTTGCAAATATTTTCTTTTTCTGCCATGCCCTTTCATTTACTCACAGTGCCCAGCTCAGGCATTATGACACGTTTTTGGGTATGCATACACTGTGTGTGTAACATACCACAAATCCAAGCTTTTCTTTGCAATGTATGAATTTTCAACACTTCTAAATGGCCTACCAAATTTTCCATTTGGATCAAAATTTCTTTCAGCTTTGGAACTTTGCCCATGTCTAGCCTTGCTTCAGTTAAGGCTGACTTAACTGCCAAAAATACTTCTGACAAAATGTACCGATTTAAATCAGTAACTCTCTCTATAATTTCTTCAGTATGCTGCTATGGACTCAAACTGAGGGGGTAAGCCTCTAGAATTAATGCTAGCATTTTCTTGATCTGCTTGGGTTTCTTCCTCCTCACAAACCTGTATTTCACCAGGATCGTAATGAGTGCTAGTAGATTGGTAGTCTCTAGCAGTTTGGGGAGGCATTCATGATCACTATAAATGTGGTTAGCGTATGTTTTCATATTTGTAAAATGTCGGGTACAATTTTCTATCGAACATTGCAGGGAGAAACCAGGCCTTATAGAATGTACCAAGCGTATGTGAGGCAATAGAAATTGAAATTCGGTAGCTTGAAACTCGGCACAGAGTGGGCATTGAAAAATAGTTCCGGATGTTGACATTGCTATAGTGATACAAGTTAATTTTTACACCAATGTTTTGATTAACTCTTACATAATAGTCTGTTAATTCTACTTAGATCCAGCCTTCACTAGACACAGGCGGATTCTGCCAATTCCCCCCCCCCCCCCCCCCCCCCCCCCCCATTATGCTTTTTAGCACTGCCACTATATTTTTGCCATATTATGCCAAATATTATGCCCAAATATGCCAACACAAAGCATTATATTGCATATTGTCTCTTTCCAAAAGTTTCACTAAGCAGTGAAAAAACTCTTTCTGATGCAGCCAAATTGTTGCACTGCTAGTGGTGATGCTGAATTACGATGCAACACCTACATCACATTCACATGCATCACTGTAAAAATAAATGTGTAAAAACAACCCATTTTTAGGTTATCTGAGTTGCTCAGATAACCTAAAAATGGGTTGTTTTTACACATGAGTTGCAAATTGCAACTCAGACAACCCATTTTTAGGTTATCTGAGTTGCTTAGATAACCTAAAAATGGGTTGTTTTTACACATGAGTTGCAAATTGCAACTCAGACAACCCATTTTTAGGTTATCTGAGTTGCTTAGATAACCTAAAAATGGGTTGTTTTTACACATGAGTTGCAAATTGCAACTCAGACAACCCATTTTTAGGTTGTTTTTACACATTTGTTTTTACAGTGATGTTGATTCTGTGAATCATTCACTGCTGAATAGAAAGAATAGACCATGCAGTAGTGGGTTGTAATGCCAGAAAAATTGCCATTTTTATGCCAAATTATGCCCTTTGCCATGATGTACCTATTATGCCAAAATTTATGCTGGCATAATCCGCCTGTGCCTAGCCTTCACTTACTTTATCATGTTGATCTCACGTGTGGCATAATGCACATGATCATGCATGCACAAAGCAGCTGCTCGATATTTCAGTTTTTTCTTCAAAATGGAGGAAAAGTTAATCCCTTCCTATTCTTTCAGAGAGTTTTCTGAATATCTTGCTAACTATTTTGATCAAGAAGTAGCTAATGCTTTTGAAAAGAATAAAATATCAGGATCCTCTTTTCTGAAATTATCAGAGAGTCAGCTTGGAAGAATGGTGGAAGCTATAGGTGATATAGTGGAGCTTCAGTCACTCCAATCTAGAGTTCATGAAGCTGGAGCTAAGGTGCTTGTTTGATCATGTCCAAAGTCAGGCTATCATTCTGTGATTGCTTGTTTTAATGCTAAAATATTATTTACCAAGTAATTAATACAAGTTGTTTGTGTTGTTTATTATGCAGGTTGCTGGTAATTCTGATAGTTGTATTAATAGTGCTCCATTTCAAACTGTAAGCAATATCAAGATCGGTTCTACTTTATTAATGTAGGAATATATTTATGTTCACATGTAGCTTTCACCCAGTTCCGGTCTTAATGTGGCATTGGCTGAAAAATCTGACTGTTCCGCTCCTAGTGCAAGTTATGAACAACCCAGTGAATAATTCCTGATTTGGGGGCCAAGGCCCTGCATTGCATTTGTCTAATTAGGGGTATCTTGTGTACTTGGGTATGCACTGTTATTTCATATGCTGGGTACACTGTGGTTATTCCATGCACCATGGACTTCCTGGTATACTAGGGATGTCTATGGTTATACCATGGACTTAGAAGGTGTCATAAGTGTTCCTTGTGTACAGGTTTCTTCGGCCAGCATTTTCGATTGGTTAAGTTCTTTCAAGATCCCTACACAATTTTCACTTAAAACCATGAGTGCTCTGAAAGGAGAAAACAAGATGGATATTACTAAAGCTGTGAGATGTGAAATCGTTTCGAGTATTGCTACCCTTGTTATGGTGATACTATCGAACCTACACCCGAACAGTTGACAAGTTTAGCACAACGTTTGATCAGCCAGTACCCAATTCTCAAGGATAATTATGGATGTGGATATGTAAGTAATTATCTCAGTAAATTTCTCTTGAAACCATAAATTTGAAGTGTAGATTCTCACAAAATTAGTAAGCCACTTAATTTTCAAATAATGCACACTAAAATATCGGATTGGTTAGGATTCTGGTTTGGGTCCATTATGGGTACATGCAGTTCATTGAGCTATGCTCTTGATTTATTTTTTTACTACTTTAGTATTGATGCCTCATAATAATATGATATTGATTTTTAGACAACTTGGCGAAACAGGTTGAGAGAAAAATTTAAAAATCTAAGGAAAAGAAAGAAAAAACAGGGACATAACTCGGGTGGTAACGAGGATGATGAACAGTTGTGTAGAAAGAAGCCATGTCTGGACACGGATGAGTATAAATCCAATGTGAAATTATTGAAGGAGGAGCTAAAAAAGAAAAAAACTGAAGTCTAAAACGATTAAGAATATCGTGGATGACACAGAACAAACTAGAAGAACGTGGATAACAACTGATGGACCAAGTGTACAGGAAGTACTAACTGAATATCCAAGCCTGCGTTTTCAAAGATGGGTATGTAACGTCATACAATATTGAAATGTTCAATTATACCTGAACTTGCAATTATGCCACGCCAGAAAAAGGGGTTCTTAGGTCATCTTTTATGTGGTGTAGAAAGTGTGTGTTTTTTGTTTTTGTTTTTTTTTTTCCTGGTTAGGGGTTGTCATCTATATTAGGTTCAAATCATCAAAGTAATCCTAATTGCTGATTTTGACTTGGGCATCCATCCAAGCTGTTTGGATCGTAACTGGGATCCCTGATAAGGATTTATAAATTGCATCATTCCTTAGCTAACCCCCATAACTAATAATCCTTCTAAGAAAACAATAAGTAAAAGGTGGGTATTAATTAGAAACATTTTCTAGGTAAGGAGAGAATTTCAACAGATTATTACTGTCAGCGATGTTCCCACTCTTGTAAATGATTGGAATACTGTATGGGTGCCGAAAATTTTGTTATATGGTGATAAAGAATCCAAAGCGAGTAATAGTTTGACCAAAAAGCTAACTGGTAAGTGATACATAGTTCATGGCAATTAACATGGCTACATAAGAAATTTGAACCGAGCAAGCCCTGTTTTTACACAATATCTGCATACCACTTGTGCAGTGGGTCTCAATGGACTCCCAACACCTCCATAACTAGGGATGTATCATTATGATGCTAAGGTACTGACTCATTCCTTGAGACCCTTCCTGCATAAGGGGATCTATCGTACAGATACACTATTTATTTACACAATCATCTATATTCTTGTTTCAGAGTCATCTCATTATTGTGAGGTTGGTAGGGCTCTTGTCATCTTGGAACATTTCTTATATCCGAGGTCTTCTAAAAATAAGAAAAGCATTCTTTACTATTATGAACATGTACGTATTATGAATTATGCATACAACGTCAAGTCAGTATACTATTATTGTTATTATTGTTGTTGTAGACATGCTGTAACATCGAAGAAGTTTCCCTTGCTTATGGTCAGAGTGAACCATATATATTAGCTGCAGAAGATTCGTGGAAGGTGTTTTCATGTATTCCTGTGAGAACCTTTTGGATGCTGTTATAGATTATGTGTTGAATATGGAATACCCTAAGAGCATGTATGCTCTGTACATATTTCTTCAACATTTTGTAATAGGATTGAAAGACAATAGTAAAATTCCTACATCAGTATTGACTCTGTGTTCTAATTTGCAGTAGCTGTATTCATGGTTAACTTTATCTAATTATTGTTTATTTGCTCTGGATTTTGAAAATTAATTTTGTTGAAAGAGTTTTTGTTACTTTGAAAGAGTTGACATGACTCCACAGTGGTGTACTTACATTACACCTCAGAGGGGTAACAGTTACCCAATGATAAGGGTTTAATTTGCCCAGTCGTGGGAACTCCAATTTTGGGGTTATCATAACCCTGAATTTTTAACAGTGTGGAGGCTTCACTTGAATCTATTCGGGGTGTGGTCACACGTACTACTGATATCGGCTAGTAAATTGTAATTTTGAAGATAGAATTGGTTAACGAATTAATTTTAGTGCCTTACCTTTCCACCTACAACTAATGAATCCATTGGTGGGCATCAATTTGTCAACTAGTAAGCCTATTGCTTGTTTTTCCATTCAAGATTGAGTAGGGATGTCTGAGGTGTGCAAGAGATGGTTGACAGTGATCTTTGAGGGAGATGGAATTTCAACGTGGGTGCAGTTTGATGTAATATGCAGCTTCAGATCCTTAAGTTGCATCACTTCTCCACAGTCATTCTTACACCTCACCAAAAGGCTACTGAATACTTTCATCACAACTGGAGATGGAATGCACAGGTGATGAGGCAGTATAGACCTTCCATTGCAGTTACAGAGAAGAGAGCTACCACTTTCACAACTGCTGACAATACAAGGTACACATATATAGTGCCGGCAAGTTGCTATTTCCAGTGGTTGATTCGGAATGCAGGAACAGCTCAAACAGAGCAAATCATTCAGCATGGAATTGGGAAGGAAATAGGAGGGTTGTAGTTGGAAATTCACAAATTGGGGTGGATCGATTTCAGCTACTCTGGTCATTATCGATCTATTCATGTTATCTTGGTCGCCCTTTCACTTCTAATGCTACTTTCCTTCTTTTAGGCTTCCCACCACCTGACACAGTCAAACAAACTTCACAATCTTCAGAATGTGGAAGCCATGATTTTGATTTTAAATTGGTGGATCGTACTTCACCCCTTTCCTTTTGGATCTCTTTCAATGTCAAGTAGCAGCTGTTGCACACCACTGGAGGGTAGATATTGTCAGATTCAGAAGAGACCTCCAGGCTGAGCTCTGATAAGAGGATACCCTTACATGCAGCACTATATTTATTATGTTCATATCCTTTAGGCTTCTTTCCACACACCCTACATCTATTTTTAATGCACTTTTTATGATGCTCCATAGACACTGAAAAAAAAATTATAAGTTAAATATTTTATTTATAGTATTATAATTTAGACCTTCTTCATTTGTTTTATCAGTGCAATACCTGAATTATTATTGTTAGGTCCAGACCACAAGGAATTTCAAGACGGTGCCTTCTCCAATGAATACCGATGTTTCATAGATAGTTGCTATGGTATCGATGCGCAGTTGTGTTTAGCGTAAAAACCACTTATGCGCGTGGTTTAGACCGGGTTTTCCCTTTGTTGTTTGACCTTTTGGGGCTATCTCTAGGGCTTCACAGCAACCGAAAAGGTCACAAAGCCCCTAGCAACTACTGCCCATCGTTGTCGTGCATAATGTAATTTAATTTTGTTAGACCGGAAATGTTGAACATGGAATTTAATTAAGCGAATTGCCCAGGCAAAACACCCGTAGGCCGTGGTATAAAATTGCAATACAAAACATGCGCAGTAGCCCACGCAATGTTCAAACGCAAGTGAAATCTGCAGTACGCATAGAGAGTAATTAAATTTATGGGAGTTGTTCTTTCCAATTCAGTGATATCTACAGCGATGCACCAACAATCCCTGTAACTAGACAGTCACATTTCCTGTGATATGAAGGAAGTTAACGTGGGATGCCTGCTCGATCAATTTAATAACTAAATTGCTCCAGGAAATGCAAAATAGCTATAATTATATTAAACTAGCTAGAGATTTACACTGTAATAGAAGCTGGAATGGAGAAGCAGCTAATGTGGAGCACCAACTTAAATAATAAGCAATTCTCCCGTTCAAGGAGTAGCTAGCTGGTTATTTGTTTTTCATTTGTTTGTTTGTTTATTTGTTATCACTTTTACCTTTTATATGCTTAGCACTGTTTTATGCTCTTAAGTTAAAACTTGACAAGGAATGCATGAATTAGCATTCAAATACTAGGGCATGACTAGCACTCAAACACATACATGTACAAGACAAAGTAATGCCCTTGACAAGCAAGCACTGAAATAAATAAAACACAGGATCTGTTTATTTATTAAGAAAGTTCTTGATAAAGGTGAAAATAGGAAATGTGGCAATTCCATTGATAAAACCTCTTACAAGTGTGGGGTTAAGTCCATTCACAAATACTTTCATCCCTTCTGATCTGACGCTTTTCCTGATGCAGTCCAGAATACCACTGTTTTTCCTTTCTATATCATTCTGGAAGCGTGACTTGATCACATCTACAGGATACCAAATCCAGGTTGCAATCCCAGTCAAACCTCCTGCGAGAGATAGATAGATGACCCCAAGTTCATTAGGATGCTTTCCAGTGAGCTCAGCAAACTTCAGCCGAGTATAAGCATAGGTGCCAAAGTAGATCCCAAACTGTGGTACCTCTCGAAATATCGTTAACCACCATCCTTTATACATTCCCCTTAGTCCTTCCTTATGAATAATCTCTCGTGTTGTCATTAGAGGTCCTTTGTAATCTCTGAATGCCTTGTCTTCAGCAACAGATAGATTAGCACTCATTTTTCTCATAGTCCATGAAACATGCTGCTTCCCAATACTCTGATTTTGCAATCTGATCTTAACTAACTCCATAGGAGTGGTGATTATACACTGCACAGCACCGGCACAGCACCCAGCTATGACACTGTTCTTAACACTCAAATTCGTGCTGTCATCATTTCTCAATCTTCTGTACACCATTGACTGAACTCCAAATACAGTTGCATTGATTGCAGCTTGTCCCAGTAGAGGGTAAGTAATTCCCTTGAAGAGACCTTTCATCTGTATATATTACAGTTTGGAAGCTATATCAGAGGCAGAAATACGTACATGGGAGAGTTGACGGCATGCATGCATGTTAGCTACCATGTACATGTGTTAACAAGATACGTATCAATGTTCATGCATGTTCTATAGCTGTTGTTTTGGCTTGAAAAACAACAACAATGTAACAAAAACAAAGGAATTTACTTGTCAAAGGTGCTATAGTGTTGTTCATAAAAGAAAATTGATGTGACCCAAATGTGGGCCCCACCCCTCACCCTCTCCCAGGATTTCTGTCACTGTTTTAAGCTTACTTTTTCATTTTTGATAATATCTTTGAAGCATTGTACTGCACTGGAGTACCTATCACCATGTGTCTGCATTCGAATCTGCCATCATGGCATGCATGCACAATAAAAATTGCATTTATTATACATGTAAATCAATATTGTGTGAAATTGAGTAGCTATATTGATAAAAACCCTCAAGTGCTTCAACTGTGCTTAGAAGTTCATAGCTGAGTGTGGAGGAAGTTGTGTGTCACTAGTATACACTCAGTATCAAATTTCCTACAAGCTATGGATAATATTATTTTTACTCCCTCTCTATCATCTTATACGCTTGCCAAGATTTTGGTAAGTTGACTGATCAGGTAGAAATAGATGGCTCCTCCATGCCATACCTTGGGATATACATGGGTCTAAGTAGCCCATGGCCACTAGCTTGACCTGCAGGAGCGACATGCATAGGTCCAGCTAATAACCAAAGCCAGTTAGCTAGCAATCAATCTTGTATGACATTAGGTCACTAACCTATATAGCCAGGCAAGAAAGTGCCCATGGATAACTACTATAGTACTCACCCTTATAGTGTCCCATGGATGGCTTACTATTAGACCAGCACAACCTACAGTATATTGAGTAGAATAAGTTACATAGCTAAGTATGGTCATATAGTTAGCTAATGACAATACCTGCAAACCAGCCTGCCACGAAACCATTTATATCTTCACCCATCAGCTATTAGCTACACAAAGATGCTTGTCTTAATTGCTATATAGCTATATAGACTGAACTCAGAAGAACTTTGTATTATGGCTCTACATTGAGCAGCTGATGCTGACTTCTTCAGTCTTGTCTCTCTACCAACTTTTCCTGTAGGAAGTTATTGGAGGACTGTTTACTGATGTGCATGCATGGCTTCATTAGCTCATTGATTTATACAGCTAATGTAATGTGGAAGTGGTTGACTATGGCTGGAGGAACTCACCTGACCCTAACAAGAGTGAGGGCCTTACTGAGTGTAGAGGATCAAGTCACTCTAGAGAGTGGGAGAAGCATACACTACCAAAATAGGAGCATGCCTTACAGACCACATAATGTGTTCATGTGGTCAACATGTGATCAAGTAATTATGTAATCAAGACAAAACCACAACTCATTATTATTGTAGCCAGTCTGTCTAGCTTCAGAGAGTATCAATTTTCAGACAGTGCAGGAAGCAGTTTATCAATTGCAGCAAGCAGCATACTTTAAGTCTTATGATAATCATCCTATTATAGCTACGTAGCTATAGCTCTGTAACAATGTGGAAGTGGTTGACTGGAAGAAAAACTAGCTCTGACCCTAACAAGAGTGAGGACTCTAGTAGAGATAAGAGCCTTAACAGTCAGTCTGAAGGGAGTGGGAGAATCAGACCAGGAAGCATTGAATCTGAAAGGTACATACGTAGCTACAGCTAGTATAACACTATGTATGTAGCTATGCTAGAACACAGTTATGTATGTTGAAATAGCACAATCTAATCAGAAATGAATCTGACAGTTTACTATGCTTAGTAGCCATTAAATATATCCTGGAAATGGCATGTTGCTATGGGTGTGTTTTGAAGCTATAAAAGCTACCAACGAATCCTTTGTGGCTCTTAACACCTTCACTGTGCTCGGCTGCAGTCCAGGCCATCACAAATACCTCCGTGGGAGGGGGGAAAATAGGGCTTAGTATACACTATTTGCGCATGCGCTAGATTTTACCAGAATTCTGGTAATTCCTGGGCTAGTACATGATAGAATGGGTGTGGTTTATCAATATCTACATATGACTCGCAAGCCAGCCCACTTATTTTTCCGCCCTGCGAAAAAAAAAAAGTGGACTGGCTTGCGAGACTATGGCTAGAGGCTCCAGAGGCTACCCATATACTCTCTGCTGCTAGAGATGGCTATTGTTTTGCTGCTGCTGTTTTGCCTTGGAGATATCGAGCAGCATACCAAGAGACCATCTAGCTATGACGGGCACAAAGGCCATTTAATAATATAATCATAGTGGCTGAGCCTACCTTTCTGAAAAAAAAAGGAAAAAAAAAGACAGGGGATCTAGAGAATCAAGAGTAGAAAGTATCAGCTAGTCGATCGATTGCTAACTCGTATTGTCATTAATTTTTTGTCATCGCTCTGCACGTCGTCTAGGGTTTTGTGGTTAAATAATTTCACGCATGCGCAAGCAGTGTATACAAGGTTAATTGGGCCTGGGTACGAGGCTAACATAATATTATGCCCTCACTCTTAGTGTCTAAAATTAGTGTGGATACTTTTAAACTAATAACTTTCACTGCATAAAATATTGTATAATTCAGATCCGTTCAATTGCCTGCTGCTGTTGACCGTAACAAAGCAGTCACCTCCTTTATGAAGCAACGTGAGACTCTCAAACTAATCATTCGCAATGATTTGTCAAACATCACTCATAAGCTGTATGCCAAGGACATCATTTCAGAAGAAACATACTATAGAGCCTTGAATGAGCTGTGTACAACGAACATTAGAACTATGGAAGTATTAAATGCTCTAGAGTCAAAGATGAGAGTGGAGTCGTCGATCTTTACAGAGTTTGTCAACATCCTGGAGTCGGACCCTTACACAAGCTCACTAGCTGATGAACTTATCCAGAGTTACAGTGAGTTCCTAAGAATAAGTTAACTATGGCTTAGAGGGAAATACACTAGTCACCATGATAAGGCAGACTACTCCAGCTGGCTGAACTGTGGTTTATGGAAGTTGTATAAAATAGGCGGTGCCTTTGATGTATATGGCTTCTATAAGTGAAATAGCTAAACTGTAGCTGATTGGAATTAATTTTATCCTACAGATACATGTACCTCACTACTTGAAGCCACTTCAGCTTCCATTGCCATCAGTCGTTATGCTGATTACCTAAGGGAAGTGTATGAAAATACCTTGGTGTGCGATGATCGCAAGTTCCCTCCAACTCCAAGTAAAAAGTATGTCAATCTCACAACGGTATATTACCATCATAATATAGAGAAGGTAATGGAATACACATTACATGGTAATGTTGAACAGCTTCTTGAAGGAAGAAAGAAGATAGACATTAAAGATATCTTGACACCAATCTGGAATACATCTGAACGGTTGAGGCTTGTAATAATAGAGGGTCCTCCTGGAGTGGGCAAGAGTACTTTATCTTGGGAGCTGTGCAGGAAGTGGGATGAGATCCCACATATGAGTCAGTACAGTTTGGTGGTGCTTCTCAGATTGAGAGAAAATTCTGTGCAGCCGGTCAAAACCGTTGCTGATCTATTTTATCATGTAGATAGTGATCTACAACAGTCTGTGGCCAAAGAAGTGGTCACCACTGAAGGTAAGGGAGTTTTGTTCATTCTTGATGGCTTCGATGAGCTCCCTAGTGATTTGAGGCATGATGGACTTTTGATTGATCTCATCACAGGACGTGCTCTACCAAAGTCCACAGTGATAGTAGCTACCAGACCTTCAGCCACTGCTAGCCTCCTTAGAAGCTGCCGTCCTCAGGTACAAAAGTGTGTAGAGATCCTAGGCTTCACTCAAGGTTATGTCAAAGAGTATGCCTCCAGCGTCTTTTCATCTGAGCGTAAATTGCTGGATGACTTCTTGACTTACATATCAGCCTCTAAGAATCCTGCTATCAACAGCTTGATGTACATTCCCCTTAATGCAGCTATAGTTGTAGAGGTATACAGAAATAGCAGGAGAACTGGTGGCCCTATACCAAAAACATTGACACAATTATACACTCAACTCTGTCTTACACTGATACAGAGACATCTCAATAATGAGAAACCTGACATCATCTTAAACAGGTTTACTGATCTTACTGAAAATGATTCTCATCACTTCCTGAAATTATCCGAGATCGCATTTCAAGGGTTTAAAAAAGCTGAAGCTGTGTTTAGCCTGCCTAGGAAATTGGTTCATTTTGGTTTCCTTGATGTAGTACCATCACTTCTTGGTGGGGGTGGAGACTCCCACAACTTTCTCCATTTCACTGTACAGGAATTCTTAGCAGCATATTACATTTTCCAGCTTTCCAATCATGAAGGCCTAGAGGTGTTCAAACAGTATGGTAGTGACGAGCGTTGGAATATGGTGTGGAGGTTTGTAGCTGGTTTAACTGGTTTTGAATTTTTCAAAAGCAGTGTCATAAATAGTGAAGCCTTTGTAACCACAAAAACAGAGGGGCCACAGTTATCCTGCTTGCTGATTCAATGTTTATATGAAGCTCAAATTAGTGAATTCGATTATGCAACCACCTTTGGAAGCACTAAAATATTGACAGGAGGCATGAAAACTCCATTAGAAAAATATGCATTAGGCTGTTGTATTGCTAGCAGTGTCCCTACAGCATCTTGGCATGTGAAGTTATGTTGGGGTTCAACTAGTAGTCTTATTTGGGGCCTCAGGTCAAAAGAACAGTGTAGAGGAATTATATCTACCATGCACCTGTCAAATTGCTTGATAACGGCTGATTTCGAGGAGTGTCCAAATATCCTACACTCTCTTGACTCTCTTGTTATAAATGCAAGAATGCTATCGAAAGATACTTTGAGTTATTTAGCTAAATCGATTCCGTCCTTGCATAAATTAAATACACTTGAAATTATATTAGCACCACCTAAACTATATTTTTCATATCCTGAGCTCTTTACAGTATTACATCAGCTTTCTGATAGCAAGGTGTCTAATCTCTCCATTAGAGGTCTGAAGTTCTATCGTTTGGATATAGACCATTTTTCTAGTGCATTGTCTAAACTCATTCATCCATCATCAGGGAAACTTGCAGCATTAACCATTGGTCAGAGTGTTTTTGAATCCAGGCACACTTATGGGGTGGAAGGCACTCCTAAAACTGTATGCACTTTATTGTTTGGTTCTTCTTCACTTCAAAAACTGCATATTACTTATCTTGTAAATCCCACTCATCTTACTTTACTTGCGGCCAACAAGTGTATCACTCATTTAACTTTGAAATGTCGGTGGACTGAAGAACTTGCTAGGTCCATAGCACATGTACTGCAAAAGAATACTACTCTTCAACATCTAAGATTGGGAGACTTTCACGAAAAGGCGACTAATCTCCTAGTAATCATAACATGTGAAATGAAAATGAATACAGTTTTGAAAAAAATGGAACTCCTTATTACTGAAGATATGAAACCAGAAGAATATCTTGAATTCAATTCTGATTCTCGCACATATATTGAGTTGATAACTAAGAGATCCATACCTGAATCTCATTTTTAAAATTTTGCTCTTGGTACTCATGTGACATCTTTCCTTCTTAGTACTGGTAGTTATTTATAATTTGCCATCACTAATGTATGTCACTTGACTTTCAGTCATAAAGACTCAAACAATTTTTTTGAACAGATAGTTTGGGTCAGAAGCAGTGAAGTTAATGTTTTAAGTATCACAGGTTATGGCATGTGCACTAAAGGTCTGCTAAGCTGGTTCCAGTCTCAATTATGCAGCTGCTCACATGTATACCATTTCCAGATTGTAGCGGTTTATCCTGATTGTTTTAAGTCACAATTTGGTTTATAACTTACACTCAGACTGGTGTACAGACCATCATGTGGCTTTATTGGCCATTTCCATGAAATAAAAGACCACCAAGTAGCAGTTATATTTCTAGTACTGTCAATGATACGTGGAAATCGGCTTCAGATTGACAGGTCTTAGCCATTAACCTTCTGGGAGGTAGATTGAGTTTTTGGGAGGTAATGCTCATGTCACTATACCTACAGTTAATTTAATTAGCAGAGCTGAGAAATCAATTACATTATCAGACGGTCACTAAGCTGTAAATCTAGGGGGCTCAGGAATGGAACGGAACGATTTCGGGACCTTTATGGGAATGAAATTTTCACTGCACATGAGTTCAACAGTCTAGGATGGTCTCTGAGATAAACAAGTGGGATTATGCTCCTATTTTTGCTGAAGATTCTATTCTCAGATTCTCTTGTTGAATACATATTCCCCAATTTCCCACAATGTATAATAATAAAGGGAAAAATAATTATTCTAAATAAAAAAGGAAAGTAGGGATGGCTGTGTGCGGGTTACTTGAGTAATTCCTTAAAGCCACACCAGGTAAGAGAACTATGGTAAAATTCACACCTTTTAGCTGTGCTTCTCAGGTAGCTAAGTAATCATTTTTGTGCCGAGTTGAAGTCAAAATTAGCTAGCTACATTAAACATGAAATTGATGTCAGCTCCAACCTGAGAAGCACAGCTAAAAGGTGTGAATTTTACTATACCATTTAAAAATATTAATTAATGTTGACACCATCTAGCTATAACTATATTTGATATACACAATAACATAATGATAGTAACCTACACAATATGCACACATAATACACACAAAGTATCTATCTTCATCAGAGTATGCAAGTCTTTAGCTAATGATCATCCTGCCCTCTCTCCCGTAGCATTCCTTGAGAAATCAGAAGCTTTTTCTCCGAATCACTTTTGTGCACTTCAAGAACGTGACCATCTTCGGCCAATGAGATGCTTGAGAATTTTCCTAGGGTGTGTGCCAATGCACTTTCGGGACTCCAATCGATTTGGCTGTCTCTAATTTTTCCCACCTTGCGGAAAATTCGGTTAGAAAACCAGGTATTCGCTTCATGGGATTCAACGATGTATCCTTTGCTGTTGATGCTAACTGAAGGATTTACTCCCCCTTCTTGAAGTGATTCTAACTCCTTCAAATCACTCAATTTGTTATCGTTGATACTTGCTCTCCAGTACTTCAATGTACTACGATATGTGCGAATTGCAATGACGACCATACCTTCACAGAGAGCTATGGTTGGTTCGACTCCATAAATATTATCGTTAAATGGCAAAAATTCAACTCCCACTGGCCAATCGATGTTTCTATTGTCTATGTTCACATTGCCAATTCGATACAATAATCCATATGCAGCTATTTTTTCTTTCAGGATAATAACTGTACCATCATCCTTGGCACAAACTTTAGGCTTAAACCCATAGCCAAGTGAAATTGCTTGACCCCATTCGATTGATCGATCAGCTTCATTTACTCTGCCTACTCTGAAGAAACATTTTCGAGGAGGCCCAGATGAACAATGAACTTCAATGACATAGAACTGATCATCCCTTTCAATGATCGCTATACTTGGATAATCTCCGCTCATTTGTCCTGGGAAGCCCCAAGTAATGGCTGATCCCTTTTTATCGACATTCCCCACAGCATAAGATAACGTTTGATTGAAATAGGCACCTCCACTATAAATTATAACAGCACAATCCTTCTTGGGGTGAATATAAATTGATGCACAGTAACCTTCATGAAATTCCGACGGACCAGAGAGAAGAAGTTTAGTGGCAACTGCCATGATCCATACACGTACACGCCCCCTAATAATAGTAGTCAGATTGCCCGCGTGACGTCATTGTATCCTGACGCCTTCTGCGCATGCGCATAGAGAGGGTAAAGGATAAAGATAATTTATGGGAGTTGTTCTTTCAGTGATGCAGCAATTCAGTGATATCTACAGCGATGCAGCAATAACCACCAACACAATCCCTATAACTAGGTATTTCCTGTGATATGAAGGAGGTTAACGTGGGATGCCTGTTGTAAATTGCTCCAGGAAATCCAAAATAGCTAAAAACTAGCTAACTAGAGCTAATAGTTAAATTTACATAGTAATAGAAGCTAAATTGGAGAAGCAGTTAATGTGGAGTACCAACTTAAAGAATAAGCAATTCTCCCATTCAAGGAGTAGATAGCTGGTTGTTAGTTTTTCATTGTTTGTGTTTTCACTCCTACCTTTTGTATGCTTAGTAGCTAACTGCACTGCTTTGTTGTTGTTTTTTGTTGTTATTTTTTTTGTTTTTTTTTGTTTTTTTTTTGTTGTTTTTTTGTTGTTTTTTTGCTCTTAAGTTAAAACTTGACAAGGAATGTTTGAATTTGCTAGGGTATGACTAGCACTCAAAACATATAATACAAGTACAAGAAAAAGTAGCTAGTGCCCTCGATAAGCAAGCATTGAAATAAATAAAACACAGGATCTGTTTATTATTTATTAAGAAAGTTCTTGATAAAGGTGAAAATAGGAAATGTGGCAATTCCATTGATAAAACCTCTTACAAGTGTGGGGTTAAGTCCATTCACAAATACTTTCATCCCTTCTGATCTGACGCTTTTCCTGATGCAGTCCAGAATACCACTGTTTTTCCTTTCTATATCATTCTGGAAGCGTGACTTGATCACATCTACAGGATACCAAATCCAGGTTGCAATCCCAGTCAAACCTCCTGCGAGAGATAGATAGATGACTCCAAGTTCATCAGGATGCTTTCCAGTGAGCTCAGCAAACTTCAGCCGAGTATAAGCATAGGTGCCAAAGTAGATCCCAAACTGTGGTACCTCTCGAAATATCGTTAACCACCATCCTTTATACATTCCCCTTAGTCCTTCCTTATGAATAATCTCTCGTGTTGTCATTAGAGGTCCTTTGTAATCTCTGAATGCCTTGTCTTCAGCAACAGATAGATTAGCACTCATTTTTCTCATAGTCCATGAAACATACTGCTTCCCAATACTCTGATTTTGCAATCTGATCTTAACTAACTCCATAGGAGTGGTGATTATACACTGCACAGCACCGGCACAGCACCCAGCTATGACACTGTTCTTAACACTCAAATTCGTGCTGTCATCATTTCTCAGTCTTCTGTACACCATTGACTGAACTCCAAATACAGTTGCATTGATTGCAGCTTGTCCCAGTAGAGGGTAAGTAATACCCTTGAAGAGACCTTTCATCTGTATATATTACAGTTTTGGAAGCTATATCAGAGGCAGAAATACGTACATGGGGGAGTTGACGGCATGCATGCATGTTAGCTACCATGTACATGTGTTAACAAGATACGTATCAATGTTCATGCATGTTCTATAGCTGTTGTTTTGGCTTGAAAAACAACAATAATGTAACAAAAACAAAGGAATTTACTTGTCAAAGGTGCTATAGTGTTGTTGTTCATAAAAGAAAATTGATGTGACCCAAATATGGGCCCCACCCCTCACCCCCTCCCAGGATCTCTGCCACTGTTTTAAGCTTACTTTTTCATTTTTGATAATATCTTTGAAGCATTGTACTGCACTGGAATACCTATCACCATGTGTTTGCATTCGAATCTGCCATGCACAATAAAAAAAATATTATGTTAGCTACAATTAAATACATGTATCAGTGTTGCGTGAAATTGAGTATATTTGTAAATCCTTCGAGTGCTTCAACTGTGCTTAGAAGTTCATAGCTGAGTGTGGAGGAAGTTGTGTGTTACTAGTATACACTCAGTATCAAATTTCCTACAAGCTATGGATAATATATATATTTTTACTCCCTCTCTTATCATCTTATACACTCCTCCATGCCATACCTTGACTTGCAGGCTGGATATACATGGGTCTAAGTAGCCCATGGCCACTAGCTTGACCTGCAGGACATGCATCTATATAGCTAATAACCAAAGCCAGTTATCTAGCAATCAATCTTGTACGTATGACAATGGATAGCTACTATAGTACTTACCCTTACAGTGTCCCATGGATGGCTTACTATTAGACCAGCACAACCTACAGTATATTGAGTAGAATAAGTTAGCTACATAGCTAAATATATCATATAGCTAGCTAATGACAATATGTACCTGCAAACCAGCCTGCCACAAAACCATTTATATCTTCATCCATCAGCTATTACACAAAGATGCTTCTCTTAGATATAGACTGAAGAACTTTATATTATGGCTCTATACATCGAGCAGCTGATGCTGACTTCAGTCTTGTCTTTCTACTAACTTTTCCTGTAGGAAGTTATTGGAGGACTGTTTACTATCCATACAGGATGTGCATGCATGACTTCATTAGCTATGTAATAATAATACAGGATATAATAACATTCATTTGTGGTCTATACTGTAATGTGGAAGTGATTGACTAGTTGGTTAACTGGTCAAACTCTACTAGCCCTGACCCTAAACAAGAGTGAGGGCCTTAGAGGAGTCACTCTGAAGAGAGTGGGAGAAGCATACACTACCAAAACAAGAGCGTGCCTTTATACTACCACGACTTTACTTCTTTGTCACGGTCAACTGGCTCTTATTGGTTTTGGAGGGGCAAATGAACACAATGAATCTGTGGAAGTTGTATCTGCCCTCATATGAGGCGGGAGATCAGGATCAGTTCATAGTGATGAGCTGTATTTTATACCACACGAATGCTCCATATAACAGTTAAAGGCATACCTTACTGTTTTAAGAGTGCATTCCATAGACATGCGTAATTGCCAATATATTTTTAATTTACCCTGTTAATTATAAGCAAAAAAATGTGTCCTAAGTGATCTTTGTCCTACCAAAAATTGGTGTGCTCACTCTATGCATTGCCAGTAATACTTTGGCTTTGCAAATTAAATCCCATGGCACCACAGGAACCACTTGCAGCACCAGTTATATAACCCACCTTCATAGGGAGATAAGGAGGCTATATACATTAGGTAAAGTTGTGCCCATACAGCAGTGTCTGCCTTTGTGCAGATATTGCTGTTGTGGCGGTGGTGATTGCATAGGCTCCAAGGTGTCAGGCCAGCCGATACTCTAGCCAGGTCGCGGGCCGACCCTTTACCAACCCAAGGCCAAGGGAAGGGAAAGAGTCTGGTCAAACTCGCATGAGCGTTTCGTTCTACTGGTCCAGGAATTTCTTGGACCGATAATTAATTCAGTGTAAAATAACCTCAAAGCTATGAATAATGTTAAGAATAAATTAGCGTGTAAGTTTAGTCACTCGGACATCGATCGAGCTGCCGGAGAGAGCAGCTGCTGGCTCTAGCTACTAAGCCATAAGAAGTTGCATGGAGCTAGCTAGTTGTGCCGCTGAAGGGTCGGCTGTGAGACTACGCCTTGGAAAGCCCAGCAGAGATCGTGCTTGTGCTCGAGCTGTGAGTGCTAGCTGAAATCCATGGCATCAGGGCCTGATCAAGCTCAGAAAGTGGAAGAGAAGCTCTTTAACCTGCATACAGCATTATATTGTACCACTATTCCATGCGCGCAATAATGTGACACAGTGTTAGGCTTAGGTAGATTATGCCAGCATAATTTTGGGAATAATTGGGACTTCCTGGAATCAAGCATAATGCCAGAGTAATGGGGCATATTTTGAGCATAATGAGAATAATTGGAGCTTCTGCAAGCCTGAAAGCAAAGACTTCTGTCACTCTCTACTGCCTGAGGTGGTTTCTTGCTACACTGTGACAGTGTCTAGCTATATCAATATCTAAGACCTGAATCATATTATGACTAAATTAGACTATCCCAATGAGAAGCAATCCATGGTGTTGCTGAAAGATGGCAACATACCTTATCTACAGTCAAAGCACCTATTTCTAACAGTGATCATATCACTGGTGTTCATTTTCATTTTTCTCCCTTACACTCTCCTTCTCCTGTCAGGCTACAAGCTTTATCGCTACTCGAATACGAAATATTTTCGTTGGGTTAATAAAGTCAAACCTCTACTTGATTCCTACTATGCTCCATACAAGAAGCAAACTCGATACTGGACTGGCTTCCTCTTACTGGTTCGCTGTGTTCTCTATATAGTGTTCTCACTTGAATGGGACACCAGTAAGAGTCTTCTTGCCATCATCACAGTGTTCACTGGAATAGCATCACTGGCTTGGCTCTCTGGCAGAATCTATACAAACTTCTATATTGACATCATAGAAGCTTCAATACATCTAAATCTCATCATACTTTCATCACTTACCCTGGGTAATATTAACAGACAAGCACTGAGTTATACACTGGTTGGGATAGTGTTTGCAACCATGATAGGCATCATTCTCTGTCAGTTCTATCATCTCTACATTTCCAAGTCGGCAAGATGGCTGAAGATTAAATCAAAGATACAGCAAAATGTGCAGCATCCCAAGACCCTAACAGAAACAGACACTCCTTCAGCTAATGCTACATCAGAGAATCCCCCAAAAGAAGTTTCAAAAACTTTCATAGAATTGCGTGAACTTTTACTAGAAAACTGAATGTGCATTTTTGCTAGATTATGTAGTTAGCTACCACATTATAATAACATCTTATTAAGCAGATGTAGCTATTATGTGTTGCCTGTTGTTATTTGCTACTATTGAAAAATACTATACTGTAGCTATAATTACTCTTAAGCGATTACTGTTGAGTATCAGAAAGATGGTCCAATTAGCTACGCCACTGAGAATGCCAATTTGGCATTTGGCTTACATGATTTGCTACAGAAATGGATATAGCTACATAGCTAGCTATAGCTAAGTGGTTTTTTTTCCCAATTTTTTTTTTCGTTTTTAGAATAATTTATTGTATTAGTGTACATATATAGCTACATGCAAGTACCCCATCAAGAATTGTTTTCCTCACAGATAACTACGTAATGGTTTGATAGTATTAGCCTATAATTGTTATACAACAAGTGAGCATGCACAAAAATTTCTTCTAAATAAAAAGTGAATAGCTCGGGATAGCCATAAAATTTAGCTGGTACGGGTAAGGGGTTACTTTAGTCTCGCGGGCCAGACCTTTCTGCGGACGGAAGGCAGAAAGGTCTGGCCCGCGAGACTAGGGTTACTTGACTCACTTGTTGCTGAAGGGGGAGTGAAGTAGGGATTAAAGTTGGGTAATACGTAGGTGTGGTTATTGAAATCAGGAGGGCTAGCTAGGAGTAGTAATAATGCAGCTAAATTTACTTTACTTTTCATTTAGAAGAAATTTTTTGCACTCACTTGTTTCCTTTATAGCGAATTAGCTATAGAAATTCATTACAGTGCTTCCATACATAGAATAACATACCAGGGTCAGAGGGGTCACCTGTACTGTGACTATTCATACAGGCTCATGCTGTAGCAGATCCTTCCTATGATAAGACTATATACATGCAAGAAGACCACCTATAAAGATGTTGCATAATTATTATGAAGTTCATATTATACAATGTAATTTTGGCTAAAGATTCACAAAAAATATATAATTATATAGAGCTACCACACACACTGTGGCTACAGCTAGCTAGCTAGCTAGCTATATTTTAAAACTCAGCAACAACAGAAAACTCGACCAGTTCTCTTCCGAAACCAACAGTAAGTTAACATATTGCCACACACAAAGAGTCCCAAGAAAATCCACATAACATAAACAATAGGCAATGAAACTAGATCATTACCACTGTAGACATTGACAATATTACCAGTAGCCACAGATACAAAAAAAATAGTTATCATCCAACAACAGCAACTCAATAAGGTGTAATTACGATCAAAATCAAGATCAATTCTGCTCCTAGGATCAGACCATCCACCAGTACCAATTGTGAACACTATTAATGTTACACACCAGAATACAGATTGCAGTATGAATGCTAGTCCAGCAAGTACAGAGAGTATAACTCCACTAAAAGGGTATGGGGAGCCTGGTTCAGGGTCTGTGAAATACAATGATACATGATATCGGTTCATTCAGTATTGTTATAATCATGTAGTGATTTACATGTAATGGATGGGATGATGGCAGCAATCAATATACCTCCTACAAGAATAATGAAATACCAGCAGCAACAGAGGCAAACTGTAAAAATGGTACATCATTGATAATAATTTTTTCTTATCATCAGGCCCTCATGCGAACACCTAGGCAACAAAGGTGGTAAAGATTTGCTCTTTGCTCTTTTTCAAGGACAACGAATTATAAACCCCTTGCAGAAGAAGAATAACCAACAACTTGAGAAGTAGAAGTTTCACCATAATTATGAGTTTAACAATTTCAGTCAGGAGTGAAGTTTGAAACTCTACAAGCACCAACTAGCTCAGTATAGACAGTTTTATAGTGAGCGAGCTGACTCTCAGGTCACGCACGACTCATAGAATTATTATTTATAATTGGGTATGTGACAATCTCAGGTACCCATTCTTAATTGAATGGATAATTTCTCAAACCTGCTTTGATGAAATTGTCCCAAACTTCAATATGTGTTCTATAATGATTGAATTATCTCTATAGCAAATTAAAGACCTAGGCCACTAGTAGTCATGAGTTATGGACAGCTAAAGGATGGAAACGTGACCAAGAATCAATGCATCTTAATATTTGAGACTGTCACATAGCTAATAATAATTATATATAATTGTTTGCTACTTGGTATTATATGTAATTTTAGTTATGTATGTATGTATAAGACTTAGTTAAAGCTTACAGCATGTCTTTGATATCCCTATTCCAGAACACAACTGGATATATGCTATCATATTAAACTTAGTAGGTCTGCTGCCAGGATCTGCAGCATCACCTCCAGTAGGTCTAGCAGGTGGATCAGATGGATCATTATATACACTGGTTCTCCAACCAGGATTAGTCACAGCTCTAGCAGGTGGATCAGGTGGATCACTGGCTCTACCACCAGGATTATCCATAGCCGTTCCAGCAGAAATAAACTTAGTGATGTCAATTGGTGTGTTGCCAAGAATATCTCTGTTGGGTGAATGATTATTGGCTCCAGCACTACCATAATATGCTAAAACTGTGGCCCTAACACGAACTTGTGAATGAAGCAATGGTGCATTTGGTGTGGCTGCATAAATAGATGATAAAAAAAGTTGAGGTCCTCCCTCGGGGTACTGCTGGTCATCATATTAAAGTATGCATTGCAGAGATAGCAGTGCAGGGGCGGATCTAGAAATTGGAAAAGGGGGTTGTTATCATTATGCGCGCGTAAGCGCGCGAAAAATTTGAAGGACCACGCCCACTTTTTATAACCACGCCCATTTTGGCAAAGCTGATGTGTAGTTAAAAAGCTCAATCATAGATGATCATAGATGAAATGAATGGTAGGTAAAAATGACATGAGAACAAATGATTCAATGGTATGATTTTACAGTTACGCTAGCACAAGATGTAATCATCTCAGTGGAGAGTGATGGGTCAGGGCTAGATGTAGTAGCCTCAGCAGCATCACAATCAGACTTCCTACGCTTGCTACAAGTACAAAGTATAATTTCAGCTAAATAGCAGCTCAGCTGCTGCCTAGACTACGGTACTAGGTTCATAGCTAGGTTAGTAGCTAGGTTAGCTGCTGCCTAGACTAGGTTGGTTAGAATAGACCTACTAGACTAGCTAGCTACACTAGGTAATCCTCCACACTAGGATCATGGTCGGTATTTACCAAGGCTGAACAAAAAAGGAGTCGAGTTTCCTCTGACGAGACATAGTAAGCAAAAAAAATATCGACCATCAATCAGTACACGTGCGTGAATGTGCGTTAATTAGATAGCGCTAATGAATAATTAATAAATTCGCTGCGCGATGGCTGCGCTGCTGAGCACTCGATGACTTGACAAGGGCGTAACTAGGATTTGAATACTGAGGAGGCAAAGATAGAAAAATATCCGCGCGCTTGCGCGCGGGAAAAAAATTTTGCCCGACCACGCCCACTTTAATCATAAATAATGCATTTTCGTCGACACTAACAGCTAGCCAGCAACTAGAAATAACCTGTTACAGGCTTGGAAGCCTTGACATGTTCGTTTTTAGAACTAGAATTTAATAAGTGTTATAATTTAGTGCTAGCAAGCGAGGAGGCAGCAGCCTCCTCTGCCTCAATGGTAGTTACGCCCCTGCAAGTTGAGCACTTGAAGTCTTCTGAAAAAGGGGGATTCGAACGAATATAGTCGAACATTCTCTAAATCCGCCCCTGCAGTGATAAGAATTTGCGCTATAATCAGACAACTTACATCTAGAACTAGGAGAGTAGGAGGGAGGATCGCGATCAGAGCCATAAGGGAAGGAAGGAGGCTCCGGCGGAGGATCGTCACCATGAGTAGGATCATCATCCAGGTAGCCTATTGCTAAGGAAGGAGGAAGATCGCGATTGGCCATTTTTCTTCAACTCGAATTTGGCCTAGTCGGGCGCAGCCAGCCCCAGGCACTTCCGTAACTCCAGCGTAAGGGTCTGGTAACTGACAATACTTCGACTTGTTCACGGCTGTAATTTAGTGTCGTAAAATGACGTTGTCTTGTGTCATAGCAACACATCTCGCGCGAAGAAAATGCATGGCCCGATCCCGTAATGCATCATCAGTTATTAACTAACGATATTCATCAATATGAATCAAAGCGCTTATCGATCTTTCTATTGTTCACTGAGATTTCTATTTACTGATAGTGCCAACATGCCGACAATGAATATTCATCAGCAGGATATTTCCCGTTTTTCTCCCGGATAACTGGATGTGCAAAAATACCACGGAGCCCCGCCCATTCACTCGAGACCCCCCCATCAGGCCTGAGGGATCTGAACTGTATAAGGGAAAATGATGTTTTTTATATGGAAGTGTGACTTGGGAATGAGATATAGCAAAGATGGTTTAGCTAGCTACGATAAATGGCCATGGTGTCATCCATATCTTTATAGAAATATTGCTTGTGACCTTGAGAGAAGGGTGTTCTCACATAACAGCCACTTGCTATCATGTTGAATGAGTAAGTATGTAACTAGAACACAATGCTGAATGGG
The DNA here is from genome assembly GCA_963924555.1 of Crambe crambe. NCBI lineage: Eukaryota > Metazoa > Porifera > Demospongiae > Poecilosclerida > Crambeidae > Crambe > Crambe crambe. The sequence goes on from OZ004581.1 coordinate 2,103,167, forward strand.
ACCTCAAAGCTTAATTCTGAAAGAGACTTCAATGAACAATAACATATGTCTCTAATCAGAGCCTCGATCCTATTCATAACCACTGCCATGTCATTGCATCAGAAACAGTCCACACATATATGTATATACATACATTATCACTCTATGATTTTATTGCAATGAAGAGCATTTTCCATCATTCCATGAATATAGCTAGCTATGTTCAATTTGTTATAGTGACTCAGTATACACATTATTTATAGAGTGCAGCTGTATTTACGTATTAGACCGAATAATTGTATTCATGGTCGATTCACTGTAGTGTATTGCTTTACCTTTTCTTTATCTAGCTATAGTTAGCTTGCCAGTGCAGCTTATCTAACTATAGCTTTACATAGCTAGCTGCAGGGCCATTTAAAATGTTGACACCATCTAGCTAATGATAGTAACCTACACAATATGCACACATAATACACACAAAGTATAACTAGCTATCTTTATCAGAGTATGCAAGTCTTTAGCTAATGATCATCCTGCCCTCTCTCCCGTAGCATTCCTTGAGAAATCAGAAGCTTTTTCTCTGAATCACTTTTGTGCACTTCAAGAACGTGACCATCTTCGGCCAACGAGATGCTTGAGAATTTTCCTAGGGTGTGTGCCAATGCACTTTCAGGACTCCAATCGATTTGGCTGTCTCTAATTTTACCCACCTTGCGGACGATTCGGTTAGAAAACCAGGTATTCGCTTCATGGGATTCAATGATGTATCCTTTGCTGTTGATGCTAACCGAAGGATTTACTCCCCCTTCTTGAAGCGATTCTAACTCCTTCAAATCACTCAATTTGTTATCATTGATACTTGCTCTCCAGTACTTCAATGTACTACGATATGTGCATGACAACCATACCTTCACAGAGAGCTATGGTTGGTTCCACTCCATAGATATTATCGTTAAAGGGCAAAAATTCAACTCCCACTGGCCAATCGATGTTTCTATTGTCTATGTTCACATTGCCAATTCGATACAGTAATCCATATGCAGCTATTTTTTCTTTCAGGATAATAACTGTACCATCATCCTTGGCACAAACTTTAGGCTTAAACCCATAGCCAAGTGGAATTGATTGACCCCATTCGATTGATTGATCAGCTTCATAAATTTTACTCTGCCTACTCTGAAGAAGCATTTTCGAGGAGGCCCAGATGAACAATGAACTTCAATGACATAGAACTGATCATCCCTTTCAATGATCGCTATACTTGGATAATCTCCGCTCATTTGTCCTGGGAAGCCCCAAGTAATGGCTGATCCCTCTTTATCGACATTCCCCACAGCATAAGACAACGTTTCATCGAAATAGGCACCTCCACTATAAATTATAACAGCACAATCCTTCTTGGGGTGAATACAAATTGATGCACAGTAACCACCATGAAATTCCGACGGACCAGAGAGAAGTTTAGTGACAACTGCCATGATCCATACACGTACACGTCCCCTATAGGCCTAATAACAGATTGCCCGCGTTACGTCATTGTATGCTGACGCCTTCTGCGCATGCGCATAGAGAGGGTAAAGGATGAGAGTTGTTCTTTCAGTGATGCAGCAATTCAGTGATATCTGCAGCGATGCAGCAACACAATCCCTATAACTAGGTATTTCTTGTGATATGAAGGAGGTTAACGTGGGATGCCTGTTGTAAATTGCTCCAGGAAATCCAAAATAGCTAAAAACTAGCTAACTAGAGCTAATAGTTAAATTTACATAGTAATAGAAGCTAAATTGGAGAAGCAGTTAATGTGGAGTACCAACTTAAAGAATAAGCAATTCTCCCATTCAAGGAGTAGATAGCTGGTTGTTAGTTTTTCATTTGTTTGTGTTTTCACTCCTACCTTTTGTATGCTTAGTAGCTAACTGCACTGTTGTTTTTTTGTTGTTGTTTTTTGCTCTTAAGTTAAAACTTGACAAGGAATGTTTGAATTTGCTAGGGTATGACTAGCACTCAAAACATATAATACAAGTACAAGAAAAAGTAGCTAGTGCCCTCGACAAGCAAGCACTGAAATAAATAAAACACAGGATCTGTTTATTATTTATTAAGAAAGTTCTTGATAAAGGTGAAAATAGGAAATGTGGCAATTCCATTGATAAAACCTCTTACAAGTGTGGGGTTAAGTCCATTCACAAATACTTTCATCCCTTCTGATCTGACGCTTTTCCTGATGCAGTCCAGAATACCACTGTTTTTCCTTTCTATATCATTCTGGAAGCGTGACTTGATCACATCTACAGGATACCAAATCCAGGTTGCAATCCCAGTCAAACCTCCTGCGAGAGATAGATAGATGACCCCAAGTTCATTAGGATGCTTTCCAGTGAGCTCAGCAAACTTCAGCCGAGTATAAGCATAGGTGCCAAAGTAGATCCCAAACTGTGGTACCTCTCGAAATATCGTTAACCACCATCCTTTATACATTCCCCTTAGTCCTTCCTTATGAATAATCTCTCGTGTTGTCATTAGAGGTCCTTTGTAATCTCTGAATGCCTTGTCTTCAGCAACAGATAGATTAGCACTCATTTTTCTCATAGTCCATGAAACATACTGCTTCCCAATACTCTGATTTTGCAATCTGATCTTAACTAACTCCATAGGAGTGGTGATTATACACTGCACAGCACCGGCACAGCACCCAGCTATGACACTGTTCTTAACATTCAAACTCTTGCTGTCATCATTTCTCAGTCTTCTGTACACCATTGACTGAACTCCAAACACAGTTGCATTGATTGCAGCTTGTCCCAGTAGAGGGTAAGTAATTCCCTTGAAGAGACCTTTCATCTGTATATATTACAGTTTTGGAAGCTACGTTATACGTATCAGAGGCAGAAATACATACATGGGGGAGTTGATGGCATGCATGCATGTTACCATGTTTCACTGTCCATGTATAGCTGTTGTTGTAAACAAAAACAAACAACTTGTCAAAGGTGCTATAGTGTTGTTCATAAAAGAAAATTGATGTGACCCAAATGTGGGCCCCACCCTTCACCCCCTCCCAGGATCTCTGCCACTATTTTAAGCTTACTTTTTCATTTTTGATAATATCTTTGAAGCATTGTACTGCACTGGAGTACCTATCACCATGTGTCTGTATTCGAATCTGCCATGCACAATAATATTAAATGCATGTATCATGCATGTAATTAAATACATTGTATTGCAGAGTTAAAAAGTCAATGTTGTGTGAAATTGAGTATATTGGTAAAAACCCTCAAGTGCTTCAACTGTGCTTAGAAGTTCATAGCTGAGTGTGGAGGAAGCTGTGTTAGCAGTATAGCTACACTCAGTATCAAATTTCCTACAAGCTATGGATAATATATTTTTACTCCCTCTCTATCATCTTACGTATATGCTCCTCCATGCATGCCATACCTTGACCGGCAGGCTGGATATAATACGTGGGTCTAAGTAGCCCATGGCCACTAGCTTGACCTGCAGGACATGCATAGGTCTAGCTAATAACCAAAGCCAGTTAGCTAGCAATCAATCTTGTATGACATTAACCTATATAGCCAGGCAAGAAAGTGTCCATGGATAGCTAATAATTATAGTACTCACCCTTACAGTGTCCCATGGATGACTTACTATTAGACCAGCACAACCTACAGTATATTGAGTAGAATAAGTTATATAGCTATCTATCTAAGTATGATCATAAATGACAATATGTACCTGCAAACCAGCCTGCCACGAAACCATTTATATCTTCATCCATCACAAAAGATGCTTCTCCTAAATTGCTATGTAGCTATAGCTATGTATAGACTGAAGAACTTTGTATTATGGCTCTGCTGATGCTGACTCTTCAGTCTTGTCTCTTTACTAACTTTTCCTGTAGGAAGTTATTGGAGGACTGTTTGCTATCCGTACAGGATGTGCATGCATGGCTTCATTAGCTCATATTAACCACTGCATGTTTATACAGCTAATGTAATGTGGAAGTGGTTGACTATAGTTGGTTAATAGGACTGGAGGAACTCACCTGACCCTAACAAGAATGAGGGCCTTACTGAGTGTAGAGGATCGAGTCACTCTGAAGAGAGCTATATATACTACCACGACTTTACTTCTTTGTCACAATCAACTGGCTCTTGGCACTGGACCGGCAATCTGTGGAAGACATATCTGCCCTCACATGATGGTGGAAGATCGGGTCGATTGATGATCAGCTCATAGCGATGAGCTCTATTATAATATACCACAGGAATGCTCCCTATAGCTAACAGTTTACAAGAGTAGAGACATAGGCGTAGGAAGATGATTTAGAGCATGGGGGCACCAATCACATGTAATAAGAGGAGGAATTTCACCTTGGGGGGAAGCTCGCCGATCATGTGGCCATATAGTCTGGCGTAGCGGCGACCCTTACCAACCCAAGGGAAGGAAAAGGGTCTAGGGACATTAGCATCAACGACTTGTCACTTTGGAATTCCAGGAACGTTAATTTACAACAAGACCAATCAATCAATCAATCAATCAAGATTATCACGTGCGCGGTAGCTATAATCGTAATTTTGCGCGCATCAAGAGCCTTGCTCAAATTCTGGTGGATGACCTGTAGTGAAGTTGATAAATATAACTAGATAGCTATATTAAAACTTTGACTAGATACCTCTAGTTCTTTCTTAACTTTGACATAGCTATTAAAGCATTTTCTACATAAATCTATCATCTTTTTGGCCCTTGTCTCTTCCAAATTTTCTTCAATGCTTCCTCCCACAAAGAAAGAATGCCTGTGGAGTCAGATATGATTCTTCTAGATCCCTTCTGCGTGAGCTCACCGCAGCCTATACAATCCTGAGCATTGAAAAGCTTAAAGGCTGCGCGTTCATTATTATACGTCACAAAAATGCAATAGGGTAGGTGTGGGTATTATGAGTCAGTCCCTATTATGGGTTCACCACTTGATAAGAATCTACAAGAGTTGATACTTTAGATATGAAAACTTAATCATTTTTTTGGTCTTTTGATCAAATAAAATCATCCAGAAAATATCTCATTCATGCATAAACATAATCTTAAATGAGAAGTTTAAAAATGGGTACAATTGTAACCAATCTGAATAAAAAAAGCGCAGGGAAGCAATGATGCCACAAGATGGAGTAAAAAATGAATTTTAAAGTAATCTAAGGTTATTATTTTTATTTTGTAGAAATCTTAGCTACATTATCGATTTTTAGAGACAAAAATCAAGCCAGCGACTCATAATTCATACCTATGACTCATAATACCTTCCTGAGTATGTTATGTAAGATCATAACTCCTATCTACAAGATGCAATATTTTTATTACTTTCTCCACACATTAGTTCTACATAACCTATTTTATATCTGGAGCAATTTTCAGGATTCTAAGATAGTCCATTTCCAAGAAAAGAGCAACAATACTTAGCTGACTCATAATACCCACACCTACCCTAATTATCCATCAAGCGATCTGATTGGTCACGTCAAAATCTTGACGTGAGACACAAGTCGTTAATGCTAATGTCCTCTTTCCCTTGGGTTGGTAAGGGTCGCCGCTAGTGGCCATAGGCCAACAGCGAGCCGGGGGAGGGTGCGGTAGGGAGATGTGCCCCTCCCGTAAATCCAAAAAATGCTTACTACTCTAAAGTACGTATCCCCCTTTGTAACAACCTGTGGTCACCAAGGGAGTAGCCTATAAAAAATATCTAACCTCCAGTCAGAATCAGTATAGTTGGTAGCTCAGAGGGCATGGGGGCCTGCTTCCTACGCCTATGAGAGACGAGTGCATTCTTTAGATAGATAGGTAGTATAGCTAGCTACACTTTATTTTTTAGAGTGTATGAAATTGTGAGTCTGAAAAGTACATTTAACAGTAATAGCTAAGTTAAGCCTGATAATATACAAAAAGGATCCCCAGCATTCACAAAATAGCTAGTTCCTCTTTGCACTGCAGAGAGTGAGGGAGAAACTGAGGGAGAAACTGAGGGAGGCATAAAAAATATATAGAGAAGCAAGGTATAATTTATGCCACCACCACAACAGCAAATATAACAATGAAAACATTCCGACATGCACTGCTGCATGGGACACCTACGTATACCAGATAGCTACATGTCATAACCCATGATACTTAGCTAAAACATTGAACTTTGGTTGGCCATTTCCATGAAATAGCTAGTTGGATCAGCACTATACACTATACAGCTATAGCTACAAATTAGCTATACATGAAAATTGGATTTAAAATCCCGACGGGCCATGGATGAGGAATGCTTGTGTGGCGTGGGCAAGGTAGATCATGTGATGAATAATCATTCACATCAGCGCACACGAGACTAATCTGTACGGTGACTTTGAATAACAATGTGGAAGTGGTTTACTAGTTGGTGGAGAAGAACAAGTCAAACTGCTAGCCCCAAGAATGAGGGGTCTTCTATCTCTGGAGATGATCAGAGTCTCAGCTCTCACTCTGAAGGATCGAGTGAGAGAGGAAACAGTGATTCAGAAGCTGATGCTGGACAAGCAAGGTAGCTAGCTAACTACATTAAAATAAACAGCTACTCATTCTCATTCCAGTTCTGCTTCCAGTTCTGCTCAATTGCCTGCCATTATTGACCCAAATAAAGCAATCACCTCCTTTCTGCACAACCGTGAAGATCTCAGACGGATCCTCTGTGCTGAATTGCTACGTGTTACTGGAGAGCTGTATGCTAAGGGTATCATCAGCACTGAGACTCACACTAAAGCCTCACATCTTATGTACACGCCAGATGAGAGAAGTATGATTTTACTCAATGCTGTAGAGTCGAAAATGAGAGTGGAATCGTCCATCTTTACTGAGTTTGTCCACATCCTGGAGTCAGAACCTTACACAAACTTCCTAGCCAATGCACTTGTCCAGAGTTACAGTGAGTTAGCTTTACTTATAGCTATATTTATAATGGATACAGAAATATTATTACTTTGTAGATATATGTACCACTCCACTTGAAATCATTTCGACCTCCATTGCCATCAGCCGCTATGCTGATTACCTAAGGGAAGTGTATGAAAACACCTTGGTGTGTGATGACCGCAAGTTCCCTCCAACTCCAAGTACAAAGTATGTTAACCTCACAAAGGTATGCATGCAGCAGTATCATGAAAGACGTGAAGTAATGAAATATGCCTTGCATGGTGATATTGAACAAGTTCTTGAAGGAAGAAAGAAGGTAAACATTGGAGACATCTTGGTACCAGTTACCTTAAGTTCTCAACGGTTGCGGCTTGTATTAATAGAGGGTCCTCCTGGAGTAGGCAAGAGCACTTTAGCTTGGGAGCTGTGCAGGAGGTGGGATAGAATTTCACATATGAGAGAATATAACTTGGTGGTACTTCTCCGGTTGAGAGAAAAATCTGTGCAACAGGTCAAAACTGTTGCTGATCTATTTTATCATGTAGATAGTGATCTACAACAGTCTGTAGCCAAAGAAGTGGTCAGCACTGAAGGTAAGGGAGTTTTGTTCATTCTTGATGGCTTTGACGAGCTCTCTAGTAACTTGCGGTATAACGGACTTTTAATTGACCTTATCAAAGGAAATGCTCTACCAAAGTCCACAGTGATAATAACTAGCAGATCTTCAGCCACTGCTGACCTCCTTAGGACATGTCGTTCTCAGGTACAAAAACATGTAGAGATCTTAGGCTTCACTCAAGAATGCGTCAAGGAGTATGCCTCTAGCGTCTTTTCATCAAAACCTAAACTGCTTGATGACTTCTTGACTTATATATCAGCCTCTAGAAATCCTGTTATCAACAGCTTGATGTGCATCCCCCTTAATGCAGCTATAGTTGTAGAGCTGTACAGAAATAGCAGGAGAATCGGTGGCCCTATACCCAAAACATTGACACAGTTATACACTCAACTCTGTCTTACACTGATACAGAGATATCTTGATAATGAGGAGCCTTCAGATGCTATCTTAAACAGTTTTGCTGATCTTACTGAAAAAGACCACTCTTACCTCCTAAATCTATCTGAGATTGCATTTCAAGGTTTTAAGAAAGATGAAGTAGTGTTTGATAGCCTGCCAAGAAAAATGGTTCATTTTGGTTTCCTTGATGTAGTACCGTCATTTCTTGGTGGAGACTCCCACAACTTCCTCCATTTCACTCTACAGGAATTTCTAGTGGCTTACCACATTTCCCAACTTTCCCATCATGAAGGCCTAGAGGTGTTCAAACAGTATGGTAGTGACAAGCGTTGGAATATGGTGTGGAGATTTGTAGCTGGTTTGACAGGCTTTGAATTCTTTAAGGCCAGTGCCATAAATAGTGAAGCCTTTGCAACCACAAAAGAAAATAGACCACAGTTATCTTGCTTGCTGATCCAGTGTTTATATGAAGCCCAGATCACTGAATTTGATTATGCTGCTGCTTTTGGAAGTAAAGAACTCATAGCAAGATGCATCAAAACTCCATTAGACAAATATGCTCTAGGCTTTTGTATTGCTAATAGTGCTCCTACGACATCCTGGGATGTTGAGTTGAAGTATACTTCAACGGATAGTTTTATTTGGGGCCTGAGGTCAACAAAAGAGTGCAAAGGTACTATAACTACGATACGACTCAACGATTGCCTACTCAAGGCTGGATTCAAGGATTGTCCAACTAGCATTTTGGACAGTATTACTAGTCTTACTGTCTATGGAAGATACATATCACAAGCCACCATGAGTCATTTAGCTGGATTGATCTCTTCCTTGTGCAATTTAGATGCACTTAGCGTTGAGTTAGTACTACCCAAACTTGGCATTGCAGAGGCTGAACTCTTAAAGGTAGTATATCAGCTACAGCATCCCCTTTGTAAAGTATCTAGTCTGTGCATTAGTGGTTTGAATTACAGAGCCTTGAATATGCCCTATTGTGTTACTGCATTGTCTAAGCTCATTGACCCATCCTCTGGGAAACTCAAAACTTTATCTATTCATCAGAATCACATTGACACAAACAGATGCACTCCTAAAGCATTATGCACTTTGTTATTTAATTCTTCTTCCCTTCAAGAATTACGTATCTATCTTAAGAATCCTTGTTTGCTTTCTCTTCTTGAGTCCAACACTTGTCTCATTCGTTTTCATTTTGAGTGTGAGTGGACTAAAGAACACGCCGAGTCCATAGCACATGTACTGCAAAAGAACACTACTCTTCAACATCTAAGTTTGGGAGTCTTTCACAAAAAGCAGATGGATCTCTTAGTAGTCGTAACAAACGAAATGAAAAAGAATACAGTTTTGAAAAAGTTGAAACTTGTTTTTTATGAAGATATAGAACCAAATGAGTATCCTAAATTCAATTCTGATTCTCGTACATATATTACATTATCAACAAAAAGTCGATCTTTTATTGGTGATAACCAGTTATGATTATGAAATTTCTAACTTCAGTTCACAATATTTTTTATAATAGCTACTAGCAATGACCATACATAATTCTTCAATTGATAACCCTTGTACTCCATAATTTAAATGATGACATCTCTCCTTTATTAATTTTGTTCATTATCTTGGCATTATTATACATCATCCATGCATGTTTCAAGTGAAATTTTCGATGGAGTTTTTTTTTTTTTTTTTTTTCTAACAGCAAATACAGAAGTTCTCTATTATGTAAGTGTCTCCATTTCTGGGGTTGAAAAAAAGACAATCATGCACATGTGCAAAAGAATAAGGGCATTGTTAAACCTATCCTTGGTCAGTCACATGATAGCTATTATGATAAAACCACACCAGGTAAGAGAACTATGATTTTACTCAATGCTGTACAGTTATTCCTGGAGGGAGCTGTGCAGTAGAAACAAATAATGGAGCAATTTATGCTGTTGGAGCTGACATCCATTAATTTCATTTTTAATGTTCAACTCAGCACAAAAGGGAGACAATAATTATTTACTTACCTGAGAAGAAGCACAGCTAAAAGGTGTGGATTTTACCACATTATATACTATCAATCATGACTTATACATTATAGCAGAGCCCTTTACTACGAAGACACAACTGTTGAGACACAACTGTTCCCATTCAGTGTGATTTGGAAATGAATCAAGTTTATTGTGCGTACCTATGCTTAATATAGGCTACATAGCTACTTACTCGCAGTCTCCAGTTTATAACCCACTGCTTACGATGAACAGAGCTCTAACATGCAAAATTGTGTTGAAAGCACATGATATATCACAACCATATCATGTACAATTACTAGCTATGCTTGTGTAGTTAGCTCAGTTTATTTCAACTGAAATCAAAATTCAAAGTTTTTAATAAGAGTGAAAACAGGAAATGTTGCGAATCCATTGATAAAACCTCTTACAAGTGTGGGGTGAAGTCCATTCACAAACACTTTCATCCCTTCTGACCTGACACTTTTCCTGATACAGTCCAGAATACCACTGTATTTCCTTTCTCCATCGTTTTGGAAGCGTGATTTGATTACATCCACAGGATACCAAAACCAGGTTATGACCCCAGTCAAGCCTCCTGCGAGAGATAGATAGATGACCCCGAGTTCATTAGGCTGCTTTCCAGTGAGCTGAGTAATCGTTAGCTGAAGATAATCATAGGTGCCAAAGTAGATCCCAAACTGTGGTACCGCCTGAAATATCGTTAGCCACCATCCTTTATACATTCCTCTCAGTCCTTCCTTGTGAATTAAGTCTCGTGTTGTCTCCAGAGGTCCTTTGTAATCTCTGAATATCTTGTCCTCAGGCATACTAGATAGATTAGCACTCATTTTTCTCATAGTCCATGAAACATACTGCTTCCCAATACTCTGATTCTGCAATCTGATCTTAACTAGCTCCATAGGAGTGGTGATTATACACTGCACAGCACCAGCACAGCACCCAGCTATGACACTGTTCTTAACATTCAAATTTGTGCTGTCATCATTTCTCAGTCTTCTGTACACCATTGACTGAACTCCAAACACAGTTGCATTGATGGCAGCTTGTCCCAGTAGAGGGTAAGTAATTCCCTTGAAGAGACCTTTCATCTGTATATATTACAGTTTTGGAAGCTATATCAGAGGCAGAAATACGTACATGGGGGAGTTGACGGCATGCATGCATGTTAGCTACCATGTACATGTGTTAACAAGATACGTATCAATGTTCATGCATGTTCTATAGCTGTTGTTTTGGCTTGAAAAAAACAACAATAAAAAAACAAACAAGGAATTTACTAGTCAAAGGTGCTAGCTATAGTGTTGTTCATAAAAGAAAATTGATGTGACCCAAATGTGGGCCTCATCCCCTCCCAGGATCTCTGCCACTGTTTTAACTTACTTTTTCATTTTTGATAATATCTTTGAAGCATTGTATTGCACTGAAGTACCTATCACCATGTGTTTGCATTCGAATCTGCCATGCACAATAAAAGTAATATTAAATGCATGAATGTATGTATGTATTATGTTAGCTACAATAACATGCAGGTAGTATTGTGAGTTAAATATCAGTGTTGTACGTAAATCCCTGGAGTGCTTCAACTGTGCTTAGAAGTTCATAGCTGAGTGTGCATGGAGGAAGCTGTGTGTCACTAGTATACACTCAGTGTCAAATTTCCTACAAGCTATGGATAATATATTTTTACTCCCTCTCTTATCATCTTATACACTCCTCCATGCCATACCTTGACCTGCAGGCTGGATATACATGGGTCTAAGTAGCCCATGGCCACTAGCTTGACCTGCAGGACATGCATCTATATAGCTATAACCAAAGCCAGTTAGCTAGCAATCTTGTATGACATTAGGTCACTAACCTATATGAAAGTGTTCATGGATAGCTGCTATAGTACTCACCCTTACAGTGTCCCATGGATGGCTTACTATTAGACCAGCACAACCTACAGTATATTGAGTAGAATAAGTTAGATACATAGCTATAAGTATGATCATATAGCTATAGCTAATGACAATACGTACCTGCAAACCAGCCTGCCACGAAACCATTTATATCTTCATCCATCAGCTATTACACAAAGATGCTTCTCTTGAATTGCTTAGACCGAAGAACTTTGTATTATGGCTTTACATTGAGCAGCTGATGCTGACTTCTTCAGTCTTGTCTCTCTACCAACTTTTCCTGTAGGAAGTTATTGGAGGACTGTTTACTATCCAGGATGCTTCATTAGCTCATAATAACCACTGCATGTTATAGATTTATACAGCTAATGTAATGTGGAAGTGGTTGACTATGGCTGGAGAACAAGAGTGAGGGCCTTACTGAGTCACTCTGAAGAGAGTGGGAGAAGCATACACTGCCAAAACAAGAGCATGCCTTATTAATTTTAGCTATACTAGCTAGAGTAGTTTTTCAATTATCGACCACCATATATGAACGGACACTGCAGAGGACAGCCAGGACATTAATATAATAAAATTCCACGATGGAAAGATAGGGCAAACGTGCACTAATTAAATATGAAGCGTGAGGGATCAATGGAATAATACCGTGCAGAGAATCCACCACAAAAGAAACGTCCGAAGATCACTTAACATCGGGCAATCTCATTGATAATCGGATACCCCCTAGTAGAAATCACACAGTACACGATATCAACTAAGCCTACAGACTAACTGGCAGCCCCAAGCTGCTACTACAATCCTTCAACAATTCAACTTCCCAGCTGCAAACTGGGCGGAGCTAATAGAATTTAAAATGAACATGTCAGCAACTTGATATTCGGACTGCAAATGATCCATTGACACTTCTAGTCTCACTAGCCAGACTCCTTTCCCCCTCACTATCTTTGCACATACACTTACTTGCACACGCGCGCAGAAGGAAGGGAGGAAGAAAGAAAGAAGAGGGTCTGGTGTAAATAGTTTTCTGGATCCCTGCAGGAATGTAGGCAGAGCCAATCAGATCCAATAAGTCACATGACTGTTGATGTCATTACAAATTGTCACATGAAATTCTTCTCCGCGAAATTGGCGCGCTATTCCAATGTCAAGAGGCTATACCATAGTAAGTGCTAGCTATAAAATATCATCAGCTACCCTCTGCTTGACTTCATCTTGTAAGCATCATTTTATGTCATCAAATCGTTTGATTGTCGAAAAACAACCGCCTAACGAAATAAGCTGATCTAGCTACTGCCTCCACACTGAACGAGGGGGCTGTGCACTCACTCGTCTGGCGTAGCCAGACCCTCACTAGATCTGCCTCGAATTGTTCTAGAGGTCTCATCGCGCGCTACACAAATTACCACGTGGAAGAGACACGCCCCATCCTCGTGATGTCAGCCTTTTTATCACGTGCATCTCTGACCGCTAACATTCCAGATGGTCCAGAAAACCTGTCTATTTACACCTAGCCTCGTCCCCAGGTTACGAGAGCCTGGGAACGAGGCTAATTTATACCAGACACCTTTTCCCCTCTTCTTTCTTTCTTCCTCCCTTCCTTCTGCGCGCGCGTGCAATGCGCAAGTAAGTAAGAAGAGTGGCTAGCGAGACTACGACTCTTTCTGGCCGTTACAAAGCTTTGAAAGTGCATTTTTTAATTGCAAAATAGTACATCCAACATATTTAGAAGGATCTAGCTAGCGTAGTTTTATTCTAAGATAGGTACCTAAGATTTTGGCCGTGTATAATCGCAGCAGAATACACGGCCAAAACCTTAGCTTAGGCTAAATATGTCGGATGTGCTATTTTTCGACTTAAAATTGCTCCAGAACTTACTTCTAATGCTTTGTAATGGCCAGGAAGAGTCGATGGATCATTTGCAGTCCGAATACACCAGGATATTAGCTTTATTAAGAAGGAGACCCTTTACCGTATAGTACTGATAGCCATACGCATGCGCCTCACAGTCCCCGCCAGCGCGCCAAGAAAGAGCGGGAAATTCAAACCTACGGTCGGATTCAGACTGCACTGCACTGAGAAGTCTCCGTTCTCTTCAACTCTACTAACTCTTCAGTTCTTCTCTTTTCCCTCTCCTCTTCTCACATGGTTTCTTTGGGATAAGCAAAGCAACTTACTTAGAGGTATCTAGCAGCTAATGTGTAGCTGGATGTTGTGTGTTGTGAGTGTATGCTGTGTGAGTGTGTGTTGTGAGTGTATGTTGTGTGTTGTGAGTGTATGTTGTGTGAGTGTGTCGTGAATGTATGTTGTGTGAGTGTGTGTTGTAAGTGTATGTTGTGTGTGTGAGTGTATGTGTGAGTGAGTATTATGTTGTGTGGGTGTGAGTGTGTGCTTGCATGTGCATGTGTCATGTGTGTGTGCATGTGCATGTGTCATGTGCATGTGCATGTGCATGTGTCATGTGCATGTGCATGTTACTATGCATGCTTTGCCGCACCGGCCCTGCGCACTCGCTACACGTGCTCCTCAGAGGTACTTAATAATTATTTTAGCAGGTTTTCACAACTATATATAGGCTAGTTAGGAAGGTTCTGAGGTGAGTTCTCTACATTCTTTAACAGTACTGACTACTGAGACCAGTGTGTGTGTGTGTGTGCAGGGGGGGGGGGGGGGGGGGGGGGTGAGTGCATGGGGCATACAGTTAGCATTTCCAAGAGCCTTTTATTAGCTGGGGATATAGCATAATTATATTGTTAGCTAATTAGCTAGATTGACCATGTTAGCTAGTAGCTAGCTAGCTGTAGATTGAGCATAATATGTTAGCTATAGGTTGTGTTAGCTATAGGTACCTATAGATTGAGCCTTATGTTAACTTAGCTAGATTGAGCATAATTATGTTTAGCTATAATAATTATGGGTGGCTATATAGATTTAGCTATATAGATTGAGCATAATAGCTAGCTATATGTTAGCTAGGTAGCTATAGTTGGTAGCTAGAACATGTTAGTTAGGTAGCTAGAACATGTTAGTTAGGTGTAGCTAATGGAGCATTAGCTAGGTAGCTAGCATGTGTTTAGCTAGATTGATGATGTTAGCTAGGTAGTTATAGATTGAGCATTTCGAGCCTTATGTTTCTAGGTAAATTAAGCATAAATTAGCTAGGTAGCTAGCAGATTGAGCATATATTAACTAGGGAGCATATGTTAGCTAGCTGATTGAGCATAGGTGTGGGGGTGGGGAGGGGGAGGGGTTACATGGAACTAGCTAGTTACAAAGAGTGTATAACATAGCTATAGTATGACCATAAAATGGTAGCTATAGATAGAATCTGTGTTGTACGAAATTTAGAATTCAGCATATCATTGTTTAGTAAGCATTAGTAACCAAGCTGCTTCTTCATAAGAGGTTCATGGAAGTAGCTATGTATTGTTGGGTTTGAATTATGAGCACTGGTTATAGTTTGTAGATAAGCATCGGTTATAGCTATAGTTCCTTGCAGGATTATGAGCATTGGTATTAGTTAGCAATGTAGCTAATAAGTTGGGAACTGGCACTTGTTGTGCATGTTTCACCGCAAATTTGAGCATTGGTGTTAGTCAGTTGTATAGGTTGTGAGTATGCAGCATCGGTTATCAGTTGAGAGTTGTAGTTATGAGTCACGAGTAGTGAGTTATTTGCGACGAGTGAGTGAGTCATCTGGTGCAATGAGTGAGTGAGTCATTTGCAACGAGTGTGTGAGTCATCTGGTGTGATGAGTGAGTGATTCATCATTTGCGACAAGTGTGTGTGTCATCTGGTGTGATGAGTGAGTGATTCATCATTTGCGACAAGTGTGTGTGTCATCTGGTGCGATGAGTGTGTGTGTCATCTGGTGCAATGAGTGTGTGAGTCATCTGGTGCAATGAGTGAGTGATCATTTGCGACGAGTGTGTGAGTCATCTGGTGTGATGAGTGAGTGAGTCATCATTTGCGACAAGTGTGTGTGTCATCTGGTGCGATGAGTGTGTGTGTCATCTGGTGCGATGAGTGTGTGAGTCATCTGGTGCAATGAGTGAGTGAGTCATCATTTGCGATGAGTGTGTGAGTCATCTGGTGCAATGAATGAGTGAGTCATTTGTGACGAGTGTGAGAGTCATCTGGTGCGATGAGTGTGTGAGTCATCTGGTGCTTACGGTCAATGTGAGTTGCAATGAATGTACGTATGTTGGGGTCATGCTATAGCTGTAGGTTGGGAACTGGCACTGATTGTGTGAGTTCCACTGCTGCAATTATACAAGAGCATCGGTGATAGTTGTTTCGGTTAGTGTTGTGTTTGGTAGAACAAGCACTCCTTGTGTGAGTTCCACCACAATTATTACAATGGTTGTAGTTAGTTGTATTAGCTACGTAGCTATGTGAGTTGAGCATCGGTCGTGTGATTAATGCGGTAGCTCTAGGTTGGGAACTGGCACTGATTGTGCAAGTTGCACTGCATAATAAGAGCATCGGTGGTAGTTGTTAGTGATTTGTGTGTGGTGGAACAAGCACTCATTGTGCGAGTTCGACTACAAAATAATCATGATTGGTTTTAGTTTAGTTGTATCAGTTAGTTATGTGAGTTGAGCATCGGTCGTGTGATTTTCGCGATATATAGCTCTAGGTTGGCAACTGGCACTGATTCCACCACAAATATGATTGGTTGTAGTTGTATCAGTCATGTAAGTTGAGCATCAGTTGTGTGTTAATACGATAGCTAGCTAGGTTGGGAACTGGCACTGATTGTGCAAGTTCCTCTGCAATTATAAATAATGAGCATCGGTTATAGTGTGTGGTTGATGGTTGTATGATATCATAGTTAGCAGCCAATAGAAATTCCATGAATTCTTATGATGAAGCAGCTATCCATGTTGAGCATACAGTTAGGTAGCTAGTTCGAGCCTTTGTATTAGCTAGCTAGTTCAAGCCTTTGTATTAGCTATAGTTTGAGCCTTTGTATATTAGATAGTTTGAGCCTTGTTAGCCTTAATTGATTCAAACCTTCATTATTTGCCACATAAATTATATCTTTTTATGTAGGTCTGAATGCATTCAACAAGCTGATATGCTCTAGCTAAATTACATTATTACATTATATTATCATTATCTTTTTTATTATGCAGGTCTGGACATCCGATAAGCTGATCATAAAATTTACATAATAATTGTTATATTATCTTTTTTCATGCAGGTATTTGAATACATCCAACAAGCTGATAGCTATGCTGTATCTATGCTTCTTTTCTTATTGCTTGCTCATGAGCCTCGTACGAAGCTGGTATATACATGCTGCTGGCTATGCTTTCTCAGCATCTTTCTATTCTCAATAAGCCTGATCGATACGCCTGCTCAATCAGGGTAAGTCGTACTGATGAGCTATAATAATAGCGAAACGGAATGATCCTTTTAATAGATTGGGCGAAACTTTTATAAACTAATTTACGTAGTAGTTTACAAACTTTTCTCCCAGTCTAACATGGTAACTCTGGACTCTAGGCTACATCTCGAAATGTATGTCACAGTTCTAGGCTATTCTAGCTAAATACGTAATAAAGGTTTTAATAGGAACTGGCTTGCAGTTTGGTTGTACGTATCCTCTCCAGAGCTACCTTGTACGTATGTATAATATTATTTCAAGACTTTTAACCACAAACATTTTTGTATTAGGCCAAAAAATTTGAAGTGATGTAGCTTGCTAATCATCAAACTTGTGTTTGAGCAAAATATTGGGGTCACTTTTTTCATAGGAGGAGGAGTCACCATAGATAGAACAAACTTCGAAAATAAAAATCCAATAAACAGCTTGAGCGCAAAAACTATTATTATATGCAGGGGGGTCAGACTTGTATTTGCATTTTGTTAGTTAGCTAGCTAATGTCTGGTCCCTCTGCCTCCTCCTGTGAATGGATCATTCCGTTTGCGACTCCCTGAAAGTGTAGGCTCTGTCCCTGAATTTATGAAAGGAAACCACACTCCTTTGCACAGAAAAAATAAGACATGTGCAGGCTCTGCCCCTAATGTATTGTACTCGCTCATGGTCAAAACACAATCACCACAGAATAATTATCTCTCAAGCGCATGTGCATGCGAAAATTTCTCAAGGGCGCACGCGGGTGGTAAATTTTCTGAAAAAAACAACAACAAAAAACAAAAAAAACAACAACAACAGCAACAAAAAAAAATGTTTTCATTTCAAATTTAGGTTTTATAACTGACCCAAAGTGAACTGGATGGTTGGGTTGAGTGTCATTAGTCTCATGAAATTTTTCCCCCAAGGGCACAGGTGGTAAATTTTCTGAAAAACAGCCTAAATTTTTTCATATCAAATTTAACTGACCAATTAAATTTTTTTTAAGTGTATCTACACATCATGCTGAATGGTTATATTATTCACATCACTTCAGAGGAAGACAATACCAGTGGTCCTCATAAATAGACCAGTTTGGTATCATTAATCGATGCTCATGTTACACACATTAATTATTCCTGTGAATACAGTTAAGATTTGACCACACAATCATAATATGCCACATGAATAAGTGCTGCAGTGGCCATGCGAGAAGACACTTTAATGATCATGACTTCGTAGCTGGCTTAACAGATTTCGTGCATTACTTTGAGAACGCAATTATAACCACTAAGGGAGAAAATCAGAGTTACCTTGCTTGTTGATTCAATGTATATATGAAGCTCAAATCAATGAATTTGATTATGCTGCTACTTTTGGAAATACTTGGCAAGAGACATAAAAACTCCAGTGGAGATATATGCATTAGGCTATTGTATTGCTAGTAATGCTCCTACAACATCCTGGCATGTGGAGTTATATGGTCAATCATCAGACTGTCTGATTTGGGGCCTCAGGTCAAGAGAGCAGTGTAAGGGCATTATAAGTACATTCTTGGGTGATTGTTTAACACCTCATTTCAAGGAGTGCCCAACAAGCATCCTACACGATATTACTTGCCTATATGTCACTGACACTTATTATAACCTGTTTAATGATTGTGCTAGATATTTAGCTGAACTCATTCCTTCCATGTGTAATTTGCACACACTTGCTATTGGTATGTATCATGATGGATACTCAACTTCGTTAGATCAGCTTTCTATAGCAATGTGTCTCATCTGTTTATTCATGGTGTGGACAGCAGTATCCCACAGAATGACCACTTCATCAGTGCATTGTCCAAACTCATTCATCCATCCTGTGGGAAACTTAAAACTTTAACTCTTCATATAAGGGAGAATCTTAATATCATAGAGCCCCATATACACACTTGTCCTTCACTACGCACTCTATTGTTTGATTCTTCTTCACTTCAAGAATTGTGCATTGAACTTGACAACCCTTGTTTACTTACTCCACTTGAGACCAATACTAATCTTACTCTTGGAGTAAAATCTGGACTGAAACAAATGCTGAGTCCATAGCATGTGTACTGCAAAAGAACATCACTCTTCAACATTTAGTCTTGGGACACTTTGATAAAAGGCACATGAAAACTCTAGTAATTATAACACATGGACTTAAAATGAACGAAAATTTGAGAAGATTAGAACTCAAAATTAATTGTACAGGAAGTCGACAAAACTATCTTAAAGTTATTTATTCTGATTATCGTATATCACTTCAAGAGACAGAGGAACGTTATAATCATGCACACTTCCCTGGGTGGGAACACTTACCCATAGAGAACTGAGCTGATGAAGACATTATACTGTCAGAGACTCACTTCTGAGCTCTGATATAATTACATACGTAACTGTTACACTATGTATAAGACTAACCCTATCATTATTATATTACGTATCATATGACGTCATGGACTGCACATGCTCAATTGCTTTTTGTCATCTTGATTTTTTGTTTATTTTGTTGCTGAAGCTTTCCTCTAACTGTCATTTTCACTTTCATACATTTTCACTGTCATACTTTCATACATAGCTAATATACATATGTACATGCAGGTAATAGCATCTGAAATGAGTGACACATACCCACCAAATTCCTTTGCCCGTATTTTCTGGGATCAGCAGAAGGAAAGCCTTCAAAAGAATCCAAAGCAAATGCGCTGGCACCCTATGATGATAAAATGGTGCATCCACTTGAGGATGCTCTCATCCTCATGTTATAACTCATTCAGGTCATCAGGTCAGTGGTATGTCCTTGGAGGGGAGGGTTGCACTTCATATCATCAGCGGTCACCTAAAGTATCTAATGCATGCAGGTGTTGTAAAACTTCCATCAGAGAGGACACTACGGGACTACACCAACATTATAAAAGCAAGATCAGGGTTGCAGAGAGATGTCGATGAACAATTAGTGAAGGAAGCAAATATCACACTTGAACATGAAAAGTATGTGGCACTTATATTTGATGAAGTGAAGGTGAAAGAGGATTTGGTATACAATAAGCACAGTGGTGAACTGATTGGCTTTGTAGATATAACTGATATTAATCAGCACTTATCTGCCCTTGAGCGAACTTGTAATGACACATACCTCAGCTTGCTACACACATGCTGGTGTTCATGGTGAGAGGTATCTGCTCAGCACTGAAATTCCCCTATGCACAGTTCCCTGTCAAGACTGCATCTGGAGATACTCTCCATCCCATAGTATGGAAATGTGTGGAACGCCTAGAAATGCTAGGGCTGAAAGTGCTTGCAATGGTTTCTGATGGTGCTTCATGTAATAGAAAATTCTATGGCATACACAAAAAGGGCACAGGAATCAGTCATAAAATTGCAAATGTCTATGCAGACGAAGAGAGGCCGATATTTTTAATTTTAATTAATTTAATTTAATTTAATTAATTTTAATTAATAATTTAATTTTTAATTAATGTGTCAAGGAGTATGCCTCTAGTGGCTTTTCATCAGAATCTAAACTGCTTGATGACTTCTTGACTTATGTATCAGCCTCTAGAAATCCTGTTATCAACAGCTTGATGTGCATCCCCCTTAATGCAGCTATAGTTGTAGAGCTGTACAGAAATAGCAGGAGAACTGGTGGCCCCATACCCAAAACATTGACACAGTTATACACTCAACTCTGTCTTACACTGATACAGAGATATCTTGATAATGAGGAGCCTTCAGATGCTATCTTAAACAGGTTTGCTGATCTTACTGAAAAAGACCACTCTTACCTCCTAAATCTATCTGAGATTGCATTTCAAGGTTTTAAGAAAGATGAAGTAGTGTTTGATAGCCTGCCAAGAAAAATGGTTCATTTTGGTTTCCTTGATGTAGTACCGCCACTTCTTGGTGGAGACTCCCACAACTTCCTCCATTTCACTCTACAGGAATTTCTAGTGGCTTACCGCATTTCCCAACTTTCCCATCATGAAGGCCTAGAGGTGTTCAAACAGTATGGTAGTGACAAGCGTTGGAATATGGTGTGGAGATTTGTAGCTGGTTTGACAGGCTTTGAATTCTTTAAGGCCAGTGCCATAAATAGTGAAGCCTTTGCAACCACAAAAGAAAATAGACCACAGTTATCTTGCTTGCTTATTCAGTGTTTATATGAAGCCCAGATCTCTGAATTTGATTATGCTGCTGCTTTTGGAAGTAAAAAAGTCATAGCAAGATGCATCAAAACTCCATTAGATAAATATGCTCTAGGCTTTTGTATTGCTAATAGCACTCCTGCAACATCCTGGGATGTTGAGTTGAAGTATACTTCAACGGATAGTTTTATTTGGGGCCTGAGGTCAACAAAAGAGTGCAAAGGCACTATAACTACTATACGACTCAACGATTGCCTACTCAAGGCTGGATTCAAGGATTGTCCAACTAGCATTTTGGACAGTATTAATAGTCTTACTGTCTATGGAAGATACATATCACAAGGCACAATGAGTCATTTAGCTGGATTGATCTCTTCCTTGTGCAATTTAGATGCACTTAGCGTTGAGTTAGTACTACCCAAACTTGGCATTCCAGAGGCTGAACTCTTAAAGGTAGTATATCAGTTACAGCATCCCCTTTGTAAAGTATCTAGTCTGTGCATTAGTGGTTTGAATTTTTGAGCCTTTAATTTGGACTATTGTGTTACTGCATTGTCTAAGCTCATTGACCCATCCTCTGGGAAACTCAAAACTTTATCTATTCATCAGAATCACATTGACACAAACAGATGCACTCCTAAAGCATTATGCATTTTGTTATTTAATTCTTCTTCCCTTCAAGAATTACGTATCTATCTTAAGAATCCTGGTTTGCTTTCTCTTCTTGAGTCCAACACTCGTCTCATTCGTTTTCATTTCGAGTGTGAGTGGACTAAAGAACATGCCGAGTCCATAGCACATGTACTGCAAAAGAACACTACTCTTCAACATCTAAGCTTGGGAGTTTTTCACGAAAAGCAGATGGATCTCTTAGTAGTCATAACAAACGAAATGAAAAAGAATACAATTTTGAAAAAATTGGAACTTGTTTTTTATGAAGATATAGAACCAAAAGAATATCCTAAATTCAGTTCTGATTCTCGTACATGTATTATATCAACAAAAAGTCGATCTTTTATTGGTAATAACCAGTTATGATTATGACTTCAGTTCACAATATTTTTTTTATATGACCATACATAATTCTTCTATTGATACCCCTCGTACTCCATAATTTAAATGATGACATCTCTCCTTTATTAATTTTGTTCATTTTTTGTGTTTATGTTTGCATTATTATACATCACCCATGCATATTTCAAGTGAAATTTTCAATGGAATTTTGTTTTGTTTTTTGAATACAGAAGTTTTCTACATTTCTGGGGTTGAAAAGAAGACAATCATGCACATGTGCAAAAGTGCAAAAAGAATTAGGGCATTGTTAAACCTATCCAATTAGCTAGGTGTGGTTTTATCATAATAATTATCATGTGACTGACCAGGTAAGATAACTATGATTTACTCAATGCTGTACAGTTATTCCTGTGCATTAGACACAAATAACAGAGCACTTTATGCTGCTGGAGCTGACATCCATTTCATTTTTAATGTTCAACTCAGCACAAAAAGGAGACAATAATTAATTACCTGAGAAGCACAGCTAAAAGGTACGTACCACATTACACTAACTTGCACATTATAGCAGAGCCCTTTACTACGAAGACACAACTGTTCCCATTCAGTACGTGTGATTTGGAAATGACATTAATCTTATCAAGTTTGTGCATATATACCTATGCTTAATATTGGCTACATAGCTAGCTAGCTAGCTACTTTCTCCAGTTTGTAACCCACTGCTTACGATGAATTACAGAGCTCTAACAAAATTGTGTTGAAAGCACATGATATCACAACCAAATCATGTACAAGTACTAGCTAGCTATGCATATGTACCATCAGTTGATTTCAACTGAAATCAAAATTCAAAGTTCTTAATAAGGGTGACAACAGGAAATGTAGCAAATCCATTGATAAAACCTCTTACAAGTGTGGGCCGAAGTCCATTCACAAACACTTTCATCCCTTCTGACCTGACACTTTTCCTGATGCAGTCCAGAATACCACTGTATTTCCTTTCTCCATCGTTTTGGAAGCGTGATTTGATTACATCCACAGGATACCAAAACCATGTTATGACCCCAGTCAAACCTCCTGCGAGAGATAGATAGATGACCCCGAGTTCATTAGGCTGCTTTCCAGTGAGCTGAGCAATTGTTAGCTGAAGATAATCATAGGTGCCAAAGTAGATTCCGAACTGTGGTACCTCCCGAAATATTGTTAACCACCATCCTTTATACATTCCCCTTAGCCCTTCCTTGTGAATTAAGTCTCGTGTTGTCTCCAGAGGTCCTTTGTAATCTCTGAATATCTTGTCCTCAGGCATACTAGATAGATTAGCACTCATTTTTTTCATAGTCCATGAAACATACTGCTTCCCAATACTCTGATTCTGCAATCTGATCTTAACTAGCTCCATAGGAGTGGTGATTATACACTGCACAGCACCAGCACAGCACCCAGCTATGACACTGTTCTTAACACTCAAATTCGTGCTGTCATCATTTCTCAATCTTCTGTACACCATTGACTGAACTCCAAATACAGTTGCATTGATGGCAGCTTGTCCCAGTAGAGGGTAAGTAATTCCCTTGAAGAGACCTTTCACCTGTATAATTATAAATTAATTCTTCACTTGGAGTAGCATGCAGCTACTGTAATCTCACTTTTTCTTTTTTGATTACATCTTTGAAGCATTGTACTGCACTGGAGTACCTATCACCATGTGTTTGCATTCGAATCTGCCAAATGAATGTAGAAAAACATGCAGTGAGTGAAAGTAGCTAGCTAGCTATGTATGTGTGCATGTGTGTGAGTGTGTGTGTGTGTGTGTGTGTGTGTGAGAGAGAGAGAGAGAGAGAGAGAGAGAGAGAGAGAGAGAGAGAGAGAGAGAGCATGATAAGATCAGCTACAGCTGTCAGATTTTATCATTCTATGTAGCTCATTCTATGTAGCTAACAAAAATGGTCCCTCTTGGACTTGAGACTAGCTACGTATGCCATTCCATCATGTTTATACCTTGTGGTCAGGCAGCAATCCTTCTTTCTGCCCCTATTTTAGACCTCCCACTCATTTCTGAAATGTTGACCTTCTACAAGGTCACTAAACCTACGGACATAGCTACCTATATAGCTAAGGTATGGCATAGCTACCAATCACCCCTCATTTTGCTCTTTTTTATCAAGCAAAAGCACTGATTAGCTAGCTACCTCAATCCAGCTAATATTGGCCAGTGAATGCAACCTTTTATAGCTAGAGCAGAATCAAGCAAAAGTAGGAAAATCAAGTAAATAGTGTCTTTCTATCAGGTTGGCAGATAGCTAGCTATGTATGGAAGAGAGTCCACAGCAAGAGCTATAGATGTACTCACTCTAATTGTGTCAAATGGATGGCTTGCTGTCAGACCAGCACACCCTATAATAAACAATATCAATTGACAGTATTAGCTCTAGCTAGCTAATGACATATGTAGCTGTACCTCCAAACCAGCCTGCCACAAAACCTTTTACATCTTCACCCATTACACAAAGATGCTCTCTCTTGTAGCTATTATAGGCTCTGATGATCCCCAGAAAGCAAACACTGTAATTGGCTATATTTGAGCCAAGATAAGTTAGTGGGGGGTAGCTGTGTATAATATGCATAGCTAATAGCCTATTCGTATATTTGTCACATGATTTTGACTTTGAATCCAATTCCTTTACCATGAATAAAACAAATAATTAGATAGCTACATGTGCAGGGTAGCATTCCAATTCTACCCAGCAGAGAATCATGAATACAGTCGAACCTCAGTTATCAGGCCAGAAGCTGGATAAGCAAGGTATATCACGTTAACTGAATGATCCTGGGATGCTGGGTAGAATGGACACCAGAAGCTACTTCCCCTCAATGTTATTCCACAATGCCCCAATGTGTGCCAATTGCTAGGGGAAACTGGGGCTGGAAGTCATGTTAGCTTCAATCGCCCCACCCAGCTACATAGTCACACTGGCATAATCCAGTGGTATATGTGTGGAGGGAGGGTTAAGCAAACACACTTTATGGTCTAGTTTTGTCTCAGAGCTAAGCAGCTTAGTAACTAATGAACATGCGCAGGAGTAACTGATATAGCTACCTTCTAGTTGCCCAGCCTCCCATAATCCATTTAAATCTACCCTTTAATAAGTGTATTAGCTAAATTTGCATACCATGAAAAGATTGGTATTGTACATACATAGCTATATTATTAGCTATCATCATCCTAGATCTACTCAATTGTCTAACAGTGATTGCACGGAAAGTGAGATCAGAAAACCACCCACCAAAAAACAGAGAACAAGAATGCTAAGGTGATTTAGTAGAGTCTAAAAATAATCAATGCTCACATACATTCTGTGCAGTTACCTGTTGTTATTGACCCAAACAGAGCACTTGTTTCTTTCATAAGACAACGAGAATCTCTTAAACAGATTATCTGCAATGATCTATCACATATTGCTGGAGAGCTATATTCCAAGGGCATCATTGCGAGAGACACTCACTCTAAAGTCTCATACCACATGCATACTGAAAATGAGAGAGCAGTGAAATTATTAGATGCTATTGAGTCTCGGATCAGAGTGAAACCATCTGTCCTTAAAGAATTTATTTGCATCTTGGAGTCCGAGCCTTACACAAGCTCACTAGCCGATGCACTCATCCAGAGTTACTGTGAGTTTAAAATGATGTTAGACGTATAAATCAACATGAAAAATTATTGTGTAATGTTGCTATCATAGATTCTTCTGCATTGGCTAGAGATTCTATCAATAGCCAAACAGCTTCCTCTGGTATAAGCCGCTATGCTGAATACCTGAAAAACAGGTATGAACGAAGCTTAGTGTGTGATGATAACAAATTCCCTCCAATTCCAAGTAAAAAGTATGTGAATCTTGCAGTGGTAGACCACACACCACGTGATTTACACGAAGTGATGAAGTATACCTTAAAAGGTAGCCTCAAAGAAATTCCCACAAAAAAAGAGAAGGTGGACATCGAAGATATTTTGAAACCTATTAAAAAAGAAAAGCCTGAAGAAGAAAAGCCACTTAGTCTTGTTCTGATAGAGGGTCCTCCTGGAGTGGGTAAGAGTACTGTGCAGAAAGTGGGATGAGATCCCACATATGAGGCAGTATAGTTTAGTGATGCTTCTCAGGCTGAGAGAAAAATCAGTGCAGCAGGTCCAAACTGTTGCTGATCTATTTTATCATGTAGATAGTGATCTGCAACAGTCTGTAGCCAAGGAAGTGGTCACCACTGAAGGTAAGGGAGTTCTGTTCATTCTTGATGGCTTTGATGAGCTCCCTAGTGGTTTGAGGCGTGATGGACTCTTAATGAATCTTATCACAGGATGTGCTCTTCCAAAGTCCACAGTAATAGTAACTAGCAGACCTTCAGCTACTCCTATATTCCTTAAGAGCTGTCGTCCTCAATTACAAAAGCATATAGAGATCCTAGGCTTCACTCAGGAATGTGTCGAGGAGTATGCTTCCACTGTCTTTTCATCTAAGCCTAAACTATTACACGATTTTTTGGCTTACATATCAGCATCTAGTAATCCTGCAATTAACAGCTTGATGTACATTCCTCTTAATGCAGCTATAGTTGTGGAAGTATACAAAAATGGCAGGAGAACTGGTTCTCCTATACCCAAGACATTGACACAACTATACACCCAGTTGTGCCTTTTATTACTACAAAGGTACTTCGATGAAGATCAACCTAGCTTATATAAGTTCACAGATCTCGATGAAAAGAATCGCCAACACTTCCTTAATCTATCTAAAATAGCTATTGAGGGTATGAAAAGTGCTAAAGTAATTTTCTTTGCTGATAGTTTTCCTAGAGATTTGGTCCACTTTGGTTTCCTTGACACTGTATTTTCAATATATGGTGAGGGTGGAGTCTCCCGCAACTTCCTTCATCTCACTGTACAGGAATTTTTAGCAGCCTACTACATTTCCCAGCTTCCCCATCATGAAGGCCTAAAGTTATTTAAACAGTATGTTAGTGATGAGCGTTGGAATGTAGTATGGAGATTTTTAGCTGGTTTAACAGCTGGTTTCGAGTATATTAATGTCACTAATGAAGTCTTAGTAAGTACTGAAGGAGACAACTTGAAACTATCTTTCTTGCTGATTCAATGTCATGTCTTTATGAAGCACAAATCACTGCATTTGACTATAGAGCTATTTGTGGTCATGGTAAACTATTAGCAAGAGACTTTAAAGCTCCAATAGACAAATATGCACTGGGCTATTGCATATCTAGCAGTGCCCCTACAGCATCCTGGGACGTGTCACTATTGGGTGGATCATCAGATAGTTTCATCTGGGGTCTCAAATCGAAAGAACCATGCAAAGGCACTAAAGTTAGTATAACGCTTAACCATTGCTCAATTACAGCTGATTTTAAGGAGTGTCAAGAAAAAGTCCTGTTAATTATATTGATTGTGGTAAGAAGTTTCCAAATATAACTTTGAGGATGGACAATAGCTCGATGGAGAACTTAGTTGAGTTAATTCCCCTCTTGGATAATTTAAACACCCTCACTATTGAGTCAACAGGCAATAAAGTCATTTACTTAATGCAACAGCTTTGCAAGAGCAAGGTGTCCAATTTATCTGTTAGTCAAATTAACTCAGAAACCTTAAAAGATCATCATTTCCTCAGTGCATTGGCTCAACTCATCTCTCCGTCATCTGGGAAGCTTAAAACCCTCAGTCGACTGGCGATATTTTTTTCTTTATCTTAGATATTAATCAATTGGAATTGTTTTACTCTTTAATATTTGGATCTTCATCCTTACAAGAGTTCATTATCACTATTAATAGCCTTTCTTCTCATACTCTTGGGCTACTTCAGGCCAATAATAATCTTATTAATGTAACCATTCAGTGTTATAACTGGACTAAAACACATTCTCAGTCTATAGCACGTTTAATGAAAAAGAACACTTCTCTTCAACATCTAGATATTATAATAATGACAGATGTATTAGAGCCGTATGACTTTTGTGATCCTCGTATTACTTATCGTCCTACTTCTAACAGATATCTTATCAACAAATTCAGTTCTGATTCACATAGCTTTATGACTGTATGTAAAATTGAACAGCTCCAGTCAGTTATGTAGCAATCACTATCTTTTTTGTTGTTGTTGTTGTTATTGTTGTTGTTCATTTTCATACAATAATGAACAGCATCATAACTAGTATAGCTATATATTTACTAGGTACTTGAAAGTTCTCTCTCTCTCTCACTCTCACTCTCTCTCTCTCTCTCTCTCTCTCTCTCTCTCTCTCTCTCTCTCTCTCTCTAAACATTCTTAATACCCACACAACTTCCTTGGTTAATGGTTAAGTTAGATATAGCCTCATACCTAGGCCTTTTCTTCTGACTTATATAAGTTCTCAATGAAGAGTACCATGTACCAACACTTCCTTAATCTGTCTCAAATAGCTTTTGAATCAGTGATGGTATGAAAAGAGCTGAAGCGAAGTAGCTAATCTTTTTCTGCCAAGAGGCTTGGTTTCCTTGAGCTGTACATATTATCTTTCATCTCACTGTAGCTACAGGAATTCTTAGCCATCTAAATTACTACATTTCCCAGCTTCCCCGTTGACATGACAACCTAGTAGAGTGGTGATGAGCGTTGGAATGCAGTGTGGAGATTTTTAGCTGGTTTAATTGGTTTTGAATGCTTGAATGCCATTAATAGCTACTATGGCCTTTGTGACTACTGAAGGAGAAAAATCAAAACTATCTTGCTATCTTTATGAAGCACAAATTGCTGAATTTGACTATGCAGCTATATACTTTTGGTCATGATAAACTATTAGCAAGAGACTTCCACTATTGAGTTGGACTCATTAGCTACTAGCTATACGTGATCATGAACTCATTAACAACTGTCCATTTATCCGTTGGTCGAATTGACTCTTACAAGATCATTTCCTTGATGCATTGGCTCAACTCATCTCTCCGTCATCTGGGAAACTTAAAACTTTACACATTTCTTGGTTTAACCCTGAACATGGGTACTTCAATTCAAAACCATTGCTCTCTTTGGTGTTTGGATCTTCTTCCTTACAAGATCTCAGTGTCTTTATTAATAGCCCTTCTGTCCTTGGGTTACTTCAGGCAAATACTAATCTTATTCATGTAACCATTCAGTGTTATAACTGGACTGAAACTCGTTTCAGGTCTATAGCATGTGTACTGAAAAATAACACCACACTTCAACATCTAGATATCATAATAGCTACTAAAAGAAATTCCTATTGCCAGGATTTATTTGTGATCGCTCGAATCACTTATTGTAGAGTTGAGCTATAGCTAGCTGATTCTGTTCCCTATACTAAAATTAATACTATGAAAAAGGTGGGAGCACGCTGATTGGTCAGAGCTGAACATGCACTTCAACAGTCTTAGAAACTTGTGTTTCTCCTGGCCCCAAGCAAAATGATGGTTGGCGGAGCTTCCTGCTGTGGTGCAGTGACATACATGCACATTATGTTTACTGCAGAGTTTTTTGTTGTTTTTTTCCAGAGAGCTAGCCATTATGGCCAACCACTTCAAGGTTTGGTTGGCTGTTTAGCAAACATAAAGCAAAAGCAATGAAGCATGAAATTAAGTAATAGAGTAAACCATTGGCATATTTTGGCCCAAAGGGCCAACACAATGGTTGGCCACTTGTAATTTTACACGAAAAATGGCCAAAGGCCAGCAGTTATTAAACTTTGGTACTGTCCAGTGTCTTCCATGATCCAGCTGCTGAACTGATCGACTAAGATACTGACATAAAAATTAATGAACCAGCTTTCAAAGCTTCTGACCAATTCCTGCTCAACTCAGCTAGTAGTAATATGATAATATGATGCTAATGACAGCACTGATGATTCAGCACTTCAGTGGTTTCAGAAGCTTTTGCTCCTCTTCTTTTCTAACCTACACCATTCAACGTAAACCAGATAAAACATTTGTACTGG
The DNA here is from genome assembly GCA_963924555.1 of Crambe crambe. Lineage (NCBI taxonomy): Eukaryota > Metazoa > Porifera > Demospongiae > Poecilosclerida > Crambeidae > Crambe > Crambe crambe. The sequence continues at coordinate 2,133,552 of OZ004581.1, forward strand.
AGGGAGTCTACGAACGAACATGTTCAGAGTCACTGTCAACTTGCCAGCATATGCTCATTTAATAAGTCTGTTGACACTTTTCATGTGGTTTCCACAGAGATATCACTTTTTGGAATTAATTATAGGTCGGAGTATAGCCAGTATGTGTCTACCTACCTGGCATGTTACTTTAAATCTGCATATGCGCATGCGCCTCGTTTGACTTTAAGCTTTCTATTTCAAAAATTACAAGCACAATAATACCGTAAATGCGTATAAATAGAGTACTATTTTTAAAATTACACATTATCATAAATACGCATAAATAGATAGCACGCTTGCATGAACTTCGAGGAGGGGGAGAAGAAAGAAAAGGCCTGCAGACTTCTAGAACGGACTGCAGTATCATCTCAGTAATGGCGCAGGTACCTGCTGAACCAGTGGAACTAATGAACAATGAGAGCAGCGATCCATCGAAATCGGGAGAAAAAAATGACGCACCCATTGCCGCCACCTTTTCTTCGAACTCTTGCTCTACGCACAGTGTACTGGACGCCCAGCTAGAAGCTCTCGCTCTGGGCAAGGACATGGCCGCTCTCAGCTACAACTGTGAGATATCTCGCTATTTCGAAGGCGCCGAGAGAGCCGAGAGGGATACACTGGAATCGAATTTCACTGCTTATAAAAGCAAAGGTGGACCCGGTAGTCTACCAGGGACTGGAAGTAGTGTTGCCAGCGCAAGTGACCATAGTGAGGTATCTGGTTCCGACTTTGAGAGTGATTCTGGTATTGAGAACTCGCATGCTGAAAACCAAAGTCCAGAACTGGGCGTGACCTTGCTATCCAAAAAACAGACTCGAGGGAAAGGGGTGGGGCCTTATATTGAGGTGATGCCCCACGATGATTTGGCAGTGACAGCTACGGGAGGTGCAGGAGATAACCAGTTAGAAGAGGGCTCCAGCGATATTCGGATTGATTCGTTTATTCAGTGTCTAGATAACAAGGTAAAAATGGGGTGGGGGGGGGGAGGGTGGGAGGGGCCATTATCCCCCCTAGCTCCCATGGGGAGATTTTCAATTTGGGGGAAAAGGAGGTGTTTTGATTTTGTCTCTGGAAATAGAGACATACTGTACATACAGTTCAACTGTTCAACCCTCAAACCTAATAAAACATGTTGATAGCAATTCTCTAGATAGTTATCTAAGCAGGACATTCAATTGGTGATTTTCCTCTTGAGTGAGGAACCCCAGAGGGTAGAGAAATGTTCCCATTGGTCAGTATTCCTATGGATAACTAGTGAAGGGGTCTGTGGATTAGCAATTAGAGGAACGAATTAATGCTTTCATTAGAGGACTACTAGCTACATAAAATTCTCATTTCGGGATGTTGGAATATTATTTTTATTGAAGGAATTCTAGTGTATCGGGGGGGAATATTCCGGAATATTATTTTCGTTGGCCAGGAGGAATTCTAGTGTGTCCATTTTAGGGGGGGGGGGGAAATGTTCAAGGGGTATATACTTAATTGCTGGATTATAGTGCAAGGGGGTTAATTTTCATTGGAAGAATAGATTAACTTCGTGGGAGGTTTAGAATTAGAAGAATATTTCCTATTGGAAGAATGTAATTAGATAGGATTTGAGTACAGGGTTGTAACAAAATTAATGTTTCAGGAAAGAATAGAAACAATGTTCCCATTAATACAAAGATGCAGTTAGTATCCATTTCACATGGGAGCCACTCACTCACATAGAGTATGGAGGATTATGTATCTAAAAATGGCTCCTTTCTTTTTGATGGTAAGAGAACAGGACTGACCGGTGTTTCAGAGTGTCAGTGCCGTCTGTTCCGTCGTAGGTACGTGTGTCACACAATGTCTTAGAATTTTGACTTTAATTTTATGACAAGGAGAATGGGATGATGAAACATGCTACACATGTACAAATGCGTTATAGCGTTACCATGGATTTATATGTATGTTCTATAAAGCCAAGTAGTATAACAAAGAGAGATTCATATTTCATGATTAATAGTATATTAAATGATTAGTTGGTCTAGTACTGTAAGGTGGGCCTTGTATGACACAGAACGATTCTCTTGTGTTTTAGTCATGTTTGCATTGTGTTTCAGTGAAACTGATATGTTTCTTTTGAGTTCTTGGCTAGGCAAAAGGTTATTGATGTTTATCTTCAGTTATGGATTTGCCTATTATCAAGATAACTTTCCTAATTCTTTTTCCTGATAACAAGTACAAATCAATGGCCTATCAATATTATGGTATCACTCCAGTTTTCCAAGAGAGAGAGAGAGACCTTATAATCACATGTCACTTCATACCAAGAAGTTTTCACCATTGAAATGCATACAAGCCACTTAACAGTGGTCCTGTAGTGCATAAACTTTTCATATAAACAGAATAAATTGAATTCCCATGTTCTATGTTCACCAGATATCCCACATGCAGTATTGAGAGCTGCCAGAGTAACCACCCAAAGTTTGAGTAATTCACCACAAGGTTCCTTCATGAAATCCCCAAGCAATATTTATTTGACCTTTAAACTCTAACTATTGGATTCATGGATGACAGTTTGTGCAATAATTGGTCTATGAATATTCTAGGCTGCCCGACTGTAGCATTGGGGTGTGATGTATGGTGGGTGTGGCTTGTGCTCCTGAGGATGGTTACATAATCATTATGTCAGACCTCTTTAATCAATACATTTTTTTTTTTTAATCTGTCTTACGTATCAATTAATCCACCTCTGAAATAAGGAGCTTCTTCTTTTTTTTTTTCCCTCTGTAATTCACCCCTGAAATAGAACACCTCTTTCTTCTGGTCTCATAAGAGAATCTGCTTTATACACTAGCAACTTGCATGGCCTTCAGAAACTCTTTCATCTTTAGTAAAGTAAGACCCGATAAAGATCGTGATAGAGATCCCTGTCTTAGTCCTTGTCTTAGTCTGTATCTGAGGATTCTATTTTCAACAACTTCAATAGTGTACAATTCACCTCCACTCTATTTATTTTTCATGGATAATACAATGTTGATGAAGCTACAAGCTTTTCACTACTCTTGTTTTTAAGTGTGCCAAAAGTCGTTGCCAAAATACCCACTCCTCCCCAACCCCTTTCTGCCTTTTTGTGGACATCAGAAAGTGTGACACAGATAAGCAAGTATACGATATATTATTTCCTTCTGTCTGGACCCTTTTTCACTGTTTATTGCACTCAAGAATCTATTTCGGTGGACAGAAAGTGTCACACAGATAGTATTTCCTTCTGTCTGGACCTTTTCTATTTTGTGTAATTATGGTGGACAGAAAGTGTCACACAGATAAGTATTATAATCTGAACCTTTTAACTGTTTATTGCACTAGAATCTATTTTATGGTGAACAGAAAGTGTCATACATTTCCTTCTATCTGAACTTTTTCTCAGTGGATCAGGAATCGTCATAATTATTGAACTCTTGCCATGGTCTTGACATTTTGTCAAAGGAGTCATAGTCCTCACTGATTATAATTATATATAGATCTTCATCCTCACCCCACAATGTTTTGCATTTCCCTAGTGCCTTATTTTCATTTATGTTTGCATGCATGTGATCCCTCCGTGTGATGCTCGAGCTTGTTCAGGGTCCTCTCTAGAATTTATTGAAGGCATAGGGGTAAGACCATGAAGGAGAGGATTATGAGTGTTCTGAGATGGACTTCCAGTCTGTCTCAGTCCTACTTCAAAAATGAGTTGGATAATGTATGCATGCATTCACTCTAAAGTTCAGTAGGTATCCAGGATGTTAGGAGACATATTATAGGGCATGTAAATATATAAGTTACTGCAGACTTCAAGGCTGGCTCAGTCACCAGTATAGTAGGAAGGCATAGTGGTAAGACATCAGGCTTAGGGGGAGAACCCTGCTTATGATTCTGCATAGTGGTAAGACATTAGGCTTAGGGGGAGAACCCTGCTTGTGATTCTGCATAGTGGTAAGACGTTAGGCTTAGGGGGAGAACCCTGCTTATGATTCTGCATAGTGGTAAGACATTAGGCTTAGGGGGAGAACCCTGCTTATGATTCTGCATAGTGGTAAGACATTAGGCTTAGGGGGAGAACCCTGCTTATGATTCTGCATAGTGGCAAGACATTAGGCTTAGGGGGAGAACCCTCCTTATGATTCTGCATAGTGGTAAGACATTAGGCTTAGGGGGAGAACCCTGCTTATGATTCTGCATAGTGGTAAGACATTAGGCTTAGGGGGAGAACCCTGCATAGTGGCAAGACATTAGGCTTAGGGGGAGAATCCTGCTTATGATTCTGCATAGTGGAGGCTTAGGGGGAGAACCCTGCTTATGATTCTGAGTATAGCTTCCTCATTCCGAAGTTCTTTGGCACTTTTATGTACATATGTATAATAGAATTTATTATGTAGCAGCGATTCTGGTGGGATGTACAGATTAAAGTTTGCATGCTTACAGGGATGTTAGTTGAAGAAGTGCTTGTAAGGCTTTTGTTGCTATGTTAGAGAGCAAGCTGATACACGCAGATTGACTTTGATGTAGGTAACTAGCTATCCCTATTGGATCCTCTTAGAGTGGACTTATTGAAGTGCAAAAACCTTAATAATCCAATAATAGAGTGTAGTATCGCGTAACCACACCCTTTACCAACTCAATGATCTGGTAAACATTGATAGCAGAGTGGTTCTTGTAAACTAGCCAAGCATTAAAAAGAGGTTTATAATAATATTCATTACGTGTCACCCACTATCATTCAATCAACACTCTGAAAACAGAATTTACCAGACCTTGAGTTGGTACACAGACTAATATTGTTCCTAAAAAATGCAGAGGACCGGCCACCCTGTTTGGATAACAAAGAAAGTGGGCTGGGTCTATGGTATTAATTGAATTATTATTCTCATGAATATACTTAAGCAGTTGTATAGGGGAAAGACTCTGGTTACTGTATGTGTTGCCCAGTAGTCATTGCTGTCCTGATTAGAGAGGGGACCAGGAAAAGAAGAGTCCAATTAGAGAGGTGTCCTGGAGTGGCACCTTTACAGTGGAATCTCTCATTGAATGCAGACACCTTTTGGGACCAGGAAAGAATGTGTCCTGATTAGAGAGGTGTCACTTATTAAATAAAGGGAGTGATTAGAAATGGTGTGCACATGATTAAAGAAAGTGTGTTTGTATTTGAGCCAAAAAGACAGTCTTTTGAGTGGTGAATGGTATGATCCTTACTTGGAAAGTTCATACTGATAGTAAAAGGTGAATGTGTGCATTGATAACACTAATGAACTGTTGCTAAGGGAAATTTTGCCTTTGTATGGGACTAAATGCATGTCCTGATATAGAGGGTATCTTTAATACACAGTGAGAGGTTCCACTGTGTTAGTATGGAACTAGAACAAGTGTCCTGGATATGGAGGGTGTCCTTAAATACAGAGAGTCCACAGTGAGAGATTCCACTGTGTTAGTATGGGACTAGAACAAGTGTCCTGGATATGGAGGGTGTCCTTAATACAGAGAGTCCACAGTGAGAGGTTCCACTGTGTTAGTATGGGACTAGAACAAGTGTCCTGGATATGGAGGGTGTCCTTAATACAGAGAGTCCACAGTGAGTGTTAGTATGGGACTAGAACAAGTGTCCTGGATATAGAGGGTGTCCTTAAATACAGAGAGTCCACAGTGAGAGGTTCCACTGTGTTAGTATGGGACTAGAACAAGTGTCCTGGATATGGAGGGTGTCCTTAATACAGAGAGTCCACAGTGAGAGGTTCCACTGTGTTAGTATGGGACTAGAACAAGTGTCCTGGATATAGAGGGTGTCCTTAATACAGAGAGTCCATAGTGAGTGTTAGTATGGGACTAGAACAAGTGTCCTGGATATAGAGGGTGTCCTTAATACAGAGAGTCCACAGTGAGTGTTAGTATGGGACTAGAACAAGTGTCCTGGATATAGAGGGTGTCCTTAATACAGAGAGTCCACAGTGAGAGGTTCCACTGTGTTAGTATGGGACTAGAACAAGTGTCCTGGATATAGAGGGTGTCCCTTAAGGCGGCGGGTATGCGCTTGCTCATGAATAATTCATGAGTTAATGAGGCGAGTAGTTGCACCGACTATGAGATGGTATAGTTGAAAAATACAGTTTCATACTGACTAGCACTTCCTACTCTACATCTGAGGGCAAACCAGACACTCGAGAACACTACCGTTGCAGAGAAACTCAACCGCTAAGCAGCCATACCTCGATCGATTTTTTGACGTCAATTTTCTCGAACTACAGGCTTGTGATGACTGTCTTTTGTGCTTATTCCAGTTGTATAAACCAAGATGCAGGGCGGCACGGAGAGATTTTAGCCAGAAAAGCCAACACTCCTGAATTTTGATCGCTCTTAGCCGTCGATTGAACGATCGATGGGCCATAGCTCTCGCGTACAGTGGCTTCTTTTCAAAATCTCTCTGTCTGGCCCTGCCCACTGGTTCATATAATAAGAAAAAGTACAAAATACGGTCAGCACATGGCTGCAGTTTGAGAAAATTGACGTCAAAAAATCGATCGAGGTATGGCTGCTTAGTGGTTGAGTTTCTCTGCAACGGTAGTGATCTCAAGTGTCTGGTCTGCCCTCAGTTGTAGAGTAGGAAGTGTTAGTCAGTATTAAACTGTAGTTTTCAACTGTACCATCTCATAGTTGGTGCAACTACTCGCCTCATTAACTCATGAATTATTCATGAGCAAATACCTACCCGCCACCTTAATACAGAGAGTCCACAGTGAGAGGTTCCACTGTGTTAGTATGGGACCTGGATATAGAGGGTGTCCTTATACAGAAAATCCACAGTGAGACTGTGTTAGTATGGGAGGGTGTCCTTAATACAGACAGTGAGAGGTTCAACTGTGCTAGTGTGGGACTAGAACAAGTGTCCTGGATATTGAGGGTGTCCTGAATACAGAAAATATCAACACGTCCTTTCTGAGTTTCTAAACATCTGTTGAAGTATGTATGTGTATTTCGAAAGTTGATGCTTTCACTTTTGCAGGTGGACAGGGAGAGTCTAACCGAGGAGGCATTGGAGCTGCTCAGACTCATTCCCAATGGCTACATTCCCCTCCCACACCAAGTGGGTGGCCACAGACACGTAGATGGAAAATTAGGTAAAGGGGCACCTCCAAAAATAGATTACTTCGATATTACGTTTAGCCCTGTAAGAGGCTAACTCTTTTTAACTGAACAAATCCTTAATTGATACTGGCACTGAAATTCCTAATGTGTGTGACAATGTGTAATTTAAACTTCATTCCTTTTGGTTAGCAGGTATAGTGTGGGACCTTATGTGTGTGTTTAATAGCATCTTCTTCTCTGAGTTCTAGTTAAATATGCACCCTTTCAAGTTCCGAAAACTTCGTTCATTTAGGGTTTTTGCGCCGAGTCGGTCAGAGGGACATTGTGCTGAAGCCAGTCCCTGCCCAGAAAGGGCCGAGGGAGGTGCTTTTCTACAAGAGTGTTTTTGGTTCCCACTTCGGAGATGTTTCGAAGGACCTGATAGTTCTGAAGGAGCTGGTTCCCAAGTATTACGGGACACATGATATAGTCGACAGAGCAGGACAAATACGTATCCTAATCCTCGTTGTTGTTGTTGTTGTTGTTGTTGTTGTTGTTGTTGTTGTGCATAATTTTAATGTACTCCTCAATAAGTGTCCACAATAGAGAGGTTCCACTGTACTTTAGTGCATCATTCGACCTCTGTATTGAGGACACCTCTATACTAAGGACAATTTCCAAGATCCCAAAGTGTCCACAGTGACTCGAGGTTGGTCCTTAACATTCCATTACCCGTCAGACAAGTTTATCAAGCTTGAAGACATAGTAAGCAGGTTTCACAAGCCATGCATCATGGACGTCAAGATGGGGAGAAGGGTGTGGGATGACTTCGCCCACCAAGACAAGATTGATCGGGAAAAGAAGAAATACCCCCAGCAAGAGGTCTTGGGGTTCAGGATCATCGGAATGAGGGTAAGTTCATTAAGGGTTAATTGGGAGGAGCTGTGGTTGTGGTAGGTACGTGGGGTACCTCCAGCAAGAGTATACAGAAATCATCGGGAATAAGTAACTTTGGCCACCAGGTGCCTCTTTTTGGGGGCAAATGTTGACATAGATCTCTAATTTCTAGCAGAGCTGGCCGCTCATCATGTTCCAATTAAATTTCAATGATCTCGAGTTTTATCGGTAGGGTAACCTTTGAACTCATCAGCCCAAGTGGGATGAAAGGTCTGATCTGAAAGATATTGCAGCCTAGCTATGAGCTTTAATGTGACCGGTGATCGAATTGGCTCTCAAGTCTTGTCATAATTATTATTATAACTTCTCAAAACTGTGTCTGCTTTGACATAACTCAGCTGTTGTGTTTCCCTTATTTTTTTGTTTATTTTTCATGTGTTGCTATGAGAATGTTATGGGCTTAAGCATTTGTTTATCTTGCCTGTCAGCTGTCATATGGGTATCATTTCCATGACCTTTCACCCACAAAATTTTTTTTCTAAATAGAGCGCACTTATGAATTCTAAATAATGCACATCTATTATATATAGTATTAGGTAATGGTCATCAAAGTATAAATGACTAAGTATGCTTGCAGGTGTATAGAAGTGCTACAGATGACTACATATATTATGACAAGGAGTATGGTCGCAGTGTCTCTGTCACTGGAGCTCTCGATGGTATGTATGCTGAGAAGAGATAGTGTCCTGATTATAGAGGTTAAAGCGTCCTGATTATAGAGATTAAGTGTCCTGATTATAGAGGTTAAGTGTCCTGATAATAGAGGTTAAGCATTCTGATTATAGAGGTTAAGTGTCCTGATAATAGAGGTTAAGTGTCCTGATAATAGAGGTTAAGCATTCTGATTATAGAGATTAAGTGTCCTGATTATAGAGGTTAAGTGTCCTGATAATAGAGGTTAAGTGTCCTGATAATAGAGGTTAAGCATTCTGATTATAGAGATTAAGTGTCATGATTATAGAGGTTAAGTATCCTGATTATAGAGGTTAAGTGTCCTGATAATAGAGGTTAAGTGTCCTGATAATAGAGGTTAAGCATTCTGATTATAGAGATTAAGTGTCCTGATAATAGAGGTTAAGTGTCCTGATAATAGAGGTTAAGCATTCTGATTATAGAGATTAAGTGTCCTGATTATAGAGGTTAAGTATCCTGATTATAGAAGTTAAGTGTCCTGATTATAGAAGTTAAGTGTCCTGATTATAGAGGTTAAGAGTCCTGATTATAGAAGTTAAGTGTCCTGATTATAGAAGTTAAGTATCCTGATTATAGAGGTTAAGAGTCCTGATTATAGCTCTGGGTTACCTCTGGATGGCGAGTTTGTAAAGATTGGAGTCCACAATTGAGTGTATGTACAGTAGAACCTCCAAATAACGGGCAACTGAAATTTATTCAGATGTCATTTAATACACAAAGTATTAGCTATGGTGGGACAGCAACAAGTGTCCCTTACAAAGAGGTGTCCTTTATTCAGAGTGTTCATTATGTCGGAGGTTCCACTGTATTCCATTGTGACGTGCAATCATCTTTGACACTGCATGTTCAAAAGACTTTATTTCCATTTCTCACTTTTCTAACTATACAGCTCTTGACAAGTTCTTTAATGATGGAGAGACGGAACGAAACGATGTGATTGGTCCAATCGTGGAGCGTCTGTACTACTTTGTCCACTGGTTGGAAGAACAAAAACTTTTCAAACTCTTTGCCACTTCACTTATCATAGTCTACGAAGGCGACACAAAACGACCAATCAGAAAACCCAAAGATCTCTTGGACATACGACTTGTTGACTTTGCCCACGCCTATGAACGTAGTAAGGATGATGGATACGAACCTGACTACAATACTCTTTTCGGCCTTAGGAACTTGATCAAGAACTTAGAACGTTTGAATGGAATGGGCAAGTATTGAGTGTCTCCCCCCTACTAGCTACTTATTTCACTTATCCTCCAAAGAAGGGAAAAAAATATTTTTTTATACAATGTTGCTCTGATGCTGTATTGTATATGCAATTAGGAGATTATAATTACTTTATTGTGTTATTGATTATCTACTATGCAAATTATTGTGTTTGTGCTCTAAGCTGGATACATGTAGTTGATCTCTCTCTCTCTCTCTCTCTCTCTCTCTCTCTCTCTCTCTCTCTCTCTCTCTCTCTCTCTCTTCATTTCTTCGTTAGTTACATTCCATTCTGATAGGAGTAATTGAAGACCTGTAGTACTTTTTTTTCATTTGGTTGTAATGCATCCAAGCTGTAAGCTGTATCCCCAATTCCTCATTTTCCTTTCAATTGTTTTTAAGTCTCTCTCTCTCTCTCTCTCTCTCTCTCTCTCTCTCTCTCTCTCTCTCTCTCCTCTCTCTCTCTCTCGCTCGCTCATAATTATCTTTTCTTTTTTTTGAGACTAGCTACTACTTTGCTGTCACTTGAAATACCCATCTTTTATTCTTGTTGAAAATAATTTCAATCTGCTTTATTCAACAATGATGTACTGAAGCATGTGTATAAGCTTTGGACTATTAAATATTTTCATTGGGGGTCTAGGTGATAAGCTTGAGGAGTCCCGGTGATGTTTTTTAATTCTGGCCTCACGACTTTTAATACAAGTATTTGCAAGTATCTTGAAAGTGATACCAGAATAAAAACATCACCAGGACTCAAGCTTAAGTTAGATTTCAATAATAGCTGTTTATGCCTCAGGGGACCAATGATTGTATTCTCTTGACAATAGCTATAGGCTATTAGCTAGTACAGAGATGGTTGACCGGTTGTTTCAAGCGAGCAAAATAATATACTGTCATGGCACAAATGCAATGGGAATATGGTAAAGGGTCGTCTACGCCAGACTAGTGGTTGCATTGATGTGGCTTCAGTCGTAAACGGAGTTATAATCCGAGACACTCAGACAGTGAACAGAATAGAGGCGTGTAGAGAGAGTTGCTACTCCTAAAATCGGATCCTCGATATCTCGATCAACAAGAAAAGTAAGTTGCTTAAGCTAGTTAGCTAGTCTCTACCACCCTCTCCCGATCCCCGGGCTAGATACTAAAGCTCGGTATTCATGAGCAATCAAAAGACTGTGAATTAGCTAGCCGGGCTAGAGTGTAGTCTGGCTAGCTAGAGTGCTGGATGATCTGTGCAATATGATGCACCATAAAATGCAAAAGGGTTAGCTAGCTAGTGTTTTTATGGGCTGAGCTATACATCCATGCTCAGACACACTGTTGCTAGCTGGTACAGATAGAAAGCAAAACTGAAGGATTGACCACTGATCACTTTGAAATTTTGAGCTGATTGAAGCTGAGAACTAATGGAACAGCATTTTAATAATTCAGTCCTATTTGGGATTAAACAGTGTTTATGAAATCATGTATAAATTATCATAAACAGTTAATAGGACCTTGCCACTCCAACTAGCTACCAGTCCTTTATGGTGGGAACATGTGAAATAGAACGTGTCTATGATAATTATTATTTAGTTTTTGGTGCAGAAACTGCAGAAAAGTATGCAGACTTTAAAGTCATGTCAATCAACAATAGCCTGAAAAGAAAATTTGAAGCTATACGTGACTTTGTTTTCACTATACACACATGTATTAGCAATCATCAGTAGGAACACTCTGAATAATGGGGACAGCCATTAATCCCTTCCTCTCTTCAGAGATAAAAAAATACTTCGAAGGTTGCCGGTGCTTTGTATGTCCTTGGAGGTAGGGTCCTTCTCACCTGCAGAATAGCTAAGTGGAATTTTTTTTTTCCATTGCAGAAATAGTATCAGCTGACACTTATAGAGTGGAATTTTTTTCATCTTAGGAAAAAGCATGTAAGCACTGATTTTCCTGTGAAATATTTCTTTCACTTTGACAATAACATTATCGGTGTAGTCTTAATAGTCTATTTACTGCTGCAATTAGAGGACACTTCTAGAATAACAGACAAGACAATGACCACGAGATTTGGTCTAAGTCTTCATCCTGACCATAAGTAATTATGTGTACAAATTATACCATCTGTTACAGTTATAGTTTTCTCCCTAGGCCTGTACAAATTGGCTACCACACCTCATACAATGAGTCTCTCTCTCTCTCTCTCTCTCTCTCTCTCTCTCTCTCTCTCTCTCTCTCTCTCTCTCTCTCTCTCTCTCTCTCTCTCTCTCTCTCTCTCTCTCTCTCTCTCTCTCTCTCTCTCTCTCTCTCTCTCTCTCTCTCTCTCTCTCTCTCTCTCTCTCTCTCTCTCTCTCTCTCTCTCTCTCTCTCTCTCTCTCTCTCTCTCTCTCTCTCTCTCTCTCTCTCTCTCTCTCTCTCTCTCTCTCTCTCTCTCTCTCTCTCTCTCTCTCTCTCTCTCTCTCTCTCTCTCTCTCTCTCTCTCTCTCTCTCTCTCTCTCTCTCTCTCTCTCTCTCTCTCTCTCTCTCTCTCTCTCTCTCTCTCTCTCTCTCTCTCTCTCTCTCTCTCTCAGGTCTTTATAACAATACTGTATCACACACAAAATTAATTGCTGGTCTTTCTGGCCTATAAGCAAAGCCTCGTGCATATCTGGTCTTTCTAGCCAAAGCAAACAATCCTACACCACCACACACACCTCACGCAAATTACTAGTCCTTTTAGCCTAAGCAAAGCAAGCCTGCACCAGATTATCCTAGAACCACGTGCAATCATGCACAAATTGCTGCTCTGGTAACCTTGCAAAACCTCACCACCCATGCAGTCGTGTGATGTGACTTGATTCAAGCAATGTGGCTTCAAGTCAAGCAGCGTGACTTGACAGTCCATGTTTGTAGCTGGTTCTTTCTCTGGCTTCAGTCAAAGGAACTGTGTGAAACTCTCAGAGGAAGTTATGAGTGGAGGCATAGCAAAATAAAGTCCATGGTTTATAAGACAATGTGATGTACATTAACTGATGACCCTGAGAGAGAGAGAGAGAGAGAGAGAGAGAGAGAGAGAGAGAGAGGTTAAACTTCTCACATCCTTTCCCATAATTATCTCAATTCAAGTCAACAGCTCTGAAATGCCAAGAGATGACATGTAGTATACACCAGGATCAGTATGAGAGAGGCTTTGGAGAATCACAATCCTATTGAATTAAGAAGCAGTGATATATTATAGCTAATTTGAGTCCCTGCTTTGTAACAATGAAGTCCATCAAAGTAATGTAATTGTCTGGTAGTGATTTGAGTGGACATCTGTGCAGTGCAAACAGCAGACAACTTGACTAAAGACTGTACATTTCACACTCTCTGTAATGTAATTCTCCAATGCAGCCTCATCAGTTCTTATAGTGAAGTAAATATTTTCCTATAGGAAGTATGTAATGGACACCTGTGGGGGAAGAGAGAGAGAGAGAGAGAGAGAGAGAGAGAGAGAGAGAGAGAGAGAGAGAGAGAGAGAGAGAGAGAGAGATGATAATTACAGGTCAATTGTTTCAGCATTGATTGCTTCCTAACTCCCTTGCCGGAAATTGGAAGTCTTTCGTCTTTCGTACATCAGTGCTGTCTTTCTGAGACAGCTTTATCCTGTAGAATGAGTGGAACCAATGTACCTTTGCTTTGACTATACAACCAATAAAGTTCAAAGGATAATTTATGTACCTCCTGTAGCCTCTTTAAGTTACATCCCACCTACTGTAGCTAGCTCCTTACTAACTGTGGATTACCTCTTCCTAGAAAACCACTTCTGATGATGAACATTTTTGGGACCAGCTGCAGTAATATGTGATTTAAAAAAAAAAAGAAGGTGTCCTTACATAACTGCAGAGGGTCGGTAATCTCTAATTTATATTCACTTGACCCCTTGATCATTCACTATAATTTATTATCTGCTCTCACTTCTCAATTCTTGACCAAATTTCACATTTTAAAACACCAGCAGAGAGAGAGCTGATCAACCACTCTATGAACTGGTTTTTGAAATTTGAAAGAATTGAGAAAGTTATGGTCATTATGATGAATGATCACGGGATCAGATGGTGGGAGTGGTTTGTTTATTTTTTGGTAAATCTGTAAAGCCTCGTTGTCACTTTATTGTGGGTTTGTTAATAAAACAAAAGAGGAGCAATGAACACCTCCTAACATTCTTTTCATAGTTGTTGGCTGTCTCCTTGTACTACATCAACCATTACTGTAGAGGTGTCCTCAGTACTCAATACAGAGGTTGAATGATACACTTAAAGTACAGTGGGACCTCTCTATTGTGGACACTTTGGGACCTTGGAAATTGTCCTTAGTATAGAGGTGTCCTCAATACAGAGGTTGAATGATGTACTAAAGCACAGCGGAACCTCTCTATTGTGGACACTTTGGGACCTAATTGTCCTTAGTATATAGAGGTGTCCTCAGTACAGAGGTTGAATGATGCACTAAAGTACAGTGCAGTGGAACCTCTCTATTGTGGACTGGAAATTGTCCTTAGTATAGAGGTGTCCTCAATACAGAGGTTGAAATGCACTAAAGTACAGTGCAACCTCTCTATTGTGGACACTTTGGGACCTTAATTGTAAAAGTGTCTTCAATTCAGAGGTTGAAGATTCTCTATTGTGGACACTTCAATTGGGAATTTTATTGTCTAGCAATTCCATCAATTCCAAGAATTTCGATTAGAATGAATTGATTTTCACACTATATCCGAAGCCCATCACCATGACAAGGCAAACAGTGATCCCTTTTTGTATATAAATATCACTATTGACAGCTTTTGGCAAGATGCTTGACTCAACAGTTGGTTGGAAAAACAAACCCTTGCTTAGCATAATGCTTTAATTAAACAGTTGCATTCTTTGGGGAACTGATTTTTGGCAGTATTGCAGGACACTCGAGTCTACTAGTCATCCTAAAAGTGTCTGTATTGCAGGACACTCTAAACTAGTCATCCTAAAAGTGACTGTTTTTCAGGACACTCTAGCTGTCCTAAAAGTATCTGTGGTCCTAAAAGTGTCTGTACTGCAGGACACTCTACTGATCCTAAAAGTGTCTATACAAGAAACTCTACTACGTAGTCATCCTAAACGTGTCTGTATTGCAGGACACTCTACTGGTCCTAAAAGTGTCTGTATTGCAGGACACTCTAGTGTCTATATTGAAAGAACACTATAGATCATGTGTATATTAATTCTCTCCTAAAATAAGGACACCTCTATCTAATCTGGACATCTTTGAAAGGAGGGCACAGGGAAAGGAGGGCACCTGCTCCTCCTCCTCTTCTTCCTCCCAAGAGTATTGACTGCTATTAATCAAGTTATAATCTGCTGATGAGCTAACAATGGATTGTTGGGGTATCTCCATTTAGCAGCCAATTAGGAGCCAAGAGACAGCTGTTCTCCAAACATAGATCTTGAAACCTGACACCTGGACATTTTGTCTGCATGATATTATTGCTCTATATCATTTTGTGGTCAAAAGTGAAGGTCGATTAAGCTACTCCCTTGGGCTTTCTGTCTGATCTGCTTAACAAGATTAGATCACTTAATACTTCTATGAATTATTTATAGAATAATTGACTATTTTAGCCCCATGCCTAGTCCCAGTCATGCTGAGAGAATTTTGGTTTCTGCAGTTATATGAGAGATTAGAGGGAGAGGGAGAGAGAGACTTCCTGACTTAGAGTTTTGTGACTCGGCTTCCCTTCTAAGAATCATACAAGCTACAACTTCCTTATCGACTATTTACTGTCAAGTTTATAATCTCACAATTGAAGTACATTTATTTAACAAGAACTCAAATTTAATACCTACCTTTGTTTGGAGAGTTCTATGAATTGTATACTAATAATCATGAATCAGTATAGAGTGGAACCCCTAAAATTAATTATGAATTAGTATAGAGTATAGAGTGGAACCCCTAAAATTAATTATGAATTAGTATAGAGTATAAAGTGGAACCCCTAAAATTAATTATGAATTAATATAGAGTATAAAGTGGAACCCCTAAAATTAATTATGAATTAGTATGGAGTATAGAGTGGAACCCCTAAAATTAATTATGAATTAGTATAGAGTATAGAGTGGAACCCCTAAAATTAATTATGAATTAGTATAGAGTATAAAGTGGAACCCCTAAAATTAATTATGAATTAGTATAGAGTATAAAGTGGAACCCCTAAAATTAATTATGAATTAGTATGGAGTATAGAGTGGAACCCCTAAAATTAATTATTTGAATTAATATAGAGTATAGAGTGGAACCCCTAAAATTAATTATGAATTAGTATAGAGTATTAAAGTGGAACCCCTAAAATTAATTATGAATTAGTATGGAGTATAGAGTGGAACCCCTAAAATTAATTATGAATTAATATAGAGTATAGAGTGGAACCCCTAAAATTAATTATGGAGTGGAACCCCTAAAATTAATCATGAATTAGTATAGAGTATAGAGTGGAACCCCTAATGTGAACTCCCTGAAATGGAAAAGCCTGTATTATTCAGGGATCCCTCTGCAATATATATTAATTCACCCCTGAATTAAGGACACCTCCTTGATCAGGACACTTATTACTGGTCCCTAAAGTGTCCTGAAATCAAGGACGCTTCCTTGATCAGGACACTTATCACTGGACCCTAAAGTGTCCACACTTAAAGGTTGAGTCCCTAAACTTATTATTATCCCGGTTTAAAATGTACTCTGATCTCACATCTCAATGATCACAGTAATCAAATTCCTCTCCAAAGACGCTTCTCCAATCAAAACAGTTCTGCATGGTCCAAACAGTGTCTGTACTGAAAGTAACTGCATTACATTTAAAAATTATACCATGCACTGTATGTACTTGCCTGTAGTCATACTGCACATGTACAGTACATGTACATACATGTACTTGCCTGAGGAACTGCACATGTACATGTACTTCCCTGGGGACTTGCCTGAGGAGATAAGTAGTCATGTACTGCACATTATAAGAAAGTAATCTCCATTATCTTTTCTTGTCAACATATGCTGTTGAGTTATTGTTACCATTAGTGTCCACCACCCATGCACAATGTGAGTAGCTGTTTTCAATGTATGTGCTAGCTCATGTAGCGTCATTTATAAGTATTATGCATCACTCTGTATTGAGGACACCTCTACTAAAGATTTTTGTGGGGTAAAAATGAAGTACAAACCTTCAAAACCACTCTTTCCTTGTCAATGATTGACTCTTGATTCCTCCTTCCTATGCAGAGCTGAAGTACATATAAATGGATGAACTGTTTCTAAATTCCACTTCTCCCGTTCAACTCGGCAGCTTCAACTTCCCGGAGGCAGACGGTGCCAGACGGTCCCATCGTCACCATAGCAATGGGGGGAACCCATACGACAAGTACGACAAGGGGAAGAAGCTTCAGAGTGAGAATGAATACTTGAGAGACCGGGTCAGATCCTGTGAGAGAGGTCTGGGAAAACTCTACCAGGTAAAAAAAAAACAAAAAAAACAGCGATAATTGATACTGATTACTAGAAGCCTTGGGGCTGAAATTTGGTGTGGAGATAGTCCAACCATTATAGAACACATGACAGAAGTTTAGGACAAATGGCATACTTTAGCTCTCCATAACTCATGATTACTAGTAGCCTTGGGGCTGAAATTTGGTGTGGAGATAGTCCAACCATTATAGAACACATGACAGAAGTTTAGGACAATTTCATTGAAGCAGAATTGGCTGATGTAATCAATTAAGCTAATTAAATTTTAAGCTGTACCCTTGAATATTCTCTATAGTGAAAAAGGCTCTCGTGATTTTTTACCCAATAATATCAAACGAGGAGTCAATTATCCCTTCAATGCTTCTGTGATGAGGTCATGAATGCACTAAAAGAGGTGTGTAAACATTGTCCCACGCTACCACCTCTGGGCTCACTCAGATCTAATTAAAGCAGCTATTTGTTGGCTTGGCGAGGCACCAAAATCTGAGAGCTCATTCTTTTGGGTTATCTAATCTTTGTAACAATGACTTGCCATCCACACTGTGAGTTTTGAAGCCTAGGGTTTAATTACTGAGCAGGTTGAGATCTGCAATGGACAATAATATGGGCTACTTGTGTGTTCCTTGAGGTGGTGTATGTGGTCAAAGATCCGCTCTTACCACCCATGCATTGGGTGAGTGACTGACTGGAGATAAAAAGATGGTTTGGATATGCCCTGGGGGTGTTTAATTGTGGTGGTGGGTAGTGTCCCAGGTTGGCGTTATTATGTGGTTATAATAGTGTCTCTTATGTGGCTGGTTGGCTGTCACCCTTTTTGGTTGATCACCACATCAGATCACGACTGTACCCACATCAACCTCAAAACAATTAAAAGATTATCCTATTGTACACCACTGCACACACACACACACACACACACACACACACACACACACACGGAGAGAGAGAGAGAGATTCCTTTTATACGTAGCAGCTATGAGAGTATGTAGGATCAAGTTAGTGCCATAGCCAGACAAAATATCATCACTGCCTTATTTGCATCCTGTTTCCACGACTACCACATGCTTTTGTAATTAGTATTTTGATTGTAGTCTTCAAGGATATGGATCAAAGGAAAGGGAACACTATTGCGAACATCCTGACCAATTAGAACACAACGAGCTTTCTTTTTTTGTACATGATCGTGTGATGTAGTTGACATTTGGAGGTACAACTCATTTGTCCCCCTTAATTAAACTCTTTACATACGCATGCAGGCCACGTACCCTATCTCTCCACCCTGCTATATATGTCCTATTCCAGCTACTTCAACCTCCCTAAAGAGACCACCTCTCTATTAAGGCCACTCCACCATATCCCAACAGCACCTATTCCAGTTATTTCAACTTCCCTGAAGAGACCACCTCTCTATTAAGACCACTCCACCATGTCCCAACAGCACCTATTCCAGCTATTTCAACCTCCCTAAGAGACCACCTCTCTATTAAGACCACTCCACCATGTCCCAACAGCACCTATTCCAGCTATTTGAACCTCCCTAAAGAGACCACCTCTCTATTAAGGCCACTCCACCATGTCCCAATATTACCTTTTCCAGCCATTTCAACCTCCCTACAAAGATTAAAGGTCACTTTCCAAAAATCAATACAGAATTTAATGAGAAGGGACAATATTCAAAGTAACCACATGTGACTTCATGGAGCGAGTTGGCTGTGGTACCAGAATTTCAATCACTGCCACATGTGACTTCATTCAGGACATGTCAACACTATATTGCATGTCAAGGACAATAATTAACTACTGACCCCACACATGTATACACGCAACAGAGTTGGCATGTTCACTGGAGAACTGAATGGGTGCTACAGGCCGATAACATGCGGTGAAGGGCTTTTTATTTCCTTGCCGGCACATTTGTGCCAGAATTCTATAGCAACATGAGACTCTATGGTGCCTTAACGGGTGATACATTGCATGCAAATTGAGGAATGGAATGGACAAAACTCTTTGGAGAGGCTGAACTATGTATGGTATTTCAACAGCATCTATTCCATCCTCCCTAAAGAGACCACCTCGCTATTAAGGCCACTCCACCATGTCCCAACAGCACCTATTCCAGCTATCTCAACCTCCCTAAAGAGACCACCTCTCTATTAAGGCCACTCCACCATGTCCCAAAAGCACCTATTCCAGTGGACTGTTCCAGTGGAGCACGTGGCATTGGTCTCCATTGATCAGACAGGGTTCTCCGACCGGAATATGTAGCTCAGATGTCCACAATAACAAGCAGCTTACTTCTTTTGCTTGTACACACAAAATAACTGACAATCTTCACATCATTGACCATCCAGAGTACGGAAAACATGAACGATTAATGGCCTCTGATGTGCACTTTTTCCTTCACTTGTAAGGTATATGTGTTTTACAACACTCCATTGACTAGAGCATGGCATCTGCCCAAAATATCGTGACAGAGACAAACGACCAACTCCATGACTCGTTGCATTCACGTTTCATGTCTCGTTACTCCATGAAACCAGCAACTCCTGCACACGTGCAGCATTATCTGCAGTCAATCAGTATAATGTTCCAGTTACACTGTATCGTTATCAGAGAACCCTGTTGTATTAGATTCTTTCTCTATCCAGGCCCCCCAACTATGCTAATCTAAAGCACTGAGACCACCACCTCTCTATTAAGGCCACTCCACCATGTCCCAACAGCACCTATTCCAGCTATTTCTGCCTCCATAAAGAGACCACCTCTCTCTATATTAAGGCCATTCCACCATATATATCCCACCTCTTTATTAAGGCCATGCACTCCAGCCTCCCTAAAGAGGCCGCCGCGTGAAGCTGTGTTTGTTTTGCCTGTGAGTTTATAAGGAATGTGGAGTGTATCTCCATCTCCCATGATGATACAAACTCACTTGAAGTTACTGTGGGAACTCTTCAAAGCTGTAGTAAATGTTATGAAAATGTATACTTTTGTGGATGAAATATTATATAGTGTTATGTACTGCAAGAAAAAGAAAAGAAGAAAAAGTTGTTTTTGCCAGTCAAATCAGTTGTAGAATTAGATCAAGTGCTTTATCACTGTTGCATTAGAGATTACTAGCATCGCATTAGAGATTACTAGCATCAAATTAGAGATTACTAGTGTTGTGTTAGAGATTACTAGTGTTGCATTAGAGATTACTAGTGTTGCATTAGAGTGTTCCATCATGTTGCATTAATATTGCATCAAACAGTAGTCTACTACAGTACAGTGTTGACCCATCACCAAACATGGCTGCATGAACTTGGAGACCAACCCAGGGCTGGAGAACTCGGTTGTAGTACATACAGTCTCACCTGCAAACCACAAAAACATGACTTCTTCTGTGATATAATTTCATTTTTATTCATCTTGTGGTCATAATAATAATAGGCTTGTAGGGTTCCCCTATAAGGAGAAAAAGCCTGACCTTTATTGCAAGGGAAATGCTGAGTGTGTTGGGAAGAGACAAAGTTCTCTGACAGACTAGAATTGCTGACTGTATCTTCCTTCCATTTATGTGTGTGTGTGTGTGTGTGTGTGTGTGTGTGTGTGTGTGTGTGTGGAGGGGGGGGGGAGGAGAAAGTTCGCAGACAGTGTCTTCCTTCATTCCTTCCTTCTTCCTTGTGGGGAGAGAGAAAGAGAGAGTTCTCTTACAGTGTCTTCATTCCATGTGGGGAGAGAGAGAGAGAGTTCTAATTCTCTGACAGACTATGAGTTACTGACTATAATCTCTTCCTTTCATGTGAGTATAATATGTGTGGGAGAGAGAACTAAAAGTATGAGTTGCTGACTGACAGTATCTTGAACTTCCTCCCTGATCAGGATATTGGGAGGTCCTGCAGACATGATGCAATATCCCTTTCTATTAATCTCTCTCACTCAGTGTGCAGTGACCATGTAGGGACCACACAAGGTCATGGACAGAAACAGCTAGAATGCACATGATGCTGACTCTTAACCTACCACTGTGACAGTCATGATTGCATTGAACACTGTAGCTATAGCTTGATAGTTCATTGACAAAGATGAACTCTTAAACCTATCACTGTCACAACTGCACTGAATATATTATCTTTAATGGGTGTGATAGTTCATTGACAAAGATGTTAATGGTTCATTGACAAAGATGAACTCTTAACCTACCAGCACTGAATACAGTAATGGCTGTGCATGTAGTTCATTGACAAGGATGACCTGATCACTTGGAAGTATGTAGAAGTTCAAAGTGCAATAATTATTCTAATTATATGAAGTTACCGAGTTGATAGGGTTTAATGAGCCACTTGACACTTCTAAGTCAGCATTGAGGCTCTAGTCAGTCAGCTAATGCATTCCTAATGACAATACTGGAGTCAATCAGCTAAACATTGTTATATTTAATAGTGCTGAAATGTGATCAAGCTGGAGTTAAGTCTGCTAAGGCTGGAAGCATTGTTATATTAATAGTGCTGAAATGTGATCAAGTCAGCTAAGGTTGGAAGCATTGTATTAATAGTACTGAAATGTGATGTGATCAAGATAGTCAGCTAAGGCTGGAAAGCGTAAGTGCTGAAATGCAATCAAGGGAGTTAGTCAGCTGTGGTTGGAAGTCATTCTTATACTGTGCTGAAACATGACCAGTTATAAATACCAGGAAGCCACCAATAAGAAGAGCGGCGTGGATGACCACATTACAGTACTATCAGTTACTCTGCTGATGGTATGCAGTTTATCTGTTTATTTTTCTCTTATAAGAGCATGTATGATTTATGATCATTGCATTTTAAGTGGATGTTAGTAATAACTCTCCATGCAATCAGGACACCCTTAAGAGTTTTTGGTCCTCCACACTGAGAGGTTAATCACATAATATGCATCTAACGAGATGAGTAATGGAACACTCTTACCATCCTCATTGAAGTGATAAGTGCAACTGTGATACAACACTCTTTCTGTGTCCTAAATAGAGAGATTTCCACAATAAACATGCTTTGATAATTTTGTTCCAAACTTCTGTCATGTGTTCCATAATGGTTAGACTATCTCCACACCAAATATCCAGACCACGGCAACTAGTAGTCAAGAGTTATGGTCAGCCAAAGTTCAAAAAGTGGCCCCAAAAATGAAATCGTCATTTCTACTTGGATAGGATGCAGAAAAAGTGTCCTGATTTTTAGAAGTATTGCTGTTTCTATAGCTACAGTGAAATCTGTCTATAACTAGCGACCTCTCTGGGTGACTAAAGTTGGTCTCTTAATGGAGGTGGTCTCTTTACAGAGGTCATTAATGGTACAGGAATAACCAAGTGGTCTTTTAAAGAGAGGTGGTCTCAGAATAAATAGTGTCCTTAATATTATAATTATTATGTTATGGGGACACAAAAAGAAAGAAAGAGAGGTGGCCTCAAATTTCATGGCTTATCTTGCTCAAAAAGCATTTTAATTTGTGGGTCAGGATCACTGCCACTTGGCTCAATAAGATATGGCGTGGTTACATTCCTGGTACCACCTGAAAAGAGGACGTTTTGAATTCCTAAATGATTAGATTCCCACGACCTTTTTGATGATACTAATTTGTAGTAATTGCAAGAGAAATTCCAGTGGCCACAATAAGAGCCATGGAAACAAAGGGCTAGTATTCCCTCCCTCCCCCCCCCCCCCCCAAAAAAAAAAAAGAAAAAGAAAAGAAAAGAGGACAATTTCAAGTTTTTAAAGAAATGCTTTCAGTACACTAGTACACGGTATACCAAAATTGTACAGTATCAACTGTTTTAAAAAAATAACTGTATTTTTGAGTACTATGACGTTGTGTGCAGTGTTGTTTGATTATGTTTAAAAAACAACTGTATTTTTAAGTACTATGACATTGTGTGCATAGAGTGTTATTTGATTATGTTATTGCAAGACTTAATCATTCAGCACTGCAATACATTTTTTGTATTGTGTTTATAGTTTATCTTCTTTCCTATAGATAAACATTTAATGTTAATATTTTCCTTTTATACAATTTTTACAAGTTGCTGTTTCATTATTTTTCTTCCATAGATGATCATGGACTCCGATAAACCTGCCATGCGTACCCAGTATCCCAACCACCAGCGCTCGGCTTCCTCCACCTACTATGATTCCAATTCCCTCACGCTCAGTCCCACTCTGGATCCAAATATGTACAACGGGAACGGAATGGAATTTGACAACCTTCCCAGTCCGGTTCCACAAGTGTCCATGTCAGTACTGCAAGGTGTAATAGAGAAGGTAATAAATAGCAAAGGAGCCTACCATAACAACTTTCTAAGTCATAATAGCTTTCATACTTACCCAGAGTTGATTTATTTTCGTGGTCATGTTCAACAGCATGAAAATTAATCACATGAAATTTAATTACATTGTACAAAATAGTATAAAAGGTAATGACAAGTAAACTGTAACAAGAAAATTGTAAAACATGAATCTTTAATTGAGTGATTAATAATGAGCTTTTACTACATAAGGTAATTAGTTTTTTCAATGTAATTGTTATTGAGCAAGACTTTTAACAAGCAATTTTTTTTGCTCATTCTTTGATCATATTCTGCAGCTGTTATCGGAAAGGGATTGTCTTCTTTCGGAGTTGGATGACTTGAAGCAGATTACAGAAGCTGCAAAGCGAGAAAGGGTGCTTGCCATTGATGAAAAAGACCAGTTACTAAGAGAGTGAGTTTCTTTCGATGATGATCCTTTACCACAATACCATACCATTGCTGTTGCATACGGGAGACCCTTTACCATTGTTTCTTATTGCTGGAGACCCTTTACCATACACGTTTTTATTTTCCACAGGGCACACTCTTTAAGGGTGACCATTAAAACAACACAAACAACTCTTAGCAACATAGAAGAAGAACGGGATGTCCTGAATGGGCAGGTGCGTGACCTACAGGACGAATTATCCTCTCTCAAGAAGGACAACGAGAAAGCCAACGAAATGAGGTCGTTAGCACTGGAGGAGAGGTCAAAGGTCAGTTTACATATGTGTTTAATTCTATATGAAAGTGGTTTAAGAATTATTGTATATCAAATCAACCCATTAATCAGCTCATATATCATATAATAACAATATCAGGTTAGGATGTTGTTTATCTTGTTTTATTGTTGATTTTCAGATCTGCTCTGATAGTCTCAGTATCTATAAAATTCATTGTACTTTAATTACGGTCCTTTTAGATAATAGCTGAGTGCTCTGAGCTTCAGCATGAGCTCCATGCCTTCCAGGCAGAGAGAGACGAGCTTTATGAAGAGACGCTTCAACTTCGATCCTCTCTGGATGAACTCGTGAGCGAGAAGAAGAAGATGTTGCAGGACCTTGACTGGCTCTCCAAGAAGAGCTCTGGATATGAAGCTGTGGCTCGTAACCTCAAGGAACAGAATGAGGCACTCAGTGGGAAGGTGAGGCCTGAAGGAGAGAGAGAGAGAGAGAGAGTAAAAGAGAGGTTAATAACTATGAGAGAGATTCATAGCTACATTGTGAGAGTGAGTGAGAGAATTTATAGCTATAAAAGAGAGGCTCATAGCTATGAGAGAGAGAAATGCTACAGCTTGCAACCTCAAGGAACTCAGTGGGAAGGTATGGGAGAGAGAGAGAGAGATGTAGATGTGTTCTAGTGGCTACAATTTTCCTGGTTAACATATCTCTTATCGAGAGAGAAAATCCTGACTATGTGTTCTTTTGTTGTATTTTTTTCCAGGTGCATGATACAATGGAGGTGAAGTTGAAGCGGAGCACTTCAGGGCAGCCCTGGGGCTTCACTATTGAAGGAGGCCGGGGGTCAGAATTCTACCATCAAGACTCCTCCATTGTCATCACAGGAGTAGCCAATCACACCCCAGCTCTGGGAATACTCAGGTACTGCTACCATAGTAACAGTGGAATAAAGAATCCTCTATTGATAAACTCTGTATAATTATAGAGGACAGCCCTAGCCCTAGCCCTCTATGCTAGGGACAATTTCATAGTATCCAGGTTCCACTGTACTGTGTCATTCAACCACAGCACCTAGCTATACTAAAGGGGTCCCAAAGTATTAACAATAGATAGAGAATACTTTAGTGTGTCATTCAACCCCTCTATTGAGGACACCTCTATACTAAGGAAGGTCCCAAAGTGTCCACAATAGAGAGGTTCCACCGTACTTCAGTGCATCATTCAACCTCTCTATTGAGGATTGACACCTCTATACTAAGGACAAGCTCATTCATCTTCTCTTTGATAAGTATCATTGCCATTATATTATTTTTAGATTTGGTGACCGAATATTTTCGTTTGGTGAAAAGAATTTTCGTAACATCACAAGAAAGGAGGCAGCTGAGATGATCAGGTCATGTGACCTCACTAATGTTACTCTAGAGATTGGCAGAGCTTCTGCTAACATAAAGCCTACACCTGAAGTAAGTGGTCCTGGGTTCCACTGCACTGTACCTTAGTTCGTCATCCAACCTCTGTATTGAGGACACCTCTATACTCCAAGGTCCCAAAGTGTCTGCAATAGAGAGGTTCCATTATACTTTAGTGCATCATTCAACCTCTGTATTGAGGACACCTCTATACTAAGGACAATTTCCAAGGTCCCAAAGTGTCCACAGTAGAGTCATGAGCGTTGAGATGTACAGTGGAACTGAATTCCCTGAAAAGTATATTCAGGACACTTTTTGGGATCCCTCTGCAATATAATCAGGACACCTATTACTGGTCCTGAAAGTGTGAGGTTCTGCATTTTTTTCCTACTTTGTAATGATCTTTTCTCTTCTTCTACTTGTACAGGAAATTAAAATCCCTGGGAAGAAGGACTTCGGTTTTTCATACGAGAGTAGACTCTTTATAACCAGCACAGAAGAAGGTACTGCTGCATCAGACCTCCTCGTTGCTGGAGACGAGATCATACAGGTCAGTTAAAAAATCTCCTACGTCCATGATAAAGAGGTTCCACTGTACTTCAATCTCTGTATTGAGGACAAGGACAATTTCCAAGGTCCCAAAGTGTCCACAATAGAGGTTCCTCTGTACTTTAGTGCATCATTCAACCTCTGTATTGAGGACACCTCTATACTACCAAGGTCGCATGTTATGCAGTAGTTCTGTTTTGCAGGTACAAGGAAAAAGTGCTTTCAATATGAAGCCATCAGTCTTGAAACAGCTTCTCAAATCCTGCAAAGACGGAGTAACCCTCACTATCCAACGTCCAGCCGGAATCAACCTACCTTCCATTGCATCCATGTCAAGTCATAAAACCCGTCAAACCAGTTTGACCGTGAGAGAAACCAGCGAAGTGTACTCCTTGTCGCTACAGAATGGGAGTAAACAGTCACAAAGACACTCAAACGAGTTCGTCCAATCTCCTGGTACACCGAAGTCAATAATCTCTGAATCGAGTGCCGGGTATCATTCCCTCAACCACTCAATGCCGAGTGACCTCTCCAGCACTTTGATACCAGTCGGACCAGATTCCAAAACTGGTCAGGTGGGTTCTGGAGACGAAAATGGGTCGATGAGTAGACAGAGGAGGCAGTTTTCAAAGTACCTGTCAGATAGCGCTTGCTTTCAGGACCAGAACTCTTTTCAGTTCAGGACGGGGTCTATGGGACAGAGTGGAACACTGCCGAGCCTGAACAGGACGACCTACAGGAATAGACCTGCCGATTTTTACCCTCCAAGGAGGAATACGACGTCTTCGTCTTTTCCTTCAAGAGCCTCATCAGGTAAGGAGTGGTCAAAGTAGCTAGTTATTGAATCTGTGGGCTCTTTGGGGGCTGCTGTTGGGACATGGTGGAATGGCCTGGTAGCTGGAATAGGTGTTGGGACATGGTGGAGTGGCCTTAATAGAGAGGTGGTCTCTGTAGGGAGGTTGAAATAGCTGGAATAGGTGCTGTTGGGACATGGTGGAGTGGCCTTAATAGAGAGGTGGTCTCTGTAGGGAGGTTGAAATAGCTGGAATAGGTGCCGTTGGGACATGGTGGAGTGGCCTTAATAGAGAGGTGGTCTCTTTAGGGAGGTTGAAATAGCTGGAATAGGTGCTGTTGGGACATGGTGGAGTGGCCTTAATAGAGAGGTGGTCTCTGTAGGGAGGTTGGAATAGGTGCTGTTGGGACATGGTGGAGTGGCCTTAATAGAGAGGTGGTCTCTGTAGGGAGGTTGAAATAGCTGGAATAGGTGCTGTTGGGACATGGTGGAGTGGCCTTAATAGAGAGGTGGTCTCTGTAGGGAGGTTGAATTTGGAATAGGTGCTGTTGGGACATGGTGAAGTAGCCTTAAACAGGTGGAGGTTGAGATCATAGTTGCTGTTGGAACATAATATGGCAGAGTAGTGATAAAGACAAATTTCACTGTGCATAGCTAGAATTTTCTGTAATGTACATGCTCTATCCAAATAATCAATACCTATTGTGAGTGAAGAAATCAACAATTTGATTCCTATACTGACACAGGTCCTAGGCTTCGTACCACCAGCATGTCCGCATTCCGTTCCAATCCGAGTAGCCCCAGTCCTAGAATGGACCCCATGATGCCGAGGTACTCACAGAAGGTGACAGGTCTGTCCAGAGGACTTCGACCAATTACAACTGTAGCAGAGAACTCGAACAAATCGTTCAGCATGTCTGCGGACAATCTGGACTCCGATACGTGTATTCCTGAAGTGAGTCCTAGACGTTCCGTCACGTCTCATTCCGAGTCACATGACCCACCGAACCCCCAGCAGTTTCAAGATAAGCATCATGTGACATCTGTGACCACACCCACTAATTACTCCCGGGGACACTTGAGTATGAGTATGGGCAACATGCAAACTCATGTGTGAGAAAAAAGTTGCTTTCACTATGTATTGGCAGTAACTAATATTTTTTATATTTACTTTTTTGTATTATGTATCAGTTTTCTATGTATTCATAATGATTTTTAGCTTCATTAGCTTGACTATATTAAATCATGTGCATGTCAGGTGGTAGCTAGCCGCTATATATAGCTGTATCCATGGCAATCCATTTCAGAAATTATAAAATGATTAGATCAACTGCAAGCTGTGTACTAAGTCTTGAGTACAAAGTCAAAGTATTCCTGCTGGTCGACTTATTCTGCCAATGGCATAATGATTCTACTTGCACAATAAATTTCTCCCTTCCCCTGCCCTATTGTTACCGAATTAGTATAGTGGAATATATACACTCCCTAGCATTTCATAAGTGTTGGCAGGGACCATCTTGGCTTCTGCCTCCCCCCCCCCCCCCCACCACCACCACCACCACCAGTTTGAAATTACATTATCTGAACCACTGTACATGCAAGAATAGGATCTAAGAAGTGACATTCCCTATAAGACTAGTCAACACTAGACATCCCTGCTGCTTTCAGTTTGTTTTCCCTGTGAATATTTATTTAACAACAGTCACTTAGAGAAATGTATAATATATTGTTTGTATAAACAGTAACTTGATAGGTATTTCTCCACATGTAGCAAGCAAAAACAAAAACTGATTAAAAAACAACAAAATTCCATATTCATGCTGGCATGACTGCAAAGAATTACTAAATTCTGTCAAGTAGTTGCTATAATGATGTATACTATAGTAAGATGGCCCTGCTTTTTATTCATGGTAAGCTAAGTCGTTAAAATGTAGCTATGTATTACGTAGCTACCCAGCTCTCTGAATTGATTCATTTTCTTCTGATGTGATTGAAATTTCTTGTGAATTTTCTTGATAGCTAGCTACATTGTAGTAGGAATTCCTGGTGGATTTTCTTGATACACTGTTGCTAAGTAATTAAGTAGGTAACTTGGCATGCCAAATAATGCAGAAATTGGCTAAACCTATACAGATCAACAATCTTCTTCAAATGATCCACAGTACATTAGTGGTGGTGCAGGAATTGCTATGGGACTTTTCATTGGAATGGCACTGACATTGTTTATTTACAGCACCATACTAATGATATGGTGCATTACCAAGAGGCAACGATACAAAGAAGAAGGTATAACATTGCATGTAGCTAGCTATAATCATGTAGCTATAAGATCCCATCTGAAAGACAATCATTCATTTTGATAGCTACATATCTAGCTACCAATTCCAATAAAAGAGTCCACAAACACTTAATTCTGAATAGCTACTTAAAATTTTTGGTGGTTAATATGTGTTAGACCAATTTTCTTCTCATAGAACCTTTGCCTTGATCTTCTTTCCAATACAATGTCAAGTATATACTTCCTTCTCAAGCGACAGCCTATATTCCTTAATTACTCTCCACATTCTCACTGTTTTTTCACCCTTGCATCACATTAATCTTAGCTCAGGCTTTGCATTGCATGACTAGATTTTAGATTTGTGTGTGGTGATGTCACCATCAATTCAATTGGCCATCGGATAGCTACCATCAATTTGATTGGCCAGCTAATGGTTTTACAATTATGTAGCTATGCAACATTCAGCTGCAACAGACAAGATTGAAATGTCAAGCAATCCAGTTTATGGAGTAACAACTCATGTCTCCTCCACTACTGAAGACTATGATATTGTGCTACAGTGACTAACACTCTTAATGCTAGTAAATAGTGTGACTGAAGTTCAACTTCATTTGTAACTACATGCACATAATTATAGCTAGATATAGTCTTGAAATTTTGCTTCTTTATTATGACTACAGCTAGCTAATAGCTAGCTACACTCAGCTGCGACAGACAAGATTGAAATATCAAGTACATAATCCAGTTTATGGGAGTAACTCATGTCTCTTCTGTGAAGGTAGCTAGTTTTGGTCAGTTCCCAGCCCCATGCAGTATCATGTCTTTGAAGATCCCCCTATTATGGTCAAAGAATTAAATGCACCCTGCAGGGAAGCTCCATGGTGTCATGCAGTGCCTCCAATAATTATTCATACTGCTCTTTGGTCTATATTCTATATAGTAGGTCTAGATCTAGGGCCTCTCTTCCTCCAGAATTTTAATGTCTTTGCAGGTTGAAATAGTTGTAATAGCTATATAAGTGCTGTTGGAACATGGTAGAGTGGTGATCTGATCAGACTGATTTTTCACTGTCCTAACTAGGCTTTGTGCCACCAGCATGTCGCATTCCTTTCCAATCTGAGTAGTCCCAGAATGGAATGGAATGGACCCCATGATGCCAAAGTCATAGAAGGCAACAAGTCTGTCCAGGGGACTTCGACCAATCACAACCATAGCAGAGAACTCATTCAGCATGTCCAGACTCTGATATAGCTACATGTATCCCACCAATACTTCAAGAACATCATGTACATCCGTGACCACACCCACTAATTACTCTCAGGAGACTTGAGAGTCAACATGCAAACTCATATGTGATGGAGAAAGTTGCAGTAGCTAGTATTTAAAATTATCACTTTGAAGCTTCTTTAGCTTGTATAACTAGCTAATCATCAACAAGACTGTAGTTTTTATTGCAAGACTGATTGTTACAACAAGGATAGCCCCATAAGGCCATTTTCATGAGAGATAAGCATCATGTGACATCTCCATTAATTATTCCCGGGGACACTTGAGTATGAGCATGGGCAATATGTGTGATGAGAAAGTTGGTAACTAATATTGTTATCACGTAGCTATATTACTTTTTGTAGTTACGTATAGCTAGCTACATCAGTTTCTATGTATTCATTAATTTTTAGCTTCATTAGCTTGACTATATAACTAATCATTGCATTGTGAATGGTAGCTAGCTAGCTATAGCAAGTAAAAGCATTTGCACAAACTAAAATCATGTGCACAATAGATGGTAGCAGCTGTAATTCTATGGCAGTCCATTCACGACAAAAATATCAAAAAACAACAGTATTACAGTATCAATTATTATGGAGGTGTAGCTAATACCTCAATGTAGATCAGCTACACACCTACAGACCAGCTGAGGTGGATGGGGTTGTACGTGTAAACACAACTTTGAACTTTGATTTATTCTGGGCACAGGCTATTAGCTAATAATCATACGTAATAATAAGCTAAGTACGTATCAAGTCAATTTTTTTTTGCTAAAAATGCATGTCAGATTTGCCTGCATGGTTGACCTTGTTCTAGCTACGTACCAATTGTATGATGATTCTAGCACAAGTTTCAGTGATAAATTATAGATCTCAATCATCATTATGCCTGTACGTAGCTACAAAGTTCAAGTCATCACAAGTCGAGAAGAATAGTCTTAGATAAAGAAATGTACAAGTGTTGGCAGGGACCATCTTGACTTCCAACCACCCTGCCCCCTCTACCTGTTCAAAATTACATCGTCTGAACATATTATCAGAGCATCCACTGTGGATGCAAGGAAGAGGATCTAAGAAGTGACTATTAAAATTATTGATATATTTCCTAGTCATTATTTTCATATCAACATTAGACAGCTGTTTTCAGTTTGATTTCCTGTGATCATTTTTTGCAGCTTTTCATTAATATCAAGTGTGACTTGGAGAAATGTACATAGCTACTAATATAATAGCTAGTCAGTGTAAAAAACAGTTAGATTTCTTAGTCCTTCTTGATTGATATTTCTCCATGTAGTTATAGCTACAGCTAGCAAAACAAATCTGACTAAAAATAATTACCCCATTTCATGCATTCATGATTGCAAAGAATTATTGCAGTCCAATCAGGTAAGAAAATAAAATAGCTTGCTGATAAAATCTTTCCTGGTGCAGCCAAGATTACTGAGCTTGATACGCCACACACTGCCTCCGACTTCAAGTTCTGAATGAAGATTCAGATTTGGTTGCAGATTCAAAATAATCCACAGTACATTAGTAGTTGTGTGGGAATGGCCATAGGACTTTTTCATTGGAGTGGCACTGACATTGTTTATTTACAGTACAACAATAAAAAAGGCAATGAAGAATTTAGGTGTGTGTATGAGAGTAAACTACTAGCCATTATATATAACTATATTGTAGCCAGCTGGCTATATAGCTACAAAATTAATGGCATAAGCTGAAAGTAAGTCCATACCCATAACAAAGACCATCCTGCTCCATAAAAGAGTCCACAACCATACCTAATTATGTATATTACAGCAATCTCTAGTTAATTGAAATACTTTCAATATTTACCAACAAGCCATAATACAGCTAACAAAACAAAATAAAGTATGAATCACCTAATTTCATTATGAATGTGAAGAATTATAGCTAGTTTCTATCAGATTCTGTCAAGCAGTTGCTGTAACTATAATGATTATGATGATGTATAGATGGCCCTGGTTTCTATTCTATTGTCTAATGGTAAGCTAAGCTTACATATATTCATTCAGCAAGCGAGCGGAGTGAGCGAGCATGCAGACTCTCAGATCATGACTAGGTCTACACTCCACAATGCCCCAGGTGTATAGGTACGAGGCTATAGGCCATTAGTAAGTGGATTGTAGGCACTAGATAGGCTTTATCTAAGTGCTTTGTGGTAAGCATACCTGCCACTTACATACTCAACAGCGAAATCTTCTAAATAGCACAAGGAGTTGAAGCACAATGAATAGCTATCAGCTCAAAAAGCCTATAGGAATACTAGCTTGCTCGCTCGTTCGCTGTGATGCACATTGCCCTAGTTAGCTACATATTATGTAATAGACTAGCCCAGCTCTCTGAGTTGATTCATTTTTATTCATTTAAGGTAGTCGTGGTCAGTTCCCAGCCTCAGTATCGTGTCTTTGTGGATCCACCTGTTATCATTAATGGACATGCTGATACAACTTACGTCAATTGCACCCTGTGTTTCAGGGAAGTCAATATCAGTTTCTCCAATGATTCATACTGTTCTTTGGGTAGGATGGTTTATCCTATCAATGGTACTGATGAACCACCTCAGACGCTAGATTTAGGGCCTGGAGGGAACTCTCTTCCTCCACAATTTCAAGGTCTTGGAGCACTTGCAACTATTGAAGGAATTAGGAATGGGACTCTATATCCTATAATATATCACTTTTCTACTTTCGGTTACAGATTTCCAGGTGCTGTGGGTCGAATTATTGGTTTTCTTAATGTGAAGTTCGGAGTGTATTGTCTACCTGAGTTTACTGGTAGCAACTGTTTGACATCAATTGCAACGTCTGCTGTGACTGAACTAGGAATTTCAACAACAGTGTATCAAGAAAATCCACGAGAAATTCCAACCACACCAGGAATTGCTACTACAATGTATCAAGAAAATTCACAAGAAATTTCAATCACATCAGAAGAAATTCCAAAAGAAATCATGACCACACGAGAAGTTATGACCATACAAGGAAGTCCTACTTCCAAAGGTAATTAGGCAGCCTCATCTGAATGGTACATACTCTCTACATTATTATGTATGGCCTAGCTAAGAGGTTTGGTTCGTCAGTATTGAGTAATTATGTAGCTAACTCATACAGCTTCATACCATGTAGGAGAAGTAAGCCAAATAATTATTACGTACGTATAGCAAAATATGAATTGGCTAAACCTATACAGATCAACAATCTTCTTCAAATAATCCACAGTACATTAGTGGTGGTGCAGGAATTGCTATAGGACTTTTCATTGGAATGGCACTGACATTGTTTATTTACAGCACCATAATAATAATAATATGGTGCATCAAGAGGAAAGAAGAAGGTACGTATGACAGTGAAGTTAATGCCCTACCATTAAATGTAGCTACTGTAGTTAGCTAGCTAGCTATGTCCCATCTATTGCACAATGCATGGATATAGCTACAATTAAAATTTAATGACACAAGCTGAAGGGATAAATGGCATAGCTAGCTCCATAAAAGAGTCCATTCTGAATATTTACATGTGTGACAGTCAAGGGTAGAAATCAAACTTTATTCACGCTTTCTACTTTTGACAAAAAAAATTCAAAAGGCAGAAGAAAAATTTATTGTAAAGCATCAGTCATGACGAAAGTAGCTATATAAACTTCGACTAAAACGTGAATAACATTTTGATTTCTACCCTCGACTGTCACATGTTCGAAGCTTAATTGCTACTAACCTCCAGTTGTCTCACTCTTTTCTATAATAATTTACAAATGCATACTACCACGTACTAGTACTGGGAAATTAAAACTCACTTTTAAATCTCTTATTTTCACTCTGACAGGAAAAGGAGGGAGGGTCAGCTAATTAGCAGTTCAAAACTCAATAATTAGCTATAGCTATATGTAACTATAGCTATAGTTATGTAGCTAATACTCAAAAAAAATTGCTGGTTAAAAAATTTGTCAGACCAGTAGCTAATGCCAAGTCAATTGCTGGTTACTTTACTTGAAACTATACAACCATGTTAGCTACCTGACTAGATTTGTGTGATGATGTCACCATCAATTGATTATTTTTGTTACAACTACGATAATGCAACATTCAGCTGCAACAGACAAGATTGAAATGTCAAACAATCCAGTTTATGGAGTAACAACTCGTGTCTCCTCCACTACTGAAGACTATGAAATTGTACTACATAATTATAGCTACTTAGCTACGTAGCTAATAGTATAAATTATATAGTGTGACTGAAGTTCAACTTCACTTGTAGCTAGTAGCCACCCATTTCATTTTTTCTAATACCCCACATGCATAGATATATAGCTATACATAGCTAGCTACGTAGTCTTGAAATTTGTGACTATAGCTATACACTCACAAGATTGAAACATCAATAATAATTATCATAGTTAATGCAGTTTCATAGAGTAACAACCCATTTCTCGTCTTGAGCTAATTCTTTCATTAAAGGTATATAGCTAGTTGTGGTCAATCAGTAACTAGCTATCTTTGTATTACGATCAAAGAATTAAATGCCTGTATCTATTTCAGGGAAGCTCCATGGTGTCATGCAGTGCCTCTAATAATTCATATTGCTCTTTGGTTTATCCTATCATGGTATGAATGAACCACCTTAATTAGATAGTCCTCTCTTCTATAATGTCTTGGAACTATCACAATGGGTTCCTTTCTTGATTGTGTGGTGGGCCAATTTACTGATATACCTGGTGATTATGGCCAATAAACAACCGAATCCGAGGGCGCAGTGTATTGCCTTCTGGTACCAACTGCTTGACACCAGTCACATTTGCCATGACTATAAACCAGGAATCACAACTAAGTAGCTACAATGTATCATGAAATTTCCAACCTCGTGTATTCCATCAGAAGGACACGATCACACCTGAAGAGTTGTAACCACACAATATATAGCTATACAAGCTATACGTATAATGGATTTTTTTTAACAACCATGCAAAGTGCTGCTGGGGGAGGGGGGGCTTGAATCTAGTAGGTATTGATGGTGGGTACGTGGCATGCAGGCCACCACTAGTGTGGGGCATCCTTCCTTATATGAAGTAGCTATCACTATTATCAGTACTTTCTAGTTTTTCAATTGGGGGCTGATTTATACTTGACTCTACAGTTAGCTAGTTAGCTATATCAATTTGACAAAGCAGAGCTTACTGTGCACATGCATGCACAGACAGAACACTTAACAGTAGCTACTTGTAGCTAGCTAGCCTAATATAGTATAGATGATCAGTGGATATTATTATTTGTAGCTAGCTACCACATGCAGGAGAATTTTGGAAGCCAAACCTAGCTAGCTAGCTAGCTAACCAGGAAATTAAATCATAGGAAAATATATACTTCATATCTTCATGAATGAAGCACTAGCAGTTCCAGCCATTCCAAATCTGTGTCTACAAGCACTGGCTGGTACGCATTAAACACACAGTACATATAAAAGAATGCATGGTTGCAATGTTGAGATACAGAGTACATATAAAAGAATGTGTTGTTGCTACGACTGCACTAAAGCAGCACTGTTAGGTAGTTATACATGCAAATGTTAGACTACTCTCAGATGCTCCATCTGCAGGTCATGATTTCCCATCGGTTGAAAGTGTTACTTCTTGCTGCTTCTGTGGTATATACGTACCAGTAGATCTAAGCTATTTCTATTGAACACAGCATAATCATTATTGATTTTGCAGGTGGGTATTGCTTTTGCAGATTATAACATAGGTGTTGTGTTAAACATTCAATTCCAAGGGGCAGAGAATACTCTTGCCGATGGCTCCTGCTGTGATTCCAGTTGTCTTTCTGATCAGTCATGTTGTGCCTCCACCAACACCACTTGCTCACCAACCCTCCGTCTCTGTTTTCGTGAGTCCCAGCACCCCAGAGAGGACACAGAGTCATGTCCTCTTATGGAAATCCAACGCAATTCAGCTAATGATGCTTTGATTCTATTCGGCACTGATTCAACACCTATCTCAACAGTTTACGCAGTAAGTTGACATTAACATAATTATAGCCGAGTTATTATTGATTGTATAAAATATCCAGGGTGGATTTCAGGTGTACATCAGAATATCTAATCAGATGGGAGAAAATCCTGACTTTACACCTCCTTTCACTGATCCGCTAATAGACGAGGTATTCTTGGAGTTCACTCTACCAGCTGTACTTTTTGATGATCGTCTCGATACAATTACTCAAACATTGAACAGTACTGGTCGCTTTGGTAGGGCAGCGGGAACAATGGTGGCAAATGTTCACTGTGCTGAAGGCTGGAATGGTATAGCTTGTGAGATATTCTGTAATACCACATGTGATCCACCCATGACTGCCAGACCCACTACAGTGACACCTCCCAGACCCACTACAGTGACACCTCCCACTATGAGAAGCACTGCACGAACAATTCCTACCAATCATTCCAATGTCATTGGCTTGGCAGTGGGTGTGTCACTGGGTGGAGTGGTACTGATTGTAGTGGTCCTCCTCCTCCTCATCATTATCATAATCATCCTGTGCAAGAGTTGGCACAATGCTAAACTACCTGGTACATACATATATCATATGTATATAGCTAGCTACATAGGATCCCATGTAGGGACCGGGACCAGCCTATTTATTCTGCCAGTATAATTTAGTGGCAGTGCAGCCCCTCCCCCCACTTAATATTTTGTGGCCAAAAAATAGTGAATATTTTAATGATAGCATGGATAGCAAAACATGGAACATATATGTCATCAGCTTCCCACCCCCCACTTTTAGTGTAATTTCAGGCTAGCATAATATTATGAATTTTACTAATAGGCGGCCTAATTATAGGGAAGGAAGATTTATATGATCATAATCTTTAGCATGCAATGCATCATAATATGAGGTGCATGTATAGTTAGCTGCAACATGGTTAACAATCTTCAGGGGCTGATCCAGGTAGGGGCCTAAGGGACCCGGGCCCCCCCTTTTTCATTATAAAGATATAAATATTTGCTGACAAACACCCCAGACGTATGATCCTTATAGATTAATCACCAGATATTTTTAAAATTCAATCATAATTTTAATAATTAAAATGGGTATGTTTTGGTCAGTGGCCAGCCAAATATTTTTCTGTGCGCAAGCGCGTGCCCCTCTTTCATAAAACTCTACATCAGCCCCTGATCTTTAGGCTGAGTAAAAGTGAGTGTGAAGCAGAAAAATTTGATTTTTTAGTAAGATCTGAAGAGGATAATGGGTAATCATAATAATAGGTATAACTCTTGGGGGTTGAAAGCATGATACATAAATACAGCTGCATGCCTAATCCATATATGTCACAAATGGCACAAAGAGTCCACAATCGCTAATTCTGACAAGGTCCAGAGTGATAAGAGGTCTATTACAGTGTATAGCTAGTACGGCCCAGTGCCTCCAACCTGTGAACTTTGATCTCAGTAAAATGCACATATAAAATATGTACAGTGAGTTTGCCTTAAATTTCAGTATTTTGGAAAAATTTGGTCAAATTAATTCAGTGATGAATCTATGTCTGAGCGCCAACTTCACAAAATTGAACTAGCTACATAGCTATAGCTATGTACAAGACTTATAGCTAGTAATCATACTTCAGCAGATTAAGAAAAAAAAAATCAGCCAGCAGTTAGCTAGCTAGCTAGCTACATAGCTACCCCCCATAATTTTTGTTATGACTATCTTACAACACTCAGCTGCAACAGACAACATTGAAATGTCAAGTAATCCAGTGTATGGAGTAACAACTAACATTGAAATTGAAATGTCAAGTAATCCAGTGTATGGAGTGACAAATCACATCTCCTTTGCTACTGAAGATTATGAAAAATGATTGTGCGTAGCTACTACGATAAATTTCTGTAAAATATTCCATAGCTAGCTATGTGCTATTCATATGCACTTGTATGTACACACCAATCTATACATGAATTTCTTAGTATATAATATATCGGTGACGATTAAGACGTAGCTTATTGATACACTTAATTATGTCTTGTACAATCATGTAGTTACAATTGAGCTCTGTATAATTTTAGCTTCATTACGTAGCTTGACTGTTAGCTAATTAAATATTGTGTTTACTCACTCACTGTCACTGATAGGCTGCCATACGTAAAATGTCATGAATACCTGTGAACTTAGCTATATCAAGAGTTAAAGGCTGAAAAAAATTTAACCACCAGTACGTAAGAAGGCCCTGACTAATGTATCATTCATAATGTATGTATTAGCTAGAATAATCCTGCATCTCTCAGCTGATTCCTCTAAGGTAGCTAGTTGTAGTCAGTTCCCAGCCTCAGTATCGTGTCTTTGTGGATCTACCTGTATCAGTGGACAGGCTGATGTAAATTACACCAGGGAAGCTGACGTCATGCCTCCAACAATTCGTACTGCCTCTTTGGGCTTATTGTGTCAATGGTACAAATGACCTCAAACACTAGATCTAGGACCTAGCTAGAGGTAGCTAACTCTCCGCTTCCTCCAGAATTTCAATTCTGGCAACTGTTGAAACATGTTGCAATGGGATTCCAATGGATCCTTTACTTTTCCGCTCTTTTACAGATCTCCATGAGTGGAATTAGCCACTGGATTTCTTTATGTGAATTAGTGTATTACCTGATTTGCTTTCCTGAGCTTACTAGCTGCCAATAGCTGCAACTGAACCAGGAATTTCAACAACAGTGCATCAAGAAAATTCAACCACATCAGAAGACATTCCAACAATAAATTATCAAAAGAAATTCCAAACAAGCTATATGTAAGAAACCTGGCCAGATTTGTGTGATGATGTCACCATCAATTTGATATAGCTACATGTAGCTATAGCTATGCAACAGACAAGATTGAAATGTCAAGCAATCCAGTTTATGGAGTAACAGCTCATGTTTCCTCTGCTACTGAAGATTATGAAATGACTCAGTAATAATAGTGTGACTGAAGTTCAACTTCACTTGTAGCTAGCTACCCGCTAGCTACTTAAGATAGCTAGCTACCGCGAAAAAAGCGGGCCTGGGTAAGAGGCTACTACCGGACTAGATTTGCACCATCAATTGCCAACTAAATAAATGATTATTTTTGTTACAACTACAATATAGCTATGCAACATTCAGCTGCAACAGACAAGATTGAAATGTCGAACAATCCAGTTTATGGAGTAACAACTCATGTCTCCTCCACTACTGAAGACTATGAAATTGTACTACATTGACTTTCTGTAGCTAATAACATAATTATAGCTACTTAGCTAGCTAGCTAATAGCTAGTATGAATTATAGTGTGACTGAAGTTCAACTTCACTTGAGCTAGTAGCCACCCATTTCATTTTTTCTAATACCCCACATGCATAGATATATAGCTTATACATAGCTAGCTACGTAGTCTTGAAATTAATTGTGACTGCAGCTATACACACACAAGATTGAAACATCAAGTAGCTATTATAATAATTATCATAGCTAGTCCAGTTTCATAGAGTAACAACTCATGTCTCATCTCTGAGCTAATTCTTTCATTAAAGGTAGCTATATAGTTGTGGTCAGTCAGTAACTAGCTATCTTTGTATTACGATCAAAGAATTAAATGCCTGTATCGAAGCTCCATGGTGTCATGCAGTGCCTCTAATAATTTATACTGCTCTTTGGTTTATCCTATCAATGGTATGAATGAACCATTTTAGATAGTCCTCTCTTCTTCGTATAATGTCTTGGAACTATCACAATGGGATTCTATACTTTTCCTTTCTTGATTGTGTGGTGGGCCGATTTACTGGTATAAAATGGAGTGTATAGCTATTGCCTTCTGGTACCAACTGCTTGACACCAGTCACATTTGCCATGACTGTAAACCAGGAATCACAACTAGGCAAACTAAGTAGCTACGATGTATCATGAAATTTCAGTCCAACCTTGTGTATTCAATCAGAAGAACATGATCACACCTGAGGAGTTGTATACCAAGCTATACAAGCTATGTATGATGCAACTCCATGGATTTTTTAAACAACCATGCAAAGTGCTGCTGGGGTGGGTACCTGGCATGCAGGCCACCACTATATGTACTGTAGTGTGGGGCATCCTTCCTCATATGAAGTAGCTGTACATGTACGTATCAGTACTTCCTGTACAATGTTGGCCAGCATTCACTGAGGGGGAGGGTGGGGGCTAAGCCCTTCTAGTTTTTCAATTGGGGGCCCTATGCCACTGATTTATACATAAGTTCCTTGACTACAGTTGGCTAGCCTCGTACCCAGGCTCTAAAATTATGAGCCTGGGGACGAGGCTATACAGTTAGCTAGTT
The DNA here is from genome assembly GCA_963924555.1 of Crambe crambe. Taxonomy (NCBI): domain Eukaryota; kingdom Metazoa; phylum Porifera; class Demospongiae; order Poecilosclerida; family Crambeidae; genus Crambe; species Crambe crambe. The sequence continues at coordinate 2,174,593 of OZ004581.1, forward strand.
ATATCTATTCAGAACATGGACAGATGGAATACTTAACAGTAGCTACTTGTAGCTATAGCTAGCCTAATATAGATGATCAATTTTTAGTGGATATTACCTAGTTAATAATTATTAGTTTATAGCTAGTTACCACATGCAGGAGAATTTTGGAAGCCAAACTAGGAAAATACATAATACTCTTCGCAAATGAAGCACTAGCAGTTCCAGCCATTCCAAATTTGTGTCCACAAGCACTGGCTGGTACGTGTTATACGTAAATATGTAAAAGAATGTGTTGTTGCAGCTATGACCATGTTGAGATACAGAGTACATATAAAAGAATGTGTTGTTGCTACAACTGCACTAAAGCAGCATTGTAGGTATAGCTAGTTAGCTATACGTGCAAATGTTAGACTAGTTCTCAGATGCTCTATCTGCAGGTCATGATTTCCCATCATTTGAAAGTGCTACTTCTTGTTGCTTCTGTGGTATATAAGTACCAGTAGATCTAAGCTAAATTTTGATAAAGCCACTATTGAACACAACATAATCATTATTGATTTTGCAGGTGGGTCTTGCTTTTGCAGATTATAACATAGGTTTTGTGTTAAATATTCAATTCCAAGGGGCAGAGAATACTCTTGCCGATGGCTCCTGCTGTGATTCCAGTTGTCTTTCTGATCAGTCATGTTGTGCCTCCACCAGCACCACTTGCTCACCAACCCTCCGTCTCTGTTTTCGTGAGTCCCAGCACCCCAGAGAGGACACAGAGTCTTCATGTCCTTTGATGGAAATCCAACGCAATTCAGCTAATGGTGCTTTGCTTGTAGCCGGTACTGATTCACAACCTATCTCAACAGTTTATGCAGTAAGGTGACATTAACATTTTTATAGCCAAGTTATTATGGTATGAAAATATCCAGGGTGGATTTCAGGTGTACATCAGAATATCTAATCAGATGGGAGCAAATCCTGACTTTACACCTCCTTTCACTGATCCGCTAATAGACGAGGTATTCTTGGAGTCCACTCTACCAGCTGTACTTTTTGATGATCGTCTTGATACAATTACTCAAACATTGAACATTACTGGTTGCTTTGGTAGGGCAGTGGGAACAATGGTGGCAAATGTTCACTGTGCTGAAGGCTGGAATGGTACAGCTTGTGAGATATTCTGTAATACCACCACAGCCAAATGTAATCCACCCATAACTGCCAGACCCACTACTACAGTGACACCACCCACAAACAGACCCACTACAGTGACACCTCTCACAATGAGAACCACTGCACAAACAATTCCTACCAATGTCATTGGCTTAGCAGTGGGTGTGTCACTGGGTGGAGTGGTACTGATTGTAGTGGTCCTCCTCCTCCTCATCATAATCCTGTGCAAGAGTTGGCACAATGCTAAACTACCTGAAAAAGAAGGTAATCATGTAGCTAGCTAGCTATGACTGTGAAGCCTATACTATTATAATGTACTACGTATGTATATAGCCATAGGATCCCATGTAGGGACCAGCCTATTTATTATTATGCCAGTATAATTTAGTGGCAGAGATACTGCCCCTTTCCCCACTCCTTATTTTGTGGCCAAAACAGTGAATATTCTAATGTTAGCAAAACATGGAACATATGCTATCAGCTTCCCCTCCCCCCACTTTTAGCATGATGTTTATGTCTCTGTAATTTCAGGCATAATACACTAGGTACTCCCAAGCATCAGGCATAATCCTATATCTAGCTAGCATATAGTTACAAATTTACTAATAGGCCTAAATATTATTATAGGGAAGGGAGATTTATATGAACATAATCTTTAGCATGCATGCATCATAAATGATATAGCTAGCTGCAACATGGCTAACAATCTTAGGCTGAGTGTGAAACAGAAAATTTGCTTTTTCAGTAAGATTTGAAGAGGATAATTATAGCTAGCTAGTGTGGCCCAGTGTCTCCAACCTGTGAACTTTGATTTCAGTAAAATGCACCCAATTTTCAGTATTTTTATCACAAATTTCAGTAGCTATTGTCAGCCATTTATAAGCAATGGTAATATAAAATGTGTACAGCAAGTTTGCCTTAAATTTCAGTATTTTGGAAAATTTGGTCAAAATTAATTGAGTAAAAATACTGATGAATCCATGGTTGGAGGCTCTGAGCACCAGCTTCACAGAACTGAACTACATAGCTATGTACAAGACTTATAGGTAGTAAACATACTTCAGCAGATTAAGCAAAAAAATCAGCCAGCATGCAGTTAGTTAGCTAGCTAACTAGTTAACTAGCTACATACATTATTTTAAAATTTTTGTTATGACTATCTTACAACGCTCAGCTGCAACAGACAACATTGAAATGTCAAGTAATCCAGTGTATGGAGTAACGACTCGCATTGAAAAAATTGAAATGTCAAGTAATCCAGTGTATGGAATAACGACTCACACTGAAATTGAAATGTCAAGTAATCCAGTGTATGGAGTAACAAATCACATCTCCTTTGCTACTGAAGATTATGAAAAATGATTGTACGTAGCTACTACGATAAATATTCCATTAGCTATTTTTGTGTTAGCTGTTCGTATGCACTTATACGTACGTACCTATTTATGCATGAATTTCTTAGTAGCTATGACAAAAGGCTATAAGGTGCGCAGTAGCTAGCCACACAAGATATAGCTATACAAGCTACGTATGATGCGACTCCATGGATTTTTTTTTAACAACCATGGCATGCAAAGTGCTGCTGGGGGGAGGGGGGGGGGGGGGTAGGTATTGATGGTGGGTGGCATGCAGGCCACTATATGTACTGTAGTGTGGAGCATCCTTCCTCATATGAAGTAGCTATCACTGTATCAGTACTTCCTGTACAATGTTGGCCGGCATTCACTGAGGTGGAGGGTGGGGAGCTAAGCCCTTCTGGTTTTTCAATTGGGGGCCCTACGCCACTGATTTATACATACATAAGTTCCTTGACTACAGTTATGTAGCTAGTTATATCAATTTGAAAAAGCAGAGCAGGAACAGATGGAATACTTAACAGTAGCTAGTTAGCCTAATAATAGATGACCATGCAATTTTCAGTGGATATTAGTTTATTACCACATGCAGGAGAATTTTGGAAGCCGAACCTAATAGCTAGCTAACTGGGAAATTAAATCATAGGAAAATAACATACTTCATATAATTTATTAATATAAATGAAGCACTAGCAGTTCCAGCCATTCCAAATCTGTGTTCACAAGCACTGGCTGGTACGTACATGTTAAATACACAGTTTGTTGCAGCTATGACTGTGTTGAGATACAGAGTACACATAAAAGAATGTGTTGTTGCTACGACTGCAGTAAACTATACAACCATGTTAGCTACCTGACTAGATTTGTGTGATGATGTCACCATCTAATTATTTTTGTTATAACTACGTACAATATAGCTATGCAACATTCAGCTGCAACAGACAAGATTGAAATGTCAAACAATCCAGTTTATGGAGTAACAACTCGTGTCTCCTCCACTACTGAAGACTATGAAATTGTACTACATTGACTTTCTGTAGCTAATAACATACTTAGCTAGCTAATATAATAATAGTGTGACTGAAGTTCAACTTCACTTGTAGCTAGTAGCCACCCATTGATTTCATTTTTTCTAATACCCCACATGCATAGATAGCTATACATAGCTAGCTACGTAGTCTTGAAATTTGTGACTATATAGCTATACACTCACAAGATTGAAACATCAAGTAGCTATAATTATCATAGTTAATCCAGTTTCATAGAGTAACAACCCATTTCTCGTCTTGAGCTAATTCTTTCATTAAAGGTATATAGCTAGTTGTGGTCAATCAGTAACTAGCTATCTTTGTATTACGATCAAAGAATTAAATGCCTCTATCTATTTCAGGGAAGCTCCATGGTGTCATGCAGTGCCTCTAATAATTCATATTGCTCTTTGGTTTATCCTATCAATCATGGTATGAATGAACCACCTTAATTAGATAGTCCTCTCTTCTATAATGTCTTGGAACTATCACAATGGGATTTTACTTTTCCTTTCTTGATTGTGTGGTGGGCCAATTCACTGGTATAAATGGAGTGTATTGCCTTCTGGTACCAACTGCTTGACACCAGTCACATTTGCCATGACTAACAACTAAGTAGCAAGCTACAATGTATCATGAAATTTCCAACCTCGTGTATTCCATCAGAAGGACACGATCACACCTGAAGAGTTGTAACCACATAATATATAGCTATACAAGCTACGTATGATGGATTTTTTTTAACAACCATGCAAAGTGCTGCTGGGGGAGGGGGGGCTTGAATCTAGTAGGTATTGATGGTGGGTACGTGGCATGCAGGCCACCACTAGTGTGGGGCATCCTTCCTTATATGAAGTAGCTATCACTATTATCAGTACTTTCTAGTTTTTCAATTGGGGGCTGATTTATACTTGACTCTACAGTTAGCTAGTTAGCTATATCAATTTGACAAAGCAGAGCTTACTGTGCACATGCATGCACAGACAGAATACTTAACAGTAGCTACTTGTAGCTAGCTAGCCTAATATAGTATAGATGATCAGTGAATATTATTATTTGTAGCTAGCTACCACATGCAGGAGAATTTTGGAAGCCAAACCTAGCTAGCTAGCTAGCTAACCAGGAAATTAAATCATAGGAAAATACATACTTCATATCTTCATGAATGAAGCACTAGCAGTTCCAGCCATTCCAAATCTGTGTCCACAAGCACTGACTGGTACGCATTAAATACACAGTACATGTAAAAGAATGCATGGTTGCAATGTTGAGATACAGAGTACATATAAAAGAATGTGTTGTTGCTACGACTGCACTAAAGCAGCACTGTTAGGTAGTTATACATGCAAATGTTAGACTACTCTCAGATGCTCTATCTGCAGGTCATGATTTCCCATCGGTTGAAAGTGTTACTTCTTGCTGCTTCTGTGGTATATACGTACCAGTAGATCTAAGCTATTTCTATTGAACACAGCATAATCATTATTGATTTTGCAGGTGGGTCTTGCTTTTGCAGATTATAACATAGGTGTTGTGTTAAACATTCAATTCCAAGGGGCAGAGAATACTCTTGCCGATGGTTCCTGCTGTGATTCCAGTTGTCTTTCTGATCAGTCATGTTGTGCCTCCACCAACACCACTTGCTCACCAACCCTCCGTCTCTGTTTCCGTGAGTCCCAGCACCCCAGAGAGGACACAGAGTCATGTCCTCTTATGGAAATCCAACGCTATTCAGCTAATGGTGCTTTGTTTCTATTCGGCACTGATTCAGCACCTATCTCAACAGTTTATGCAGTAAGTTGACATTAACATTTCTATAGCCAAGTTATTATGGTATGAAAATATCCAGGGAGGATTTCAGGTGTACATCAGAATATCTAATCAGATGGGAGAAAATCCTGACTTTACACCTCCTTTCACTGATCCGCTAATAGACGAGGTATTCTTGGAGTTCACTCTACCAGCTGTACTTTTTGATGATCGTCTTGATACAATTACTCAAAGATTGAACATTACTGGTCGCTTTGGTAGGGCAGCGGGAACAATGGTGGCAAATGTTCACTGTGCTGAAGGCTGGAATGGTATAGCTTGTGAGATATTCTGTAATACCACATGTGATCCACCCATGACTGCCAGACCCACTACAGTGACACCTCCCACTATGAGAAGCACTGCACGAACAATTCCTACCAATCATTCCAATGTCATTGGCTTGGCAGTGGGTGTGTCACTGGGTGGAGTGGTACTGATTGTAGTGGTCCTCCTCCTCCTCATCATTATCATAATAATCCTGTGCAAGAGTTGGCACAATGCTAAACTACCTGAAGGTACGTACGTATATCATATGTATATAGCTACATAGGATCTCATGTAGGGACTGGGACCAGCCTATTTATTCTGCCAGTATAATTTAGTGGCAGAGATACTGGGTGCAGCCCCTCCCCCCACTTAATATTTTGTAGCCAAAAAATAGCGAATATTTTAATGATAGCATGGATAGCAAAACATGGAACATATATGCCATCAGCTTCCCCCCCCCCCCCCCCACTTTTAGTGTAATTTCAGGCATAATAGCTAGGTACTCCCAACCATTAGGCATAATGCTATATAGCTAGCATGATATTATGAATTTTACTAACTAATTATAGGGAAGGAAGATTTATATGATCATAATCTTTAGCATGCAATGCATCATAATATGAGGTGCATATATAGCTAGCTGCAACATGGCCGATCCAGGTAGGGGCCTAAGGGACCCGGGTCCCCCCTTTTTCATTATAAAGATATAAATATTTGCTGACAAACACCCCAGACGTATGATCCTTATAGATTAATCACCAGATATTTTTAAAATTCAATCATAATTTTAATAATTAAAATGGGTATGTTTTGGTCAGTGGCCAGCCAAATATTTTTCTGCGCGCAAGCGCGTGCCCCTCTTTCATAAAACTCTACATCAGCCCCTGATCTTTAGGCTGAATAAAAGTGAGTGTGAAGCAGAAAAATTTGATTTTTTAGTACGATCTGAAGAGGATAATGGTATAGCTAATCATAATAATAGGTATAACTCTTGGGGGGATTTCTTGAAAGCATGATACATAAATACAGCTGCATGCCTAATCCATATATGTCACAAATGGCACAAAGAGTCCACAATCGCTAATTCTGACAAGGTCCAGAGTGATAAGAGGCCTATTACAGTGTATAGCTAGTACGGCCCAGTGCCTCCAACCTGTGAACTTTGATCTCAGTAAAATGCACATATAAAATATGTACAGTGAGTTTGCCTTAAATTTCAGTATTTTGGAAAAATTTGGTCAAATTAATTCAGTGATGAATATATGTCTGAGCGCCAGCTTCACAAAATTGAACTAGCTACATAGCTATAGCTATGTACAAGACTTATAGCTAGTAATCATACTTCAGCAGATTAAAAAAAAAAAAATCAGCCAGCAGTTAGCTAGCTAGCTAGCTACATAGCTACCCCCCATAATTTTTGTTATGACTATCTTACAACACTCAGCTGCAACAGACAACATTGAAATGTCAAGTAATCCAGTGTATGGAGTAACAACTAACATTGAAATTGAAATGTCAAGTAATCCAGTGTATGGAGTGACAAATCACATCTCCTTTGCTACTGAAGATTATGAAAAATGATTGTGCGTAGCTACTACGATAAATTTCTGTAAAATATTCCATAGCTATGTGCTATTCATATGCACTTGTATGTACACACCAATCTATACGTGAATTTCTTAGTATATAATATATTGGTGACAATTAAGACGTAGCTTATTGATACACTTAATTATGTCTTGTACAATCATGTAGTTACAATTGAGCTCTGTATAATTTTAGCTTCATTACGTAGCTTGACTGTTAGCTAATTAAATATTGTGTTTACTCACTCACTGTCACTGATAGGCTGCCATACGTAAAATGTCATGAATACCTGTGAACTTAGTTAGCTATATCAAGAGTTAAAGGCTGAAAAAAATTTAACCACCAGTACGTAAGAAGGCCCTGACTAATGTATCATTCATAATGTATGTATTAGCTAGAATAATCCTGCATCTCTCAGCTGATTCCTCTAAGGTAGCTAGTTGTAGTCAGTTCCCAGCCTCAGTATCGTGTCTTTGTGGATCTACCTGTATTAGTGGACAGGCTGATGTAAATTACACCAGGGAAGCTGACATCATGCCTCCAACAATTCATACTGCTCTTTGGGCTTATTGTGTTAATGGTACGAATGACCTCAAACACTAGATCTAGGACCTAGCTGGAGGTAGCTAACTCTCCACTTCCTCCAGAATTTCAATTCTGGCAACTGTTGAAACATGTTGCAATGGGATTCCAATGGATCCTTTACTTTTCCGCTCTTTTACAGATCTCCATGAGTGGAATTAGCCACTGGATTTCTTTATGTGAATTAGTGTATTACCTGATTTGCTTTCCTGAGCTTACTAGCTGCCAATAGCTGCAACTTTTCCGTTCTTTTACAGATCTCCATGGGTGGAATTAGCCGCCGGATTTCTTTATGTGAATTACAGAGTGTATTGCCTGATTTGCTTTCTAGCTAGCCTACTGCCAATAGCTGCAATTGAACCAGGAATTTCAACAACAGTGCATCAGAAGACATTCCAACAATAAATTATCAAAAGAAATTCCAAACAAGCTATATGTAAGAAACCTGGCCAGATTTGTGTGATGATGTCACCATCAATTTGATATAGCTAGCTATGCAACATTCAGCTGCGATAAGATTGAAACGTCAAGCAATCCAGTTTATGGAGTAACAGCTCATGTTTCCTCTGCTACTGAAGACTATGAAATTGTACTACAATGACTCGGTAATAAAAGTGTGAGACTGAAGTTCAACTTCACTTGTAGCTAGCTACCCGCTACTTAAGACAGCTAGTTCTTAAGAGCTAGTCTTCAAATCCTATAATCTTTATTATGACTATAGCCTAGCTAATAGCTATAGTACTCAGCTGCGACAGATGTAATCCAGTTTCATGGTCCGGACGTCCGACAAGGTAATATGGTGCACGTCACGTCGCGTCAGCGATGGGGGCCCGGCCGGCCGGCACGGCCCTAATCAATTTAGGATGACGTCATAATTACGGGTCCTTCCACAATTATTTTTGTACCATAGTACAGTAGCTACCTGGTGGAAGATGGAAAGGGCAGGTTTCAGTGAGGCCAAGTGCTATGAAAGTAATTCAACAGTACAGAGAGAAAACGGTTTGAAATTGATAAAACTTTTTGCTCCAATAAAAGGCAACAAAATTCTCGACTATGGCTGTGGAGTCGGTAACCTCACCAAAATCCTGGCAGACCTTGTTGGGCCTGAAGGGAAAGTAGTAGGGGTGGACCCTGATGGAGAGCGTCTTCAACTAGCCAGGGAGAAATACTCTGCTAGCAACATTGAGTACATACAAGGAATTCATGAAGATATACCGGGATTTGATTACGATGCTGTCTTTTGTAATCATGCTTTACACTATTGCCCTAACAAAGATGCAGTGATCAAGCAATTTGCATCAAAATTGAAGCCAGGTGGAGCCCTTGCCATTATAATGTTAGTTGAGGATTTTGTAGAGAAGGAATGTCTACCTGACTTATATGGGAAGAAATTCATTGATATCTACTCGAAGTGGTTTCATTATACTAGTGCAACTGAATTACAACAGATTATAAGTGCTAATAGTTTTGATATAAAGCACACAGAAGATATCCCGACAGAGTATACGATAAATGGAGTCGATGAGCTGGTCAATTTTCAGAAGACTAACGTTCGAGGTGACTATGATGATTCAGAGTTTAACACTGATGCCATGAGAAAATACTATGGTGAAGGTGAAATACACTTAAATTATGCCTACTTTTTAATTTTAGCCTTTCATAACTAGCTAACTAGTTCTGAAAAAAAAAGACAAGATTTTTAATGTTGATTTATTTATAATAATCTTTCTATTGCCTAGCTTGCACGGTAGCTATATTCAGAGCAATTAAGTTATGCTCCATTATATGCAAGCGCCCTAAGGGTTTCCAGCCACTTTTTCTGACCCCTAGCTAGCTACTTGGCAGAGTCTAAGAGTCTGAATACCATGCAGGTCCATCGGAAATTGATAGAGGGAAACAGATGATGGTATCTCTAAAGGAAGCTCTCTTTCTGCTTGCTATTGAAGTCCAACCATAAGGATAACTTTGCACATTTGTGCTTTCCCCACGAAATCTTAAAAGTTAACCACAGTAATTTTCTTTGAAGGCCTTATAAGTTCACCTACAGAGGAATCAACTGAAGCATGCACATTAAGAGCTACATTTTGATAGAAACATTATCTTCATAGCTGCAGCCTAGCGCCTAGGTGTAGCTAGCTAGCTATACGTAGAGCTACATAACAATAAAAAGATTATTTAATAAAACGGGCAGCCTGCTTCCTGTAACTTCCACTAAGCATCGATGTCAGTGTACACTTGATTAGCTACTTCGTATGCATACCATTTGGGATATATACATTTGATGCTTCAGTGTGGTCACACAGCATGCTGACAGCTTGCCCCCCCCCCCCCCCCCCCCCCAATTAAAAAAACAACAACAAAAAAACAAGTCTAAACTTTAGTTTCAGGGCTGGAGAAAGAAAAATCCAAGAGGCCAGGAAGTAGGTGTGTCCTGTTACATGTTCTGTTATAGAAGTTGTGGAATCATAAATTGTGTTTCATGCTCTCCAGTGACAAAATAAATCTCTTACTATTCCCCTGACCTGACTGCTTCCTCCAGCCCTGTGCTGTGTTGGGCTAAGCACCTATAGCAGCTTAAGCAAGTCCTAAAAGCTATATAGCTTAGTCTGCTAAACTGATCTTGTTAATTGCTTCTTGAAGTTTGGAGACTATTATGGTGAAGTGACCACACTGTAGATGCAGTGTGACATGCTGTCCCATACAGTCATGGAATGTAACTATAGCTACATTGTACTGAGACAGATGTTGCTAGGTGCTACAATTCTTCTGATGTATCGATGACCACACTGTCCCTGCGATGTGACATGGTGCCTCACTCTCATAGTGAACGATACAGGTAACTGATGCTCATCTAGCTCTGATTAGTAGACAAACAATGAAATATCAGGGAAGCTGTCCGGCTAGCTGTATGCATGTGACAGCCAATCTACATAACTGTATGATTCTATAGTGTTACATTCACTGTAAGGTGACAATTCTAACAACACTATATTAAATAAAGAGAGAGGTAGCTTAAACACCTGTTCTGACAGGCGGCTGACTACCTAGCAAGTTCCCATAAGAGTATAAAAGGCAATGAGGCTAACAGTTGGAAGATCAGCGTCACAGCAAGGAGCAACATGGGTCCGTCACTCATCACTCTGGTGTTGTGTGCCTGTATCATTCCATCTCAAGTGTTCTCTTTTCATGGAGGTATATAATAATGGATAAAGTTTATAACAATAGCTACTGTGCATGTGTAAAAATTTTTGTGGGATAGCTAGCTAGCTAAATTTCATGGTTTTGTATAGAGTGCAATTTAAAAATGCCACAAATTGAGCATACGTAGATCTTCATAATTAATCTTTAGCTACATGGAAATTGTAAGTTTCTTTGAGATATTGTAAGCATGCATGCATGCATGTATTTATTCACAGATATGAGTGAACATGTCCGTAGAATCAGTCGACACTTGAGAGCTATGCCAAATAGAGACTTGATCAAAGTTGGAACATCACTGGGATTGAGTACTTCGAGGCTGCGTAGGATGGCTCCTTTTCCTCCAGATGTTGTGGTCTCAGCATGGCTGAACCAGGAGGATGACACAGTCGAAACGAGTGGTCTACCCACACTGCAGAGTTTGGTGACAGCACTTCGCCAGTATGGCCAAGAGGACATTGCCAACAAAATAGTTGAAGGTCAGCTGATGAACTCGTTGTACACACCATTGGAAGCACCCTTGCCAAGATCATGCAACTTTATGGGACCTTGAAACCCTAGGGTGTTAGCTATTTCTTATTCTTTGTTCACTTCATAGCTATAATGAAGTTGGTTTTCCTCCCTCTTAAGAGCTATTATTTCAGACAGAAAGGAAATCTTTTCTGATCCCCTCACCTACTATTTTTCTGATCCCTTCTCTTCTAGCAAGCTATATCTCCTATTGCTAATAGCAACAGCTACTTCTACGTATACACAGACCTAGATAGCTGATCCTACCTTTTTTAAAATTCCTTTTACAGAATTCCAAAATGATGCTTCTTTGCCGTTGGCAGTGGAGGAGACTGTGGTAGTGCCACCTAACTTCAGCCAAATCAGTAAGCAATAGCTAACTACAGCAGAGTCTGCATAAGGATATAAAAATGCTCTGCTCTTTTTAATATTTTTTATGTAACTTTGGTGCTGCTACATACGTACGTATTACGTACAAAATCACAGTTGGAACACCTGTATATGGTTATAATTATATGAGAAGTCTCCTTGCCAGACATAAACCAAAACAGCCAAGCGAATTGGGAATGTCAGCAGCTGCTGTAAGAAAATTCATCAGAGACATCAAGCTCATAATCCATGTGATTAATCCGAGGGAAATAATAGCCGCTACAACTTACATCACTGCACCTAATTCAGACAAAGGGAATACGGTGCGAGTTGGAAAATTTCTCATTGGCACGTTTGCGGGGCAGAAGGTAGCTGTGGTCCAGACCCGTATGGGGGGCTACGCTGGTATCGATATGGAAATGGCGCTGAAGACCTTCATAAATGCTCGTTATATTTTCGGAGTGGGCATTTGTTATGCCTTCAAACGCAGAAAGTACAAGTACGCTGATGTCCTCGTATCTGATAAAATTGCCGATTTCCGGAATTATAAATTTGATGGCGATACTATTATAAATAGAGGTGAAGTTGTGGCTATAAGCCCAAAGCTTAATAATATCTTTTGCAAGCAGACCGATTATTGGAATAATTTCCATGTGGCCACTAATCCAACTCGCTTTGCAAGAGCTACATCAGGTTTGATGGCATCGATGGCTATTCTTGTTAGCAGTGAAGTAGAGAAGAAGAAGATACAAGATGCTGTGCCGGAAGCCAAAGGAGGAGAGATGGAAGGTTTTGAACTATTGCGAGTCAAAAATAAATCAGATAACAAAGTCCAAGGAGTAATAATAATCAAAGGAGTCGTTGACTATGGGGACGAATTGAAAGGTGATGATTGGCAGTTAACTGCTGCCTTGGCTGCTTTCGATTTCACAAAGACGATGCTTACTGATAAAGCTGACCTATTTGAGTCAATGTTAAAAGGTATTTATAAGCGATATTCATAGGATAGGCACTCAATATACCTAGCTATAATAATGTGATAGTACTTGAGAAAAGGGGTCGCAAAACATTAAAAGCTGTTAAACGCTTGTAAAGTTTATAAGCTACATTTAAAAATCATGTAAATCTCCTGATTAAAAGAGCTTTAGAATGATACCAATAACTCCATTTTGAATTTTTGCTCCATAAGACCCCTTTTCTCAAGTACTATCACATATTGTTATGCTGCTATGACCTTCACTACGTGCTTCAGAGATAGTTTTGGCCTGATATTCATAATTCAATACATACAGTGGAACCTCCAATAACCTTTCTATATAGGACATATCTGCATGTCCTTTGTAATTATTATGTAATTATTATATTCTCACTAATACAAAAAAATAATCTCCAAAAGAATCTTTTTGAAGGTTCCACTGTAACATATTAGTTGTAATTTTTTTGATATTATTTTTATTCTCAAGCACCAAACCCAAAGGTCATGATCAGTGGTAAGGCCACTGAATATAATTATATAGAAGATCTAAAGGAAGGGATGGAATGACTCCTTGAACAATAACTATTACTATTGTAGCTGTTAGTAACGTTTTGTATTTGGTAGCTACGTAGCTATAACTGATGGACTATACTTTATCATGTGGACATGCCTGTTTAACCTACATAGCTAGATAGTCATTATAAGTGATTATCATGAGAATCCTGCACCACATCCTGCATGCACACTTGCTAATAATTGTAGTAATAATTTAAATTGCGAGTAAGCATGACTGTAGCCAATTTCTTTCATAATAATAGCTAAAATAAAGCAACCCGTAAATTATGTAGCTATCTGGGCTTCATACTATTATTATTTTCATGCACATAAAAGTATTTTAACTGAATTATACTAAAAGTAATAATTATATTAGAGGGAGTATCAGATTCCTCACAGCTAATACGTATCTCTATACTTTATAGTTACAATAGTATCTTCCCATAGGCAAAGCGTGAGATAAATGCGTAAGTTAGACAATGAAACCAAGGGATATAAGTTATTTTGACGTGTTGGGTGATGGCCCCTCCACTCATAATCACAACTGCAGTTGATCTGTAATGCTCAATTCTTGACTCTCAGTCATGGTTACATGATGTGATTATACTGAATAGGTAAAAAAAATTATAGCTAGCTAACTTCCTAAAGAAAAATGGAACAGAACACACCTTATCATTTTGGATAGTAATGGCCATGGGTCCTTATGTAATCAACCCCTCTTCTAGAAAACTGTTTCTCAACTAGGAATAGAGAGATATAGATCATCAAGTGCAGATATAGTTTGTATTAGCATAGAGGATACTGACCAATGGCACCTGATCTTTTCAGAGAGTACAGCCATGGGTCCTTAAAAACCCTCCTCTAGGAATCAAAGTTTCTTAACTATAGGAATAGGATTGATCATAGTTTGTACTAACATAGAGGACTATTGGAACAGAATGTACCTGAAAAACAACATCAAGTGCAGATATAGTTTGTAGCTACTAGATCTACCATAGAGGATACTGGTAACCATTGGAACAGAACACAGTCTGGAGTCACCAGCCCAGCTTTTCTTCTTTTTTGGAGGGAGGGGGAAGAAAAGTGGTCTGAGAGCTCTAGACACCTGTGCACTTTATCAAAAATTTAATGCTGTTTTTCCAAAGCCAGTGTGAACATATCGCCCTTGAAAATCGCTGATACAACTTCCAGCTGTTCAGGCTTCCATGTATTCCTAGCTCTTTAAACACAGCTCTCAGTACGTGTGACTTATCCATAGTTCTAGCTCTCAGTCTGCCAATGTGGAATGAATTGTGGGTGTGTCTTGCCAACATTATACTACTTCACGTGACTGAATAAAGCAATCTGATTGGCACACAGCTATAGCTGCATGTGGGTGTCACAAGTAGTTGATGCTAGAGCTCCCAGACCACATTTTCCCCCTCCACCCAAAAGCTGGGCTGGCACACACATCTATCATTTTGGACAACCCCTCTTCTAGAAAACAATGTTTCTCAAGTTCTAGGGATATGGATCTCAATTGCAGATATAGCAGTGAGGACGCTGGTGACCGATGCCGATGGAACAGAACACACCTTGCTTTTCAAGTGCAGATATAGTTTGTACTATAGTGACCATTGCATAGGCGTAGGAACCAGGGGGGCTGAGGGGGCTATAGCTCCCCCAATATTTCTAGCTAATCAGTACAGTTAGCTATACAATACTTCGGAAATATTAATTTTTATGATGGTGCAAATAAAAAATCTAGCCTCAAAGAAGTAGTTGAAATTTTGCTTCATGCTCCACGTGGGAAGAGGTACATCCTCCTCCCGCACCCCCCCCCCCCCCCCCCCCCCTTGCCGTGGCCTAACAGCCATGCAGTCCACTATAAAGTTCAAAATCTAGCCCCCCCAAAGTTAAATTGCTTCCTACGCCTATGCATTGCGGCCATGGGTCCGAAATATATTAGTAGGTGTGGCCAACGAGCAGTCCAGCCATGACATGACTAATACTAGCTAGCACTTAATAGCTATCACTTTACCAGCTAACATGAGTGAAAGAACCGCAGCATCTCCCGAGTTACAAGTGTTTCGTAAATTGAATGGCTCCATCAAAGACAGCATAGCCCATGGTATGTCTACCATCGCGACCAATGCAGTCGCCAAATTCCTTATCGAACCGGAGCAGAAGAGTGCAATTAATGGTCGGCCTGATGGATATTCGAAAGCTGACGAGTTTCTTGGAATATTAGACCCTTTGATTAAACAAAATCCTGAAGTGCTGACAACATTCACAGATGAAGTATTGGATGATCTATACTATGGAGATCTAATTGCTATGATAAGTAAGAGAAGAATGAAAGATCTGAGTAGCTAGCTTTCACCAGTTAGCCAACCATATTAGCTACTTCCAAAGGTATTAAGTAGGCATAACTGTATATTATATTGTATATTGCAGAAAGAGAAGTGAGGATGATGAAGGAAAAGACTCCTCAGGTGCTCTAGCTTACAAGGGATAGTGACATGCAGTGCTATGTAGCTAGCTAAAATGAAACTAGCTGGCATGTGAGTCTATCTAGAAATTTGATTTGGGGGGATCTAAAAATTTTTGGTGGGGATCGAGCTATACAGACACTTGCATGCTTTATTGAAATTGATTTGTAATGGAGCCCCCCCCCCCCCCCCCCCCCCTCACCCATAGATAGAACCCTGACAACCGTGCACGCGTGACAATCATAGGAAACTGTAATGCTGCACTTAGAAAAGCCAAGCACTTACAATGATTCTGGTATGCTGACAGTCACTCCTCTCAATAGTTGCAACTACTGGAACCCGTTTGTAGACTTATTCATGTTTCTACTGTCACCAGCATGAATGTTTCCCATATTGAGTAGTAGTCTGGCGTCGCTTCTTTTTTTTTTGGGGGGGGGGGGGGGGGGGGGGGGAGCTCTAGCATAAACTACTTGTGACGCCCGCATGCTCTCTCAAAAAAAAATTAAATTGCAATATACATGCGTGTTGAATAATTTTCCGAAGCCAGTCGGTAGAATTGTGAACACATCGCCCTTGAAAATCGCTGATACAACTTCCAGCCATTCAGGCTTCAGCCCAGGTATTCCTAGCTCTTTAAACACAGCTCTTGGTTACTTCTCCATAGCTCTAGCTCTGCTAACCTGGAATAAATCGTGGGTGTGTCTCGCCAACATTAATACTACTTCACGTGACTGAATAGAGCAATCTGATTGGGACACAGCTATAGCTGCGTGCGCGGGCGACACAAGTAGTTGATGCTAGAGCCACTAGACCACTTTTATTCCCCGTCCCCCCCCCAAAAAAAAAAAAAAAAAGAAGAAAAGCTGGACTGGCGACACCAGACTAATAATTGATAGTCAAGAAAAGGACAGGAGCGAAAGGTTCTTTGGTAGTCTTGGAAATGATGATTCTGTTCACATGTGCTCAGCTCTGGCTCATTCAGCGCACTGTATTCTAGTGCAAATATGTAATAGTGAACTGGCAGTGAATTTGAAATATTTTTGCCTCACGGTACATTTAGTACATAATTTTAACTGCAGTTGCTATTAACAATACAAGCAAGTACCTATATTATGAGGTGTGGATAATCACAGGGATCACAGGGAAGGTTCCATTGGGAATATGTAAAGTTATGTGATTGACTAATTCATTGATAATAGATTAAACTTGGTACGAAGGAAAGGTCCCGAAATATCGAAGGTAATTTATAATAGCAGCTAGTTTATTATTGTTGTGTTTCTTAAGGGAGGAATGTGTGTGCGTGCATGCATGCATGCATGCATGTATGCGTGTGTGAAGATTTAAGAGTATTAATTTTTACATAGGTCACTCTGATAACCTTTAAAAAAAACAGGTGTTTATTATGTGGTGAGCCTGAGTAAACTCCAAATTGTAATATTATCTCATTATTGAGTGCTGGTTTACAGATACTGCCCATGACAGTGCTTATGATAAGAAATTGATATTGACCAGACATGATGTCCCCACAAAGTATAGTTTATCCTAATATTTAACTGGACATTGGCATCAGTGTGCATTTTGACCAGTACTTTTGTCCTGACAAATAAATAATGACCAGACATGATGTAATTAAGGCTTTATCAAATGCACCATAATTCTGTGTGGAATCAAAGGGAAGCCACCAGTTGTAATTCTAGTACATTGTGGCTACTTCAAAGGCCAGACAGTTGATATGAAGTGGCTACTATTATAACATGTCCAATTGAATTTTATGGTTTGTGATAGTACATCTCTATACAACAACAGTTTCCTGGAATGTATTAGGCCTGCCTGTCTAGACACTTCTATATCAGCCCTGGAAATTTATTGATGGTGCCTAAGTGTTGAGAAATATTGAAAAAAAAATTTTTTTAACAAGAGAAATAACTATAGGCCTATCAAAAAACACAATTTACACAGAAATCTTTCAGTCCAATGCAGAATACAGTCTCAGCTACTTCTATATTTAATAAAGAAGGTGATATCACCGGCAGCTTCTCAACATCAATATCGATGATACTGTCCATTTAGCCAGCTAGCTAGTAGTCTGGCGGCGCAGCCCCGAGCATGAATTACTAGCTAGCTAGTAACCAAAATCTTTACAGAGGTCATTGAGTTGCCTAGATACAGCTAGTCACATAGCTACCTAGTACTTTCTAGACATGCAGCTGTAGACGTGTAGCTGTAGCTATGTAAACATTTACCAGCCAGCTGTAAAATAGTTATAGCAAGCCTTTACCTCATCATCCTTAGTTTTGTTGAGTTGTTAGTTATCAACTAGGGCAATGTACAACATTTGAGTCACAGCGAGCGAGCAAGTATTCCTATAGGTGTTTGTGCTGATAGCTATTCATTTCTGCTTTCAGAAGATTTTGATGTGAGTTTTATATGTAAGTGGCAGGCAGCTGCATGCATAGAAAACTGTAATGCTTACCTCAAAGCACTTAGATAAGCCTAGTGCTTACAAGCCACTTAGATAACTATTAAGCCTTGAGCCTGCTGCCCAAAAGGCTGTAGAAATGTTGAGCTGATAGTTATTTATCAATATAATTTTTGTTATGCCAGGGATGGAGAAAATAGGGGGGCAGGGCCCCCCCCCCCCCCCCCCCCCCCCCCCGTTATTCTCTATCCCTGTATGCTGAATCTACAACTGGACATAACCAGTTACACCATTAAGAACGTATGGCCGGGATGAAATCTTTGCTTCAATAGCTAAATTGATATGTTGGATCACAACCAAGCCTGGTAGGCAATGTAGTGTGAGACTAAAGTCTTCTACTTCTAGATATGCCTATAGCTATAGCTGAACTAGGCTAGCTTTTGTTCTAAATAATGCACACCCACACTTATCATTCAACGTTTGTACGCTGTCCATAGCTAGCTAGGCTGACTTTTTCTGACCTGAGAAGAAAGCGAACGTGATCGAGAGTTATGGCAACCACATTTGCTACACATGCGCATTAAGTTTTAATGGTATAGTCGACTGTAAAATACAGGATAAGCAGTCATAGCAGCTAAGACATACTGTTTTCTGAGAAAATCCAACTTCATTTTATATTACTCATATAGAGGGTCATAGGTCATCCGCACTACCATGCTCTCTGATAAGAATTAAAATACCATATATACAGGGCCGCCGGAACCGCTCCGGCTGGTCAGGCAAAAACTGGACCACTCATCGATCAAACAACATTGGTAATGGTTGTCAATATTTTTAAAATTGCCCACGTGTTAACCGTTAATATAGTGGGTGTAGTTATGAAGTGGGCGTGGTCAGTAAAAATTTTCCGCGCACTTACGCACACATATTTAGCCTGACCACCTCAGAATTGTTTCCAGCGGCTCTGCCATAAGAATAAAATATACAGGTTGTGGATTTTATCATTTTTGAGAAATAGCAAACTTCAAATTTTAATGCTTTTTCATTAGTCATAAAATTGACATTAACCCTACATTGCTGCAAGGTGTAGCCAAAAAGGATAATATGGCAGCAGCGATGCAATTTTATGACAGTTATAGCAGTCCATGCAGCGCTGTAGGGTTTGTGAATTCTGTGACAGTTAGCAGAGCAAATACAGTACATAACCAGCAAGCTACCTCACCTTATTTCCGCACTTTTCATAGTCATGATGTACTCAAGCCTACATCACTCTTTCATTTAGTTTTTCTTCTCACTTATTATCTATTATTATAGCTATAGCACAACCTAATGTTCAACCAGACAGTGGTGGTGGTGATGAAGAAGAAAATTCTGGTAAGACATTTCCTAGATATATGTGGAGTAAGGGGCTGCTGCATAAATGAATAATAGCACATGAGCTAGTAAATGAAATGACTGTATAGCTATCAAGTAATGTTAAATAATTGGAGCAAGCCTGAGCAAGCCCCACACTACGTATGTAGTTGCATTAGATTAGCTATATTATGTCGTACGTATGTTCTAATAACGTGGTTTTCATTCTTTGTAACCATCAGGTAAATCCTTAAATTGTGCATGCACACCCAATAGTTATACAGGTCTTGTTTGATAGCAGAGAAATTCTTATTTGCTAGTTGGCACTAAAGAATCGATAAATTAAAGCCGACAAACTCATCCTAATAGAGATTGTAAACCAGAGATTCTCTTAAGAGGCCATTGATTCTCACTGTTTCACCTTGCTAACATAATATAAGTACATCGCATTCAGCTCAGGCTCACCCCACAATGCATTGCATTCTAATATTTTTATTTTCTTCATAGCTACTGTAGATTCCATTGATGTTGAGCGAATAAGGGGATTAATAAATAAGCAACGATTCAGCATGAATAATTCTAGCTATAATCTTTAATTCTGGGGACCAATTTCTATAGGCACCCTTCGTGGAAAAAAAGCTCCAGCAGAGGATATTCCAGGCAAGCAAAGTAGTATAGATACATACGATGGGATCAGTATTGGTGACTTATTGTGTATAGTTTTATACCTTAGTTAAGTTTCCTGTTAAGTGAGTAATAAGCACGGACAGTTCAGTCTTGAGCTAAGTTGAAATAAAATTTTGGTTCTCAAAATTGCTTCCATTTTTTGTTGTTGTGAAGAACTGTGTAGCTAGCTAATTCACATTATTGACCTCCTGCATACAATGTAGTTAGCTATCATTTCAATCTATTAACTTATGTAGCATATTTTCCCAAAGAACATAAGTCATGTGCATAGAATAATTTATTATCTTAATTATTCATAACAGGACAGCAAATGCAACTCAGTCCTACCAAAAGAAATATTGGTGCTATTATCATTGTGTCTAATGGTAGCCCCCAGGGCTATTCTAAACTTGACGGACCTGCAAAAGATCGTGAGAATCTTGTAAAAGCATTTCGTGATTTAGGAAATTTCGATATATATGAAAAAGAAAATCTTTCTGAATCAGACCTGGAAAACTGCATAGCTGCATTGAGTTCTCATATGTTTATGGAAAGCTATCGGTGTTTTATTTTCATATTTACTGGTCATGGAAAAGAAGATTGTGTAATTACACATGATGGAAAAGAATTTCCTATATATGAAAAAATAATTGAGCCTTTACTGCCAGATAAAGCAGAAAATATCAAAACCATTCCGAAAATTTTCCTCTTTGATTCATGCCGTGGGAAGGAGAAAACGCTAACCCGTGGAGGACAGATGCATGAGAGTCGTCTACTGAAAAAGCTTGCTGAGCATGAGGAAGTAACAAAAGAAGGAAATATTTTAGTGGCCTATTCAACACTGGATGGTACTTATTCATTTGATAGGGAAGATGGTAGAGGAGGGACATGGTTATCCAAAGTGTCCAAGCTAATAAAAAAAGGTGAATGGTATATGGATTCCATTGAGCTTTTTCTTACAGAAGTGAGTTCCCGTATGCAAGAAGAAATGCGCAAAGTTCCTAAAAAAAAGGATTTAAGATTTCTTCAGCCAGTTAGGGTGTCATTGCTCAACCAACATGTTTGCTTAAATCCAACTCCATCAGGTATGTCACTATTGCATTTCAGCTACAGTCATGATATCATGATGAATTTTTTGTTCAAGGAACTGGTAGAAGAACTACAAGCAAGATGAATGCTGATGAGCTTGGAAAATGGTTGAAGGACGAAGGCATAGATGAAGATGATATAAGAAAATTTAAAGGTACATATTAACTATAATACATCTCAATCAAAGAGTTTACAGGAGTTGATAAGCTATAATTTTAGTAGATATCCTTGGCTGCTATAGCTGAGCTGGTAACTACAGTAACTGGGAATAGGCTTGATCATGGCTGTTTTTAACACATTATGTTGGCACAAAAATTATGCAGTGACTTGCCATTTTAGGCTACCCGTAGTAAGCAGTGGTAGTCTTTTAAAGTGTCTTTTGGGCAGCCAAAAGGTACGTACCCTCACACCCTCAGGCTTAGTGAAGAAGGCCTATGTAATTGTGAAATCAGTTCACTCTAAGCTAGCTAGTTAATTATTAGCTTTATTTTATTATTGTAGAAAAGGGGATCAACGAACGACTTTTTTTACGTTTGAAGCCAGGTGACGACATAACACAAGCCACTAAAGACCAGATCGAAGAATTACAGAATGATTTGAAAGGAAAAAAATAAAACTGTTTAGCTGTAGCTAGCTAGTTATAATAATTAATTTTAGCTAGATACTTTAGTCTCTGGAACTTTTTCTTGTGTAATTTGATACTAATGATAGAAAGCCACCCTAAATGTTGATGCTTCTGTGGCAGACTGAATGTTGGCTCAGTCATGATAATGATGGTGGCCTTGAGTTGTTATACATTTGTCCCTTGCTACCTATGTCCTGCTAGCACCTGAGCGTTCTTTTACAGGTATTGCACTGAAATGGCTTGGTGGCTGTTATTCTGTCACTACCTCTGTCACTCAATCCTCTCCTCAGTGTGGGCACTTCTCATCTCGTCCTCTTCAACTCTCCTCCTGATTGCAGCCTCCAACCCAGCCCTGCAACGT
Source organism: Crambe crambe (assembly GCA_963924555.1). Classification (NCBI taxonomy): domain Eukaryota; kingdom Metazoa; phylum Porifera; class Demospongiae; order Poecilosclerida; family Crambeidae; genus Crambe; species Crambe crambe. Next base: position 2,196,962 of record OZ004581.1, read on the forward strand.
CCTCTCCATCTTGCACTAACCTATCTCTTCAATGTGAAACTTCTTCAAGACTCCTTCCTCATCCTATCCCCTATCTCCTTCACCATTGACCCAAGGACAGCTAAAATCACTTCTCCTCCTTCCAACACTAAGCAACTTTGTCTTCACCACACTTAAGGTAAGCCCCCAGCCTTTAAGTTTAGTGATCCTTCCAACTCTATAGGCAGCACATTCCATACTTTAGCTACCTATCAATACCAACTGCAACAGCATCATCAGCAAGTTTGTGCAATGGCCTCCTTAATTATCCTTTCCCCAACCAACATCATATCACCATGCAAGGAGTGAATCACATCATGGGACACCATAGTTCCTCAACACACACCACAAGGCTTCATAAGGGACGTCAGATGGAGTCAATATGCTTTTCGAAGATCAATGAACAAGCTATGTTCTATTGCCATCGCCACTAACTGCCTAGCACCAAAAAAAATGTCAATGCAACCCCCTACCACACTGTGAATCAGGTACGTAACTGACTCTCTCAGCCACAGTCTGTAGTCTTTGCTGTGTGACCTTTGTAAATAGCTTGCCCCCTACACCCAACAAACTAATGCCTCTCCATGCAGTTATCATACAGGGACAAGTCACCTTTCTTGAGAATAGGTACTATGAGAGCATCCTTCCACATGCATCCCCCTTGCGCCACACACACACACACACACACACCAACTAGATGGTCCAGCAGGTTTGCACAACAACACTTCAAGCAGTACACCATTCTTCCCACAAACCTTACCACTTTCATCTTTCCCAATGTTTCATGTTCAGAAAGTAGGCTCTCATCAATGGGATAATCAAGCATCTCATTAATAGCTAATACACATGCACGCATGCACACACATATACACACACAAGTTAAAGACATCGAAAGTCGATATTATGATGGTCAAAAATCAACAAAATCTCCAGAATATATATGTAGTCAAAGTTTTTACACTTGGAACATATAGCTAGTCATGCATGCATTATAGAATGCATGTAAGGATAATGATCATAAGGAATTATAAATTTGCTATTATAAATCGAGGTGAAGTTGTGGCTATAAGCCCCAAGCTTAATAATATCTTTTGCAAGCAAACTGATTATTGGAATAGTTTCCATGTGGCCACTAATCCAACTCGCTATGCAAGAGCTACATCAGGTTTGATGGCATCAATGGCTGTTCTTGCTAGCGTAGAGAAGAAGAAGATACAAGATGCCATACCAGAAGCCAAAGGAACTATTAAGAGTAAAAAATAAATCAGATAACAAAGTCCAGGGGGTAATAATAATCAAAGGAGTCATTGACTACGGGGACGAATTGAAAAGTGATGATTGGCAGTTAACTGCTGCCTTGGCTGCTTTTTCGATTTCACAAAGACGATGCTTACTGATAAAGCTGACCTATTGGAGTCAATGTTAAAAGGTATTTATAAGCGATATTCACAGGATAGGCACTCGATACCTACGTATATTATTATGCTGCTATGCCAGCAGCTGTAATGTAATGACCTTCACTATGTGCTTCAGAGATAGTTTTGGCCCGATATTCATAATTCAATACATACAGTGGAACCTCCCATAACCTTTCAATACAGGACAATCTGCATGTCCTTTGTATTATGTAATTATTATCAATTATTGACTGCTTGATTAGCTATTACTATTGTAGCTAGCTGTTAGCTTTTTAGTATTTTTGGTAGATGGATTATATACTTTTATCATGTGGACATGCTGGTTAACCTAGATAGTCATTATATCAAGTGATTAGCTATTATTATAATGATGAGAATCGTGCACGTCTAATCCACACTTGTAGTTATGATAAAATAATTGTGACTATAATAAGCATGTCATTACAGTGGAACATCTGAATAATGGACACTTCAAATAAAGGACACCTCTCTGAAGGACACTTGTTGCTGTCCCACCTGACCATAGTACTTTGTGTATTCTGAATATAGGACACTTCTTAATGGAAAATTTTAGTGTTGAATTTGGTTGAAAGTTTGGTACTGGTGATTAAGGGTGACTTACATATGCACTCACCTTCAATCTATGCTCAACAAATTTGTTTCCAGAATATGCCTCCTATTAAATCATAGTTTTCCTGTTACACATGGCAAAAGGTATAATCTTACATCAAGATTGACATAATTAATCATAACCTTACAGTTGGTGGAAGTATTTTGCTGGAAAACCTATGGGTATGACTCCCCTTTAGATTAGCTATTAGATACCCTTCACTTTATAATTTGAATACGGAGTCAGAAGATTGATCAAAAAGCTCTTACTTGTTCGAAATGGGGTTGACAGCAATCGACATCCAATGCCAGATGCGTATCTCTAAATTTGCATAAATGCATACAAGAAACAGCAACAACAAAACCAACAAAATATTTTTAAAATGTACAAATACGTACATAGCTACCTTGTCCTACATGGAAAGAGGATCATCTTCTTTCCCAACAGACTCATTCTCCCACCATTTACATCACGGTGAGCTCGGACCAGTTTGTCACTCGTAGCTACTACAGCTATGCTTCACTATGTCAATGCCCCCAAGAACTGCAACATCATGCAGGGGTGGATGGCAACATTTCTCTACACACACAACATGTGAATACAAGTGTGCACTGACCTGACATAAAAATCTGACAGCATCTGAAATCCCATTCCAGGGATAACTATTATGGACTGCACATCGGTAACTGAGAGTTGTGACTGCACATTTCCTCGCTTAACAACACTGCATAATGTGTACGTATAGCTATAGCTAGACTTCAACCCAATTAGCTACTTGTCTTTGGGTGAAGGAGGTGCACAGCAGGAAAAACCAAAGTCACCACGAGTTGTAAGCTTTGGGGTATACATTGTGATACCATGCCTGGCATGCCTTGAATATCACCCGTGGCATGTCTTGCATATCACCCAGTTAAGCTTCTTCCCTTGTGTAAGACTTGCAGAACACTTGCCCCACATTGGACAAGTTTGTCCCACCTCTTTGCAGGATAGCTATGCTTACAGTGACATTGACATCAGCTATACGCTAATAGTAATAGTAAGAAAAAGTTTTTATCAGTATCACGTGAACTGAACCGGCTGACCTGGAGGGTGTTTTACAAGAAGTGATTTGGAGTGTACCACTTAAATTAATTGATTGTGAAAAGTTGATCCACATAATGTTGACCACTGATTTATACAAGAGAAAGGGAGGACTAGTGTCTTGTACAGGTCATGATGCCCTGTTAGATTGCAGTGCTGCTAAATTGGGTGTTCTGTTACACCTGCTGCTGAAGTAGGAATAGTTGCTCGTAAATAAACAAAAAAAAAAGAGAAGCTATTCAATTACATAGTTACTGTAGTGAGGTAATGGTTGAAGTGCTCAAGAGCATGGAGGACACTTGCTAGGTGCAGGTATGTGGCTAAGCTTTCATTTCCATGCAAAAGAATTGAGGAATTTCATCTAAAGATCAAGCCCTTATAGGCAGTGCAAGTCTACTGCTATAGTCAAATACTGCTAGCATTAATTAGAAAAGCAGGCCATTCTTTGGAAGCATAGAGCAAATCCAATCCCTGTGTAGGAGTCATTGGATGTACATATTACCTAAAGCATGCAATCCCTTTAGAAAAGGCTTATCATCACCAGTGTCGTCACTTCCCCATCACTTTTTCACTCTTCCCTGTTAATTATCATCAGCCTGAGACTACTAGTTAAAGAGTTGCTTCACTGCTGCTGCTGCTCCCACTTGCAAAAATGCAAAATGCAAATCATCTAGCTGCTGCTGAGTAGTCACGTGCACTTGGTCAAGGATGCCTGTGCAATATGAATCAGTACTTGTAACCTCCTGGAGCCCGGGCTAGGAACTCACAGGAGGACTGACTATCTCTTCTCAGCAAGTGGCGTGGGCACCCAAAGTCCTACCTGGACCACAACTGATATTGGAGAGAGGGCTGGGTGGACTGGACATGATATTCACCAGCAAATTATTATTAATGCTGGTGAAAAGGATGAATAAATACCATATCATGTCACTGGTGGGACTTGAACTCGCGGTCTCCCACTTACAAGCCGAGAGTGCAAACCACTCACTTACATACATACAGACATACGTACATACACACATGGCATTAGAGAAATATGATATGTGCAGAGTACCCAGTGGTGGATCCAGGATTTTTAGAAGGGGGGGGGGGGGGGGGGGGGGGGGGGCACATTATGGAGGTTCATGGTGAAATATCCATGCGCTTGCACACGAAAAAAATTTTTTACCCAGCCATGCCCACTTTTCCTAACCACACCCTTTTAGGGAAACTGCACCCACTTGATACTTAGCCAGTCTCATGCACCTTTTATAAGTGTCCACACCAAAAGGGGGCGGGGGGCATGTGCCTGAAATGCCCCCTCCTAGATCCACCACTGGTACCACTACATATTCAATCTGTCTTGGACAACCAAAAGATTCCCCCATCTGCAAAAAAAAAAAAAATCATCATTTAGCTATAGCTACTTTATATATAAATTAAACAGACCCAATAAAACTTTTGAATTTCCTTTCATGATCTATGAAATGACTCCCCTTCCATTTAGGGAGTCATTCATGCTGAGGATGAAATGACTCCCTTCCATGGAAGGGGAGTCACTTCATCCTAGGCACGAATGAATCCCTAAATGGAAGGGAGTCATTTCATCCTAGACATGAATGACTCTCTGGAGACTGGAATTATGTATGGGAGTCATCCTAAGCATGAATGACTCCTGTACCTAGTTGTCTGCCTATGTAGGAGCAGTCACAATAATGTATATAGCTAGCTATAGCTAGGAGCAGTAAATCCATGATACCATTTTGTTGCTAGCTAAATTGTGTAGCTATCTTCCTTCCCAAGACAAATTAGCTATAGTTACATAATTATTTATTACAATAAAACTTTACCTTTGGGATCAGGCACCAAGGCAGGAATGACCGCTCTTTCTTGGTAAGGGAATGCACACATTTAGAAAGCACACACACCGTCCAAGTCATGGGAATTTGATAGTATGATGGCTTGTTCTATTGCACATGCGCAATGACACGTTCAGCGCTTGCGCACGCGCAATAGGCGGCAGGGAATGCCCAGGTAATTTCCCCGGGGCACTCCCGACCTAGGCATATATAAAGGGAAGTCTTGCAAACCTCAAGCATAATATTATTTGCCTGCATGTAAAATGCAGGTGCCCTAGCTGATTCTAGAAAAATATCAAACTTTTTATCAAACTGGAATACTGCGTTGTGACCGTACCTTTAAGAAAACCGGACCGGTTGTTTGGAGAGTCAAAGGATGGCTTACACTCTTGCGGGATCGCACCCTCAAGAGAGTTAGAGTCGAAAAATGACTTACACTCTGATGCTGTTCCTTCAAAGGAGGATCACTACTCGTCTTCTCACTGCGGGATGGCCCCAAGAGAGTTAGAGTCAAAAAATGACTTAAACTCTGATGCCGTTCCCTCAAATGAATCAAGGTTGGATCACAACTCGTCTTCTCACTGCGGGATAGCACCCTCAAGAGAGTTAGAGTCGAAAAATGACTTACACTCTGATGCTGCTCCCTCGAAGGAGTCAAGGTTGGATCACAACTCGTCTTCTCACTGCGGGATTGCACCCTCAAGAGAGTTAGAGTCAAAAAATGACCTACACTCTGATGCCGTTCCCTCGAAGGAGTCAAGGTTGGATCACAACTCGTCTTCTCACTGCGGGATTGCACCCTCAAGAGAGTTAGAGTCAAAAAATGACCTACACTCTGATGCCGTTCCCTCGAAGGAGTCAAGGTTGGATCATAACGCGTCTTCTCACTGCGGGATTGCACCCTCAAGAGAGTTAGAGTCAAAAAATGACCTACACTCTGATGCCGTTCCCTCGAAGGAGTCAAGGTTGGATCATAACGCGTCTTCTCACTGCGGGATTGCACCCTCAAGAGAGTTAGAGTCAAAAAATGACCTACACTCTGATGCCGTTCCCTTGAAGGAGTCTAGGTTGGATCATAACTTGTCTTCTCACTGCGGGATTGCACCCTCAAGAGAGTTAGAGTCAAAAAATGACCTACACTCTGATGCCGTTCTCTCGAAGGAGTCAAGGTTGGATCACAACTCATCTTCTCACTGCGAGATTGCACCCTCAAGAGAGTTAGGGTCAAAAAATGACCTACACTCTGATGCCGTTCCCTCGAAGGAGTCAAGGTTGGATCACAACTCGTCTTCTCACTGCGGGATTGCACCCTCAAGAGAGTTAGAGTCAAAAAATGACCTACACTCTGATGCCGTTCCCTCGAAGGAGTCAAGGTTGGATCACAACTCGTCTTCTCACTGCGGGATTGCACCCTCAAGAGAGTTAGAGTCAAAAAATGACCTACACTCTGATGCCGTTCCCTTGAAGGAGTCAAGGTTGGATCATAACGCGTCTTCTCACTGCGGGATTGCACCCTCAAGAGAGTTAGAGTCAAAAAATGACCTACACTCTGATGCCGTTCCCTTGAAGGAGTCTAGGTTGGATCATAACTTGTCTTCTCACTGCGGGATTGCACCCTCAAGAGAGTTAGAGTCAAAAAATGACCTACACTCTGATGCCGTTCCCTCAAAGGAGTCAAGGTTGGATCACAACTCATCTTCTCACTGCGAGATTGCACCCTCAAGAGAGTTAGAGTCAAAAAATGACCTACACTCTGATGCCGTTCCCTCGAAGGAGTCAAGGTTGGATCACAACTCGTCTTCTCACTGCGGGATTACACCCTCAAGAGAGTTAGAGTCAAAAAATGACCTACACTCTGATGCCGTTCTCTCGAAGGAGTCAAGGTTGGATCACAACTCGTCTTCTCACTGCGGGATTGCACCCTCAAGAGAGTTAGAGTCAAAAAATGACCTACACTCTGATGCCGTTCCCTTGAAGGAGTCAAGGTTGGATCATAACGCGTCTTCTCACTGCGGGATTGCACCCTCAAGAGAGTTAGAGTCAAAAAATGACCTACACTCTGATGCCGTTCCCTCAAAGGAGTCAAGGTTGGATCATAACGCGTCTTCTCACTGCGGGATTGCACCCTCAAGAGAGTTAGAGTCAAAAAATGACCTACACTCTGATGCCGTTCTCTCGAAGGAGTCAAGGTTGGATCACAACTCGTCTTCTCACTGCGGAATAGCCCCCTCAAGAGAGTTAGAGTCAAAAAATGACCTACACTCTGATGCCGTTCCCTCGAAGGAGTCAAGTTTGGATCACAACTCGTCTTCTCACTGCGGAATAGCCCCCTCAAGAGAGTTAGAGTCAAACAATTATTTGCACTCTGATGCCAAGGAGTCAAGGTTGGATCACAACTCTTCTCACTGTGGGATCGCACCCTCAAGAGAGTTAGAGTTGAAAAATGATTTACTCTCTGATGCTGCTCCCTCGAAGGAATCAAGGTTGGATCACAACTCGTCTTCTCACTGTGGGATAGCACCCTCAAGAGAGTTAGAGTCAAAAAATGACCTACACTCTGATGCCGTTCCCTCGAAGGAGTCAAGGTTGGATCATAACTCGTCTTCTCACTGCGGAATAGCCCCCTCAAGAGAGTTAGAGTCAAAAAATGACCTACACTCTGATGCCGTTCCCTTGAAGGAGTCAAGGTTGGATCACAACTCGTCTTCTCACTGCGGGATTGGACCCTCAAGAGAGTTAGAGTCAAAAAATGACCTACACTCTGATGCCGTTCCCTCGAAGGAGTCAAGGTTGGATCATAACTCGTCTTCTCACTGCGGAATAGCCCCCTCAAGAGAGTTAGAGTCAAAAAATGACCTACACTCTGATGCTGTTCCCTCGAAGGAGTCAAGGTTGGATCACAACTCGTCTTCTCACTGTGGGATAGCACCCTCAAGAGAGTTAGAGTCAAAAAATGACCTACACTCTGATGCCATTCCCTCGAAGGAGTCAGGGTTTGATCACAACTCGTCTTCTCACTGCGGGATTGCACCGTCAAGAGAGTTAGAGTTGAAAAATGACTTACGCTCTGATGCCAGAGAGATAGAGTTGAAAAATGATTTACTCTCTGATGCTGCTCCCTCGAAGGAGTCAAGGTTGGATCACAACTCGTCTTCTCACTGTGGGATTACACCCTCAAGAGAGTTAGAGTCAAAAAATAACTTACACTCTGATGCTGCTCCCTCAAAGGAGTTGGATCACAACTCTTCTTCTCACTGCGGGATCACACCCTCAAAAGAATTAGAGTCAAAAGACGACTTACACTCTCCTATTAAAGAAGTAAGTCACATAAATTGAGTTTTGCTAACTATCATGTGTGCACTTTTATTACCTAGGTTCAAGATTTAGTCCGTGTTGAGTTGCTTCCATTAACGGGAGCACTTTCAATTAAGTCAGCAATTTTGCTTATACTGAAGACATTCAGTTCACTGGCTTACATAAAGGACATCATATTGAGCAAGACAGATACTTGTGAGGCTATTGAGCATTTCATCAAAGAAGCTTTGGCTCAAGATGAATCTACTATGATTATTGAAACCTTAATTGAATATCTGCAGGAGGAAAATCAAAATGATTCAACTTACAAGCAGTTCTTGAAGAAATTCAAAGCAATAGAATCACAATTTGCTCTTGAGGCTTCACATAAAGTGAGCTCTACTGCAGAGGAAACTGAAGATGGTCGATGTTCTTCACCTTTACACATGTGCCTTCTTCAATTAGACTCTTGCTGTGAACCAAGCTGTTTCGATATCCCGATTAAGCATTTCACTTGTGTTTGTGAGGCTATCAGTGAAGATTTGGTTCAAGATGACTCAACTATTGAATATCCGCAAGAAGAAAATCAATGTAAGCAGTTCTTGAAAAAATTCAAAGCAATCGAGTCACAATCTGCTCTTGAGGCTTCACAGCTATTTCAATATCCCATTAACAGTACCAAAGAGAGTGACTTTCAGTATAGTTTATAATGTAACTTTAAGACATTACTTACAGTTTGATGTTGAGTTTCATTATGCTATATTATTAATTAGCTGATCAAGGAGATGAGAGGGGTTAATTAGTGGTCTGGACATTTTTTTTAATTTTTTTTTTTTTTTTTTTTGGGGGGGGGGGGGGGGGGGGGTGGCTGATTGTATGAATAAATGGAGAGATTGGATACATGTAGCTATGTATGATTTATCACAGAAAACGTATATCACTGTGCATGTGACTGAGGGAACACTGCATGTGATCCCAAGTTAACTATAAGTATGATGATAATGATGATAAACATCTGACAGTGGAATTATAGCCACACTGTCACAACTATAGTAAGACTTGAGATCTGGTATGTAGCTATAGCTACATGTAGCTATACACACTATAGGTTGTATTACTACATGGAGTCTTTTAATTATTGGAGAGAACAGTCTTCTCAGATACAAATATAATCTTATCCTTTGAAGTTTTCAGTATTAGTGCAATATATTCCGCACCACTATTTCTTTTGACGTCTTCAAAATTCCACTCATTATCAATGACAACATTCATGGTCTCACCAACTTCTCCATTATTGTCTCTTAGCAGCCTATTCAGTAGATAATGATGCAGTTTATCTTTATATTCTCTAAGACGTCTCTTACACACTTCATCACCCAGTTTTTCAACTATAGATGTAAGTAATGAAAGGTCAAACCAGTTCCATTCTTCGTTCAATGGACTATCATAGAAGAAAATGTCTTCAGTACTTCTTAGTTTAGTACATTTCAAACATAAATGCTCAGGTAGTACATCCAAAAGCTCTTCAAGAGGAGTTATCATCAATCTTCTTGAAATCGAAATGAACATTTTGTAGTAGCTTATTTTTATGAGTCTTGTTGCTTCTTGAAGTCGGTCTTTTTTCCTGATTTGGAGTTTACTAGTGCGCTTGCTGGTTTCTTCTGCCTGAGACTTGCTGCTATGCGCACCTTCAGACATTAACATGGTGCAGAGAAATGATAACCCTAATCGCTACACTGTAACCATAATCTTATAAACCCGGCCCCACCCCACCTGCGAGTCTATCCCTGGTGTTTTCCCCGGGATACCCCCTTAGGTACGCATTACAGCTCCAGCTGACGTCAAAACAAAAATTAATATTGCGCAATCTTGTAATCCGTGAGGGCTGTTTTAAGTTAAGGGGAAATACTTCAAATTGAAGTAGCTATATTCAAGTGAGTTTTTTTTTGAAGGGTGATGGGGCAGCTACAGTTAGCTAGCTATATTCTATTTTTGAAACTGCTAAGACTTCTGATCTCATGATAGGTCAGGAGGATATAGGTTTTAAGTCTCAGCAGTTTTGAATGTATTTGAACCATCCAGAATTAGCCTTGCACAGCTGCCCACTTCTATAAACATCTTGGAGGTCAACATGAATGGCAGTATGCTGTATAGCACTGTTCTGAGCTCACTCTCTTTCTGAAAAGTAGCTTTTCTACATTGCATCTTGGGCCTTCGATGCTCTTGCTGTCCTGCAAGTTTGAAGACATGGTTCATGCTGACGCTAGAGATAAACAGGCTCAAAAAAAAGTTGCTAGATGCGCCTTTCCAAGATGGCAATGAGACCATGCTGTATGAGGTCATGTGCAATGGGTTTATACCACAAGTTTACCTTGTATACATGCATGCATGTAGGTTTATGTTAAGACCTTTTTACACTTTTTCCCCCCTCTTTTTCAGGGTATATATTATTCATTATTCTCTCTCAATTATGCCTGGTCACAAGGAGAAATTTCAGTCTCCTTTAAAAAGAGAAGACATAACATGTCCTAAATGTTCATATGTACTTAAAGTACCTATTAAGGCAAGGTGCGGGCACACCTTTTGCAAAGATTGCGTTACAGATCTTTGTCCATTGGATGGAGAAGAAATAATTATCCAGCAGGAAGAATTAATTCAACTTCGTGATAAGATTTCAAATCTTGTTGTAACTTGCTATGAACCATGCTTTTGGATTGGTCTTTTGAAAGAATCAAAAGTGAGTTGTCAGTACTATAGCATGCTCTAATTCATGAATACACGTACCCCTAAGCTGGAATTGCTATCCAATAAATTCTTGTCCAATCAAAATAATAAAATTGAGAATGGGAGACATTTAGGCTACAAAACCTATATTTTCATGCATAGCTAGTAAGCTATATAAAGCAGTTGTTAAGTGTCATGAGTAATCATTCCAAGTAGCTAACATTCTTAGTGAGCATGGTACCAAGTTCAAAATTCAATTTGGCAGAAATGATAATAATTGCTGTGTAAAGAAAATTCCTACTCATTTTTAGGACCATTTTAAAGAATGTGCGTACTATCACCAGAAGAAAGAAAAAATAAGAAAAGTAAGAGACATATTTGATACTACAATGTTTTTGCAGCTGCATGCTTTGGTAGAACCAGTTGGTGTTATTTAGTGGTCTCTCTGTTGTTATCCTATACAGTGGATTGCAGTAATCTTGCAACATGAACTTCAGCACCAAACCAAAATTTACATAGCCTCCTTTCAAAGGACTTAATTGTGGCTTTAGAGTTGGGCTACTTAAAAGGAAGCTATGTAAATTTTGGTTTGGTGTTCTGAATTTCATGTTGCAAGATCACTGCAATCCACTGTACTAATACTTAGATAGCTGATATCTGTGCTTATATGTACAGGTACTATAAGATTTTGCTGGTGAGTGGTTCCAGCCAGGCAAACCTTGAACCCACCTCTTGATGTGCATGGGTTCAACCCAGATTAAATTGCATGTATATAAACAACTGCACCAGGATGTATAGATACAGCCCTCCTACCCCCCCTGCTAAAATCGGGATTGAGTCCGTGTTGAACCTGGATTGAAACCTGCATGTAAACAGGATCGATAATAATTATGCATGTACATATGTACAATTTCAATGAGTCATAAGATGAAAATTTCTCTAATGCCAGCTCAAAAGAAATTAGCTATAGCTAAACTTAATGAATGTAATTTTCATAGTGTATTCATAACTCATGAATGATGACAAAGGAGTTCTCCCTGCACATAATTATCATTATGCCAAACACTACCTGCATGAGTTATCTCAAAATTTTATATTATTCACTTAGCTATTATTTTATGACACAGATATGTGATGCTGTATGCACTGAACTGCTTCCTTTTATGGAAGAACTGAGGTTAGTTCAGAATGCCATAATGTGTACTCTCAAAACATTCAATGGCCTAGCATACATGAAAAAATGTGTATCTAACAAAACGAGTATTGGTGAAATTATGAACTATTTCATTGAAGAAGTTTTAATTCAAGACAATAGCAAAGCTGTCCTGATTTTTATTGAGTATTTGAAAGAAGAAAATAGCAATTGTCTCGTTTATGATAACTTTTTGAGTAAAGTTAAAGAATTTGAGGCTTCAGAAAATGAGCCTCCAGGCACTGAGGCTTCCACAATGATGCAGAGTACAGAAGAATCTGAAGAGGGTCGTTGCTCATCTCCCTTGCACTTGTGCCTACTCCCGGGCTCACAAAACGAAATGTGTGTCTTCGACAAACCGATCTTAAAATATTTTGCAAAGACAATGGAAAACTAAAAGTATAAATTAATTTCTTGGAAATCAAATTTGGCCACTACTATAGCTAGCTATAGACTGTACATAATAATTTTACTTTTTAACTTAATTACCTAACTAAAGATAGGAGCATTCAGGTAATAGCTAATTATTCTTAAGGTAGCTATCTATGAGAGGTTTAGGTCTACTTTTAATATCTAACTATATAAATCATAATATTGATGCCATTATATCTTATGTTGAAGTATCATTATGTCATTTTTATTATTACCTCTTTCTTATTAAATTTTGTAATTATAGCTTACCAATACATTATGCCTTAATATTTCATTAGCTATTGTGTATTCTCCTGATGTGATAATTGTGATAAGTTAAGTTCTATTCACAGCTGCTTACGTATGCTTCCCAAATAATATAACCACAGCAGAATAATTAAGGGTTTCATAAAGGTATGGCTATACAGTGAATGCAAGTTGGTTGTCCAATATGTAGCTAAGATGCAAAATCTAAAAGAACTGTAAACTTGAGTCTGTTCCTGAACAGTAGATGCGAGATTTTATTGCAGTCAATTTGCACTTTACATTTGGACAACCAACTTGCAAGTCACTGTAGTTGAGGTCTGAGTCATCCAAGGACCAGATAAGTACTGTGAAATGGCATTAATTTTCCAGTGACTAACACTGCAAGGGCAAGCATGCACACATTAAAGTTGTAGTGTTCCAAGTGTCAGAAGTTTATTTTCTTACATACTGAATAATTAAGAACCATAGTTATAGTTCCTTTCTGGATCTGGTCAACTTGCTTTACTGTACAACATGACGCTCTTACATGCATACAAACTAGAAAGATATAATTGTGATAATGGTGAGTATATAATGACGAACTGTTTCAGCTATAAGTAGCTATGCATCCATGGAGTTCTCTGATACAAAAACAATATTATCCTGTAAAGTGTTCAATAGAGCAGCAATATATTCTCTTGCACTGCTTTCTCCTCCAGCCTCCTGCCAATTCCATTCTCTATCAACCACAATGTGCATGGTCTTGCCCACCATTTCATTGTTATCTTTTAATATCCGACTTAAAATGTACTGACGTAGATTGTCTTTGTACGATGCAAGACTTCTCCTACACACATCATCACCGAATTCCTTGACGATGGTTGTAAGAAGTGTAAGGTTGTACCACCTCCATTCTTTGATTAATGGACTATCGTACAAAAAAATGTCTTCAGTACTTTTCACATCCGAGCACTTTTTCTGTATATTCTCAGAAAACACTTTTAAAAGTTCTTCGAGTGGCGTCATTGATAATCTTCTTGATATCAGGAGGAACGTTCTGTAGTAGCTTATCTTTAATAATTGCGTAGTTTGTTGCAATCTTTCTTTGATTTTTTCTTTACTGATTACAAGTTTATCTTCAGTAAATGCTGCTAAAGATTTATCATCTGAAGATGAGTGCTGCTCATACATACCACCAGATAGCATGGTGCTGCAGAAGAAAATCACGGCTACAGAATGCAATTCTATTTTTACAATGCATATGCTTTTATTACCATCTTGCGTCATCCTTCAAGCAAAAGCAAGGTGCTTACCCAGGGAAAATACCCGGGACATTACCTGGGACTATTGTGGTGGTTTTCCCGGGGAAATCCCCACAGTGAACGCGGCAGGTATATAAGCCGGTAAAGGAAGCCAAGCACACTCCCCGATCTCGCCACTTGTAGCTAGCAGTCAACCATGGCTGCGTATCAAGATACCTTTTCGCCACCTTTAGAAAAAAAGCGCTGCAGTTGCTATTATTGCACCTATGTAGATATTAATCTAGCTTCTCAGGCTGCAGTTGCATCTGAGTTGCACCAGGAATGCATCAAGAAATTGAGCTCCGGAGAAGGAGCAACTGCGGATATACTCTGTTCTAGACAATGCTCTTGGAGAGGTACTATCAGGAATTTTGTGGTAAATTTTAGAGCTATAGATATATAGTTGAAGCTATTGCAACTGATATTATGAGTGAGTATGAGTGAGGAATTTTGTTATTATGGGATTATGTTACAGGTACATTCTGAAAGTTGTGAACACTTTCTTCTTAAGAAAGAAAAGACAGAAAGTAAGTTAGAAAGAGTCTTTTCAAATCCAGTACTGACTAGCTAGCTAGCTAGCTACACAACAATTTGTGATAATTAAGGCATGCATGCACATGATGTCGATATTCGTGCAGTGCCTCCAACCTGATTTCAGTCTCATTATTACCATGTCGGAATTTCAGTATTTTCAGCCATATTAAGTAATAATATAAAATGTGTGTAGTGAATTTGCAGTTAAATTTAAGAGCGTGAATAAGTCACACCCCCTTTTGACAATAGCTGATTCAGCTCAACTGTGCACAGCATCTTTCCTTGTAGCTATAGCTAGCTATATATATATAGTTGATAAATTATCGTTAAGTGCATGAGAGAAAGGTGGGTTATTATGCCACACATACATTGTTAGCCTGCCTGCATAGCTATATAGCTATGTTGCTATGCTAGCTACTGATACTTTTTCTTGCTGCATGGACTCTCAGTGTACATGCAAAGCCTATAGCTTTAGTGCTATATATTTGAAGCCTTTCTAAGTTCTAAACTTTGTCAGCATATCTAGGATGTAAAACTTAGTTCGAAACTTTGCCCCTTGCACGGAATAATGTTCATACATGTTGCTTATCCAGTAGCTAACACCAATACAATTTGGTATGTGGTTGCCCTTGAAAAAAGCCCATTTCCCACAAGGTTTTCAAAAAAAAGTTGCCTGCGAAACTAAAGTTTGCTTGGCCTTATAAGTTTTTGGAGGGCTGAACCTGCATGCAGTAATCTGGTTGTATTATTATTACATGCAGGTGTCTTGGACTTGGTACGACTTGAATTGCTTCCGCATTTGAGAAGACTTACTTTAAATTCAGTCCAAAGTAATATATTCTTTGTATTGGATACATTCAGTTCACTTGCACATATGAAAGTTGCTATGGTGAAGCAGGCAAATATTGATGAAATCATTGAAAATTTCATCAATGAAGCCATGATTCGTGATTGCCCCGAGGCAATAAGAACCCTAATCGAGTATATACAAGTTGGTAACCAAAATAATAATGGTTCAACATATACAAGGTTCTTGAAAAAGTTTGAAGAAACTTATTTGAATCCTTGCATAATGAGTGAAGAGGAAACTGCAGAAGCTGATGGTTCTTCAGCAACTTTGCACTTGTGCCTTCTTCAGGAGCTAGACTTCAAACCGGGCATATTTGAAATTCCAGTTTGTAAGCCTTTCATTGTTACTAAAGAAAGAGATAACAATTCTCTGAGCCAGTAGCAATGATTATTGGCATCTCAGCTGACCACTCAGTGGTACCATACACCTCGTTTTTATTTACTAAAAATGAATCGATTCGCAGGTGTAAACTCGAATGTTTCGCAAGTCTAAACAGCAAGAAGCTAGTGCATTCTTGGGAAATGCCAGTTTAACTTTATAGTTATATTGTTGTTTTATTTATTATTGTTTTATTAGTATAGCTATTGTTCTAAGATTTTGTAGAATTCTATTTTGTGATTGTGAATTCACAGCTACAATAAATCTGCGCATGCGTAAGGTATTCACCCCAGTGTTTTCCCAGGGGGGTTCCCTAGTCTCGCGGAGCCCCTCCCCCGTTTAAAAAAATTTTTTTTTCAAGAGTCGATCACATACCAAGTAGAAAAAAATAGGCAATAAGTCTTATTCATATTTACAATCAGATGTATCACTGAGAGAAGCTGTCAAGGCAATAAGTATTTTGATTATTGAAAATATTATGTAGCAAGTTAACAGGTGAAAGGTCAGGGAGCACAACTCTACTCTCTCACTAGTGTCCCAAGTCACAGATTATTGAAGTTGGAAGGCCATAACCTGATAAAAGACAGGAAACACTTCCATAATACAAGCAGTTGATTATGACCTAACTGCTTTTTGTCAGCTATTAATACAGATGATAGTTAAAGCTGACTAGATACTCACCTGAACACGAGTCTCATCTCTGTCTGCAATCAAGGCTTGCCGCTACAGGAGAAAGTGTTCTTAGATTGCATGGTAAAGATCGTCAACATGGAGACAGTAGTACAATTACCGATGCATGATAGTAAATTATTATTATTTTTTAATCATTCAATGCAGACTAGATACTCACCTGAACCACATAAATGCCTGTATACACTAGAGTCTCATCTCTGTCTACAATCAAGGCTTGCCGCTCAAAGGTAAAGAACTGACTCTGCTCGTGTTCTTAAATTGTATGATAAAGATCGTCAACACGGAGACGGTACGCGGTATATGTAGTACAATTTCTGCGCAGTCCAAAACGAAGTAGAGTTAGTTAATAGCATGAAGAAGAACGAAGTTGCTTTACAGATCCGTGATGGCTGAGGTACTCAGGGAAGAAACGCGCTTTGATTATTTATTTATTTATTTAGATTAGGGTAAAACGGGGTAATTCCGGTCACTCTTTGAACGGTCTGACTTAACTTATTTGCTGGACATAAAGCACTGGACTAAAAATGTCACTATTCCTACTGCATACACTTGGATGCAAGTACTATTCGTGCACAAATTTTCACAGCTCCTGAGTTTACCGTTTCGGGGGGAAAAAAATGATTCTAATATAATATATGTTCTAAATATCAGGTTTTTACGTTTTGGCTGTTGGGGGTAATTAATTCCGTTCACCAAAAGAAATTTTAAAAAAACATGGATCGTGAAGCTTGTGAGCTGCCTGTGACTGTGTGAGCATGAAAAGGATACAATACACAAGGTAACAGACTGGAATGATAAATAAATTGAGTATTTGAAGTAATATATATTCTATGATTGACAGTGCTCACATGACCATTCATCATCTTCTGTCAACATAGAAGAAAGCCCTGCACACCAGTAATGCCACCAAGTTTCACAGGTGTCACAGCCAATCCAACTGTCCATCTCTTTGTTGGTGTAAGCCTTGCCACATTTCTCACAGCAAACATCATCTGGGTCAGATATTGCATTTGTGACATCTTTTTTCTTCTTCCCATTTTTCTTCTTAGCCGCTTTCTCAGCTTCTTTCATCACATCAGCTTCTTCAAGTCTCTCAATAATTTCATCTCTTGTCAAGACTTCACCGGTACACTTTAGCTCTATTCTGCGACGTCTCTGAGGTTTTATCTGACCTGAAGTCGGTTTCAGAACCTCGCAAAAATAGCCACGTAGTTCTGCTCGTAAGGGTGTTTCACTACTTGGATGAATGGTCAGAGTAGCTGTAATTTCACATCGATGTGAGGGTTCTGCCATGACAGAAGAAGGGGTTAACTTTGAAGGCTTCACTGCATTAGGATTGAATGGTACCAATCCTGTTGCTTCAAAACCAGATTTGAGGTGATTTGGTAGCATGGATTTGTCCCACAACTGCTTGATTAAACTGGGGAAGCGTTCTTTTGTGATGTTCATGGCTCTGGTTGCAATCTTGTACTTCTTCAAGATAATTCGCCATTGTGTTTTTACAGGTCCAAATACTCCAACGTCCAATGGCTGTAAAACATGTGTAGTATTTGGCGGCAGGCAAAATAGGTGGATTCCTAGAGACCGTGCTTTCTTGATGAGGGAGATACTCATGTGTGAAAAATGTCCATCAAAAAATAAGACTACTGGACCAGTAATCAGAAGGTGCTTGACTGCAGGATAGAATTGCTGTTCGAACCACTGGAGATAGTTGACCTCTTCCATCCAACCTGAGGGGCTGACACCATAACATGTACCTGCTGCCCCTCCCTCTGTCCAGGTATTGTACAAGTGTTTCCCCTTGTATAATATGAAAGGAGGGAGTTTGATACCGGTCGCACTACCGCATGCATTCACTGTAATAAACTGATGGTCAGATGCTCCTCCTACTTCACTCACACTTCGTTCACCACGTCTTGCAAGGATCTTTTTGCTTGTCATACTCAGACAAAAACCTGTTTCATCTGAATTCCAGATACGAGCAGCATAGTCTGGAACTGGTCCACGACGCTTGAGTAAACCAATGTCTTCAAAGAAACTCCTTATGGTTTTAAACCAACTCCTCAAGGTCTCTGGACTAGCAGCAGTGGCTCATTTGGCAGAAAGGTGTTGAGGTTTCCTCTCTGTTAGTTTGGGCCATCTTCGCAGAAATCCTTGCCATCAATCTGGACCAGGAACACCATCCTTGAAGGGATTTGCTCGTTTTTGATCCCGTAAAAAATTGTATACAATATCAGTGATAATATCTCTTGTCAACCCATACCCTAATTCTTGCAAGACTTGACAAGTGATGACAATTTCTTTCTCTTCCTCATATGTAAGGGTTGTCGGCCTACCAGCAACAACCTTACTTGCTTTTCCTGTTCAATTATAAATTAAATTTTTATAGTTAACAAATTTAATACTGTAATGTAGATTTATTTTTACCAGAATAGTGGTCTTGTAGGGTACTGTATGCTATCCCAAATTCAATTGCTGCACTTCGAATGCTCTTTCCCTCTCTAATAGCCCTAATAGCATCCTGAATTCTTGCCTCCTTCTCCTTACAGGCCCCTTGCAAAGTCTTCCTTACTCTCCTTGGCATCTCTTCACTTTTTTTTTTCAAATCCACTACACTATGCATAGTTGTATCTAGCATGAATAGGTAGTGTTTACAAACACCTTCATATTTCACCACCCACGCATTCCTGCCTATTCACTTCGCGGTTTAGGTACATTTATAGAATCCTATCTCTGCTGCTCTGTTTTTGCAGTAGATTTGAATGTTGGACATCAAAGTTACTTATTATAGTTATAGTTTTTATTCATGGCCTTTCAGTTCAGTGATCAATCTTATTGAAGGAACAAGGAGAGATTTACTGAAGTTTTGGGAAGTTGAAATTATCGATTTCATGCAGTTAGATATTTTTAAAGAGTTGCAGTAAAAAAAAAAAAGAAGCTAGCTAGAGCTCAACTCTAGAGAATGTTTTAGTTTATGGTCCACTTTATCTGCAAACTGTTTTATATCTTTGTAGAAGCAGTAGTTCTTGCAGCGCAGTACGTAGAAACTGGAGTGACCGGAAATACCCCGCGACCAGAATTACCCTACATTACATTCTACTTTAATAGTATGTAATTTTTGAACAAGTCTGGTGTTCTAGGCGTCGAGGGTCACCAATGTAGTAGTGTCTACGAACTACTTGAATATAATGATCTTTATTTCATAAAGATAACTGACAGAGCCCAGTAATGTATGACAGTGGTACAAGTGCCTAAAGACATGGCATGATGTGTGTGTCTGGTAAAGGGTCTGTTCAGTGTCCACCATGTACCACACATTATTAATTTTGAAGTGGCCCCAAAGGGCCTAACAAGTGAATGTCAGTGTGATGAGAAGGTAGTTACTACTCAGAGATGAGTCCTGATTCAGAGTTAATCAAATCAATTGATGGTGTTTGTCTGCAAGCTTGTCCACAGCTGGAGCGAGCTCCCTGGATGGCTAGCTGTAGTTTTGCAGTCCAATTATTTAGTTTGGCGTAGCCGACCCTTTACCTCCTTTTTCTTTTGGGAAGTAGTCGCCACATTGAACTTGTGTCAGTGCAGCTATAGTTGTGCTCCAATCAGATTGCAGTAATTGCATTCCAAGCACGAAAATCTCGTTGCCCGCACCTATTTCTAGCAAGATAGCCACGTCCATTTTTCATTGAGCAGACTAGCCATGCTTGAGACTTTGAAAAGCGGAAGCAAGACGGCAAGTTAGATTGATAGGTTTGGTTAAATTTTGTGAGTCCAGTAGTCCAGTCCAGCGATTACAGACTCCCTGCAGCTTGAACATAAACTCTGCCAACCAACTTGCAAAGCACTGTAATAGCTACCAACTCAAAGAGAAAAAATGAAGTCATAATTCATTAAATGATGTCAAAGAGGTTCTCCCCTCCATAATAAGAGACATGGACATACCAGCATGAGTTATCTCAAGATTCAAATTATTCACTCATAATTATTCTTTCATGACACAGATATAGCTATGATGCTGTATGCACTAAACTGCTTCCTTTTATGAAAGAATCCTTATCACTGAGGCTAGTTCAGAGCATCATGATGTGTACTCTCGAGATATTCAATGGGCTAACCATACGTGTATCAAGCAACTGCCAAAAAGAGCATTGGTGAAATTATGATCTATTTTTATCAAGTATTTGAAGGAAGAAAAATAATAGCAATTGTCTCAAAGTCAAAGAATTTGAGGCTAGGCTCCAGGCATCGAGGCTTCTGCAATGATGCAGAGTGTAGAAGAAACTCAAGAGAGTCGTTGCTCATCTCCCTCGCACTTATATGTCTTCTGGGTTCACAAGACAAAACATGTGTCTTCAACAAACCAATCTTGCTTAAAAGTATTTGCAAAGACAGTGGAATTCGAAAACTTAATTACTTTAAAAATCAAATTTGGCACCCGACTTGCATGGCTATTGACCATACACATAATACATATTTTTTTATATTATCATAGGTATAATTTTAGTTGTTATAGGTATAGCTACGTGTATGAGAGGTTCATACTTGCTTTTTAATATTATAGCTAATTGATAGTGCATGTGATTGGTGCCATATCATCTTATGGATTATATAGCCTAACATTATGCGCTAATACAATATCTGCTGACTCGACAATGTATGCTTCCCACATAGCTATATAACCACAGCAGGATAGCAGGTTGGTTGTCAGGACGGTTTGGGGAATAGGTTTAACACAACTGCATGCATGGATAGGGTTTCTTAGGTCCGTAAGCCACTACCTATTACTCATTCCTTGTGGACAACCATCCTGAAATCTACAGTATAAGCAAAGCATAAAGGTCATCATGTAAAACTTGCAACAGAGTTCTGGACTTTTCTAGCTAGTGGTTAATCGAACTCTGGCTGCATCAATGCATGAAATGTGATAACATTGTAGTAGGATGCTATTGCAAGTCTTATAAAATCAACTGCTTTCCTACTAAACTGTCGATCTGCTTATTCTCTGCCTGGCCAACTAACATAACTCAACAGCAAATCTTAGTTGAAGCACAAACAAGTTGGAGCATAATATAATTATTCTCTAAAGGCTATATATAGTTCAACTTTTCCTCAAGCTGCAGTAGCTATCTAAATATAGGTATAAGACATGCACTCTCAATGGGGTTCTCCATGGAATTAAAGACCGAGGGTGATGTAAATGATTACCAAGGCAAACCTGAGGTGATTATTTACATCATCCCAAGGACATGAAGAACCCCATTGAGTGTCTTACTTGCTTAGAAAATGGTAAAATTCAATGTTTTCTATCTTATTCTCCATGAAATAGGCTCTTATTGCCTGTGAGGTGTCCTATGATGAATAGTCTGAGGGTAGTTACTAGGTAAGAGACCTAGCCACACTACTAAAACAGGCGACTTCATGAGACTACATGAGACTGAGCAGGACTAAAGATCAAAGCATACTATGGATATAATTTTCATAAGCTCTATTCATAGCTGTTGAGTATTGACATAATTACTTCCCACACAATCATATCATGATAAATGAGGTAGATTCACTAAAATGACTGTAGGAGCAAGCATGCTTTTACCCACAAAAAGAAGCCAGTTAGTATTGCATGACCTATCATGGACTATTTCATTGAAGATAGCTAGCCTACTGTAGTATACCACAAAATCTCACTGGCATCGAATTCAATATTAAATCAATGGTACCAGTGCAGTGTTGTCCCTAGTGTGTGAGAATCACTGTACCTCCCTGTCATATGCCTCACTGACAAAGTTTATCCAGATGTCTCAATTTGCTCCCTTTCCAGCTAGTCAAAATATATATAATTATAATATTATACATGCCTAGTAGAAAAATTGTTTCTATTTCTCCATGCATTTTAGGCATCATTTAGAAGGTACCTTCACACTTACTTTGATCTAACAAGAGCAGGAAATTAAACCAAAACTTAATTCTTTGCCAGTGAAGCTATTGAGAATTATTAGCTATTTGCACACACATATTAAAACAACATGGTACATTCAGCAAAAAGATTATTACAGTACGTAGGTTACGATAGCTAATCAGCTCTAAACAACAACAAATGTAAGTTCTATAATTATAGCTACGTAAGTTCCATTACATTGTTTTCAATTTTTCCTGTAATTCTTTAATCTGATCTTTAGTGGCTTGTGTTATGTCATCAAGGTCGACTGGAGGATTTGGCTCCAAACGCATGAATAATAGCTGGTTGACCCCCTTTTCTATATAAAAGAAATGATACAATGACAATACAGTAGGAAATTTTCATGGGTAAAAAAAATTAATAATTGTCCTAGCCGGCCACCAGGAAAAAGAAAAGAAGAAGAAAGAATGAAAGAAGTTATATATTATAGCCATCCTAAAATTTTTCCATCATTAATTTTCCTTCCCCTGTTATGTGCAATAACTATAATGTATATTAATGGACTAGTACTGAGGGTTTGTTCAGAATATTGAGGTTTAGCTGTAAGCCACTAGCTATTATGCCACTATGCTTCGATCAGTATACCTACTACAGTATGTACTGTATGTTCGAAATTATTTCAGGAGAATGCCTTAAGCCTTAACTACAACCACCAGCTCACCTTTGAATTTTTGTATATCACTTTCATGTATGCCTTTATCACGCAACCATCTTGCAAGCTCATCAGAATTCATCTTCTTAGGGTCAGCTTAAACACAAAAATGATCAATAATTAAAGTGTACGTAGGTAATGCTAACACAATGAAAGAGAGCTGGTTGCACTCGATGATGTATAGCTACATCGTATAATTTACATCATTGTGTGATACAGTGTATGTTAACAAAAATTATGGTGCTTGACATGATAGTATGTACCATTTATCATTGATTCGAGTAGGCCAACCTTATCAGTCAGCATTTCCTTTGTAAAATCGAAAGCAGCCATGGAAGCGGTAAACTGCCAATCATCACTTTTGTCTTCGTCCCCATAATCAACAACTCCTTTGATTATTATAACTCCTTTGACATTATTATCTTCACAATTCTGTATCCTCAATAGCTCATATCCTTCCATTTCACCCCCTATCACTTCTGGAACTGCATCATTGATCTTCTTTTTCTCAACTTTACTACTAACAAGGGCAGCCATAGAAGCAAATGTACCTGGGTACGCTGTTGAGCAAGGATTTGGTTTTCGATTACAAGCTACTTCAAATTTTTTCCATAATTCCGTCTGTTTACAAAAGATGCGAGAAAGTTTATTATTAATCAGCCTGGTCTCACCCCGGTTTATAATAACATTCCCATCAAATTTATAATTTCGAAAATCAGCAATCTTTTCGGATACCAAGACATCACCAAAATTATGCTTTTTACGGCTAAAAGCATAGCTCACGCCGACTCCCAAAATATAGCAAACGTTTGGAAATTTCTTCAATGCTTCTTCAACATCCACTCCACTGTAACCTCCTGAACGTGTTTGAACCAATGCCACCTTCTGTCCAGCAAATATTCCAATTATATATCCCTCTGCATATACAGCATTCCCTTCAGCTTTATCAGGTTTATTAGGTGCAGTAATGTAGGTCGTTGCAGCATTAAATTCCTTTTCATTGACAACGTGAAGCATAAGTTTGACCTCTTCACAGAATTTTTTTGTATCTCCTGCACTCATTTTTTCTGGTTGAACTGGTTTGTATTTATGATCATACTCTTTGAACCTTGGCGACACAACATCTAAATAATCAAATTGTACATTTAATGAGACTACCTGTCTATCTAATAATACACATCTGACCACTATGGCCTGTGATATTTTCAGCTATAGCTCAAGCGCTCAAGCTCTTATGTTAAAATGAAGGGCTTGTGATTACTCTCTACACACTTAATTCAGTACATACTTTCTGATGTGACAGGGATAACTGAGATTTTGGCATGAGTGCTTCTCATCAATCTTGATGCAGCTCATGCAGTTAACAGTATATATAAACTTTAATTACATGTAAAGACTAGCTTGAACAATTGCATGACACTTCTCAACAAGTCTTTTGAAACGTGAAAGTTCCAAAGACTTAAAAGGGGGCTTAACTTGCCCTTTCTTTATATAAGACCACTACGTATACTTTTCCAAACTGGTCACATTGGACATCTTGATAAGATAATAAACCTTGTTAGTAATAGTAAAAATAATAATTGGCTGTTCAAACAAGTAATCAATATGACTATGTAGTACCTTATCATGTGTACATATGCAGGGGTTTTGCAGCTCTGCAGTGTACTGATTCTGTATACTGTAGTGAACTAACAATCATGTGAAGCCATACATAATCAAGATATTTATCAGTGTGGACATCCTTACATTCCACAATCAGGTACACATCTTGATAAAGACTTTGGTCATTACATATTAGCTTATAAGACTTCAAATAATTTTTTGGAAAGCATGTGGTTACAAAGACTGCATGAATGCAATACTATATACCTGTCAATTGTAGAGAATGAAGGCAAGTGGTGTGCATCTATTGTTTGTCCCAGAAGCTTCTTTTTAGCACTACAGACTACGGTAGTTTGTTTACTTAACAGCATAACCAGTCACTAATGAATGCACCACACTAACATTCAGACAATGCAGTAAGCTAAGACAGCTGCATGTATCAATCAACAGTGCACAAGGTCAATGTCCAGTTCATGAAAACTGTTCTTCTCCACAGTTCTTGAGTCCTTCTGTCTTCAGTCAGTGGCCAGAATATGGGCGTGGTACAGGGGTGGGACCTCAAAAGTAGGTGTGACTTGTGGTAGAATTTAGTGTCCCTGTTAAGTTAGTTCTCGGAACTATGAATTGCTACTGCACTCACACATTGAATTTTAGTGTGTCAATTTAATACATGTGTGCTACTTGTATTAGCTTCTGATAATACCTGCATTATTAATTTTCTCATCTTCTATAACTTTTGACGTAGGATCAGTAGGAGTAGGAGTCATTATTTTTTCTGTAAGAGAAGCAACATAATTATTATGATAATTATGTAGCTTAGCGGGAGATTTTTTACACGAAGATTTATAATAATAATTATGCCTATGCAGCTATGGCTCCTTCCTTTCAATGTGACTCATGCATTAGCAATACTGAGACCTTAGAAACCTGAGGCAGTTAGGCTGTAGAGTGAGGACTCTACAGCTAAGGGCCTAAAAGTTTCGAAAAAAATAGCTAGTAACCATAGCTAATTATAGGTGTGATCACAAAAAATCTTTTGACTTTATTGAGCACACAATTTGCTTGCACCCCTAAACATAAACATAACTTCCACTGAACAATTATTGTTTGAATTCCCATTGAATTGTTCAAAAGAGAACAACCACAAGCCTTTGGTCAGTAATCATGTATAACATTAACATCTCCCACTGTAAATAAATAATCTGGCAACCCTAAAGCATTAATTTACCTTTAGAAATTTTTGCTGCAATGGCATTATGACCACGCTTGCGAAGTGCTACACACAGACTATTCCATGTGGGTAGACCACTTTTTGTAATGATGTTGTCCTCCTGATTTAGCCATGCTCTAATCATATCATCATGAGAGTTATTCATCCTTACAAGTCTATAATAACTCAATCCCAATGCAACTCCAATATACATCAAGTTCGCATTAGACAGTTGACTCAAATATCGACGGACTTCCACCAGATCTGTTTTAAAATGATTGATAGTACAATTATGACAATTTAATTTTACTGGTTTGCTAACTAGCTACTAAGTTTTAAGTCAAAGAGAGTTCCTCTTTCTACACAAGATTTACGTAGCTATAGCTATGCATGGAGTATTCTAGAAACCTAAGTAGCTATAGCTAACTAGCTAGTATCAACCAGCTATTTTCATTTCAACTAGTTATTTAGCTAACTTACGTACCTATCCCTTCACCCATTACGAATGACGGTTTATTCTGCAAACTATAATGCTAATCGCGCGCACCCGCCCCTCACGAAATAAAGGTGCTCTCTGATTGAAATCATTTGCTGCTTTTTTATCACTTACTAGCCTAGTCTGGCGTAGCCGCCCCTCGCGCAATATGACCGCATACTGGACCAGTTCTTGTGTATCACGTTGCGCATGCGTATTTCAAGTTACTTGAAGTTTGCATGCAGGCTTAAGTCTTGTATCTCTAACGCTTGGCTGCCTCCTTTGCAGCGGTTGAAACGGCCATCAAAGCTTGCAAGGCTTTTAGTCTGTCGTATCCTAACGCTTAGGCTTTTAGTCTGTCGTATCCTAACGCTTATATCCTAACGCTGATTTTGACCTACGTATCACCGCTGAAAACAAGTGAATGGGTCTAGCTCTTTAGGACTGGAAATGTGTGCTTAGCCACGCCCATTTCACAACAATTACGATAACATTTTCCAAGCCTCAAATCAGTCTGTGCATGCGCTGACGATCTTTAAAATAATTGACCGTCTTCTGGAACACTGCCTAAATCGGGCCAGGAGCATATTTAGGCAGTGTTCTAGAAGACGGTCAATTATTTTATTTTTATATCCATCAGAATTTGAGCTTATTTTCAGTCAACTGTATTTCCAGAGAATGTAATGTCATCTTGGATAATAGGAGAGTAATATTAATTTTTATAAATTAATTGAACTTTTCTTTTTCATCATTAGCTATGTAGCTAGTTATTATCACTATTAATTGTCATAATGTTTACCATAGTATTCTTTTATTTATTTATTATTATTATTATTATTATTTTGCACCCTTTGTAAACTTCAAGGCTATTTTATTCTTATAAATCTGCGCATGCGTAAGGTAGTCTCCCCGGTGTTTTCCCGGGGGGTTTCCCTAGTCTCGTGGGGGGACGAGGCTAGGAGTTAATAGGCGTCAGCTTCAGCCTCTGTAGACTATTCTGCGGTCAGGGAAATAAACGGTTAGTCGTATTTTGTAGTTAGCCTAGTAATCATGATCATTATTAATTTTTTGCAGACATCACCATGTCGGGCCGCGTAGGAGAACTCGTGTTACCACACGGCAAGTCCCAGATTTCGTGCGACGATGAAGAACGTCCTTCAGATTTTAATATAGAAGAAGTGCCACTTAATCAGGATCTTGAAAGAATAAAGATAATGAAAATGGTAAGAAACTAAATCTGTCTAGGAAAAAATAGAGGTCCATATCTTCTTTTTTAATACTGTAGATTAATAATTATTTAACATGGTCTGAACTGAAAGACTGTATTGAAAAGATTATGATTCAGGATCCTTCTTCGATTATAAAAATTCGAACTATAATTGATGAAAAAACAAGAAAATCAAAAGCTTCAGATTTGGGTTTCTGTGCAAGTACCTCCGATTTCAAATACCTGCATGGACCAAGCATGTCTGAAATTCCAGATTTCAAGCTTTTCTTGGCCACAGCAGAGAAGGGAAACCTAAATTCAGAGTAATTTGAAGTCACTGAGCATTTCGGCTTTTGGAAATGCTTCGCGACACTGCAACAACTGAGTCCAGCAGTGTTTTTTTCAACGAAAGATTGTTTTCGTTGAAAAATCAAATGTCAGCAGTGAACACGAGTTTTTTGCCATGGAAACCAACAAAATTATTGAAACTAACACTAGAAGTTAATCTGAAATTCTTGAAACCAAGTCAAAGAGATGAAAGAAAAGAACAACAAAACATGGCATTACAAGTGCGATGTTTTGCTGTCCTTTTCTTTCGTCTCTTTAACTTGCATTTCAAGAATTTTGGATTGACTTCTCAGTGTTAGTTTTAATGATTTTGTTGATTTCAAAGGCGAAAAACTTCTGTGTTCACTGCTAGCATTTCATTTTTCAACGAAACAAACACTGCTGAACTCAATTGTAACAGTGTCATGAAGCACTTCACAAAAATTGAAATGATCAGTGATGTTACTCTGGATTTAATTTTCCCTTCTCTAATCACAATGCCAAAGAAAAGCTCTCATACGGACTTTCCGGACTGACAGACACAAAGGAACTCTTGAAAACTGTTAATAATTATACCAGTATTATACTAATAGTGTAGCTATGTATGTTTAGATTTGTTATCACCATGTATATAACTAGTTTTGTTTTGTACTGTAGCTATCTTAATTTTCATGACTTTGATATTAATTTTTGTGCAGATCAATAGCTACATGTATTATGTTTTTATGCATCAGTTGTACATATAAATTTATTATAACGTTTATGGATTATAATAATATGTATACCATCACACTTTATATGGTGTGGGTATAACCTTAGCTTGCTATATAGCTTGGGTAATCCAGAAAGGGGGTCTACTTCCAGTTTCTTATGTGTACGTAGGACTTGTGAATTTTATAACTTCCTTGTACATATAATAATATTATTAAGAAATTTTGTGGAGTGGAACACATGAAAACAATGGAACTTTTGATAAAGGACACTCAACCTCTCAATAAAAGCATCTTGTATATTCACTCTATGCAAAATAACTGCCAAAAGAGGACAACCTCTCTACAAAGGGGTCCCATTTCAGAGATTTCACTGTATATGAAGCATTCTGGGGGACTGGGGGTGCTACACAGCTACATAGTGTATCTTATAGCTACTTTTTAAAATAAATAAATGGGAAATTTTTGTGGGGTAAATTTTTCGTGGGTTTCATGGATTGATAAGGGAATTTCAAGAGTAGCACAGAGTAATAGTGAGCTCATGATAATGTCACCATCATTATAGCTCAATTTCTGAGTAAATTGAACTCTGACACAAATTGCACAATTCATTACTCTTAAGTGGGCCATACAACTTAGTCACATGTCATTACTTGACCTCAAGTGGGAGAGAGACTCGAGAGACAGAAAGTTAAGTAGCTTTTGGATCTATCACCTTTGGAAGCACTGCACATGCACATGAGGCATTGTTACAATTATGTACAGTGGGTCCTGTGCCACCAAATATGAAGCAGAGTCTCTATAGAGCAATTGCAGAGCTAACAAAAGCTACACATTAAGCCTCAGATACTCATTTGTTTTTATAGTGTCATTCTCACCTGACCAGCTGTTTGCTGACATTCACATGAACATGCAATCCATTAAAAGATATGCTTCAGTGTCTATATCTACACATTAGCTATATTGGCATTACACTACATGCACCCTATATATAGCTATAATCATGACTATGCAAATTGGGAAATCATTGAGGTGTACTCCATTAGGGCACGAGTCTTAAATATATAACAGAAACAAGCCCATCCGATAACTGTCAACATCGGTATTAGTTGCTGATTCGAGCTATATACTATCAGCTGGTCACCACCTTTTGAAACTCACTCGTATCGAGAGTTACTGTGCCACCCAATTCTTAACTCACAGTAGCTATAGAGTTTGGTATAATTTTTTCTCTCAATAATTGCACACATGATTAGATGAGGATAATAATAAAATCTCAGTATATTAAATGAAGGTTCTTGAATACTACTAACATAAGTATTACAATGATACTGTTCATGTTGAATGTCAAGCAACAACTGAATGAAATGAAGTTTTTGATGAATTTGATCCTGCCAAAAAGTTTTTTTTTGTGTGTTCAAGCTGACAATGATGAAGATGAATGATGAATGATTAATAGTTATATTGCTACCAAATTTTTGAATGCTTTTATTAAAAGTTTTGCTGTGATTTTTTTTTCAGAAGTAATTTTCCCAAACAATCATCCTCTGTTGCTCCCTGACCAGGTCACGCAGACTACTCACCAGCTCATCGACATTCACTGGGGATGATACCTCCAGTTCACCTGGCATGAGAATAATACACATCAAATTTTGTCATTATTTACAGAGCCACTAGAAAAAGAGGACAAACTTCAAGTCTCAACAATGAAAGGAGCAAAATAACCTCCAACCTCTCTACAAAGGACAAAAGGCTGAGCCTCTATTATTCAGAAGTTCCACTGTACATTAATAACATAATTATCTGTCCTTTGTTGAGAGGTTTGTCCTCTTTGGAGTGTCCCTTAATTGGAGGTTCCACCATAAGCTACCTTTAGCTACTTATCACAGATGCCAAAGGTTCATGCAAGAGATTTTTCACATTAAAATAACCTGATCCACTCTCTTCAATAAAGTCTAAAGTCCATAGCATGTAGCTACATAATAATACATACCTGTCACAAATCGTTGTATTCTTCGGATCTTATCCTTGATTTGATTGACGTTTGCTGAGAAAAGCACTTCTTGAGTGAAACCACTGGGCAATCGGCCACCAACTGTCTTCAGTCGTATTGTCTTGCACTGAGGGCGTGGTGAGAGGGAGATGATGATTGGTCGAAGGGAGCTGACTATCGGCTTCTCCAGATCACTCATGGATAAGTTCAGCACACAATGATGACCCTATGATTGTTACAACAATTACAACACAATGATTAGTGTAGCATTATGCTTGAGAGAGAGAGAGAGAGAGAGAGATCACACCCCTTGAACCCTGCTATTTTAATAACAGTGTTGTTCGTAGAGGTTTTAGAGGATAAGACATACCACCCCCTTAATAATTAATTGATGCATAAGCTAAGATTTGAAAGCTTAAATTTTGCCCTTTAAGCCGTTTGTCCTTAGCCACTTAATGCCTATTGAATTGTTTGCATGCATTGATAACAGACACTGATACTCACAGTTTTGGAGACTTCCAGGACATCATCAACGGTGGATTGCATCACTCCATCACAGAAGTTAAGACTCTCAACAATCTTGTCCTCAGAGACACCTGACATCTTCTCAATAGGTTCTAGGACATAAAGAAAGGTGCTGCTGAGACATGGTGGAGTGGCCTTAATAGAGTGGTGGTCTCATTAGGAAGGTTAAATAGCTGGAATAGGTGCTGCTGGGACATGCATGGAAGAGTGGTCTTAGTAGAGAGGTGGTCTCTTTAGGGATACT
The DNA here is from genome assembly GCA_963924555.1 of Crambe crambe. Taxonomy (NCBI): domain Eukaryota; kingdom Metazoa; phylum Porifera; class Demospongiae; order Poecilosclerida; family Crambeidae; genus Crambe; species Crambe crambe. Next base: position 2,228,444 of record OZ004581.1, read on the forward strand.
TGTTTTAACAGATATAGGTACGTAAAATACATGCTCCACTGACTTACCTCTGCTGGGAAAGGTGAACTTCAAGTCATCTTTGGAGCCATTCTCAATAAGGTACTCGCTCAACTCGGAGTCAAAAACACCAACCAGAACCAGTGGCCTGGGTTCAGTCACTACAGGTACAATAGTTAACATATTTAATCAGAATATTAGCTACATAAGCAGTGGAATCCCTATAAATGTGTGGACACTTTTGGGACCTGAAATAAGTGGGACACTTTAGGAACCAGCAATGAAAGTATCCTGATTGGAGGATGTCCTCATTTGGGTGACCCTTTTCCTGTTGGCTAGAGTGTAATTATTACAATTAGTTTAATTCCCTGAAAATGCGACATTTTAAAGGGGATCCCTCTGCAATCAATATAAATATGTATGTATTTTACTCATAAGGACACCTCCTTAATCGGGACCCTGAAAAATGAGGTCACCCCACACTTACTTGTGGTCCCAAAAGTGTCGGATCCCCCTGAGATGAGGGCACCTTTCTAATCAGGACACTTCCAATGCTGGTCTAAAGTGCCTTTCCCTCACCCGAAATGAGGACACTCTCTGAAGTGTCAGCTAGAGGTTCTACATACTCTTTACCTGCAACTTTCTTTATGGGCTGATAGATCTTGAATGCTGACTCAGCAGACACTTGTTTTCCCTGCACCTTGGAATGTTGAAGAGTGAACATCGGACTATTCATCTTCTGAATTCGAGGACCTACAAACATAATCATGGGAAAATAATTATGTATGTGGGTATTGAGTGGTACATACGTATCATGTGACTTATGTGGGTGGTGTATACATATCATGTGACTTATGTGGGTATTGAGTATGTATCATGTGACTTATGTGGGTATTATTGAGTGGTGCATACACTATCATGTGACTTATGTGGGTGTGTATCGTGTGACTTACTTAACAAACGGGGCATAGAGTGCGATCCAATGCCACTGAGAAAGTCCACTTGGCTACATAAATAAATCAATCAATAAATCAATCAATAAATAAACAAATAAATACATAAACAAATAAATAAATAAATAAAATAATAAATAAATAAATAAATAAATAAATAAATAAATAAGGAAAGCAGACATGCTACGTATGTATGGAAGCTTACAAAAATGGTCATCGCAAAAAGAAATTACAATATACAGTAACAGTCCACTCTGAAAGAGGACGGATTTCTCAACAGAGGAATCTAGCTAAAAGTATCTTTGTATATTACACTCTATACAAAATAACCTCCATGTGTAGAGGTTCACATCACAGAATATTGCTCAGCTAACTCCTCCCAGTACCAGTGACTTCCCCAGTATGGGACTAAATTATACCTACAGACACTACAATGCAATTTCCCTATAGTATGGGACTAATTACGTACCACATGCATACAGACAGTACCACAATGCAACTTCCCTAGTATGGGACTAAATTACCACATGCATACAGACAGCACCACAATGCAACTTCCCACATGCATACAGACAGCACCACAATGGAACTTCCCTAGTATGGGACTAATTACCACATGCATACAGACAGCACCACAATGCAACTTCCCTAGTATGGGACTAAATTACCACATGCATACAGACAGCTCCACAATGCAACTTCCCCAGTATGGGACTAAATTACCACATGCATACAGACAGTAGCTACTCACTCCACAGAGATAGGTATGCATCCTGTGGCTATTGTTAGTCCACGGGAGTCCAGTTTCTCAACCTGCCACATGTTGATCAGATCAGAATTCCCTAAGGAGAGTAAAAAAAAAAAAAGTCACGTAATTGCTGAAGAGAAGACAAATGGTTTCTTCCTTCTTTTGCTCCCCACTCCTCCCCCTTCACCTCCTCTCCTCCCCCCTCCACCCCCTTTCCTCCCCTCCCCCTCTCCTCCTTTCCTTCCCCCTCCACCCCTTTCCCCTATCCTCCCCCTCTCCCCCTTTCCTTCCTTCCTCCACCCCCTCTCCTCCCCCGCCTCCTTTCTCTACTACATACCTGTTAGTTCAGTGTCAGTGACGTGGAAGATGTCTCCCACCTCGAAGCCCAACTCTGGCTTGAAACGACTTTTGTGCGAGATCTTTGCCCTCACATAGAAGTTATCTCTGGAAAACATGTCCAGTTTGTTGTAGCCTAAAGTAAAATCGCAATTCATATCTTATAATTGGATAACCATACACATGCAGTATAGTTGGCTACTGATGAATTCCAAGACTATGCAGTCCAAGCAAAACTGCCCGGCAGTTTGGCCAGCCATTATTCCGGGGGTTCAACTGGCCGGCCATTTTTCTGGGGGTTCCACTACACACGTACACATACATGCAGTACTTAATACCTTCTTTGTCATACTTGACTTGAAGGAGACACTGTTTCCCTCTGCTGTTGAACCTATTCAGCAATTCCATAGCTTCTGCATAAGTCATGTTAGTTGCAGAACGCCCACAGATCTAAACACAATTTATACAATGTCATGTGACTTGGTTACAATGTCATGTGGCTAGGTTACAATATCATGTGACTTGGTGATAATATCACATGTGACTTTGTGATACATGTCATGTGACTTGATGACAATACTGTAGCATATGTACCTGCATGATCCTGTCTCCTGTTTTCAAACTCCTGCTGGTGCTCCTCTTGGACTGAATGAATAGACCGTTGCCACGCCCACCAATGATGGAGAGACCTGCTCCGAGCTGGCCAAAGGGAATGATGACCCTCCTGGTCCCATCCTCCCTGCATGGAGGAAACATGTGATTGTCAAGAGAATGATCAACTTTGTAGAAATTATAATATAATCATGTCACTGGTGGGACTCAATCTCACAGTCACCCGCTGACAAACCCAGAGTGCACTCACTCACTGCCCGTGACTCCACAAAATGGGGAATTATAATGATGGTGACTTGTACGCAAGTATTTTAAATTCCTCCACACAACTTTATATAATGAAGTTAATGTATGCCTGTTCACACGTCAAACCTATGTACATACATACCTGTTTCGTTCATCAGATATCAAGTCATTAGGATTGATCTACACACATAATAAGAATAATCAGAAGTGAGGTAAGATTTCATGGATTTAGTCATAAGTAGAAACCAAATATTATTCATATTTGGCCACTTCTAAATACTTTGGCTCACCACAACTCATGACTACTAGTGGCCATGGTCTGGAAATTTGGTGTGGAGATAGTCTAACCATGATTACTAGTAGCCTTGGGGCTGAAATTTAGTGTGGAGATAGTCCAACCATTATAGAACACATGACAGAAGTTTGGAACTAATTCATCAAAGCATATTTGAGAAGTAACAGATTCAATTAAGCTAATAAAAGTGGTATTTCTACATGAAGGTTCATGTTTCAATTATTGTGCAGTACCATGTTTTCCTTCTCTTACCAGATCAATATCATCGAGTGACTTTGAGAGAGGTCTGGATATGTTCTCACTCTCTGGTCTCTTGCGCTGACTCCTGTGTCTCCTCCTGATCTTTATGGCCCTCCGGGGGCGCAGTTTCCTTTGTGATTGAGGGGGATCTTCCAGAGACAGTGGCGCATCTGTTGAGTCACTATCATACCTATTGGGACAATCCCTAGTAATCATTACTCAAACAAACACACCCCCCCCCCCCCCCCCCCCCCCCCCCCAATAATAGACACCTAGACACACCGCACCTTGTGAAATTGCTATTTTCCTTGGTTCCCTCGCTCCCATAATCCTCGCCATCAGGGACCGACAGGGAAGGACGAGGCTCGGGAATAATCATCCCTGTGACTGTCGCCTGGGTCCTGATGGAGGCCTGGTTCCCAATCGGGTCATAGAATTTATAGTCACGATTGAAGGACGCTAAACAAAGAAGACCGTAATTATAGTGACTAAAATTCACCTTTCACCTTTCATTATAGTGTTGGTACAGTGATCTTGCAAAATTTTTTTACATAACCTCTTCTCAAAGGAGTTTGGAGTTGGGCTACTTAAAAGGAAGTTAAATTTTGGTTTAGTGTTCTGAATTTTCATGTTGCAAGATCACTGTATTCTATCTATTTTTTGGCACTCAGAATTTGGTTGTGATAGCAGTTTTATCTATAACACTCCAGGGTCAAGGGTGAGCTTACTACAGTTTTAGTGGATTTAATGAAACTTGTCTCTTTATCATAACAGTCAGACACAAGACATTTAATGTCCAGGAAAAACTGCAGTTTAATTGTCTCCATGCAGCCATTTTCCTGTTGATCTGACACTATGTATTATAATAGAAAGAAGTGTTTGATTGAAATCGGTGCAAATTCAGTCCTTTGCAGTCGCAACTTGCAATTTATTCTAATCAGTTTTATACCGAACTTTGCTGAAAGATTATTGGTTTAATACCGAACTTTGAACTTTGCTGGAAAAATGTCTTGTATCAGGCCGTTATTTAAAACAACAACAACAACAAACCTTTTGGACTTGCAATGATGCCATCTTGCTGTGACTGATTGGATATTCCAGTGAAAGCTTCTGTGTCACTATGCACGAAGTAATAGTTGTCATCATTCAGATCTCGGCTATCCTGGAGAAAGCACAGAAGAAAGCATAAATAAAATACTTATAGTTATGTACATAATATATTTTAATACCTATCTTCAGACCACCCTGAGACCACCTCTCTTTAAAGACCACTTGGTTATGTGCTTTGTACCATTGATTTTGACCTCTGTAAAGAGACCACCTCCATTAATTAAGAGACCACCCTATTCAGAGACCACCTCTCTTTAAAGACCACTTGCTTGTATCATTGATTTTGACCTCTGTAAAGAGACCACCTCCATTAATTAAGAGACCACCCTATTCAGAGACCACCTCTCTTTAAAGACCACTTTGCTTGTATCATTGATTTTGACCTCTGTAAAGAGACCACCGTCCTCCATGAAGAGACCACCTTTAGGTGGCCCAGAGGTGGACGCCATAGACCGGTTTCACTGTACAATCATACTAATGCATGCTGCGGTCCACATAAACACAATATGAAATATGATATGATTGGGTTTAATACTTGTTTACTTTCAGTTATGGTAAGTATAATTATACGACAGACATACATGCAATTGGTTTAATCTTTGTCTGCTTCCAGTTATATGGATTTAGTATTTTGGAGTTTTCCCAGTGTCAAAATGTGTCAGTATGTACGTATGCACACATAACATGCTCTCCATGCATAACATACCTCAGATAAGTCATCACTCGTGTCTCTAGTGACGCTATTGGATGTACTGCTGGAAATCTAGGGGAGAAAAATATACATCACAACTTTTGTATAATACTGTTCTCCATAATTCATGATTACTGGTAGCCTTGGGGCTGAAATTTGGTTTAGAGACATGCAAATCAACCATCACAGCTCACTTGGTAAGGGTTTGGGACAATTTCATCAGAGCATGCTTGGAAAGTGACCTATACCGCAAAGCATACGTGACTGTAATGTTACACATGCAGTCTCTGAATAAGGACACCTTTCTATTAAGTGTATTTGGATGTTATTTAGAACACAACAACCACAACAACAACAATAACAACAACAATAACAATAACAACACACATTTGAGATGAGGGGCTTGAGGTTTGGAGGTCTGGACCTCGCAGGAGGTCTTCCCGTAGATATCCTTTTCTGCATCTCCCAGTAGAGGGAATCAACATCCACCTGACTGACGGGAGTCGTTAGGCTAGGACTGAGGGACGTATGAGCACTCAACATCAGGTGGTTCGGCTGGGAGGAAGGGGGAGGAGGGAGAGAAGGGGGAGGGGTAGAGGTCCCCTGGCGTTTGATGGAGAGGGTGACAGTTTGGGAGACCTGCTGGAGGATGGTTTGAGCGAATGACAGTGGATCGCTGTTGCTGGATGACGATAACTTGATTTGGTTTATCTAGAGGAGAAAAAAATTTTTCATCACTAGAATGTCATGTAGAACACTCAATGTGCTAATGTATCTCATCTCCCTTAACTTATTTATTAGCCACACCCACATTTATCTCCTATTGGCCACACCCCTTATGGATCTTGCCTCCTAGCAACACCCACTTAAGCCACGTACACATATTAGCCACACCCCATTAACTGATTTTGTCTCCTAACCACACCCCATTAATTAATTTTGTCTCCTAACCACACCCCATTAATTGATTTTGTTTCCTAGCCACACCCATTAATGGATTTTGTTTCCTAGCCACACCCCATTAATGAATTTCCACACCCCATTAATCAATCATTACTTGATGGATCTCATCTCCAAGCCACACCCCGTTCTTTGCAGCATTGCCCGTCTCAGTCAGTTCCCTCACCACCACTGCCAAACCTATAGTCATCCCTGGATCTGCAGTCATCGTGTGATCATGGAGAGAAATGTATGTACATGCATAAATTAGCTATTTGCCATAGCTATAATAATAGCAGTAAATTTTTGTGAATTTCGTGGCTTTGAAATATAATTATTATAGATTCATACTTTGATAAATTTATAAATTATTATTTCTTGCTGTAACAGTTAACAGTGAAATTGGATTCACTTGACCCCTTCATTCACTATATTCTGCTCTAACTTTCTCAATTCTTGAAGATACCAGCAGAGAGCTGGTCACCTGCTCCATGAGGTTTTGAAATTAATTTATAGCAGATTGATCAAGGTAACTTTGGTTAATTTAATGTGTGCATGTAAGTGTCGGGACAATTTAGTGATTTTTCCTGAGCTGACTCAATCATTCTCTACGTACATGATTACATTTTACATACATACCATCTGCAGGAATGAAGACAGTCCTTTCCTGAAGGGGCAGGACTTTGCCAGAGTAGGGTTCCTCATGGACGCAGGGGGACAACGTTTGCCTCTCGCTCCCATAAAGAGGTGGCTCACTCACAGTGCGACTGTAAGACGGAGTGACTGCTATCAATCTACGTAGCTGTAAACAAACAAACAAACAAATAAACAAGTAGATGAATGAACGACCAAGTAAACAAAAAAGTAAAATAAGAAACAAACAAATGAACTAACGAACAATAAAGAAACGAAAAACGGTGTAGCGAAAAAATTTTCATGAGATCTTTAATAGCTTATGTATTTGGAAATCCACAAAAATTTCATCCATGAATTTTCCTGTATAGCGCGATATTTTCGTGGGTAAAAATTTTCGTGGATTTCGTGGTTTTGAAAAATAATAAGGGAATTCACACATCAATATTTGCAAAACCACGAAAATTTTGACCCACGAAATTTTTTTGCTATAATTATGGTAGCTTGATTGTAACCGTAAACAAAATATTGATAAACAATAAACAAGTAAAGAAAATAAACACTGGCATGATTTCTATCACACAAACATACATGGTACGTAACTAACTGACCTCTTTTTCTAGTTTCTTTCTCTTCTGTTTCTCTTCATGGAGCTGCAGCTGCAGTGTGTCCCTCTCCTCCATGGCCTGAATCCGCTCAATCTGAACCACCTGCACACATACATATGTATATGTAAATCATCTAGCTGCCACTGAGCGGTCACGCAGACCTTGTCAAGCCAGGATGCCTGTGCACTAAGCAGGCACTATGCTGGCAACCTCCTGGAGCCCGGGCTAGGAACTCACAGGAGGACTGACTATCTAGTGGTGTGACCACAAGAGATAGCCAGTTTGATTTGCACCCTAGAAATTCCAGGTACCCATTTTCAGCTGGGTGGACTGGTGGCATGGCATTAGATGGATAATTATTAATGGATGGATAAACACTGGTGGGACTCGATCCCACTTACAAGCCCAGAGTGCAAATCATTCGCTGCCAGTGACTCCACACATACATACATACATACATACATACATACATGCAACCACTTCAATTGGTACTTCACAGTCCAATAAGATGATAAGATGATAACAAGAATATCACAATAATAACAACAACAATAACAACAGCAAAGTAACCTACTTTGACTCGCTCTTCACAATCTCGCCTTTCCTCTAAAGATCTCTATGAATTAGAACACATACATATCATTATAGTGACTAGTCTTATCTCAACACCAAAATGAATGCTTCCTATGATAGTGCTTGGCCTAGAGCAAGGACATTCTAGAGGCTGAACTGTCAACAGTCTGATTGCTATGGATCTAATTGAATGTCAGTGGGGCATGCGCACTCGATCACAACACACCAGGCTCCACACACTCCAGGGGAGTGGCCATCCTTTGAATGTTAACTCAATTTAAACTACGTAGCATGGTCTGGTGTTCTTTATACTAATCATTTAGACTCACTCTAGGGTCTTCCTTCTCAGAAGAGATGCTTATGTCATTTGGGTCTTTGTGGACTCTCTCGTACTTGCGAATCAGTCGCTGTATCTCTCCATCCTTCGCTAGCAGCTGGAAAATTTACAAAATCTCATCAATACATAAGAATGAGTGAAGAAATGCCTTCAAGATATGTTGCTAGGGACCTAACATTTTTTCCCATAATTTTTTATTATCATGAAAATGATTTACAACAAATAATTATTGTGTAGATATAAAGTAAAATATGAAACGCTAAAATAATAATTAAAGGAACAAGATATTGTCATACTTTATCATTCAGCTCTTCCTTCTTTTCCTGGGCCAGTGAAAACTCAGTCTCTTTTCTGTTGATGAAAATAATTTATAACGTGTTAATTTTGAATAAAAATAGTACTCTAAAGAACAAGTATTGTCAAGATGTAACCACATATATGCACAAGATGTCTTTTATTTTAACATACTTTTCCAGGTGAGTGAGCAACTTGAATATCCTGTCTCTGGCTGCACTGAGTTCTGAGACCACCAGCATGTAGTCTGCCTCCAGGGTATCATAAGACTCACGGATGTTCTCCTGCTCTGTCAGCAGTTCTTCCATTTTCTGTAAGAGAGATAAACAGGGGTCAACACATACATTTATATCTTATTTGGGTTTGCTCCTGAATTCTGAAATATCAAGCAACTAACTGCCCTTTGTAAACAGCTGATAAGAAAATAAGAAATTTGTTCAATCAATTAAAATCAGTTATCTGGACTAATTCACTCATCCATGCAGCACCCTGAGAAAATTACAAAGTTGTCCAGAAAATTCAGTATAGAGATATGTAGCTATGTAGCTGAGTACACTGCACCTCTAAGCTTCCATCAGACTGGTGTGTTATGGTCTCACGCCAGTTGGCCAGCAATGATAACATATCTTCATACTTCTGCTGGATTTGCTGGTCTCGGTGGCTGCAGTGTGGAGAGAGATTAGCACAATGCTATACGTATAATATCAAGATTACTATGAGATTACGATGAATTTACTATGATGCATGTAAGATTACTATGAGATTACTATGATAAGATTACTGATTACTAGATTGCTATGAGATTACTATGATATAATTATAAGATTACTATGATGCAGGCAAGATTACTATTATTTATGATGAGATGTAAGATTACCATGAGATTCATGGTGGTATGACATACGTACGTGAGGAGTGCATTGATGTCCCTCTCTCGCTGGAGTAAGGCCTTCTGAAGCTCATCTCGCTGGTTCTTGATGGCTTCACATCGATCAGTGAGTTCGTCAATGTGTTTCCTGATGGTGTGGCGGATGGTCGGCTTCCTCCTTTTGCAGCCATCACCTGAACATATAAAAGAATACATTCTATATATTTGTTAGGGATTGGGTCGCCTAATAGATCCTCATAGCCAATTAGCTTTGATATCAAATTTCAGGACAGAGGCCACATAAAGAAACTATTAATCTACGGTAATACAAAGATATTTCATATAATATGCAGACACTTACTCATGACAGAGCGCTCCAGTTCAGATGGAGGCTCATTTGTTTCACTGTCCTCAGCCTCTGCAATTAGAAGAGATTTGTATGAATGACGACCCTTTACCCAAAACACATCGATGGGTTTGTGGAGATGTTTTGCTTGCTTACTTGTTTGTTTGTTTGTTTCTATGCACAACACACACACATCATATTCACACACCTTTGAGCTGCCTGCTCTCAGGCAACTCAATCCCATTGGCAGTGAAGAGGCGAGTCAACACATCAAAGACGTAAGGGTAGTCCTTTCCCAGGGCCTCGTGGAAAACTCCAATGGCCTTGGGGCCCTTGGTAAGGACAATGTCAATGAATTTATCCATCCTTTGAGCCGTAGTCACCTCGTGCATTATCAATTCGCAATCATGTTTGGTGAAAACCTGTTAAAGAAAAATGATTAAAATCTCTCTCTCTCTCTCTCTCTCTCTCTCTCTCTCTCTCTCTCTCTCTCTCTCTCTCTCTCTCTCTCTCTCTCTCTCTCTCTCTCTCTCTCTCTCTCTCTCTCTCTCTCCCCCCCCCCCCCCTCTCTCCCATAAGAAAAGCCGTCAATGTGAATACTTCAAGACAGTGCCACTTAATAACTTACATTCTTCTGTTTCATGTAAGGATGAAGAACAGCACAGTCATGAACGTACTCTGTTAACTTGACCCTATCATCAGAAAATAAACAGGGTAAGATGTGAGGATCTGAGCTGGTCCCAAAGTGTCCTTTATTATGATGAAGGTTAACCCACTAGCTAAGAGAGAATCATGTCATAGATGTAGCCATGAGAGGATTCACATAGGTACGTAGTAGTATTAACAAATCACTGTGCATTTCCTTGATTGTATATTATGTTATTCTAAATGCACATCTCAAAGATAATATCAATAATAATTATTGGCACATTTCCTGGTCTTTCCTTTCAGCAATATCCTTCCTCCTAATTGTAGATTTACAAGCAGTACTGCCAAAGTATAAATGATTATCGTTTAGTTTAGTTTAGTTTCGAGCCATATGATTAATAATTTTATAGTACTCGTTATCCACACCTCGTTAATCCAGAATCTCGTTTATCCAGATTTGGAAATACACGTACTACAAGCACTTTTAATGGATTTTAACAATTGTTTGAGAATTATTTTTTTTTTTAGAGTGCTTTGCACAGGCACATAATTAGCAACTGCATAACAATAATCAGCAGTATCAACACTGTTCTAGGCTCCTTAATAGAGAGGTGGTCTGATTGCAGGGTGGTCTGATTTGACTACCCATTGCAACCTGAACTCCATATACATGGCATAAACCAAACAATGTTTCCACAGCAACAAAGTATCCTTAATAAGCCTTGGTGTATGTTATTAGATCAAAATTAATGATTTCCAAGAACTGGCATTCAAATTCAGCCTGAGGAATCATGCATACTTACTTAGCCAGCTAAAAGACACAGTGCTCGCTCACTAACCACATGAAAGCATAATATTTCAGTATCGAACTCACACACTGAAAGTATACAAAAATCTTGTGAGTATTCTGCACATGATAGGCATATTAATAATAGGAAACAATTCATACTTAATATTTATAATACAGTATTGAATACTTTACTGTTGGGAGGTGGAATAGGTGCTATTGGGTACATGGTCTGAATAGAGAGGTGGTCTCTTTAGGGAGGTTGAAATAGCTGGAATAGGTGCTGTTGGGACATGGTGGAGTGGTCTGAATAGAGAGGTAGTCTCTTTAGGGAGGTTGGAATAGCTGGAATAGGTGCTGTTGGGACATGGTGGAGTGGCCTTAATAGAGAGGTGGTCTCTTTAGGGAGGTTGGAATAGCTGGAATAGGTGCTGTTGGGACATGGTGGAGTGGCCTTAATAGAGAGGTGGTCTCTTTAGGGAGGTTGAAATAGCTGGAATAGGTGCTGTTGGGACATGGTGGAGTGGCCTTAATAGAGAGGTGGTCTCTTTAGGGAGGTTGAAATAGATGGAATAGGTGCTGTTGGGACATGGTGGAGTGGCCTTAATAGAGAGGTGGTCTCTTTAGGGAGGTTGAAATAGCTGGAATAGGTGCTGTTGGGACATGGTGGAGTGGCCTTAATAGAGAGGTAGTCTCATTACAAGATAGTCTGATTGGCCAAGATGGTAACAGTTCATTCATGAAATTTGTTTAATATGAGATCACCCTATAATCTATTTCCACCATGTCCAGCACCTATTCCAGCTATTTCAGACCACTTACATGTGGTTGAGGTCACAGTAAGCAGGCTGGCTTCCATTTCCTTGTACCTTGTACAGTTGATGGTTAGATGGGAATAACTTTGTATTGATACTGCGCTAAATATGGTAGTATATTAGGTCTTCACTGTTAGTCATGTGCATAACATTTCCTGGTATATTACGTATGTAGTGATGAGTACCATAGAAAAGTCTATTGCATGGAATAAGTATTTAAAATATAAATTTTAGGGGGAGGGGGGGAACTGACCTGCTTTCCTCCCCTCTCTCTCTCTCTCTCTCTCTCTCTCTCTCTCTCTCTCTCTCTCTCTCTCTCTCTCCCCCCCCCCCCCCCCCCCCCCCCCCCAGATCAAACCCTGCACCATATAATATGGAAGCAAATGAAAGTTCTAGATATTGATATCCAATATCTTAAATTTTAGCTTTAGATCCAGTCAAAATACACTATAATTCCTTTGCTATTAGTTAGTGATGAGAGGACTCTTCAAAGAAGGGGAATATTGAAGATGCATTGATATTATGCTATATAATCCCACACTAACAATTTTTCCCAGTACCATATGCATGCAGATGCATTTCCTAGTACAAGCAATGCTGAAGGGGATATTCATGGAAAATCCATTAAATACACATCAAAGATGATAATTATTAACCACATAATAATCCCCTTTTCAGTCTGGTGAGTACACTGAAATCCAGCATGAAGCCTTAAGCCATGCTCTTCTTGCTACTTCAGTGAGGCTTTTCCTAATGCAGTCTCTGATGACACCTTACTTTTTGCTCCCTAGGCTTACTGATATTTTCGATCCATAATCATAAAATTCTGCATACAGTCTGAACCTTGGGTGAAATGGATAGTGCTGTGGTTATGCTGTGTTGCAACAGCACCTATTCCAGCTATTTCTAAAAGAGACCATCTCTCTATTATTAAAAAGGTCACTCCACCATGTCCCAACAGCACCTATTCCAGCTATTTCAACCTCCCTAAAGAGACCACCTCTCTATTAAGGGCACGCCACCATGTCCCAACAGCACCTATTCCAGCTATTTCCACCTCCCTAAAGAGACCACCTCTCTATTAAGGCCACTCCACCATGTCCACTCCACCATGTCCCAACAGCACCTATTCCAGCTATTTCAACCTCCCTAAAGAGACCACCTCTCTATTAAGGCCATTCCACCATGTCCCAACAGCACCTATTCCAGCTATTTCAACCTCCCTAAAGAGACCACCTCTCTATTAAGGCCACTCCACCATGTCCGAACAGCACCTATTCCAGCTATTTCAACCTCCCTAAAGAGACCACCTCTCTATTAAGGCCACTCCACCATGTCCCAACAGCACCTATTCAAGCTATTTCTAAAGAGACCACCTCTCTATTAAGGCCACTCCACCATGTTCCAACAGCACCTATCCAGCTATTTCTAAAGAGACCACCTCTCTATTAAGGCCACTCCACCATGTTCCAACAGCACCTATCCAGCTATTTCTAAAGAGACCACCTCTCTATTAAGGCCACTCCACCATGTTCCAACAGCACCTATCCAGCTATTTCTAAAGAGACCACCTCTCTATTAAGGCCACTCCACCATGCACCTAAGTATGTACATATTCCAGCTATATTTCAACCTCTCTACCTAGGTGCCACCTGGCCCTAAGTGAAAGGTGTCACAGTAAAAATGTACGACCAATCAAATTGGATTGCTTAATGCATGCACGTATATGTACTCTATATTTTGTGTATGTTCTATAATTATAAATTTCAACCTACATACATTCAAATGAGAACTATATTCAACTCACCTGTTTGTGTTCAAAATCTCCATTTCTTTTCTACTGTTTTCATCAAAGTCGTCAAACTTGCTAGACAAAGTACTCATGTCTATGCCGAGATTGTTTCCCCCCAAAAAACCTCCCCCGATCCCCTCTAGTCCCCCCAGCGTCAAGTTCTTGGGGGTGGGGTCGAATCTTGGATCACTGAAGGGAAAGGAACCTGCCAAACCACCGGGGGTCTCAATGTATTCATTATCTCCAGCGCTGTAAATGGGTATTTGTTGTTCGGTGATGGTGTCGTATCCAACGGGATAAGGAGGCTGGTGGATGATGCGGGGAGCTGCCATCTTTAGTGATCACATGACCTGTATGCAATCACATGACAATCACATGACATACATATCATACTAATCCCCTAGTATACTGTAATCATGCAATCACATGACAATCACAGGACATATCCATGATCTATTACATCATACTGCAATCATGCAATCACATGACAATCACATGATCATAACCTAATCTGTAATCACATGACAATCGCATGACATAATTATCATGCAATCACATGACAAGCTGTACAGAAATGATATAGACACTTTCGGGACAAAAAGCAATTAGGATAATTTTCTGTGTCTGCCTAGGACACTTTGATCTCTAATCAATCAGGACATCTCTCTAATCAATCAGGACACCTCTCGAGCTAAACAATCACTGGACATGCACCTCTCTAATCAAACAGGACACTTTTTTCTGGTCCCATAATGAAGTGAAAATTTGGTTAACAACTTAGATGATGTGGATTGTATGTACATTATGATTCTCTCTCTCTCTCTCTCTCTCTCTCTCTCTCAACTTTACAGTGGAACATAATTATTTCAGCTCATAGAGTAGTAATCAGCTCTCTGCTGATGTTTTAAATGTTAAATTTGATCAATAATTGAGAGAGTGAGAGCGGATAATTAATGATTAAGCGATACAGATAAACTCTAGCTGTTGTAACTTCCAAGTCCATAACTTTATGTACTTCTCATGAATGTCTAGCATCAATACCATTACCTAATTAGGAATTCCAGATGGTGGTTCAAGGTTTTCATAAATAAAAAACATTCTAACTGCAGGCTGCAATTGGAGAGGCAGCAAAAACACTCAACGGAGTTTATTATACATCGCGGACACAATGTCACGTCCCAAAAAAACTCAGCCACCAAGCTGTATAATTTATCTCTCTATGTATGGCAATAAGAGTTTGAATTAGTAAATATCCTGATGGGTCAGATCATCCTGTGACATCTCTCTATCAAGGCTACTCCATCAATTCATGTCTCAAGCACTCTGCTCTAACTTTCTCAAGTCTTGACCAAATTTCACCAGCAGAGAGCTCATTCCCCAGCCCACTCTATGAACTGGTTTTCGAAATATGAAATATGAAATTTGGTTAAGAATTGAGGAAGTTTAGCTAGAGCAGATAATATAGAGAATGATCAACTAGACCATTCTGCTACGTATGTCCCAGCAACACTGGCATCTTGAATTATGTTCCAGGCAAATGGAAGCAAGAAAGATTGCCGCGGGAGCTTATGTGATATCGATGCTGCTCAAGAAAATTTACGTAGTGTATCTTCTTCCTTCACTTATTCCCTTGACTTGACTCCTCTAGGTTTTGCATGGGTGCATTGAACTTGGGAAGTGAAGACAGCCTATTCTTAATGAGATTACCTCTCTCTATGATGTACCTCTCTATGATGAGACCACCACTTTATCAATTACAATAATATAGAGAATGATCAACTAGACTATTCTGCCACGTACGTATGTCTCAGCAACACTGGCATCTTGAATTATGTTCCAGACAAATGGAAGCAAGAAAGATTGCCACGGTGGACCAGGTGTTTCAACCTAAAAGAGGCCATGCATCCCTCCTCCCTTACCCCATGATAGCACTAGCCCATACTAGGTGATCACACTAAATGAGGATATACGTACCCCTTTAATCAGGACTTCTACTTTCAAATTCAGGGCTTATACGTACATTGGATGGTAACGAATGAGGATATCTCTCTTCTACATTGGATAGTATTCAATGAGAATATCCCTCTACTCAGGACTTCAACTTTGGATAGTAACAAATATGGCTCTAAATGCCCTATTCTATTCCCTATGATTCCATGTAGGTCTCTGTTGTCTCCGAGTTGGCTAGTAGCCAGGAAAAAAAGAAAAGATTAAATTCTTCACGACAGTTAACACAGAAGCTGTAGAAGAAGAACTGCAGGAAATGTAAATGAAATTCTTATCACTTTCCAGTGTAAATCGGACAGTCTTTTTTTCACTACTAGGGAAATGCAAAGCATTGTAGTGAGCGAATTAAGCTTTAGGATGATGTCAATGGATGGAACCAGAATAGTACCCTCTCATTGGACCCCTAGTCGCTTGGTTCACTTGCAACTACAAGTGCCACTAAAGGAGTACTCTGAAGCATCTTAATTGAAGACAAGTATCCTTGACAACAAGAACAGTCATATTATAATTATTTGCCTAATGTACGTTTAAAAAATGAGCAAATAAATCTGTTTCTTGCTGTCAGTATTCAGTTACAGTCATGTCACTTTAAGTACAGTCATGGCTAAAAAAAATCTAAGACTTGCAACTTACCACTAGCTATTGATTTAAACTGATAACCATAAATGGTCACCATGGTAACCCAGGGTGATCACCATGGTTCTCTCATTCCCATCTGAAAGAATCTTTGACCATTAGAGACACCACTGGAGACAGCAGGGAAGGAGGCCTTAACCACACAAATTATTAATGGGTTGAAGTACGATAAAAGGTCGATCAGTGAGAATATTCCTAGTTGTATGATATAGTTACGACTATGTACGTGTGCTTTCCTGGAAATTATCAACTAAGGTCCCAAAGTGTCCACAATGTATTATTCAACCTCTGTATCTCTCTCTATGTAATAATACAATTTCCAAGGTCCCAAAGTGTCCACAATAGAGAGGTTCCACTGTACTTTAGTGCATCATTCAACCTCTGTATTGAGGACACCTCTATACTAAGGACAATTTCCAAGGTCCCAAAGTGTCCACAATAGAGAGGTTCCACTGTACTTTAGTGCATCATTCAACCTCTGTATTGAGGACACCTCTATACTAAGGACAATTTCCAAGGTCCCAAAGTGTCCACAATAGAGAGGTTCCACTGTACTTTAGTGCATCATTCAACCTCTATATTGAGGACACCTCTATACTAAGGACAGCTTCCAAGGTCCCAAAGTGTCCACAATAGAGAGGTTCCACTGTACTTTAGTGCATCATTCAACCTCTATATTGAGGACACCTCTATACTAAGGACAGCTTCCAAGGTCCCAAAGTGTCCACAATAGAGAGGTTCCACTGTATTTTAGTGCATCATTCAACCTCTGTATTGAGGACACCTCTATACTAAGGAAGGTCCCAAAGTGTCCACAATAGTTCCACTGTACTTTTATCATTCAACTTCTGTATTGAGGACACCTCTATACTAAGGAATTAAGGTCCCAAATTGTCCACAATAGTCTAAGAGAGGTTCCACTGTACTTTAGTACATCATTCTTACTGTATTGAGGACACCTCTATACTAAGGACAATTTCCAAAATGTCCATAATTAAAGTCTCCGTATCAAGGAAATCTCTCTCGCAAAACTTTCAGGAATGCTCTTTAAAGCACAAATCAATTCTACAGCTTTGCAGCTTCAGGTGTATCAAGTGCTTGAAGTCTACATGAATCCATACTCGATGCAATTCCAGCAACACAGGAAACTCATTGGCCTGTACTCCAGGCTCGGCTTCAGCAATAAAATTTGTGTGCCAACTGTAAAATTCTTTTGTTCTATCACATTTTATGAACTGATTTTTATGTCCTGAAAAATAGTTTCCTGATTAAAGAGCTGAGGGTGTCCTGATAATAGGGATGTCCTGACTATAGAGGTTGTCCTGCAGGGTGGCCTGATTATAGAGGGTGTCCCTGCTAGAGGGTGTCCTGATTATAAGGGTGTCTTAGTTATAGAGGGTGTCCTGCAGGGTGAGGGAGTCCTGCTTATAGAGGGTGTCCTGATTATAAGGGTGTCTTAGTTATAGAGGGTGTCCTGCTCATAGAGGGTGTCCTGCAGGGTGAGGGAGTCCTGCTTATAGAGGGTGTACTGATTATAAGGGTGTCTTAGTTATAGAGGGTGTCCTGATTATAAGGGTGTCTTAGTTATAGAGGGTGTCCTGCTTATAGAGGGTGTCCTGCAGGGTGAGGGAGTCCTGCTTATAGAGGGTGTCCTGATTATAAGGGTGTCTTAGTTATAGAGGGTGTCCTGCTCATAGAGGGTGTCCTGCAGGGTGGGGGAGTCCTGCTTATAGAGGGTGTCCTGATTATAAGGGTGTCTTAGTTATAGAGGGTGTCCTGCTCATAGAGTGTATCCTGCAGGGTGAGGGTGTCCTGCTTATAGAGGGTGTCCTGATTATAAGAGGGTGTCTTGGTTATAGAGGGTGTCCTGCTTATAGAGGTCAGTACATCTCAGGGAGTCACAATGTTCTCAGAGAGGTTTGACTGTTAGCATTCACAACAGGAAAACACTATCTTACGTATCTTTCTGTGTGCATGAATAAAGAAAGATCAAAACACTGACGCGTGCTTAGATAAACTTGTTCCGGCAGATGCTGTTTACTTGGTCCATGGCAACCAGTTTCAATAGCAACATATTGTCATCATATTCAAGGATTGTTTAGCTCCAGAATAATCCATTTTCAATGATATGTACATACGTATGTACACAATGAATTACCTCATGACTAGGCACATGTGTACTGTGGAACCAATTTTTAGGACAAGAAGGATGTGTCCTGATTAGAGAGATGTCCTGATTAAAGAGATACCCTGATTTAGAGGTGTCCTGATTAAAGTCCTGATTAGAGATGTCCTGATTAAAGAGATATTCTGATTAGAGGCGTCTTGATTAGAGAGGTGTTCTGTTTAGAAATATGTCTTAATTAGAGAAGTGTCCTGATTAGAGAAGTGTCCTGATTAGTAAGAGAGGTATTCTGATTTAAGAGGCACCCTTACATATCAGGAATCACATCCAATTTTCAGTGCCATGTTATACAGAGTGTTATACAGAGTGTTATACAGAGTGTTATACAGAGTGTTATACAGAGTGTTATACAGAGTGTTATATTGTCATAACTCATGATTTTGGTCAGATATGGGAACTATTTCAAATACAAATATGAATTAGTTCCAAACTTCTGTCATGTGTTCTATAATGGTTAGACTATCTCCACATCAAATATCCAGACCATGGCCACTAGTAGTCATAAGTTATGGTAAAAAAATGTCCAATATTTGATTTCTACTTGGGGACTAATCATTGACAGGAGATGAGGAAATTCACCAGGAAATGATGCTTGGAGTGTTATACAGTAAATTATGACTTTGTGGCGTCTTGTTTAATTTTTATCGAAGGAGGATGCAATAGCCTCTTTTCCTTGCATGAAGGAGCTTCAGTATTCAAAACACAGCAGACCCCGAGGGATGGTAGTCATATGCAAAATGTATGCATAGGCTTCCTGTGTTTATCTCATGGAGAGTGCTTGACAGTATTAGAGGAACGTCCCTATTAATTATTGTACTTATACTGTCTTTGGTTATAGAGTTATTGGTTAAACCCCCGGCCTTAATAGAGAAGTGGTCTCTTTAGGGAGGTTGGAATGCTTGGACATCATGGTGGAGTGGCCTTAATAGAGAGGTGGAGGTTGAAATAGCTGGAATAGGTGCTGTTGAGACATGGTGGAGCGGCCTTAATAGAGAGGTGGTCTCTTTATTAAGGAGGTTGAATAGCTGGAATAGGTGCTGTTGGGACATGGTGGAGTGGCCTTAATAGAGATGTGGTCTCATTAAGGGAGGTTGAAATAGCTGGAATAGGTGCTGTTGGGACATGGTGGAGTGGCCTTAATAGAGATGTGGTCTCATTAAGGGAGGTTGAAATAGCTGGAATAGGTGCTATTGGGACATGGTGGAGTGGCCTTAATAGAGATGTGGTCTCATTAAGGGAGGTTGAAATAGCTGGAATAGGTGCTATTGGGACATGGTGGAGTGGCCTTAATAGAGAGGTGGTCTCTTAAGAGGTGGCCTCATTATAGGGTGGTCTGTTTTACTGTAAAGTTGTCCTTAAAATTATAAATACAGCTGGACTACTACACCTTCAAAATTAAATCTAGAGGTCCCATGTGATCTCAAGCCTGTCCAACACTTACCAAATATGACTCCACTGTAGATAGAGATAGGTGGTCTAATTGGTTCTAATAAAAGCTACAGTGCATGAAGCCTGTCCACAGAATTTCCATTAATACTGTACTAAAATCTCCACGTACGTACATAGTTCCACAAGCATTGATTAAGCTCTTTAACCCATTAGAGTTGATACAGTCATTTACAAGCATGAGTGAGCCTCCGATAAAGGACAGTCTGAAAAGCCTCTCATTAAGAGAGGGATAATCTAAGAAGTACCTTTCTGTATACACACTATGCCAAAATAACCTTTAAAAACTACAAATGACAAAAGGTGAGGACAAACCTCTCATCCAGAAAGGACAGTCTAGTAAGTATAAAAAGAGGAAGGACAAAAGGCTGGGTCCCAAGTGTATCTGGTTGCTAAGCATACTGTACGTAGTATAGGGTCTAACAAAGACAAAATCCAGTCTTAATGAAATTACTTGTGGTTTGCAGAGAATGCAAACATTAGTGCATGCCTCACTGTAGCATTGAATCACAATATTTAGAGGCCCTAGAGCTCTTATTGTGGGCACACCAATTTAGGAAGTAATCCATCCCAGCACATGCATGTATAAGCAAATGCATGTATGTACATGCATGTACGTATTTACAAGTACATGCATATACAAGCACATGCATATAGAAGCACACGCATGTACAAGCACATGCATGTACGTATATACAAGCACCACGCATGTACATACATGTATAAGGACATGCATGTAAAGCACGTATGGGACTAGAACAAGTGTCCTGGATATAGAGGGTGTCCCTTAATACAGAGAGAGAGGTTCTACTGTGTTAGTATGGGACTAGAACCAGTGTCCTGGATATGGATGGTGTCCTTAATACAGAGGGTCTACAGTGAGAGGTTCCACTGTATAATCCCTACATTTATATCCACTGCCTATAGCTAACTTTATTATTTTCATACGAGGCTGCAGTAGCCTAGCTCGATTTTAGGCCATCCCAACTTAGCCTTTTTATTTAGAAGAAATTTTTTGCACTCATACTGTAGTGCTTTTTAAAAAGTAACTGTGAAGTTGAAAGTAAGTTTGTGCATGTAAAGAATTGAGGGTGGCAGTATTGACAATCAATCATAATAATAATTGACATGAGGCTATAGTACTACCAAGTGCCATCCCTACATCTTTCTAATCTTTTGTAGGTACACTGGTGATTAAAGAATTCTTAATATCAAATTTTACAGTAACAGCAGCATGTGCTGGGTGAAGTGAGCAGACTACACTAGCCCAAGTGCTGGCTATATAGGATGAGCATGCCATTTGTACTGTAGTGCAGTAAGGAGTGACTGGAACATCATCAGATCAAACTGTACATACTTTCTACATGTGATTCAAACTTGCTGCAATTTTGCAGTTTATTAATAGTCCTAATGCACATGATTTACTTCCATTAGCTATCATGAACATCATTGTCATGTCATAATAACAAACATGAGACTGAAAATGAATCAACTAATATTTCCTTTTTAACAGATCCTTTGGGAACCAGTGATTATATATATAATTAGATATTGTGTTGGGAGTTAAACCTTTTTTTTTTTTCATGTTTAGCTAAGATGCTGCTTTTTTTTGTGACATTTACCTATAGTAGACTTAAGGCTGAAATTTGGTCACGTAGAGATAGTTCAACCATTTAATATAGAGCATAGCTAATTATGGGACAGTTTTATCCAAGCATTGTTTGAGAAATTGCTAATCTATTAAAAAAACTGACTACCTAGAGACTAGAGTAGAGCTAAAGTTAAATATAGTAGCGTGAAGTAAAAGTAACTCACCTTGTAAAAATAGCTAGCTATATAGTTTCTTTGCAGATACGCACTGCCAGATGTTTGACCTAAAATTTAAGGATGGTATAAGATGAATAATCAGCAGAACTGGCAAGCTAGCTAGCTGCTTCTGTTCTGCTAGCTCAACAGTAGCTACGGTATATCTAAATCACCGGTCTTACCTTCCGATATAAAACTACTAGAGGTCGGCTATATTAAGCTACTTGACTATTGCTCCAAGCTCTTCCTGACGGCATAGACTTAAAGCTCAGCGGAGAGAGAAACAGAGCCATCGCTTTTTATAATCAACCCTGGTAAGGGTTGTCAAATGCGCATGCGTATTATGCGCGCGATTTTTCATAGGGGAAATACAAGGTAGGGGAAACACTAGGAATGCTTTGTTTTGTTTCAGTATTGATGCAATCCTTGACTTTAATAGTGGCTTGCTATAACCTATGACACTAGGTGTACTTGCTAAGGCTACAGTTGAATTAATCAAAGATACACACACTCTCGAGGTGAGATCATGTAGCATCCTTTTAAGATTGGGGGATCTCCCCTTTCACCAGTCTTTCACTGACAGACATCATTGATTATATCGTAGCTAAATCAACATAGGGTGATCCCTTTTTAGCTTTAGCTATATCTCATTCTGCATAGTAAGTTTAGTACTGGAAGACATGCAGACACTATTATTAATAGTGTATCTGAACCTTAGTCTTGTGTGCCCAACCCCTTTTTCAAAAGGGTCGGGCACACAAGACTTGATCCTTTGATTATAACTACTATAGCTAGCTATAAACAAACCAACTAGCTCATAGAGTGGTTGTTCAGCTATCAGCTCAGATTTGAGAATTGAGAATGTTAAGAGCAGATAGCTAATTATAGCAGGGACGTGACTAGCTACTATTGTTCACAGGTTGCATGTGAACGCCCCTTCACCTACGTACCAACTCTCAATGCACTGAAGATACAGTAGTTTGTAGAACAATGTCTTGCATCAGGCAGGGATAGGTGGTGGCCTTGAAGGATTTGTGGTTTGGAAACAACACTAATGTTTTTAACACTGCCTATTATACAGTAGAGATTTTTGGCTATTCATGGGTGTAAGAAGCAGGGGGGCTGGGGGGGCTTCAGCCCCCCCACTCAAAATGGATACTACCTGCACATAGGCATTAGTATATGCAAAACAGATGCTGCATGTCAACTAAGTGTTAATAACACCTAGATAAGTATTAACATCACAGAATGAGGTTAATTAAGTATTAGTAAACACCTGGCTCTACTATGGCACAGAGGAGAATTCATCACTCCAATTCAGTTCTCAAATTGATGCAGGTAGCTAACTATCTATGTAAGATTGCATACATTATAAATAAAAATTATTGTATATGATGCTGGTCCATCTTCAAAGACCTCAATCACAAGCACTGACGCCACTGTTGTGGTACACTGGTATCCAAAAATGGGTGTGGTTAAGGAAAGTGGGC
This sequence comes from Crambe crambe, assembly GCA_963924555.1. Lineage (NCBI taxonomy): Eukaryota > Metazoa > Porifera > Demospongiae > Poecilosclerida > Crambeidae > Crambe > Crambe crambe. The sequence goes on from OZ004581.1 coordinate 2,251,882, forward strand.
GTGGTCTGCTAAAAATTTTCCCACGTGCAAGAGCACACATACATCAGCCCCCCTACCAGAAAACATCTTCTTACGCCCCTGCTATTTAGTGGTTAGATATTATGTATACCACTCCTTATTCCAAAAAAACAACCACCATCAAGTGGGTGCAGTAGTCCAAAAAAGGTTGCGGTTAGTCAAAAGTGGGCATGTGGCCAGGCAAAATTTTTTTCCATGCACAAGCGTGCACAGAGACTTTATGAACCCCCCTCAATCAAGCCCAGTTACGCCACTGTAGAGTGAATGATCAAGGACCTGTATGCTGGAATGCTGGAATGCAGCAGTTCAACTATCAATGTTTTGATTGCAACTAAATACATAATACCCACAAGCTGTACGTAGGTGACCACAATGGATATCACTTTATGGGTGCTAGAGGTCAAGAAAACATTACAGCTAAATTATTGTGACTTTAATTGCTAGCAAGCAAACAAAAACATGATAACAGTTACTCCATTGCCATTAGCTATAGTGAGACCACTGAATAGCAGCAGACACATAATTATGGGACCCAGCCTTTAATCCTTGTAGAAAGTTTGTCCTCTTTTGGAGGTTATTTTGTATAGAGTGAAGCTATTATTGCTTGTACTCTTTAGATAATTATTCACATACAATATTAGCTTAGCTAGTTACTTATGATGCATTTCATAAAATTAATGTCATGGAAGGGATGCTTGAATATTATCCAATCCATGTGACAGTAAAGCTACATAGCTATATATATCCTCAATGGAGGTTCAGACAGTTAGTTTATGATGTGTGACAGCCTATAATATAGCTATTGTAGTGCCTCATCCAACCTGTGAGCTTTGATTTCAGTATATAGCTATGAAGTGCTCCCATTTTACCATGAATTTCAGTATTTTCAGCCGTTAAGTTTTTGAGTAATTTATGTGTATGGCTAGCTACGTATGTAGTAAGATTCAGTTCTTTTTTTAATTTTTTTTAGGAGTATTCTCGGTCAAAATATTGATTGGCAGCTCTGATACTGGAGGCTCTGATACCGGAGGCTCAAGTTAGCTATAGCAATAATTAGTATAACAGATATGTAGGTGGTTTGCTTATAAAACTGGTTGATCTAGGATATCAACTTCCACTTTCAATAGAATCACACACAGTTTATGTAAAAAGGAGATTGTGTGTGTGTGTGATCAGTTAAGAGGTAGTGCCGGTATGATGACCAATGAACAAACTTTGTTCATATGGCTGAAGGAAACACTTGCGTTACAATGAAAACTTAAAAAGGAAGTTTACGAGCTTGATTCCATGAATGTCGGAATTATTCTCTAATTAGCAGGGATCACCTCATAATAGTAATCTGTTGATATACCTGGCTCATAGCATGGTCAGGTTTTTTTTCCTATGTATTATGCATATACAATTACATAATGTGTTTGATTATTCTTGAGCAGTGGAACCTCTGAGTAAAGGACACTTTGGGATCAGCCACTTTGTGGTTTGTATAATACGTAGAGAGGTTGTCCTTTTCTTGGAGGTTATATTAAATAATGCTATGGGGAAAGGGCCCAAAAGAGCGTCCTTTCTTGGGAGGTTGTCCTTTCCTTAGAGGGTCTTAGCAGCATAGACCAGTGATTAAGTTTCTTCTTCTTAACTGCTTCTTCTTTCATCATTAGTAACATAATTATGAAACTTGGCAGCTAGAAAGCTTACTGGTCAATAGTTGATTACGATTTGTCTACTTGACAATAGCTAATTATAAGGTCAAACTGCTGCTGAATTGGCTAGACTCAATACATGCACCACCAGGGTGCAGCTCGGCAGGAATGGTAACACCTTTCCACCCTGCACGCATGACCTGGAATTGGTTCTTTTCACGATAATTAATGGAAAATTTTTCGTCATTAAATTAGCTATTATATTTGTAGTCACCACCCCCACTCCACACTCAAAAATTGTGTGAATGGTGTTTACCATGTTAAAGTCTAATTTACGTTCACCTGATCCATCTATCATTGGTTAGAGCTAATAGCTCTTATTTCAATTCTTAATTGAATTTCAAAAAAGTTCAGGGGTGCTTTAAATGTGGAATTTGGAGAAAGTTGCACTATTTCCTTTGCATTTCCAAGAGTAACTTGAAGGAAACACTGTATTTATTCATAGGATACACAAGGGCACAGCATATTAATTTTCTTGACACCTTAAATAGGAAATATCCCATGCCCTATGAATTTTCTATCAAGTTTCCTTAGGATATTTCAAGGGTTCAAGATAGCTAGACTTCGTTGCAATAATGCACTATTATAGGATAAATTTTTCATGGGGTGTATTTTTCGTAGTTTTGCAAAATTTGAACTGTGAACCCAACCCTTGCGTGTGTATCAAATTTAATAATTTCCCCCCATGATAATGTGGTTCTAATTGTGAACTGTTATTAATAACATCATTACATCATATATAATTTCTAGAGAACGCTATCAACTATTGCACCAATTGATAGCTAGGATAAGTTTGTTAGCTCTTTAACCTTTTCACGCTCTTAGTCCACACTTCAAGGCCACAAAAATTGCCATCATGTGTGCTTTTCTTCACACAATAATTATTATGAAATCTAGTCTAGAGCCAGCACATAATTAACCACAAAAATGCAGTTAATTTTACTTGTATAGTAAACTTGGATTCATGAGTAACATTCTTGGAAGGGGAAATGGGACCTAGCATACACACTGAGTGTTCACTTTGGAATGGGATGTAGTGTAAGTTAGCCATGCATGGATTACAGTGTTCATTCCTTAAGGTCGGCATTTGGAATGGGATCTAGTATATAGCTGCCTACAGTTTGGAATCCCCATTAAGATTCTTGTGTTTATATAACGATGGTGCACAAACCCATCTTTATTAAAATTAATTAGTCACATGTCACTGTTATGTTTTGATTAAGGTATAATAGTTCCACTTTATCATGATGATTAACCCACTCTATCTAACAATGACCCTTGACCCTTGGGTCTTGGATCTTTACATATCAATAATTAGTTATTACGTTTTGATGAAGTATATTTCCACTTTATCATGATGATTAACACACTCCCTTAATAAATAAAATAATGATACCTTTTATAATGAGAAATTCTGAGACACACTTTTTGTCCTTTGTCGAGACACACTTTTTGTCCTTTGTAGAGAGATTGTCCTCTTTTTTTTGGGAGATTATTTCGTAAAAAGTACATAATTATTAGTACAGTGGAACCTCTGAGTAAAGGAAAGTTCGGGATCAGCCACTTTGTATATAGAGAGGTTACCCTTTTTCTCAGAGGTTGAAAATGTCACTAGTTACAAACTGCGAAGGCATGTGATCTCCACAAGTGTAACAGGTCCAGTGGAACCATTATGGTTGTTTCCTTTTACTGATACTCAGTTTGATGGATAAAACTATGGGAAAGGGGCCCCAAGATCATCCTCTTCTTGGAGGATCCAAATTAAAGTATCTAACTGAGAGGGCATGTACATACTGCTAACCGTTGCAACTGTTATGCAATAATAGTTTAATGGGCAAAATTGGGAGCAGACCAAATTATTGTTTAAATAGATAGATCAGCTGTACATATAGTAAGTATTATGCAATCATCAGGGGGAAACCCCTTGTAATAAGTGAAAAAGAAATAATGTTAATAATTGAGAATTTATTAGTATAACTGTTAATCATGTAAAAAAGTTGCACTTTGTCATAAATTTCTCTCTCTCTTTTTTTCCTGATGAGTATCTTATATCCAACTTCCCTCGTCATCAGTACTGTGTTGGTCCCCTCCTAGGCCGTTCTCCTCCGGCTGCAGGAGCTGTTTGGATTGTGGGGAACGGTTGAAGGAGAAGGAGAAACTTGGAGGCATTAGTTCTTGTGGACTCTTGAGGCTACCGGAACGAGTAATGCCATGACCTGAGGGGAAGGAGAAGGATAAAGTAATAAAAGCGGGACAATTACAAATGGTGGGGCAATTTCAAATAGTTCAATATAGAATCTACTACCTCATAGTGTCAGGAATTTCAGGGAGTCCACATTTGGTGCCACTGTAATGATTAAAGGGTTCTCCCCCCAATACTGTGATAATTATTATTATTTGCATTTCAGGGAATCCATAATAATATTAGAGGTTCTCTTGCATAACAAAGAGGTCATTGGATTTCAAATGTTAGGGAGTTCCATTTGTAACTATCATTACACCATACAAGGATGCTAGTCATGGCAGCTGTTCAATTGGTGAATCTGAGTCGTGACTTACAAAGGGATTCAACACAATTGAAAAATAATTATAGACGAACGTATTAGCCCATTTCCTTTCACACCCTCCCACCCACACACACTGCTTTTGATCAAAGAGCTAATTACACCTTTGTAAGTAATCTCTCCCCACTCTGTGCCAGAAGTACTAATTGGATGTCTTATACTACACATATTTATGCAGTTGTTTTCATTTTCATGCTAAACAATGAAGATTAAATTACTGGGAAATTTTCTTTATAATAATATTCATGTATTTTTCATGTTACGTTGTTGAACATGACCACAAAAATAAATCAACATCGAAGATTTCCCCATAAAGCATGTTCAAAGAAGAAAATATCTACCAGTATCTTCATGGAAGTCGTCCACAGAAGAGCAGGCTTAAAGCACAAAGATGGAGCATAAAGCATGTTCAAAGAAGAAATATCTACCAGAAGTCATCCACGGAAGAGCAGGCATAAAGCATAAAGATGAAGTTTCCTTCTGCCAGTTAGTGGGTTTGGAATGAGGAACTCCGGCCACCATCACACATACAGGAAGCCACCCCAAAATAGGAAGCAAGGCCAAATCAAAACAGGAAAGAAAGCTCTAGTAATCTTCAAATATTGACATTTTGTGTTCTTCCTGCACAATTGTCAGTGGCTAGATATGCAGTGGATAGTGGCCACACACTCAATAAAATTGCAGAGCTGAATGGACTACCCAACTGACCACTCCCCACAGTGGTTAGACAGGCAGCCATTCATTGCCAATTTTAATTCAATTCTTCTTCTTTCAAACATGCTTTATTGGAATGGCTCTAAACTTCTCTATAATGGTTGGACTATCTCCACACCAAATTTCAGCCCCAAGGCTACAAGTTATAAAGGGCTAGACTTTGCAAAGATGAATTATAGTCAAGCCATAGTGTTTGGAAACATACATAATTGGAGTAATAGGGTTGATCAATCTTGGAGTCCACATTAATTTAGGGTAGTGATTAAAGGGTTCTCTCCCCAAAATAGGTGGCTATAAAGAAAGAGCTCACTACTGACAGTTGGACCACAGTATGATCACATCAGGATTTTCATACAGGATTCTTTGATAAGGATGGGGAAACCGTGCAAGTGAATGCTAATAAGTGTGCTGAAAAAAAATATTTCCTGTCCACGTTCACTTTATTACTCTGGTCATTCTATGGTGCAAAAAGGACTCCAGCTATGTCAAAGTTTAGAGAGAGATGCTGCAAAGAATTTAGCCAATGTCTTCAGGAACTGTTGCAGTTGAATTTTGAGGGGTGGGGGTGTGCCCTACCTCTGTATGAAATGTACACTGGAAGTAATTCACGGTAGTATTACAAGTAGGTATACTAGGGAAATGCAAAGCAAAGTTTTAGCCAATGATGCCACCATATTGCAAAGGACGGAACCGGAAGAACGTACATACGATATAAATAAATAGCACCCTCTCATTCGACCCCCTAGTGGCTCTCATTTGATCCCCCTAGTGGCTCTCATTCGACCCCCTAGTGGCTCTCATTCGACCCCCTAGTGGCTCTCATTCGACCCCCTAGTGGCTCTCATTCGACCCCCTAGTGGCTCTCATTTGACCCCCTAGTGGCTCTCATTCGACCCCCTAGTGGCTCTCATTTGACCCCCTAGTGGCTCACTTCGCTCTTTCAACAAAGACTCTCTGGGAATTTCAATCTGGAAGCTGTTTTTCTCTAAAGTGGTTGCACAATCCAATTCCAAGCAGAAATTATTAGCTTAATTGAATTTGCTATTTCTCAAATATGCTTAATTTGATGAATTAGTTCCAAACTTCTGTCATGTGTTCTATAATGGTTGGACTATCTCCACACCAAATTTAGTCATGAGTTATGGAGAGCTAAAGTATACCATTTGTCCCAAACTTCTGTCATGCGTTCTATAATGGTTAGACTATCTCCACACCAAATTTCCAGACCATGGCCACTAGTAGTCATGAGTTATGGTGAGCCAAAGCTTAAAAGTGGCCAAAAATGGATGTGTCTAAATGATGCATTTGCTTGGGACTTTCAAGTGAGTTATTGAGGTATTAAGTTCACTGCAATACCTAAGTAGGTATGTATTTTTAAAAGTGTTTACAATAGAGATTTTGGGGGATTTCAATCTGGAAGTTGCCTTTCTCTATAGTGGTATATACAATCCAAATATGTATGCACTTTAATATAAGGTTATTCCACCCAAGCAACCACCTTGTTTGTAAGTATCTTTACCTTTCGAGGAAAGACTTTGTGAAGAGGAAGAAGCATTGCTTGAGAGACCATATCCAGTCCCTTGGCTAGACTGATAGTGTGTGACTGCAGGAACAGACAGATGGACAGACAGTTTGAACTTTTTGCACATAATTATTATGTAATCATAAAAATCAATTTTTTGCTAGATGGAGTGCGTATGATCACAGGAAAGACAGTTTAAACTATTAAACTTTTCAATAATAATTTATCCCTTATTAGGGAACTGATAATCTCTTACACACAGAGGCAAGTTTTATTATTCGGTTTTGGGACCCCTTAAAGAGTGTCCTGTTTTTTTAAAAACATCCTTATTTCAGGGGTTAATTACCCCCCTAAGCTCTAATACTAATCATACAATAATTTTCGTACAGGAACAAGTGCATGAAAATATTTTAACAATGAAATAAAATTATGGTCAAATTGTATGGTCAAAATAATTGATGTGTTCACTTAATAAGCATGCATCTTGGCATTCATTATACTCTTTCTCAATTCTCAAAAAACAAAAAAAAAACAAAAAAAAACAAAACAACAACAACAACAACAAAAAAAAACCAGCTCATAGAGAGCTCTCTACTGAATTAATGTGAAATTTGCTCAAGAATTGAGAAAGTTAGAGCAGATAGAGTGAACCATCAAGTGAATGGAAATAAATAGACAAAAAAATTTCCCTGCATTTTTGTGGGATTAATTACACAATGAAAGCCACACCCACCTTGATTGAATCCATGAAAAGAGGAGGTTCTTTGTGGCATGCCACCACTCGATGTTCTGGTGGTCCCGAATCCAAGTGAAGACTCGCTTGAGACCATGGTCGTGTTGCTAGAGTTGACCTTTGCCCCCCACAAACTCCCCAGGGTGGACGTGGAGGCTTTTTGAGGGGAGTGTCTACCGTGGTTGGTGAGGATGCTTTCTCCAGCTCCTCCCCCTTCGGGAGGGGAAGGACGACAAAGGGTGCTCCCGTTGCTCTGGAGACGCTGGAGGGCAAGGCGGTCTTGAAGGAGGGAAATCCGCTCGTGAGCTGATAATAATTCTTGTCTGTGTGATACAAGGAAAGAAAGAATTAATCAGGTTGAAGATAATGGCCACTGATTACTTGGGGATGAAATTTGGTATGAACATAATTATGACAGAAGTTTAGGACAAATGGCATACTTTAGCTCTCCATAGCTCATGATTACTAGAAGCCTTGGGGCTGAAATTTGGTGTGGAGATAGACCAACCATGACAAATGGCATACTTTAGCTCTCCATAACTCATGATTACTAGTAGCCTTGGGGCTGAAATTTGGTGTGGAGATAGTCCAGCCATTATAGAACACATGACATAAGTTTAGGACAAATGGCATACTTTAGCTCTCCATAACTCATGATTACTAGTAGTCTTAGGGCTGAAATTTGGTGTGGAGATAGTCCAACCATTATAGAACACATGACAGAAGTTTGGGACAACTTCATAAAAGCATGTTTGAGAAATTAAAGTAAGCTAATCAAACTTTGATTTACTGTTATAAAAGACATTGTATATGATATAATGTACCTGAGGTCATAGTTCTCATTTTGTGCTTTATCAAATTTCTTCTGCCAGAGGGAGGTGAGGGCTTCAGACGTGGCCAGCGCTTGTCGTCTATCCTCCTCTGCACGATACAGCTGCTTCTGAAACTGGTCCGCTCTTTTCATCAGCTAGAAGAGGGGAAAGGAATATATGGGACCTCTCTATTGTGGACACTTTGGGACCTTGGAAATTGTCCTTAGTATAGAGGTGTCCTCAATACAGAGGTTGAATGATGCACTAAAGTACAGTGGGACCTCTCTATTGTGGACACTTTGGGACCTTGGAAATTGTCCTTAGTATAGAGGTGTCCTCAATACAGAGGTTGAATGATGCACTAAAGTACAGTGGGACCTCTCTATTGTGGACACTTTGGGACCTTGGAAATTGTCCTTAGTATAGAGGTGTCTTCAATACAGAGGTTGAATGATGTACTAAAGTAGAGTGGAATCGTGGGCACTTAAGGACCTAAAGATTTAGTCTCTCACCTGTTCATACTTGGTGTTAATTTTATCTCTCTCTTCCCTCGCCTCCTTCAACTGCTGACTCAGCACTTGAGGATCAGTGGACTGGTTCTCATCTGAGTCCCCTCCCCCTCCGCTGGCCACACTGACACTGACAGAGGCCAGGGACCCCCCACTCCCTGTACTGCTGTCTGTCTTTTTCAGGGAACCACGGCTCGACGAAAGGTCCCCATCAGCTTCACATCTGTGAAAAATCAGACAAGTAAATAAGAATGACACACATACATGGAGGTGTCCTGAAATATGTAGAGAGATCTCTACAGTCAACCCCCTGTAGTGGAGACACCTCTATATATGTGGAACCCCTCTAAGAGAGAGAGAGAGAGAGAGAGAGAGAGAGAGAGAGAGAGAGAGAGAGAGAGAGAGAGAGAGAGAGAGAGAGAGAGAGAGAGAGAGAGAGAGAGAGAGAGAGAGAGAGAGAGAGAGAGAGAGAGAGAGAGAGAGAGAGAGAGAGAGAGAGAGAGAGAGAGAGAGAGAGAGAGAGAGAGAGAGAGAGAGAGAGAGAGAGAGAGAGAGAGAGAGAGAGAGAGAGAGAGAGAGAGAGAGAGAGAGAGAGAGAGAGAGAGAGAGAGAGAGAGAGAGAGAGAGAGAGAGAGAGAGAGAGAGAGAGAGAGAGAGAGACTACTATTTGGGGGGGGGGGGGGGGGGGGGGAGGAAGCCCTCCAGTAAAATTTAATGTTATTGATTCGATTTCAATCTGGTATGATCTAGGCCATGTACTAACTTATAAGTCATTCAAATTGCATATACACACAAAATAAAACAAAAAAAACAACAACTCTGAATGGTGGTACGGCCATGCAGTGCAAGTTATGTAACTGGCGACTACATATTCTCATCCACATACGTAGCATCTCATTGGGTTCTCATTATCATAACAATTAAAGTTCCAGACTAAACTTTCTTCGAAACTAAAAGCTGGAGGGGGGGGGGGGTCGATTGGTACACATGCACGTTAATTTAGGGGACACTCCAAGAATCAGAACTAAAAAAAAAAATTTAAAAAAAAAAGCTAAAAATTGTATTATCACTATGGGATCTCTCAATTAGTACAGACTTTTGGGACCCGTAGAGAAAAAGGTGTCTTGATAAGAATTATGTATTTGCCTCTGCAAGGGGGAATTCCAAGAACTGGAACTGAAAGCGATTGGTAATAATAACCCACAGTTATGTCATCACATTATGACTACGTATACAGACCACCCTGTATACTAGGTATGCTTTTAAGCATGTATGTATCTGGTCAATCAATAACATACCCTGAGGTTTTCCTCAGTCATGAAGGGGGTTTTCCCTCCTTTTGTAGTCCACCGCCCCCCCCAAAGCATGACCACTGCCTGTCAAATACAGACCCAGACCCACCCTCACAATGTTACCAGATGTGGACTTCCTCACCCAAATCTGATTAAGTAAATGCTTACATATGATATCCACTACATCCTGTTATGCATGTACCAGATGTGGAAATTTCCGAAACACACATTCTACGTAAATGCTTCATACCACAAAAGGTATTTAAACATAGACACAATAACAAGGGACTTTCCCCTTGTGCTTAAATCAAATACCCACCAACCACATGGTCTACTTTATAAATTAAATGCCAAAACCATTAAATCACTGGAAGTGGTACACAAAGGGGATTTCCCCCTCATGATTACATAACCACCAACCACATGGTGGTGTTTTGTTTATAAATCCCAAAACCATTAAATCACTGTAGATACAGTACATTTCACCCACATGTAGGTAGGCTGAGACTATAATAGCCAGAACTTTCCCTTTGGAGACTGCAATTATAGCTACCAAAAAGATAAAAAAACAAAAAACAAGTGAATTTAAAGTTACTGGCCCATTATCTTCCCTTTAATTTAAACACGTGCTCGGAAGAAACACAGTGGAACGTTCCTCTCTTGGTGAACTCACTATAATATTCAGACACAATACAAAGATCTTCCCCATAAGCTAGAGATTTTTTTTTTCAAGGAACGTACCAAACCATTTATACTGTTAATAACCTCTGGAGAGTATACGTGGATCGAACTCAAAATAGCTGGTCCTACAGTGTCCACTATATAAAGGTTCTATAGAACTTAGTCACAGAAATCAAGCATATAATATTGTGCTATTCTTACTCAAAATCAAGATTTAAGCAGGGATGGCTGTGTGTATTAGGTTCGAGAGAGAGAGACTCTTAAAAGGGTTCTGTTGCTACAAAAGATCATTCCTATACTTAGGGACTACGTATATAGACTATCATACTCTTGTACTCTCTAACAGTTTCACAAACTTATTTCAGCAAGCAGTCTACCTACACTTTACCAAGGTTGAAGAGCTGTAAACCTACACTGTTAGCTATGATGTCAACAACAACTGGAGTCACATGATACAGTTGTCTTTATGTATAGTTAAAGGTTAAAGTACTGAAGTTCTGGCTGTAGTTTTTTTTTTTTTTTTTTTTTTTTTTTTTTTGAGACTTGTGTAGTAAAGACTAGAAAAAAGTTTTTGAGTCCATACTGTCTTATGACCTTTGACCTCTGTAGCTAACTACAGAAGCTGTGACAGGGGCTTTATACAGTTCCTTTTGATGTGAATGCTGATTAACCACAAAATAAATACACTTTGATGTGTGAAACCATCCCAGTATCCCTTCACTAACTAGATGGAGAGTTAAATTATGAAGAAGCACAAGTTATAATTATTATTGACATACATACATACCTGTGCAACTCGTCTCTCAACAATTGGACTTCACCCTTCAGCTTGTCTCTTTCTCTTGCCACTTCACTGCAAGAGCTGGCCAAGTCTTGATATTGTGAGAACAGCGTATGCAGCTGAACCTGAAAGGTTTGGGAGGAAAAAAGTTTGAAGGATATGCTTGTATATGTTTAATACTTGTAGGTGTGTGAAGGGGGAAGAGAGGGGAATGGGAGGGGGAAGGGGGAGGAGAGGGGAATGGGAGGGGAAGGGGGAGGAGAGGGGAATGGGAGGGGGAAGGGGGAGGAGAGGGGAATGGGAGGGGGAAGGGGGAGGAGAGGGGAATGGGAGGGGGAAGGGGGAGGAGAGGGAAATGGGAGCTAGGGGGAAGGGGGGGAAGGAGAGGGGAATGGGAGGGCAGGCCCGTACCCAGCGGGGGTTCGATTGAACCCCCTTTTCAAATTGAATTTTAAATGCGCGCGTACATTGGGCGCATCATTAAAAATCATTCTAGTGCATGCGCATGAGCTAGCTCGAAGCAGAGAGAAAGACGACAAGTCTAGCAAAGCCTATTGTCCAGAAAAGGTCAGTTTTTGGCTAGCTTAACCCACCCCTAGGCTACTATAAAACTAAACAGGTAGAAGAAGTGGTACCATCTTCATGATTAACAGCGTCGTATGCAGATCTATCAAAGATGGGCATGGTCAGGCAAAAGTGGGTGTGGCCAGGCAAAAGTTTTCTGGAACCCCCTTTTCAAATTTTCTGGGTATGGGCCTGCAGGGAAGGAGAGGAGAATGGGAGGGGGAACGGGGAGGAGATAGGGAGGAGGGGAATGGGAGGGGGAACGGGGAGGAGAATGGGAGGGGAGAGGGGGCTTGTAGGAGGACGGGCCTCCCATTATACCCCTCCCCTCTGATATCATCACTATAATAGTGGAAAGTTCATACCTTCATACCCATATTTGAGTTCTCGTTGTATTATACACATAGCTACCATAAATGTGCACTTCACATTCAACTGGAGTCACATGCATTTTTGCTGTGACTGCAAAAAATAGTGCAACTTAAGAGACAATATAAGTTACTTCATTTCCTACTCTATGTACATGCAAGTGCTTTTCTACAGAAGTTTATAATTTCTAAAAGATTCATAGAAGCAGCTGATTAAGGATATCATCAACTAACTAGAGACATGTCTTACTCAAGGTCTAAGAAAGGTATACATTTTGGACTGATTTCTCGTGGAAAAACTGTTCTCTGTGACCATCGAATCACTGCTACTGGGGATTTTGAATCAACTTGCCAGCCGATTCTCGACAATGTGTCAAAAGAGAAGAAAAGCTATGAATATGATCGGTATGTGTTTCATGTGCACATGTCTGGAAATCTCACATACTTGTGCGTGACTAGTGGGATCTTTGATAGAAACGTTGCATTCAACTGTTTGTTTGAATTGGAACGTCGACTGATTTCAGAGGGCCTTCAGGAAATGGCTCAAACAGCAGGACCGTATGCTCTGCGTAGTTCTTTTGGGTCCATTATGAAAGACATACTTACTGAGTATTCATCCAGTGATATATTGGATCACCTTGAAAAAAAGGTCCAGGATCTTCATGGTATCGTGTATCAAAATATCGACAAGGCTGCAACTCTAGGAAAGAGTTTGAATGGTGACATTGAGCATATAGATTTGCTCACGTCTTCTTTCAGGCGTAAGAAATGTCAGAAACGTCCAAGACTCTGCTGTTGCTGTCCACTACAATAGCGTAGCTGTCTGTGGGTATTATTGTTTTGCTGTCTTGCAAGGCTCTAGTAGAAGTGGATTAGACTAGATAATCTTACTTTCATAATTCAATTGAATGTGATGAAAAGCACACACACACACACACACACACACGTGGCTAATGCTCTCCAATTAGAAATCATGTGATGTAATGCTGTTACTAATTAATATCACATGTTGCTAAGAGGAAGGAACCAGTAAAAGACTATTATTGGGCGAGAGAAGCAAGTTCCTTAAGTTGCATCCACAGCTGTACATGTTGAGAGCTAGGAGGTACATATGTAATAGGGGGATCAAAGTATGCAGGCTCGGAGGAGCTGGAAGGAAAGGTAAGGGTCTTGGCCCAACCAATATTCTGTAGTTATCGCACTCTATCAAAGACCATACTCCCATTCTTATGTTGAAGACACAGCATAAGCACAAGTTGTGACAACATTCATTGTACACACTTATTATTATGGATATTGCCCCTACTAATAAATTTTCATTTCCTCGATCTTGCCCTGCATGATTTAGCTAGAAAGAGCTGCACTGGAGGAAGAGGAGGAGAGAAAGGAGAGAAGAGTAGCAAAAGACGTGCAATATTCACTAACAAAGTCTCCCATAGCCGCTATATAGCTGTACTTTCAAACTGGGTGCCTAATAAGTATGTTACTTAATGCCATATACCCAGCTCACTTTCTTTCATCCAAATAGGGTGGCCTGCCCTGCATTGTATTAGTATAAGTATTAGTATGAAATGGGAGAGGGAAGGGGGAAGGAGAGGGAAATGGGAGGGGGAAGAGGGAAGGAGAGGGAAATGGGAGGGGGAAGGAGAGGGGGATGGGAGGGGGAAGGAGAGGGGAATGGGAGGGGGAAGGAGAGGGAAATGGGAGGGGGAAGGAGAGGGAAATGGGAGGGGGAAGGAGAGGGGAAGGGGGAGGGGGTGGGGAAAGGAGAGGTATATGAAGGGGAGAGGGGGCTTGTAGGAGGAGGGGACCTCCCATTATACCCCTCCCATCTGACATCACTATAATAGTGGAAAGCTCATACCTTCATACCCATATTTGAGTTCTCATTGTATTATACACATAGCTACCATAAATGTGCACTTCACATTCAACTGGAGTCACATGCATTTTTGCTGTGACTGCAAAAAATAGTGCAACTTAAGAGACAATATAAGTTCCTTCATTTCCTACTCTATGTACATGCAAGTGCTTTTCTACAGAAGTTTATAATTTCTAAAAGATTCATAGAAGCAGCTGATTAAGGATATCATCAACTAACTAGAGACATGTCTTACTCAAGGTCTAAGAAAGGTATACATTTTGGACTGATTTCTCGTGGAAAAACTGTTCTCTGTGACCATCGAATCACCGCTAATGGGGATTTTGAATCAACTTGCCAGTTGATTCTCGATAATGTGTCAAAAGAGATGAAAAGCTATAAATATGATCAGTATGTGTTTCATGTGCACATATCTGGAAATCTCACATACTTGTGCGTGACCAGTGGGAACTTTGATAGAAACGTTGCATCCAACTGTTTGCTTGAACTGGAACATCGATTGATTTCAGGGGGCCTTCAGGAAATGGCTCAAACAGCAGGACCATATGCCCTGCGTAGTTCTTTTGGGTCTATTATGGAAGACATACTTACTAAATATTCATCCAGTGATGATATATTGGATCACTTTGAAAAAAAGGTCCAGGATCTTCATGGTATCACAAACCAAAATATCGACAAGGCTGAGACTCTAGGAGAGAGTTTGAATGGTATCGTTGAGCGTACAGAGTTGCTCGCGTCTTCTTTCAGGCCTGTGAAGCCAAAGAAACATCAGAAACGTCCAAGACTCTGCTGTTGCTGTCCACTTACAATAGCGTAGCTGTCCATGGGTATTATTGTTTTGCTGTCTTGCAAGGCTCTAGTAGAAGTGGATTAGACTAGATAATCTTACTTTCATAATTCAATTGAATGTGATGAAAAGCACACACACACACACACACACATGGCTAATGCTCTCCAATTAGAAATCATGTGATGTAATGCTGTTACTAATTAATATCACATGTTGCTAAGAGGAAGGAACCAGTAAAAGACTATTATTGGGCGAGAGAAGCAAGTTCCTTAAGTTGCATCCACAGCTGTACATGTTGAGAGCTAGGAGGTACATATGTAATAGGGGGATCAAAGTATGCAGGCTCGGAGGAGCTGGAAGGAAAGGTAAGGGTCTTGGCCCAACCAATATTCTGTAGTTATCGCACTCTATCAAAGACCATACTCCCATTCTTATGTTGAAGACACAGCATAAGCACAAGTTGTGACATCATTTATTGTATACACTTATTATTATGGATATTGCCCCTACTAATAAATTTTCATTTCCTCGATCTTGCCCTGCATGATTTAGCTAGAAAGAGCTGCACTGGAGGAAGAGGAGGAGAGAAAGGAGATAGAAGAGTAGCAAAAGACGTGCAATATTCACTAGCAGAGTCTCCCATAGCCGCTATATAGTTGTACTTTCAAACTGGGTGCTTAATAAGTATGTTAATTCCATAGACCCAGCCCACTTTCTTTTAGCTATCTAAACAGGGTGGCCTGCCCTGCATTGTATTAGTATAAAGGCCTGGGGAACATATTAAGTAACGCAAGAACTCACACCACATGTAATATGGATATTCAATAATATTGGCCCTACTACATTTCCTCGATCTTGCCCTGCATGATTTAGCTAGAAAGAGCTGCATTGGAGGAAGAGGAAAGAAAGGAGATAGAAGAGTAGCAAAAGACGTGCAATATTCACTAGCAAAGTCTCCCACAGCCGCTATATAGCTGTACTTTCAAACTGGGTGCCTAATAAGTATGTTAATTCCATAGACCCAGCCCACTTTCTTTTAGCTATCTAAACAGGGTGGCCTGCCCTGACATTTAATTAGTATAAAGGCCTGGGGAACATGTTAAGTAATGCAAGAACTCACACCACATGGATTGTATTCATTATCACAATGATTATTGAACATCCATTGACATAACCACAGTTATTTGGGGTATGTATGATCACAACCATGTGGTAAACAATATCGACTTAATAGGTAAGTGGTCATCAGACTAGAAAACCAATACCATAATTTTGTCGTTAACTATTTACGAAAACAATTTTTAGTAATTTTGGTAATGGTCATCAAATAAGGAAACCACCAAATTAACATTTGGTAAACTACAAAACTACCAATCATTAATACAATCTCAACTCAATTTGGACTTCACCTGTGCCATTTCATAGTCGTCGAAGGCTCTGTCTCTCTCTTGCTCTAGCACCTCTGAGACGCGCACCTGTGTCTCGTAGGACAGCCTCAATTGCTCCAAATTTGCCCTTGGCACTTTGCTCGTTTTTCTTCCTTTCATCTGTAAATACAGAGATAGAAAAGCACTGTACTTCTACTATAAACGACATTGCATACACTTCTGTATAGCAGCCTTATGCATGCATTGAGGGTTAGCACTTTAGTGCTTTTCATTGAACAGGCGATTGCCCTACCACTTCAAGGAAATAGCCATCTATTATATAATGCATAGAGTACATAGCTTCAAGTTTATCAATTTCGTGGAGGAAACATATAGGTAAGCACTGTTGTATGGAGTGGAGTTGTATGCTGTGATCCATGGGAGGAAATATTGAGTTTGAGGAATTTAAACACAGTCCTCTCTTATGTACATGATATTCAGGATGCAATACAAAAAATCTCCCTATTAGGGACAATTTCCAAGGAACCAAACCATACTGCTAATTAATACAAATTGAACGTCTGAAAAGTGCTTAAGGAAAAGAGCTGCTCCCAAAGGGTCCACTACATGTATATAGAGGCAGGGTTCTCCCCCAAAGGGTGTTAGAGAGGTGTAACACCACTCTGATGGGCCCATTTTTCTTTCATGTGTGTTAAAACAATGTATTTTAATAGCCACAAGAATATCAAAAATCCTTTAATATGGTATTCAAGCACCACTCTGATCAGGGTTTCACTGGGGAAAACCCCCTGTAGAAGTCCCCCAGTATATATGTAAGTACTGTATGGATGTATGTATGTATGTATGTACCTCTGGAGAGGTCTGAGGTACTGCTGCTATGGCTTGTTCCAGAGCTTCGTACTTCTTGCGTAATTCATCTCTCTCCAACACGATGCGACCGAATTCACTGACTGTGAATCTAGAGGGGACAGGGGGAGGAGGGGAGGGGAGGGGACAGGGGAAGGGGGGAGGAGAGGAGAGGAAGGAGGGGAAGGGGAGGGGAGGAGAGGAGAGAGAGGGGGAGGAGGGAGGAAGAGGAGAAGAAGGGAGGTAGGGTAGAGGTAGAAGGATAAAGTTCAAAGTCCACAAAATGTACTAAGCATCTACATGTATGGCCACAACTCAGAGGAGGTCCGACACCCGGGTGTCAATTCAATTCAATACTCACCACGTGATGCTATTTGCTGATATGCATATTGAGTTTTCAGACCTCCTCTGGCCACAACTCTTACCTCCAACTCTCCTCGTACTGTCTACTGCTGGCTTCCAGGATGTTCCTCTCAGCCAGTAGGTCCGACAACTCTCTCTGAACGATGGCCAGTTCAGCCTCAGTGATGCGCAGACGAGTCCTGATATCCAGAGCAGAAATGCCAGCTGCAAGGAAAGAAGCAAGAATTCATCCATTACATGATTTTCTTAATCATTTTGAGGAAATGGTTGACCCAAGAGTATGTACGTATGTCTTAATAGCTGGAAAAGGCCAGTGCCATTGTTGGTGGAGTGGCCTTAATAGAGAGGTGATTTCTTTAGAGAGCTGAGTGGCCTTAATAGAGAGGTAGTCTCTTTAGGGAGGTTGGAATAGCTGGAATGGGTGCTGTTGGGGCATATTTGGCGGAGTGGCCGTTATAGGGAGAGAGGTAGCTTCTTTAGGGAGGCTGAAAATAGCTGGAACAGGGCCTCAATGGTCTGATCAGACAGGCCAGGTTCTCACTCGTATGCACAAATTATGCAGAACTTGGTAAACAGGTGGGTCCTGCCAAGTATGATATCATGGTTTCCATGGCAATACTTAAGATCAGGGAGTTCATGGGGTGAAAAGATCTTGAAAAATGCTCTCGAGTGCCAAGAACTGATAAAAGTGATTTTGCAGTGATAGCTATCCGTCATCATGAGTTATGGAGAACTAAAAATAATTTTTAAGTGGCATCCTGATTAGAGCAGTGTCCTGATTAGAAAGGTGTCCTGATTGGAGAGGTGTCCTGATTAGAGAGGTGTCCTCAAATTGATAGGCGTAGTAAAGTACTGTATGTTAGAGATTTCATACAGTGCCATGCGTGGATGTATGTACATAAATAAAATTTTTTCCATGTATTATTATTTCCAAGTCTGTGACTGCATGAATTGTCCAGTTATTCCAAACTGCCACAGCCAATTGCTAATCATGGCAGCCTCAATTGGTCAAAATACCTCGATGCCACCCACCCAGAAAACTTTAACAACAAACACAGCTGGAAGAGATATGTATGTATGTATGTAACAATGTATATGTGACAGTCGAGGGTAGAAATCAAACTTAATATTCGCGCTTTCTACTTTTGAAAAAAAAGAAGTTTGAAAGGCAGAAAATTTTATTGTAAAGCATCAGTCATGACAAAAGTAAACTTAGACTAAAACATGAATACTGTCACATAGCTATGTATAGGTTAGATCACAACAGCGAGTGACCATGAGGTTTACAATGGATACCGAGGTGGAGCCAAGGCGTCTATTGGACTCTAGTAGTGGTGTGATTCACTGGCTTAAACAATAGTATAAACTGTGTATAGTAGTCTTACAGCAGATTGCAGTGATCTTGCAACATGAAATCCAGAACAGCAAAACCAAAGTTTACATAGTCTCCTTTCAAATGGCTTTGGAGTTGGGCTACTTGAAAGGAGGCTATGTAAATTTTTGGTTTTGGCTGTTCTGGATTTGTATTGCAAGATCACTGCAATCTGCTGTAGGATAACCACAGGTTTTAAGTTGGGATAACCACAAGTCTTTATGTTGGAACCACCTGACCACTTGCAAGCCTCCAAAAAGGGAAGTAGGTGCAATTAGAGAAGGAATTTGAACACTTTATTTATTTATTTATCATGATAATTATGATTAGAGTCTTAGCAGATTATTATAAAGCAAACTTGCATTCTTTCAAACCCCCAGGTGGATCAGGTTACATGTACATATCATATTCATGTGTGTATAATGGAGCGACCAGTAACAGTGGAACCAATTAAGGAAAAAAATGTCTTGATTAGAGGTACCCTGATTACAGAGGTGCCCTTATTAGAGGTGTTCTGCTTAAAGATATCCTTATTAGGGATCTTTTTAAATACAGGTGCCCTTATTAGAGGTGTTCTGCTTAAAGATATCCTTATTAGGGGTCTTTTTAAATACAGATGCCCTTATTGAGGTGTTCTGATTACAGGTGCCTATTACAGATACCATCCTTATAAGAGGTGTCTTTAGAGGTGTCCTTATTAGAGGTGTCTTGATTACAGGTGCCTTTATTACAGGAATTAGTTTCATAGGTGA
Organism: Crambe crambe; assembly: GCA_963924555.1. NCBI lineage: Eukaryota > Metazoa > Porifera > Demospongiae > Poecilosclerida > Crambeidae > Crambe > Crambe crambe. Next base: position 2,271,530 of record OZ004581.1, read on the forward strand.
ACTGACACTGCCAATTTTTCCCAGTTATTGCCTCTAATCAATGGATCATTATTCTCTGTGTATACAATGTTCCTTTTAAGCAGTGAAGAATGACTATCACTAAATGTGTGGCAGTGGAACTCCCTTCCCTGAAATGCAAATGTTATCACTACGATCGGTCCCACCCACTGTGATTAGGGGCAAGTACTACGTATTAAAATATGCAAGGACACTTCTCTGATCAGGACACCCCACTGATCAGGACACCCCACTGATCAGGACACCTCTCTGATCAGGACACCCCACTGATCAGGACACCTCTCTGATCAGGACACCCCACTGATCAGGACACCTCTCTGATCAGGACACCCCACTGATCAGGACACCTCTCTCATCTCATTTTTCACTATGAGAAGTTTTATAAGGGATCAGGTTATGTCCCAAGCAGAAATTAGTCGTATGCATTCCACTTACATAACTCATGATTACTAGTAGTCTTGGGAGTATGTCCTATAATAATTATTATAGAACACATGATTGTATTGACAGAAGTTTGAAGCACATTCGAGAAATGACAAAGCTGATCTTTATACTTTAGCTCTCCATAACTCATGACTACTAGCTACGTAACAGCCTTGGGGTGAATATTTGGTGTGGAGAAAGTCCAACCATTATAGAACATACAACAGAAGTTTGAAATACTTTCACATATTCGACTAATTAAAGTACTAAGCTAATCTTTATACTTTAGCTCTCCATAACTCATGGTTACTGTAGCCTTGGGATGAATATTTGGTATGGAGATAGCAGGACTATCACAGACCTTCTATAACCTCATGATTCATGAGCCACACACAACAGAAGTATATTTTTGATTACCTGGTGAAATGTATTCTGATTTTGGTCTGGAGAAGACGATTCCATTGTGGGTGTGTCTCTCCCTCCTCCCCACGCCCCTGTGTCGGAGAACCACTCGTCCCCCTCCACTAGTCCCACCACTGCCACCACCACCCTCCTGAGAGTGGGGCACGTCGGACTGATTGAAGACCACCGTAGGAACACGGGAGGAACTCTCCGTCATGTTTCAAATTGGTCAAATGTCTGGAAACCTGAAGTAAAGATCAATTAAGGTACTTAATAACAGGGGTTGAATCAATTTACCCTATATATATATAGGTTGGCTCTCTATTTATATGAAAGTATAATTTTTATTTTACAGATTATTCTTAATTAGATAGTTTGTAGGCTAAAAGGTATAGACGAATTACCAGGACATAAATTAATTTTATCAACTTGGACCCAGGCAGGTTAAAGTGCACAGGGTCATCAGGAAAAGGAAATAGTTTATGACCAGCAAAAGTAGAGAGAGAGAGAGAGAGAGAGAGAGAGAGAGAGAGATTCTGGTATGTATGCATGTGTAATGATCAGTTGAGAAACTATCAAGCAATGGAGCAATGAACGAGCCATAATCACTCATTTACGACAGTTTATTTATACATCGTCATAGCTGGGTAACCACAGAAACCCGTTGGCAAGTATTGCCTTACAGGATGCACTGGAGCAGTTAATTTCAGCACTGTGATTGGAGAGAGCTGATACCACTCACTATCAACTTCAAGGGAAGAGAGGACAGACAGTTGGGCTCGAGTTTTGTTTGCTTTCATCACTGATAGAGTGATACAGTGAAAGCTGGTACATGTAAACCGTATGTATAGCATAGCTCCCTTTAGAATAGCGACCACCAACAAACACAATCAAAGAACATCTGAGAGGTGTGAATATTATAACAAATCCTGGGGTGTGGGTGTGTGTTTAGCAAATTCCCTCAGTGCTAAGAGGAGTCGCAAGTAGAAATCAAAATTCTTTTTTAAGACCTCCATAATTATTGTGTAATTTCTTTGGCTAGACGAGTCAATCAAATTGTAATGATTTGACAAATGGTTACATGTGTCTGGTCTTTTACTAGTGAGTGCACGATACCAAAGAACATACCCAAAACTTCCACTCTTCAGAGGTTCAATTTGTATTAGGTTTGGTTCCTTGAACCTAATTGGGAGTTACGTACCGTATATCTTGAATGAGGGGGAGGAGGCCTGACAATCGAAAAGCCTCTGTTAACCATTGCATGGAGAGACAAGAAACAAATACTTTATGTTTAACAATGTATTTTCATATTCTAATGTACTGAATATTCTTTCAGAGGGGTGGGGTGGGGGGGGGGGGGGAGCTTCCCCTGTCACAACCCCCACCCCCTTTAGATAAAACTGTGAAGAGAATTCAGGTTCCACTGTAATATGAATTATGTCCCATCATAGGGCATACAATTTTGCTTGAATCTGCATTGATGAATGTTCTGTCATAATCATGTTCTAGTCTAACTTGATCTCTTGATCAGACGAGCAGCGGCTATTATACCCTCCCTCAATTCTTCAAATTTCGAAAAATCAGTTCATAGAGTGGTTGATCAGTTTTCTGCTGGTATTCTAAATGTGAAATTTGGTCAAGAATTGAGCAAGTAAGAGTAGATAATTTAATTCATAGCGAATGATCAAGATATCATTGACAAGTGAATGCAAATGGACTTTTTAGTATGGTTGGACTAACAGCCCTGAGGGTATGTACACATAACAGCCCTGAGGATATGTAAACATAAATATCTCTTGTAACTTAGTAAGCTGATAATATCATCTATTGGCTCATTTTATACATTGTCAACTTCTTTTCAAAGGATGCCAAGAGAACCAGGAACTCAAAGGGATTCCAAGAGCTTTTATATGATTCATTTGATCAATTGTCTCAGATATCTGAATGCGTGTGCGTGCTACATGTGTGTCTGTTTAAGGAGCTGACTATTCACTTTCGCCCTTGCATTGGGTTGTCTTCTTCGGTTGCTAGGACGTTGAATTTTGATACCTACGTAGCTACGATACTGTGTGTGATTACCTAAGAATGCAACAAAACCTCTGGCGGCAGTCAATAAAGTAAGACCTAAGACTATAGAAGGTCTGATGTTACAACCCGTGTTGAGTACGTAATATGATATATCTTCTTGCTTCTTCTTCTTCTTTATTTCAATCACCAGTCTAGAGTATTCATTCATTCCTGGCCTCATTAGAATCACAGCAGCTGCTGCAACACTATGAATGCAAACAATGTGCATATTCACTATAGGACATTACTATTGTGCTCTGTAGAAACTTGAACTGTTTCAACTAACTAGGGAATTTGGTGGAGAATTGAATAAGCTATGCAGCAATTATATCATTGTGACAGTCGAGGGTAGAAATCAAACGTAATTCACGCTTTCTACTTTTGAAAAAAAAAAGTTTCGAAAGGCAGAAAGTTTTATTCAGTCATGACAAAAGTAAACTTAGACTAAAACGTGAATAACATTTGATTTCTACCCTCAACTGTCACAATTATTGTGTATGTATTGTAAAAGTGAGTATAAAATAAGCTCTTGAATACAAATCAAGTCAGTTTTCAGCAATATCATTATAGGCAGATTTCATTAAACAAGTGTTAACAGAGTAGCAGAGTAGAATCCCAGAAAAGAATTATACAACCTCCTTTTACTCTAACAGATGGTGATCATACTTTAGTTTGGCTGCCAAGGAAAACCATTAAATAGTAACGATTTCCTTGGCAACTGGACCATATATATATTTACCCTGGGAACCTAGACAAGCAAGAGTTGATGAACCTTTCCTAATTATAAATGCCATATTACTCCTACGAAATGACTCGATTCTGAAGGCTATCGTTTGATTGGTTATTATGAAGGTTATCATCATTATGAAGGTTATCATTTGAATCGTTAGCACAGTAATTGGCTCTGTGACCACCTAAGGAGTTGACAGGAACTCGTAGCCTTCATAGGGAGATGGTCTTCTTAGTGAGTACATAGTAATAATATGTATTGTAGGAATAGGTGCTGTTGGGACATGATGGAGTGGCCTTAATAGAGAGGTGGTCTCTTTAGGAAGGTTGAAATAGCTGGAATAGGTGCTGTTGGGACATGGTGGGGTGGTGGTCTCTTTAGGGAGGTTGAAATAGCTGGAATAGGTGCTGTTGGGACATGGTGGAGTGGCCTTAATAGAGAGGTGGTCTCTTTAGGGAGGTTGAATACTGGAATAGGTGTTGTTGGGACATGGTGGAGTGGCCTTAATAGAGAGGTGGTCTCTTTAGGGAGGTTGAAATAGCTGGAATAGGTGCTGTTGGGACATGGTGAAGTGGTGGTCTCTTTAGGGAGGTTGAAATAGCTGGAATAGGTGCTGTTGGGACATGGTGGAGTGGCCTTAATAGAGAGGTGGTGAGGTGGTGGTCTCTTTAGGGAGGTTGAAATAGCTGGAATAGGTGCTGTTGGGACATGGTGGAGTGGCCTTAATAGAGAGGTGGTCTCTTTAGGGAGGTTGAAATAGCTGGAATAGGTGTTGTTGGGACATGGTGGAGTGGCCTTAATAGAGAGGTGGTCTCTTTAGGGAGGTTGAAATAGTTGGAATAGGTGTTATTGACATGGTGAGGTGGTCTCTTTAGCTAGGGAGGTTGAGGAATAGGGTGGCCTTGATAGAGAGAGGTGTATCATTACAGGGTGGTCTGATTTCTATTAAGAAGCCAGACTATGCACTATGAACTGTGATGTCACTTGCAGTACAAATATTTTTTTCTTTCATAACTAAGCAGTACATCAACCAAGCATTAAAAACTCTGATATAGATCAAACAGTATTCTACTCTTTCACTTGCATGATGTCACAGTTCAAAGTACACAGCTGATCTTTTGATGTAAATGCTGAAACTCCAGAGAATTGTCCAGTCAAATTTTGCCATTGTCTGGTCAAATTCTATTAGCAGCTATGGATTTAAGATGCGTTCTCTGTTCTATAACTTTCTTAATTCTTAATTGACCAAATTAAAAAATTAAAAAAACCAGCTCATAGATCAGATCAGCTTTCTGCTGGTGTTTTAAATCTGAAATTTGAGTAAGCTAGAGCAGATTATAGGGAATAATCAAGGGGCGCAAATAAACTAAACCAAGTTATGGGATTGGGACTATCTTCAAGTGCACAGCCTTATTTTCAGAGCATATGATAACAGCTTGACACCTGACATTTTTGGCATATGCATGTCTGGTCATTTTGTTGGTCAGGACAAAAGTACTGGTCAATGCACACTGATGCCAGTTAAATGTTAGGACAAACTATACTCTGTGGGGACCGGTCAATATCAATTTAATAGTAAAAATCCTTTTTATAAACGTGCGAATTAATTATTTTTCAACTCCATAGTCCATTAACACTATGTATGGTACATGGTCAGAACTTCCAATTCTTAAAAGGAAAAAAAAAAAAGCTTTGTATTAGAACACTTTGTATGAAATAACCTTCAAAAGAGGACAACCTGGACTAAAGGTATGCTACGTAGGGTCTCTGCAGCTTATTTCAATTTTTGTCCATTTAAACAGCATATTTTCCACCTTTAGCTTTGCAATCTATGAAGCTTCCAGAGTGATGGTTATAGCTTCTCCTGTGATGGTTGTAACTATCACACAAAAAATAATTGATGAGTCAGGTCAGCCAAGAGTGCTAGCCAAAGCAAGGTTTGGATGGGAACCTCCCTGATTGGCCTTGTGGTTCAAGAATTGACACTGTGGTTGCAACTTTTGACCTGCTACAGCTTGTTTAGCAACAAGTCTACTCAGTTTATACTGGAACTATTGTACTGGTACTTTGATGGAGTAGTGGAATAATGGATTAGTGTAAACTGTGGCTTGGGTGATCTGCTTTCTCAGTTGCAAAGGTAATGAAACAAGCTGTATATACTGCAGACTGAACATTCTCATGATTGGCTACCAACTATGCTGTGATTTTAAAGAAAAGGTGTCAAATGTGCAAGGGAAGAGATTTCTGTCTGGCCAAGGGCTACAAAACATTGACCAAAACATTGTCTTAACGATCAAACATACAGTAACATGACCAGCTTGCAACAAAATATGCACCCGTCCTCATGTTTGCATCCCACTCTTTGATACTACATATTTACAGCTGATCAAAAGTACACAATGCTCTGTAGGTAGCTAGCTAGCTAAAAGACTCACCTTTGGATACAAGTTGGAAAAACGTGCTTCTTCTTTCTCCACAGTTGGAAATCTAGCAGTGTGACTTCGAATGCGAATCTCTTCTTGCTTATTCCGAGTCTTGATATCTCAATCAATAGACTAGGCTGCTAAATAAAAGAGTAGCTGTTCTTGGGGGGTGGAGATTTTGAGACTCAGAATTCTACTTCTAATGAGTAAATCGAAGTTTTGATCGTCTGCTACAGGCCTGGGAGGCTGGGTAGTGATGGCTGCCCTGTTGATGGCTACCTTGTTGATGCCACAAAACACAAAACCACTTATTATTTACTTCAATCATTGTTATGCGGGAATCGGAAGTTAAGACATCGCATCCTGTCCCGCCTCCGGATTCCTCGGGCCTCGAAAGGTCATAAGCCACACCCACGAAGTATTGCATTATAATTTCAGAGCAAAGAGAGAGCTCAGTTGTCTCTTAGTTCTCTCTCATAGCTAATAGACTTAGTTATACTCCGGTAGTCTGCGTATGTGAATTTCATAAGCAGCAAGACTAGACGAAGGAGACGAAATTTAGCTGCGCTGGAAGCCAAATATGGATGGGGATTGTACGCTGTATTCTTCAATTGGTGGCAATTTGTTGATGGATGCCTTCCATAACCTCTCCCTTAGATGTGTCGGTAAGACTAATGCTAAAAATGGAGAGTATTTCGTGGTAACATTGGCCAAAATGTGTGTATTGTTTAGCTACAGTCATGTGACTTGTTATGGTGCGCTTTAATTAGATTATCTTGCTCCTGTCAGGTGTTTGAGTAATGTATGTTGCACAAGAGAATGGTAACACTCCATACTAGTTAGATGCATTTTGCCATGTATTGTACAAGAGAATGAACACAGAGGATGGTAACATTCATTTTGCCATGCTTCATTACCGGTATAATGTCTACCCAAGTTTGGAATACATTGCCTCTTAATCTTGAATGCTTAAATTAGTCTTAGACTCTAAATATCCATAAAAGTATCACGGTTTCTGCCACTAAACCATATGCAATCCTCATAATAATCATAGCACTTGACTAATCCTATAGCTCCTAATAGAAATTTGACCAGAAATGGCAAAAATTGACCGGCAAAAATTGACCAGATAGTGGCAAAAAATTGACTGGGTGGCCAAAATTTGAATGGGCAATGGACCAGACAGTGGCAAAAATTGACTGGAAAAAATTGACCAGATAGTGGCAAAAATTTGACTGGGTGGCCAAAATTTGAACGGGCAATGGACTGGACAGTGGCCAAAATTGACTGGTAAAAATTGTGGCAAAAATTGACTGGACAATGGTTAAAATTGATTGTACAATGGTAAAAATAGACTGGACAACGGGAAAATTGGCCCAAAAAAATGTCCTTTGACAGGCTGCATATTATTTTGAGCCTTGATACATCACACTCTGCACAAATATGCAATTTTAGAACTGTATTGTGTCTTCATTATTAAGCATCTAATGTCCATCCAAATACCTGCACTCCAATCAAAGGAGCATGATTTACAACTGTATTGTGTCTTGATTATGTGTAGATTCCCCCAGCCCTGTGCTGCTGTCACCTTCCAACTTCTTCGTCCAGTTGTTGCGAGTGAGCATGTCGTTGGTGATGATAGTGACACTCCTTGCTGTCTATAACACAGTCTCCGTAATGGACAGGCACATTCTTAATACGGCTACATGCTCCCTGTACTGGGTCTTCATGGCTCTCATGATCACACTGAAGTGAGTATCTTCTTCTCTATTCTTGTCTCTTGAATTCCTTCTCTCTCTCTCTCTCTCTCTCTCTCTCTCTCTCTCTCTCTCTCTCTCTCTCTCTCTCTCTCTCTCTCTCTCTCTCTCTCTCTCTCTCTCTCTCTCTCTCTCTCTCTCTCTCTCTCTCTCTCTCTCTCTCTCTCTCTCTCTCTCTCTCTCTCTCTCTCTCTCTCTCTCTCTCTCTCTCTCTCTCTCTCTCTCTCTCTCTCTCTCTCTCTCTCTCTCTCTCTCTCTCTCTCTCTCAATTGAAATTGCATAATCACAATGCTACATAGAAATAACTTGTCAATACAAATAGCTGGACCGAATTTCAGAGTTTTAAGATACTAAATATTGACCGATCAAATTGAGTGTATTTCTAGCTCTGAGCTTAACAGATGATGGGTAAATAGTTACAGCAAGTATTGCTCACCGGGTTGTTGATTTCCATATAATAGAGAGGGTTAATTAACTAGTACTCTAAATAATGGTCATTAGTCAGACATTCAGTATCCTGTAATACTTATGTAAAACACTGAAATTTGCGCCAAGAAATGGTTGGTGACCAGCAGTTATTTCTACGTAGCTCTGTGTATCCCCTCCTTGCACGTATATGTGCATAATCAGTAAAACATCCCAAATAAATAAACAAAATAAATGATAAATACATAATTTTGATTAGAGAGGAACTTATCCTATATCAATACGCTTGTATGTACGTCCGTCATAGTTCAAAGGTCAAATCTGATTAGAGAGGAATTAATAGTTAGGGTGTATTGATTGTATTGTATAAATATGAGGGATTTCATTTGTCACATACAATCATCACAAATATTATTATCCTACAGATCCGCAGTTCTAATGGTCTTTCCTGTGCTATCCTGGCACTTTGACACAGGCAGTGATGATGACAGTGTGGTGGTGGCGGCAAGTTCGAATTGTACTGTCCTTTCACAACACAAATTGAACTCATCAGGGTTTGTCGTGCAAGCCTTCTTACAGAGTGCTGCTGTCTTCCTACTCTTCCTTGCTCTGGACCATGAGAGACAGTTCAGATCTTCTGGTAAGTTACAACTAGATACGTGGATGAACATTACATGCATGCAATCTACAATGGACTTTCTCTAGCACACAGTATAGTTTGTCCCTGGACATTGAATCCGTGTGCATTTAGATCAGTACTTTTGTCTTGACAAACATACAAAATAATAATGACCAGACATATGCCAATATTGGCAGGTATCAGGCTGTCATCATAAGCTCTGCTTATGTATCTATATGCTAAGATTTTCAAGTTGCACCACATGATGTTTTGTTCAGTCATCATGATTGTTTCTCTACATAGTTTAGTGCTCAACTACACATGATTTCTCATGCAAAGAAATCCACTCAGCAACATGCTTTGCCATGTCAATACATGTGCTTTGCCATGTCAATACATGTGCTTTGCCATGTCAATACATGTGCTTTGTAATTACATAATATGTAGGTGTGCATGAACAAGAAAAAGAAAAAAAGTGTCCTAATTAGAGAGGTGTTCTCATTTTAGGGGTGACATATCTTGAAGCCTGTCTAATCAGACCACCACCACCTCTCTCTTACCATGTCCCAACAGTACCTATTCCACCTCCCTAAAGAGCCCACCGCACTTATTCCAGCTACAGCGAAACTTATATAATCAGACCATCCTGTGATAAGAACACCCTCTATCAAGGACACCTACCATGTCCCAACAGATTCTTGATCTCCTTATAAAGACACCTTTTTATTTCAGACTCATAGGTGGCTACAGTTTCACTATAGATTGTAATAGGGAAAAGTTGCCACCCTTTTTTTTTTTTTGTGCACACACACGCACACACACACATAAAGCACCTATTAACGAAATTAACCATCTGCAAAATTGCTTCATGGGTGAGGAAGAGCCACGTGCACATGTAGCCTGCTGTAAAATTATCCTGTTGAGTTAAGAGTTTAATCATGTACACATTGTGGTCGAAGAAGATTGGAGTCCACTGTGAAGAACATTACACTCTGTGTGTGTGTGTGTGTGTGGGAAAGAGTCGTGAATGAATATATCAATATCTAACTTACTGTGAAATTGTTTTGCATGGAGAGTTAGTTTTGCAATCACCTATCTGCTATAAGTAAACATGCTTTTAAAACCACACTTTGCAAATGAAAAAATAAATTCATAGCAATTGCAGTATAACAACCAGGGTTCTCCCCCATAGGCAATTACAGTATAACAACCCAGGGTTCTCCCCCATAGGCAATTACAGTATAATAACTAGGGTTCTCCCCCATAGGCAATTACAGTATAACAACCCAGGGTTCTCCCCCATAGGCAATTACAGTATAATAGCCAGGGTTCTCCCCCATAGGCAAGACCATGATCATCATGAAGGAGAAGGGGTCCAATGACTATGAGTGTTCTGAGATGGCTCCAGTAATGAATAATAAAAGGCATAGAGGGGCATAGTGGCCCACTATGCCTTAAGATTCAGTTTCATCTGTATTATAATCACCCCAAGAGATGGTATGTTGTAACATTGATAACATTTGATGGCTACAGATTTTGCCAAAGTGAACACTCCATCCAAGCATTGCATGGCTATGTCCTGTACCTTCAAGGTATTTCTCTCCTGGCCACGAATGATCGCTTTCATCACCACTCTTCTGCCTCTCCTGTTGCTGATCGCGATTGAGGTGTATTTCAGCTTGTAAGTCATTAAATTACTTGCTCTTTAGTAGGTAAGGGACCTCTTTGTAATTGCTCATTCAATGGGTATATATAAGGCCAAGCAAGCCCAATGGTTAATGAACTAGGTTTCCCTTATTTGTGAATTGGTAAGTATCACCACATGTGCAAACTAAATCGTGTAAGTAAATTGGTAAAGTGTCACCACATGTGTAAACTAGAATAAGTTAATTGGTAAAGTTTCATCACACGTGTAAACTAGAATAAGTAAATTGGTAAAGTGTCACCACATGTGTAAACTAGAATAAGTAAATTGGTAAAGTGTCACCACATGTGTAAACTAGAATAAGTAAATTGGTAAAGTGTCACCACATGTGTAAACTAGAATAAGTAAATTGGTAAAGTGTCATCACATGTGTAAACTAGAATAAGTAAATTGGGAATGTATCCCCACATCACGGATGTTTTATTCAATGTGCTAGCGGCAATTAAGTCAGACCGGATGTAGTGTAAAAAAAATTGTAATTGTATCCTGTCTAACATGACAAGATTGGTACTGAAATAGCGCTATATCAACTGACCTTTGTGCTAATATAAACAATGCTGGAGTAACCTTTACCACGTGCTACAGTAGATAAGGTCTAGAACAACAGGTTAGCGTTTGTCCTGGTTCTTCATTGTACTCTGGAGTGAAGATACAGGAGTTTTAACTGAGGTACTTCATAACAAGGCACGCAAAGGGGTGAGAGAAAAGGATGTCTGGAGGAGAGGCTAGAGTTTTTGAAGAGGTGAGACTTACTGGTTAAGTAGATCAAGGAATGGTGTATCTGGTTCTGTTACAGCTATCTACTGTCTATTTTTTTTCTTTCTGTTATACGGGTACCTAGTAGGCATAATATTTAGGACCTGTAAGTATGATGATATGAAGTTTATGATGTAGATTTTTTCCTTTTCTTAATTTTAGGCCTGGCATCAATGTTAGAGGGTGCAATATGAAGCAAGTGCTCCTTCATGGTGTACTTTAGTCGATCAACTGGATCAGAAATCCCCCTATAGATCCTTCCAAGCGAGTTAAAGTACGCATGGATACTCTCGGCTCCTTGTTCTCTGTAACCTGAACCCTGCATGCCATCTGTGGAGCCATGCCACGACATGCTCTTCTAACATGTGCATTTTTGGGAGCACAGTTGCTTTGGGGAAGGTCTCTCGGTAGTCTGCCTCCACGCTGAATCACTGTGTACTCACAAACAGTACAAGAACTGTCATCATGCCTACACCACCCTTCAATAATCACTGTTCTATGTTGGCAGGTAGTGATAGCTCTGTGATAAGTTTGCAAGCATGGCAAAAAGTGCATGTTTGGGTTATCAGATTCTGCCGACACCCCAAAGACGTTGAGTAGGTCATCCAGATGATTGCTGCAAAGATGCCCTGATTTTGTGGCTATAAGCTTGCCACAAACCCTGCACAGCTTCTCCAGGATAACTCTGTGATCTTATTTGTATACTCACTTATATTATCTAGCTACATGTATTGTTATAATTCAAATTTTGTTGAACTGTTGTTAGAATTTATGCTACATTTAATGCTCATTTATTCAGAGAGAAAAAATAGACAGTGTACCTTTCCTGTGAAACTATGTAGTGGAATGATCATGCTTCTGTCTGGACTAGATCTGATAACCGTGAAAACTTCCTGTTCGTGGTTATATGAATTTCATTCAAACCGCTTTCTCGTCTTCTTCAATTAGCCAGCTGTACCTTCCGCTTTTATACATGCTCAGTACTCTATTTTATATTATTGTTATTGCGCAGTGCATCTCTATGGTATTATCTGGAATAGATTTATATTGGAACCAAAGCTCTAGGCTCCAGCAGGAATAGTTTCCATTCCACAACTCCAGGAAGTTGTGCATGAGTTGCTATGTACAAGCATTGTGGTTGCTATGGTTGACACGCCCCTACCGTATATGTTAAATTAAACGACTAAGTTGTAATCAAAAAACATCCGTGACATATACATATACATGTGTAAACTAGAATAAATAAGTTGGTAAAGTGTCACCACACGTGAAAACTTGGTAAAGTGTCACCACATATACAAACTACCTTAGGCATGAAATGGCCCCTACTCCACTGGTGTGGGTGTACATGGTGACCCTCCTCTTCACTCGTGTGGGTGCTCTGATAATGGGTGTGTTCATGGTGGTGCAGAAAAGAGTCAAACTCTCACTGACTATTCCTGCTAAGATCTACTTGATGGTTGGACTCAGTCTCTCAATAGCTGAAGACTTGCCTAACATTATCTTCACACCACCTCAATGTATGTATGTAGTACAAAATTAGAACTCTAGTATTCTCTGAGTATACTGCAATAATAGCAGTATACTCAGATATAGTGTACTGCGATTAGAACTCTAGTAATATCTTAACTGAACTTGATTTCTGTGTACTTAATGACTCCTTCCCTCTAGTATTCTCTGAGTATTAATACTCAGAGAATACTAGATTGGAGCTCTGATATAGTTAGAACTCTAGTAATCTTATGTAAATTTACTGTGCACTTAATAACTCACTCTCTCCCTTTCTCCCTCCATCTTTCTCCTCCTCCTTCTCTCTCTCTCCTCCCTGGACAGCTGACTGTTTGCCAATTCACATGTCCATATATGACCTGTTTCAACTGGTGGGGGCAACATCTCTTATCCTCTTTGTCCTGTTCATCAGGAGCCAGTACATCAGAGTGGAACATGTGAGTTAAATGCTGACTTACTTGCACACATCAAAACAGTATATAGAACAGAGTGGAACTTATTTGTATCGAACAATAAAAAGGTTAATTGTCTTTTATTCTTTAGTAATACAGTAGAAGCACAAATAGGGACCCAGGATTTTGTCCTTTGTAGAGAGGTCGTCCTCTTTGGAGGTTATTTTATATAGAGCGTATAGTGTATACAGTAGAATCTCTGATAAAGGACCCTCCAAGAAGAGGACAACCTCCCAATAAAGGACAGGTCCCCTTTCCCATAGCATTTAGTATAGTTTTAACCTCCAAGAAAGGGATGACCTCTCTACGAAGGACAAAGTGGCTGATCTCAAAGTGTCCCTTACTTGGAGGTTCCGCTGGTACTTTTAGACTGTCCTTTGTTGAAAGGTTTATCCTCTTTCAGAGTGTCCTTTATCGGAGGGTTCCACTGTAATCTTTCTGAGTATCCTCATCTTGCATGGGAGGATCTTGCGTGATTAATTTGTATGCTACAATAATCCAGGAGAGTCGGTTGAGTCTAATGATGGACCTTCAGAAGCTGCTACAAGTGAATGGCAGAAAGGACATTATTCGACGCTACACATAGTATATGACAGAGTAGCTGTGTTTGGTCCATCTTTCTGCATCCGTGCTATACGTTTGTACATAGTGTGTGTCTGATTTGTGTGATTGTTGTTTTCAGTTGATAGCTATGTAGCTATGGATTGTTTTTATTTATAATAGTGGGTGCCTTCATATGGCACCTTTATCATTAGCTACAGTACTACTGTTGAGTAAACATGAGATCATTTAATATTTTAACATCACTTTTATTTATCCTTTTATTAATGTTTATTATTTGTATCAAGTTGACCTTTGACCTGTACAATTGGACACGCAAGCTGCTCTAGGAGATTTAAGATTGTGAATGGAGGGTTGAATACCTATGAGGGTTGTGTTCAAGGTAAATTGATAACATGAAAATTTTCCATCTAGTCTGCAAACTGAGTGGACTGGTAGCATGGATGGCCTTGATATAGAATACTTTTTTTCAGACCGAGAAATGATTCTAAATAATGTCGTGTATGAGACATATACAAGTACTTAGCATTTTCACCCTAAAGACCTCATATGGCTAGCTAGCTATCTGTTAGCTATATCTGACTTACTGTGCCTGTGGCTAATAATTCCCATATCATAAACCTTAAGTCACCTTTCCATGGCTCTCTATATTTGGAGGAATCTTTATCAATTTGGCATCAAATCCATCTACTATGTAATTTCTCTGGGGTAGTTTCTCCATTTAACATCTAGTACAATCTGTTGAAGTGTACATTTTCAACGAATCAATCAACAGATACAAAGTCACAGGGCCTAAGCTAAGTTTTAACTCGTCCCCAGACCTATTTTTCTCCATACAATTTTGGGGCGCACCTAAAATTGCATAGCTATGGGGAGAAAAATTGGCCTGAGAACAAGAGCTATAGCTAGCTAGCTTAGTCAATCTCCATGGGGTCTTCTTCAAATAGATACGAACAAGCCCGCATTATAATGATACTCAAATTCTCTCCATCCTTGATTGGTTTCCTTATTTCCTTGTTAAGTGCCAGTTCTCTGTCCCGTTCTTTCCGTCCATTTTTGTTGCACTCCACAAAATACATTGTGTGCTTTCCACACTGTACAGTATCTTTTAGTCTAGCCCAGTTCTTTAGCTCTGTAGTTTTCATCAAACATTCTTCCACAGCACGCAGTTCAGATTGATCAAAATCTTTATCTCTCTTTGTTATCATAATCCAGAAATAATTGACACAATCATCGTTGTTTCCTGGATATTCCTTGATCAACAATTCACCAATTTCTTTCGTAGTTATCTCGTTATTCTTGAATGCCATTGTACAACTATTAACTCAAAATTAAGAGCTATGACACTCCCTAACAGATTAGCTGTTGTAGCTATGTGAATGTAACTACAAGTATAGTGACATACATGTAGCAGTCACATGATCAGGATTCGTGCACTTGTGATGTACTCATGCTTGTTGTTGAGAAACAAATGATTATTGAATGGTTATCCATAGAGTAGTAGTAACTACATATGCATTTTTTACACAATGTTAACACATAATAAACTAAAAACCATGGGTGCATGATCATCTTTCTGCTGATGTAAAATTTTGATCAAGAATCGAGAAGGTTAGAACAGATTTACGTACATGCAGTAGCTATATGTAGCTACAGTACTTCAGTTACGTACGTATAATGTGCATTGTGTGTATGCAATATTCAGTTCTCCAGTAAAGGTTCACGCAATTCTATGAAAGTTTTTGAAACTTCTTTTGGGAAATTCTCTGATGTAACATTAGCTGAAGGGGGTGTCTGCTTCTGTTAGAGTCTTGGGATGCTGCACATTATGCTTTATCTTGGATTTTATCTTGGATTTTATCTTGGATTTAATCTTCAGCCATCTTGCAAACTTGGAAATGTAAAGACAGTAAAACTGACAGAGAATGATGCCTATCATGGTTGCAAACACTATCCCAACCAGTGTATAACTCAGTGCTGGTCTGTTAATATTACCCAGGGCAAGTGATGAAAATATGATGAGATTTAGGCTTCTATGATGTCAATATGAAAGTTTGTATAGATTCTGCCAGAGAGCCAAGCCAGTGATGCTATTCCAGTGAACACTGTGATGATGGCAAGAAGGCTCTTACTGGTGTCCCGTTCAAGTGAGAACACTATGTAGAGAACACAGCGAATCAGTAAAAGGAATCCAGTCCAGTATCGAGTTTGCTTCTTGTATGGAGCATAGTAGGAATCAAGTAGAGGTTTGACTTTATTAAGCCAATGAAAATATTTCGTATTCGAATAGCGATAAAGTTTGTATCCTGACAGGAGAAGAAAAGTGTAAGGGAGGAAAATGAAAATAAACACCAGTGATATGATCACTGTTAGAAATAGGTGCTTTGACTTTGACTGTAGATAAGGTATGCTGCCATCTTTCAGCCACACCATGGATTGCTTCCCATTGGGATAGTCTAATTTTGCCCAGGAGAAAACATCAATGATAATTTTGAGGATTTTCATGTAAGACATAAGTAAGAGGGTGGCTAGGACTGCAATAGGGTTGGTCCCTATCAATTTAGATACAGTGATGGAGTATCTGCTGCTGAGAATGATGAAGCTAATCAAGATCCAAATATACACAGGAAAAGTGCCAAGTTTGTATGTAGGCATTCATTCCATCAAAGAAACATGTCTCAAAACCAAGGTCAAGGTTCAACCAGGCTATGAATACAGTCAATATATTCACTCTTTCAGCGGGAAGGAATAGCCTTCTATTCACCTGTATAAAATTGGCATAGAGTATGAGACTGTTGATCATTCCAGTGGCAACTGTCAGCTTTAGAACAGATAAAAAGGCAATCAGAGCTATTCCAGCTAGTGCAAATGGTAGCAGTAGAGCCAGATATTTGTTGGAACAGACAGCACATTGCGAACTGCCAATCATGAGGCTGTAGTTGATTTTACATGCTCCACAGAGCACTCCACTGTGGTTGAGATCACACTGGATATCTGTGTTGTCTAAAGTGATAGAAATGGATTCTGTTTTACAGTATTGAACTGGACAAGACTGACATAATATTAGACCTTCATAGGAACCATTGTCTGTGTAGGAAGCATTCATCCAAAGTAGGAAGTTGGTCCCTTGTGTGATTTCTCCTGTGGTTGAACAGTTAGCATTGTATTCTTGTAATCGCTCCTCACAAACACATTCATCACCTTTTAAAGCAAATGCGTCAGGACAAGGCAAGAGTGTCACATTGACAACCACTCTAGCTGAACCAGTGTCTCGACAAGGACCATCGGGGTAGAGTGTAAGTTGTTCATTTTCTTGGGAGGAATAGAGGATGTAAGCTAGATTTGAACAGTTCTTTTGAAGAGTTTGGGATCTCTGCCCATGTTCCAATCGTGCAGTACCATTGGTTTCAGTTGTTACTTGTGTAGAAACAGTACTATTCCACTGACCTTTTGCTATAATGGACAGATTGAACTCTTGACCTCTGTAAATTTTTACTTTTCTTGTAGCACTGCAGTCATAATTCCAGTTTTCATCACAAAAGCACAATCGATACGGTGGAGATGATATTCCTTTTATGGTGGCTGTGACATTCTTGAAGAGAGTCAATAAAGGATCGTGATAATAGTAGTCAATTTCTCTATAATCTTTACAGCATCGTCTACATTTGTCTAATAATCCTCCATAAAGAAAACTGCCATCTTTTCCAGCAGTAGCTATTAAGATATGAGTGTATAGATGCTGTTTCTTTCAATTTTATAAAACAATATGGAAGTAGTGGGTACTGTTTTTTTTCACCAGCATATTTGGACTGAAGTGATGTAACAGTATCATCATTGTTATATATCACACCTCCGTAGTTCAAGGCTCTATTGTAAGATGTGTTGAGTGCTGACCCATTTAATACCAAGGATGTGCCACTTCCAAAGTACATTGCTCCGCCATTGGTTGCTGAATTAAACAAAAATGTGGTTATATTTTCCATGGTTATATCAGTGTTTAATGCATACAGTGCACCACCATCATCAAGAGCTATGTTGTTGGTGAATGTGGTAGTTCCATTAAATGACAGTTCTCCAGACTCTATATACATGCCACCACCAAAGTAAGCTGTGTTGTTGATAAAAATTACTGTTCCTTTTCGATTGATGGATAGTTTTGTAGAAATCACATTTATAGCACCACCTGTGTTTGCTGAATTGTTAGTAAATATCACAGTTCCATAAATTATTGACTGCAAGAAATGCAACATGTTAATTGCTCCACCAATGGTATTGGCTATGTTATTAGAAAATACGGTTCTTCCAGCGAATATTAATTTTCCCAGTTTGACATCATCATCTATACTGATTGCACCACCAGCATCAGCTGAATTGTTGGAAAATGTAGTGGTTCCATTAAATGCTGCAAGATAGAAATAATTCATCTTCATTGCTCCACCATGTATAATTGCTGTGTTGTTGGAAAATGTGGTTGTTCCTTGAAATAGTATGTCTCCAAAATTAACATTCAAGGCACCACCATAGCAAGCTTTATTGTTTGTGAAGGTAATCATCACTGTATCATATATTTTTACTGTGGTATGTGCTAAGTCTATAGCACCACCACAAACTGCTTGATTGTATGAGAAAAATATTGTTGCCTTTATTGTAAGCTTCCCAATATCACTCATCCTTATGGCCCCCCCACTTCCTCTATATCCTCCATTGCAAGAATCTCGAATCCTGCAATCCGTAGTTTCCTTGTGGTATTTTACTGAATTTTTTGAGAAAATAGTTGGCATGGCTCCACTTATAACTATGGAGCTTCGTGCTGCATATATAGCACCACCTGACACATTGGCTCTGTTTCTGGTGAAAGTATTTCCTATAAGAGTCAATGCAGTTCCACTCATAGCACTAATAACTCCACCTTGGCGCCCTGTGTTACCTTCAAAGAGGCAGTTTATGGTAGTAATGATGGAATTGTCAGAATATATTGCTTGTCCTGAGGTATTGTAATTTCCAAGAAAAGTGGAATCAGAAATTAGAATACTTGCACTTCTCAAAAAAAAAGAAAGCTGCATTTTCGTTTACATGATTCAAGACAAATATCAGTTGCTCAATGATCAAGTTGGTTACACTTATACATCGAATAGTAACTTCATTCATGTACAGGATATTAATATTATTCTCCGTTCCTCTCAAAGTCATGTTGGAGATGTCAGTAAGATGCACTGTGGTCTCTAGGCTGTGATTCCCTGGCAGGAATATGAACGTTGATCCTGATGTGAAGTATCTGCTACTCTCCTTCACATACTGACCCAAAGTAAGACATGGTTGACTTGGGCAATTGAGAGGTAGAGAATTATTTGGTTTCACATACTGAATATTCTGTGCTGAAACATCCAGCACAAGTATCTGAATGAAGATAAGCAATAATAATAGTGACTGCATCCTTAAATCTTCTGTGGTGTAGTGGTGCAACATATGCCAGCATCATTAGACTCCCAAGGGTTGTGATATTTTCCCTTAATAGTCTGACAATAATACTATTATGACAACTAGCCAATAGAGTTTTCACTCTAACACTCTGTAGTATGCTTTTATATAGCATGATCCTTGAATAATATCACTATTATTTTAATTATATATACAATATCTGCCACCTACCCAAAGCTTTCAGTTTGTGTTTGATGTTTTCCCAATACCTAGCAATAATTATAGAGTTTTCACAACTCCAAATGTATGAATTTGTAAATGTGGAAATTTTCTAAATCCTTTTCTCGAATACATATAGGTATCAGTAATGGCTATAATGGTCGGCCTCATGAACATGAAGGGAGTGAAGTAGGGATGGTTTGCTTAAGTTGGTGATATGGGTGTGGTTATTGAAGTCAGGAGTGAAGTAGGAATAGTAGTTTTGTAGTAGTTCATTGATGAGTAGCTAAGGGTAAGGGGTTAGCTACTTGACTCACTTAATTAGAGATTTAAGTTGGGTGATAGCTATAGGTCACGGTAGTTATTGAAATTAGGTGATAGAAATAGTAAAAATTCTACTTCACTTTTAATTTAGAACAAATTTTTTGCACTCACTTGTTTCCATTCTTTTTCTTTGTAATTAACTATAGAATCATGACATAACCTTTTAAATCGTCTTCTTTTGTAGGTACGTACACTGGTGATAAATCTGAGCATTGGGGGGGGGGGGGGGGGGGGGGGTTGGGTCTGTTGCAAGATTCTATATAATACTGCTCACTCTTTCTTCAGTTGTATTGGTTTACTGCTGAGTTTGGTCTTTGCAAGCAAGATGGCGCTATCTAGGCCGATGGAGCAGGAATTCTCTCATCATTTGGGGAGTTGAAGGTATAAGGAACTATTAGAGAATAGGGCAATAATGACCCTTGAATATTAGCTAATTAAATTTTGCTGATTTAAAGGTAGCTACATGTAGGGCTATAGCTAGGTGGAATGGCCAAAATTTTAAGGTAAAATGGGAGGGAAATAGTCACCCCCCTCTATCCTTCTCAGAGGTTCTAGCTGTTATAACCCCAACCAGAAGATATGGTCTCATGCACAGCAGCTCTTCATAACTGTTCTCTTTTGATGTATATAGTACTGTCTCACTGATGAGCCTCTTGATGCGGAAAAGGTCTGTGTAACAGACTACCCAGTTACTGAATTGCAACCAATTTACTATGTTGCTAACTCCTTTGAAAATGCTAAGGACCAGATTTTGTAAGGACTCCAGTGATGTATTGCCTTAACAGTGGTTTAGCCTGTAGGTAGCTATGGGGTATCCAGAGTGACCAGAGCTTTAATTTGGCTGTAACCTGAAGGAAGGATATTTTAGTCCTAAATTTGGCCACCCCAAGGAAATTATCTTCCTACACCTATGAAGCATTAATTAAAAGTGTGTTTAATTTTTACTGTTTAGCTAAAACCATTCCACGAGGATTCTCTGTGCACTACAATCCCAGCACTGAAAGCATTGAGGTGTTATATTTGAAGTGCAAAAAATATATATAATAGCTACATTCAATAGCTAATTAGCTAGCTAGTGTATAGACCTTGCTACTTCTAGTTACCTAGCTATATCTCTATGGCTATAATTATTATACATGTAACTTGTTTTTAGCAAAAAGTCTCGTAGCAGATATGGCAATTCAAAATGTATCACTGAGTACTATGTAGCTATGTGAGATGTTTCGTGGATGAAAACCACAACCATGAATGCGATTCGCGGGGAAAAATGCATTCTAAGCCTATGATTATACTACATGTAACAAAGCTTCAGTAGATTTGAACTTAGCAGTCGCATATAAAAATGAGTAGCCACACTTATATAGTATTATAATAACTCTCTTTTTTTTTCTTTTTTTTTTTGCAATATGAACATAGATATTGAATAATGGTACATAGCAAAATGAATAGTTTTGGCTGAAAGTAGAATGGGAGACATTTCAATTCAGTGTTCTGATGAGTGGAGCAGCCATGTACATAGCTACATATGACATATGACTGTACACCCATTTGCTGATGTCCAGGTGTGCTCCTTCTTGGATGCAGAGATCCCAGATAAGTGTTCACCAGAATTATGTTGTACATGTAGTTCAGTACAAACATCATTGCACATTGCATACTTCAGACAGGAGGCTCATTGTGCCTTATACACAGATATAGGGTGCTTATGTACCTAGCTACGTACATAGACCAGTTGCTATACAATTTTCCCACTGTGCCCTGGAAATTCTACTCACATCAGGACTCAAGCTAAAGACAGGGCTGGGACTAATGATGTATCTCAACATTCTATACCACGCTTGTATATACAGGCATGCGCAGTGCATTATAGGATTGCGCATGCTCACTTCAAACGAAATCGAGTATTTTAGCGACTACTCGCACACTTTTAGCTCTGTGCGCAGCCAGGCAGCCTATAATGGAAAGAACTAGAGCAAGAAAGCGCGGCAACGGAAAGGAACCCTCAAGAAAAAGTAAACTATCTAAATTGGACTCCCAAGATGTTGTTTGGGGAGATAAAGCTGAACAGAAAGAAGCTGAAGAGACATTGGAAAAAATGGAAAGTGCCTTTTCCACCATCATTGGACTTCTAGGTGATGAAAACCCTGGAAGAGATGAATTAAAGAAGACTCCAAAAAGAGCAGCTAAGGCATTGTTTCATTTCACTAAAGGATATGAAGAGAGCTTACAAAGTAGCTAGCAAGCTAAGCATAATTAAAAAATGGCTTTAAAACAAACATTCTTTAATACACAGGCGTAGTGAAGGAAGGAATTTTCAAAGAAGATCATGATGAGATGGTGGTGGTAAAAGATATTGAGTTTTTTTCTTTGTGTGAGCATCACTTGGTCCCTTTCTTTGGGACAGTTTCTGTGGGCTATCTGCCAAAAGGGAGAATACTTGGCCTCAGCAAAATAGCAAGGTAGCTATAAGTATAATAATATGCATTTATTTATATATATTTATTTATAGAATCGTTGAGATGTATAGCAGACGACTACAAGGTATTTGGCCAAGCCACATTGTGCTGTAAAAGGTCCTATAATACTTGTGCTTGTGTTGTAAGATTTTCACATACAGTGGAGCCTCGACAATGGACATAATACTAAGACCCAGCCTTTTATCCTTTGTAGAGACGTTGTCCTCTTTTGGAGGACAACGTGACATGATATAGCTGTATTGATGATTGCAAAATTATTATATAGTACAAGAGCGCCTCACAAAGGAAATTGCTGAAACTGTATCAACTGCCATTGGAGCTACAGGAGTAGGTGTGGTGATTGAAGCTAAGTAAGCCGGGGTTGGTGTGGTGATTGAAGCTACGTAAGTAAAGCCAGGAGTAGGTGTGGTGATTGAAGCTGAGTAAGCAGATACAGGGGGCCAGGGGGGCCGGTGCCCCCCTTATACCAATCTCCCACAGTTTTCCTGGTCATAGCTACACCATATGCTAGCTGACACTGCATTGTATAGTCCCCACCATATAGTGATTTGATCATACCTAGCTTGATTTTGTTATTTTGCAGGCACATGTGCATGACAATGCGTGGAGTAAGCAAGGCATCTAGCAAGACCCAAACTAGTTCCATGCTGGGAGAATTTAAGAAGAATCCCAAAACCAGAGAAGAATTCCTTACTCTAATTCGAACTTAAATGTCTCCTGCTCTTACTATAATAATAATGTTCTATAGCTACATATGTATTTGATTATGAAATATCAACAAAAAATAGGTATATCACATGTAACCCACATGCATAGCTGCATAACTGCTAGCTACACAAATCATGCATTGCTGGTAACCAGCCACAACTAGCTATGAAGTTTAATATGTTATCCAAGAGTTCAACACCGTAAAGAACACACTAACTACTCGGGAGACTAGCCATATAAGTGAGTTGGTAATGCTTATTTTAAAATAGCTAGCTAATACGTAGCTAGCTGCTACTAAAGTGGGCGTGGTGAATTACATAATGCGCAGTACAGCGTGTGGTTTTATTAAGATCTCGCCCAATTAATTTATGCAATTTTGGAATAGCTAGCTATGGATGCGAGCAGTAAGATACTGCTGGTGCTTCTTGCGGAGAGAGGTTCCTTCAACTCCTACGAACTATCCAAAGAGCTAGGTAAAGATCACCAGCAGGTAGTGGGTGCTATCAAAAGCTTGCAAACTCTTGGACTTGTGAGTTATTGCATAGCTGCAGTTTCTGTAAGTATAATATATCATCACTCTGCAAAGGTGATCAATGCAGAACAGCAGCAGTTTGAAAAATGGGAGCTGACACCTGAAGGTGTGCAAGTGCTGGAGTTTGGGAGCCATGAAGCCCGTGTATATAATGCAGTTGATAGACATGAAGGCACACTACAAGCTCAAATTATGGTAAAAATAATTTTGCTTAGTTAGTATGAATGTGTGTAGCTAGTAACTAACAGTTTCAGATATTAAACCGTATGCACAACTGTACAGCTACGTAATGCCTTGAGCCTATTCTCCCAATAAAGTTGTGGGCATGAATTCATGTTAGACTAAATTTTTGACTAGATCTTCAGTCTACATGATTGAAGGTGTTAAAAGATTGTGTTAGCTAATAGATGCACATTCTGAACTAAGCCACTGTGCATGCTGCCAAGTATATACATACAATACTGTACAGCAATTATTAATAAAAGAGGTATAGCTACATAGTTAAAAGAGACCGAGTATTTTCTGATGGTGGTAGCTAGCTGTTAGTATAGCTAGCTATCTTGTGTCGGATTTCTAGCTACAATGCAGTTCTTATATCTTATCAAGATTATATTCTTGTGGAACACTATGAATTTCAAAGAGCCCAGAGGGTCATAGGTTCATCCATGAATTTTACTTGTGAAGCATTATAACCCTTATTATGACTACAGAGTTCTGTGGATAATGCAAAGATTGGTTTCAGCAAGGCCATGTCATTGGGTTGGCTAATGATAGACAAAGAGACAGCTAAGGTCTATCGAAAGGTAAGCTACGTACGTAGTGTCATTCATAATAACATGCTAGGAGTCATTGATAATCTACAATGATGGCTCCTATTCACCTTATTGATCCGCTATTTTTTTATCAATAATACTAATACATAGGTCCCTACAATAGTAGATGATGTTCAAAAAATGCTCCAGAAGATCTCTGTTAGTGGCTCTGATTCTGTTTCTGAGGACCAGTTAAAGGAATATAAGAAAAGGAAACTGATTACCAACACGTTAGTGTTTTTTTTTGTTAAGGAATTTCATCATTTTGGGAAATAGGTTCACTGAATAATGTATTGTAGCCAATTAGCTTTCTTCTTGTGTAATATTAGCAAAAGCTATTCACTCAAGAATAATAATTATTGCACATTATGTGTAGCTATTATCACTAATTTATGTTTTGGTTATAGGATAGTGAAAACCTTTTTTGTGACCAAAGGGGATGCATTTTCTACTGAAATTGACAAGCAAGAAGCAAATCTCAGCCCAGAAATGATTCAAAAGTATGTATAATTATATACATAGTAATTATTATTGTTTTTCACATACATTTTAAATTAATATGACCACTTCTTCTTTCCAACCTACCAAGTGATACTCTTATCCAAACGACTAGCTATGTAATTAAATATGATGAGAGCACACATTTGCTGGCTCAAAATTATTCATGGATATTTTTTTGATCTTTTAATTCATGATAAAATCCTTGCTATTTATCATTGGCTGGCATAATGCTAAAGATTGAAAAAGATGTTATGTGCCATTTTCTTTAGTGAAACATGGAAAACTAAAATCTTTAAGCCATATAACTTTGATGCAATGGGGATACCTCCAGTATGTGGCAATTTTCACCCACTGATGAAAGTCCGAACAGAGATACGGCAGATTTTCCTAGAAATGGGGTAAGCTTCAGAAAAATATGTACCACACTGCACAATAACTACATACGATGACAATATCATACTTCAGGTTTAGTGAGATGCCTACTAACAACTTCATTGAGAGCTCCTTCTGGAATTTTGATGCACTGTTTCAACCTCAGCAGCATCCAGCAAGAGATGCCCATGACACTTTTTTCCTCAAGGATCCACAAACTTCATCTGACTTTCCTATGGACTACCTTCAAAATGTCAAGCAAATGCATGAGTCTGGAGGTCATGGTTCTCTAGGGTAATAACAGTATTGATTATGGAGTGTGTTCACAGTTTCACCATAATAGTTATGCTTCTAAGACACCACATGTACGTAGGATTAATGATTGTCCATCATAAGCAGCCAGCTTTTCATTGATCAATAGACTTAAGTACAGTGGTTTGTTTACTTCTTTCCACAGCTATCGATACGACTGGAAAATTGAAGAGACCCAAAAGAATATTTTGCGTACCCACACTACTGCAGTCACAGCACGTATGCTATACGAGTTAGGCCAACGAAAAGAATTTCAACCAATGAAATATTTCTCGATTGATCGCGTGTTTCGTAATGAGACACTGGATGCTACTCATTTGGCAGAATTCCACCAGATTGAAGGCTCCGTAGCTGATTACAATCTTACGCTTGGAGATCTAATGGGAATGCTGCATGAATTCTTTTCAAAAATGGGTATGTAGCTAGCTAGAATATTAAATGATAGCTAATGTTACGGTGGAACTTCCACTTCGAAAGAGGACAAACCTCTAATCTAAAAATATCATTATCTATACAAAATAACCTCCAACCTCTCTACAAAGAACAAAAGGCTGGGTCCCAGGTAATTTAGTGTGTCCATTATTCGGAGGTTCCACTGTATTAGCTATGCTACTAACATGATAAGAGCACTCAAATGAGCTCTGAAATATTACTTTGGTCTCATGTGAGTAGCTATTATGATGGTGAAATACAAAAGTGGTTATGTGAGACTCAAATTATTATTGGTTCAAAGGCCTCCCCTCCCCCTTTATACACCCACCTGGATCAGTTTTGATTACAATGAAACTTTAAACTGAATGTTTCAGCTGAAACCAATATGATGTAGTCATCAATAACACTATAAATTTGTTGGCTGGTTATGTACGAGGTATTGCTAGCTACTTCAAAACCATGTGCACTTCTTTAAATTATAGGAATCAAACGTCTTCGCTTCAAGCCAGCATATAACCCCTACACAGAACCGAGTATGGAAGTATTCAGTTACCATGAAGGTGATAATTATTATTACAAGTGATCAAAAATTTAATTTCCAATACTTTTATTTTCTTTTTGATTATACCGTTATAATAGGCCTCAAGAAATGGGTTGAAGTGGGGAATTCAGGAGTTTTTCGGCCTGAGATGTTGCTCCCAATGGGATTACCACCTAATGTTTCAGTTATAGCCTGGGGATTATCCTTGGAAAGGTTTGCGGTAATTAGCTATGATTATCTACAGCCCTTCCTGGATTACTTGTAAAGGGTACAAACCATTTATACAAAATTAAATTTACGTTTAAAGTTCGTGCAATTAAATCACATGCATGTCAAGTAATTAAGGTTGGCTATTTCTGCAAAAATGCAAGGCATTAGCTATCATGTCAGATTCAGTTGTCCCATATCGATTGTAATGTGCAAACATTTTGATTTTAACTCATATCCTTCACACTTAATACTGAATGATTACTACTTTAATAACTTCATTGCATGACCATGCCAATGATGCCATTATGTAACAATATTGGTCTGGTCATCCATTATTAAGTAATACAATGTAAATTTTTTTTTTTTGTAGGCCAACGATGATCAAATATGGCATTAGCAACATCAGGGAGCTTGTTGGCCATAAAGTAAACCTGGAAATGGTCAAGAGTAATCCTATCTGTAGACTGGATACTTGAAGAACAATGGGAAAAAGATAGATTTTATTCTTTTAAAGGAACGTTTGTTATTTCTTTTAGCTGTAGTTAAATAGAGTTGGCTTAAATATTGTTTGGTACAAGAAAATTCAGTAATCTGACATTAATAACTATGTATGTAGCTATCTACAAATATGTCCATTCAAACCAAAATAATATTCAAACTAGAGAGTTTATGAGCAAAATTCACTAGTAAAAATGTTGCTAGATAGCTAGTTAACTAGAGAGAGTTTATGAGCATTCAGAGAAAAGGATCCACATCCAATTCCAGAGCAGATGCTGGCATACTAAGGTCAAAAGCTCCCAGTACTTCTGGATGTAGGACTCCAAGTTTTCCTACTATTTTGTCACCGGCAGCTTTAACCTCGGCACATCTACCAGGGAAAAAAGTAGCATCTGCAAGGGGGAAAAACAACAGCAACCAACAATAATTGCAGCAATTTAGTAAGCTACTTCACAGGATTTTATTTACCATCCCTTAGCTATTGCCTAATTAACAACTTCCTCCCTTCATACTAGAGTGGTAGCAGCATGGTCAGGTAGGACTCTCGGTATAATGAGATGCACTTGATATCTTTTATCAATGCATAATATCAACTCATCATTGGCAAGTGGTTTTAACTTAGAGACACCTTTACCAATTATTTTAATCCATTCTGCACCACCTTGCTGTGCATTATGTGTGGAGTATTGTACTTAGCTACATAGGTGGTGGAACATGTCAAGTCAGTCAGGTCCAGGCCTGACCAATATTTTTGGGAAAACAAGTAGCTAGCTATCAATCAAAAACAAAAGAAAGATGCTCAAAATATAGTAAATTGTAGAGCTTCAGTGGTCTGTGGGATTACATTTCAATTTCGGGCCTGACCAATCGAATCTTGCTTCTAACATCTATGAGCTATAGTGAAGAATATGAGGTAATAGCTATTAGGTTTATGTACAGTGATAGCCTGAAGAAAAGTGTAAAGAACTGAATATTTTGATGTA
Source organism: Crambe crambe (assembly GCA_963924555.1). Taxonomy (NCBI): domain Eukaryota; kingdom Metazoa; phylum Porifera; class Demospongiae; order Poecilosclerida; family Crambeidae; genus Crambe; species Crambe crambe. The sequence continues at coordinate 2,299,717 of OZ004581.1, forward strand.
AGTAGACAAAGGTTAGCTACATCATGAGCAATTTATTGTGTCTGCTGGAGAGTCAGTATAATGAATATCCTATAATTATGCCTCTTCTTTGGAGACATTATTGTTTGGGTAATGATTTTATTTGGAACTCAAAGGGGTGGGAATAAAGTTGTTTGTGCCTTAAAAGTCAGCCCCACCCCTCATAAATGCACTAAGAATGCAATGATTAAGTTGTTCATCTTCAGCTCACCCCCAATAACTAAATTTATAACTCGATGATTATCAGATTAAGTTGCTTGGTGGCCTCGTGACTATCGAACTTTTCTGTGTTTGTCACACAAAAAAATTGATGCGTGAATTTGTGAAGAAAAAACATGATTGAAGTATCATTCGATAGCTGCAGGTGCAGTAAGACAGATGTCTAGGAATGTTCATCATAATCATAGCTAGCTATAACAGGTCACAAAAAATAAGCCAGAAAGTATTTGGTAAAGGATCTTCAGATGAAAATTCAAGGAAGATGAGCCAAGAAAGTTAGCTTTATGATTATGTAGCTAGTTACTTGAGCCCAGGCTGCAAGCACACACAATTATAATATTTCAGTTCATAGCATAGGTACCCATTTAGAATGGAGATTATTTATTGATTAGTAGGCAACTAGTGAATGGTGGTTTTGATACTGAGACCACAAAATTATGTAAACAAAAGTCACATGGATGTACGTAGCCTTGTTTGTCATTTTCAATTATTATTATTGTCATTCTGCTGCTCTAGCTAGCTATTTATCTAATATACAGTACCAACTGATTCTATTTGAAACTCAAAGGGGTGGGAATAAAGTTGTTTGTGCCTTAAAAGTGAACCCCACCCCCCAAAATGCACTAAGATTAAGGTGTTTGTGATATCGACCCACCCCCTAAAATGCAGTAGCTAACTGAAAAAATTGCTTGTGCTTCAATTAGCTAAAGGTAGCAATACAATTTATAACTCAAGACTATTGAACCTTTCTGTGTCTGTCATACAAAAGATAGCATACATCAGAAAAAATTTGAATGAAGTACCATTTGATAGCTGCAGGTGCAGTAAGACAGATGTCTAGGAATGAAGCAAGAATGTTCATCATAATCATACGTAGTAGCTATAACAAGATGACAGGTCACAAAAAATAAGCTAGAAAGTATTTGGTAAAGATCTTCAGATGAAGATAAGAACAGAAAGTTAGCTTTATATTTAGCTATAGCTAGCTAATTACAAAAGGTACTAGCTATTCTATAGATTCTGGCTTTACCTCTTGCTGTTGAGCCCAGGCTGCAAGCACACACAAAATTAATAGTGAAGAGTTCATAGCTACCCATTATAAATAGGGCTTACACAATCTATTTAGGTTGTAAATGTGAGTGAGTGGTGGTTTTGATACTGAGACCACATATTATGTAAACAAGAGTCACATGGATGTAGCTAGGCTACAACTTTTGTTTACATCATGTACCCTTGATTACATTTTCAAAGGTATTATTATAGCCATAAATTTTTTTGCTGCTGCTCACTATCTATATCTAACATACAGTCCTTAGTTCTTACTCTGGTGAAATGATGCATTTGATCTTAATGTATTCTGGCTAATGGTTAGCCTGACCTTGGACTATTTGTTTGCACATGTAGAGCATATGGTAAGGTAATGAAGGTTGTTTGCTAGCACTAAAATCAATGAATTATACCATCTGTAAGAATCTTGTCTGTAGATTAGATACAATATTCAAAGTTAACAATGATGTGACCACAGTACTACGTAGTATCACTCTTACCTAGCAGTAACTGCTTAGCTACTTGAGTAATGAATAATATTCACTTATTGGGTGGTGCACCTGTTTTCTTGGGTGGTGCACCTAGCTATTTTCTTGGGTGGTGCACCACCCAAGATAACAAGTGTTATTCATACATGTGTTTTGGCTGTGCACAGTTTTCTAGAGCTTGATAAGAATATAGCTATTGCACCAGCCATCAGTTCTTTCTTGACATGCAGCTATTCATACATAATATAGCAGTTTTCCTGGAAACAGCAGAATTTCAACTGGGATGGTGGCTGGTGTTACCCACACTGGTCTCAGTAAATCGTAGCCAAATCTGACCACGTGGCTTATTTTGGCTTGTGTTGCAGTTACGTATTTAGTTTTCTAACATTATGGCTAAAACTACGTACATAGCATGCTTGGTTCTTGTTCTAATTCTGCAAAGTGAGCTACCATTCCATTAGGTTAGCCAGTGCCATCAGGAGGATATGTTTGATCAACCAATGGTGGAGAAAGAATAAGTGCCTAAAAATTCTAGTATCCGCAAAGGGTCCCCCCCCCCCCATTTTTTTAATCCTAAAGTATTTTATTTGAATTAAGACAGACTTCCTTTATAGTGCTTAAAAAGGGACTTTACAACTGTCCATTGGGTGGATCAAAGGGTCTAAACCACACCACATAGCTAATTATCTAGAAGACTGCATGGCTTCCAGGAAATGTGACCACTTTCTGGGAAACCCAGAAGGGGGGGTTTCCCAAAATGCATCTGCATTTTTTCAGAAGTCCTGGGTTTTGGAAGAGCTAATAATTTAGCTTAATTGGTAACTATGTATCAGCAGGTATCAATCTGGCTTTGAAGCATAATTAATATCTTGAAAAGTCAAAGCATTCCATGCAGGGTTTATTTCAGGGAGGGGCGAGAGGGGGCTTCTGCCCCCGGCTAGCTTTCTTTACATACACTAGTGCCCAGTAGGCACTATAAAATAAGAGTTTGGTTTGGTTGTTCTACATATATTTAGTTTTTGGGCCAGGTAGCTACGTACTTAGTGGCCTCGTCATAGTGGAGTAGAATCCATGCTAACCACTTCCTGGGTATATTAGCTACCTCACTCCTCCCTTTAGCCTCAGCCTATGTAAACAACTCTTAGCAACCCCCTGGAGACACATCCTAGTTGCATGAAACCAAACAAGCTGAACAACCCAGTGATTTCAAAAGCAAGCTTTTCTGGGGGTATAATAGGCAGTTAAAAGCCTCTCTCGACCCTCAGGCATGCAATCCAGGACAGCCCTGAGCCCTCAGAGGCATGGTTTAACATAGCTGCATATAACATGCATGAACACAGCATGCAGTCTAGAGTTCATAAACTAGCTAGAGCACACCATTAAATATTCTTAGTTCATATAGCTATTTTAGTCATGGATGAAAATTAGCCATGGATGAAAAGAGTCCACTAGCACATAGAGCTCATCCTCACATACATAACCCAGTAGTTCACTAGCTATATAACAAGACACATTAGGTTACTATATCTATAGCTACATGTATACATAATATATTATCAGGACACATTATTTATTTTTACCATCAACAGATTGAATGTAGTAGCCTGAGCCATCTTTGGTTAACGGTATGTTTAACAGTTGCATTACTCTGTCCAAAAGGCCATGAATAACCTATAAAGAAGCATCATTTCTAAGTGCATGAATTCAATCCTTCTGTATTAAGGATAATGTCTAAATAAAGGACACTTAGTGAAGAATGCATTTTTATCTCTATATAAAGGACACCTCCCTATCAACTGTACTATAATAGAGTATTATAGTTTCAATAGCTTACTTCAAATCCTGGACTTTTCCCATAGTAGACAGCACACAATTTTCGATGGTTTCGAGCTCCCACATCTATAATGGTGATGCAGTGATATTATTGATTTTACATAGTGGTTATATTTACCTTTTTCATTATCTTTGAAAACAACATCTGAAATTTCAAACATTTTGAGAGGGAGAGGCATCTTCTTATTAGCAGCAATTGTCTTCAGAAGACCAGGCAGTAGAGTGGTTCTAGCAATCTGAAATTGTTTTCATATTCATGTTCTGGCACTTTGTATCTACACGTATTAGCATACCTGAAACTCCAGTGTCTTTGGATTGCTAATATGTACTGCAGGGATGTCATTGATGTCCTTCCTCAGCTTTGTGCCCACATCATCTCGGGAACACTGTATTATCATAATTATTATGGCAATTAGCAACAGAGATTTGTGTAGGTTGCCAGACCATCATTTTTGACACTCATGTAATCAGTATAGAGGAGGTGACACATAATTACTCTTTATACATACTTACCAGAGCAAAAGTAAGCGCTTCAGTAAATCCAGCTTGCACTACTCCAGACTTCAGTTGATCTGATAGTTTATTAATTGGAAGCTGCACCATCAACCAATATCAAAATAAGTCCCTAATCTTCTTGATTCGGACTAAGTCTTATGTACCTGATGAGCGATGCAGTTAGTATTTGGAATTGTCATCTTAATATTGTTGAAGCCATAAGCAATTGCTGCATCTTCAATGATATCACATGGGTGGATAATGTCTAAAGAGAAAGAAAACAGGAACAAGAAAACAAGATACCCTAATGTTCCTTTTCTGCATGCACTAGTTGTTCTACGTACATACCAGCTCTTGTAGGTGGTATCTCAACAGTAACGGTTTGACCATCATCACTAACTTTGCTCTTCAAACACATACGTGTCAGGAGTTTTGCTATAGCAGTTGGAGACTGGCTGATGCCAATTGAGCGATTTATCAAATCTACAGGAACTGTCTCTGTGCGATAACTTAATTCCTAATATTAAGGAAGAAGAAAGTAAAGACAGGGTTGGGTGAAAGTTTCAATTCTAATCAGTGAAGATTATAGTGCACCAAAATATTACTTACAGGATAAAGATTCAAAGATCCATCAGGTCCCTCTACTTCTACACACTCAACTCTTTGAATAAAACATAGCATAGAATTATAAGCAACATCCTATCAATAGTTACATACATAAATGGCTCATCACAATGTTCACTAAACATAGTCACCAATGTATCCAGAACAATCTTAGCCTGCCATGGCAAAGATAAGGCAAATATAATATACATATATCACTGGCTATAATAATAATACCTTAGTCAAGTCAGTGGCAGTTATATCAATAAAAACATTCCTGGTATTCAAGGTAATCTTGGTATGATCACCTAAAGAAGAGATAAAGGTAAATGCATGTGTAGCTACTGGAAATTGACTAGCATCTTAGCATCTTGTGGTGGGTTGGCAAATCAAGATAATTATTAGTCGATTGAACTATGAAGTTCAGCTCCATAATAATACAAATACATAATCATACCATTTATAATTGGTGGCATGGATAAAACAACCCTGTTTTTATCATAAATAACAGGGTATACTGGCTTGTCCTCTATGATAGGCAGATACTGTCGTAGGTGACTCTCCTTCTGTATATTTTATGTAGTCAACTGTTATGATAGCTATTATCAAGTATTCATTGGACAGCTAAAAACTCACAGAGTACAGTTCCATCATTTCTACAGCAGTATATTCTCGAGTCTATTATTATTATTACAAATAAGGTAAAGCGTAAAATTGAAATTAGAATTAAGAGAATTATTATAGCATGGAAATTGTTCTAGGTTATCAATCAAAAAAGATCGAAGAAATCATACGAACTTGATTGAGAGGCTTGAATTTAATTTGAGAAGGCGGGAGAGCTTCATAGGTAAATGGGCCCTCCACAGTATCTAAGTCATGAGTCCCTATAGCAACGAGACTACGCTTCCTGCAAATATGTACACAACATAATTTTATCCAGTTCTATTATACAAGTGGCGGTTTATTTACCTGCCGATGTTTTGATGGAGTTTGTCTTGCAGGTCAATAAAACTGTCATAACTAACCTATTAAAATTAAATATTTGCTGGTTAATTCTGGTTATAATTCCAGTTAGATTACTAACTTGAGTAAACTTTATATTCCTCAATACTGCAGCTAAGCCAAATGGACGCACTTGAGCTGTCTACATGGTCAATAAATTATGAGTGAAAACTGCCTTTAGAAATAAAAGTTTTGGTGTTGATTTTTGTTAGCTAATTATTGGTGCATAAGGAAAAAAGTGTTTTTGAAGTGTTATCAATAATGGTACAACAGAGTCAGTGTCGTGTAAATGAAAAGCAATTTCAAAAAAGACCATCGACATAAGTGAGATACGTAGTATTTAAATCTTGCTTTCACATTTTGATGTCATCATTGCAAGTTGAGGAGTCTGTTACATAAACTTACTTCTTGTTTTATTATCATCCTTTGTGGCTTCCCATCTTTAGGCTTGATTGATTTATAGATGGGTACTTCTAATCTGAGAAGAAGAGAAAGGAGAGAGAGAGAGAGAGAGAGAGAGAGAGAGAGAGAGAGAGAGAGAGAGAGAGAGAGAGAGAGAGAGAGAGAGAGAGAGAGAGAGAGAGAGAGAGAGAGAGAGAGAGAGAGAGAGAGAGAGAGAGAGAGAGAGAGAGAGAGAGAGAGAGAGAGAGAGAGAGAGAGAGAGAGAGAGAGAGAGAGAGAGAGAGAGAGAGAGAGAGAGAGAGATCAATTTTTCCATGGCCTTTTGATAGCTAGCTATTACTAAGTAGCTTGTTATCTAACTTACTTGTTGAGGAAAATTAGAAGACTTCTTGTTAGACCCTCCATACAAAGCAAGTCATACCTATTAACATCAGCATGCTTAATTACTCTTTATCAGATCAAGTGTATGTCAGTACGTATTCTACTGCCAGAGTATACTCTCATAATAATATAGTCTACAGGACTATAGTGCCCATTAAGATTAGTGCCAAAGCCTCCTATAACTTTACAACTCCACCCACTTCTAGTAGCTAAATCAGGAAATATCTGAATGAGCCATGTAACAAATATTCATGACTTCATAAATTATTCATCTTCACTATGGCTGGTTCAAGGCTCCTACTTCAAGGAGCACTACATAGCTATAGCCAGCTGTGGTAAGCCTATGGTTGATACATACTATCATAGAGACCCCTTGCAGTAGGCATAGCATGGGCAGGGCTTATCACAGGAAGCTGCCATGTTGGTGAACATCTGGAGAGTGTGTCTATGAGTATGAATTACACTGCTACTGCTTCAGTCTCACGCAAACACAGACTAACTTTGCTAACCTAGTGACATGATATGTAAATACCTGCAATAGACTAGTTGCTACATAAAAAGATTAACTTGTGATTAGCAGCTACATTTTTCCTTTGTCGATCAACATGGTGGCTATGTCACAAATTTACAAATACACACATCTATAGCTACCCAAGATTGCACCTGTTTGCAGGAACTTCAATTTTGTAGATAACAATGTCAGAAGCATCTTGACCTCTGGTCTCACCTTGCTCTTTTGTCAGCATCTGCTTTTCAGATGTCTGCATGAATAATCATTTGTGAGCAGCTAGCTAGACTAGCTAGCAAGCAACTTACCACTTCATCCAACTCAATTCCAAATTCAAAGCAAAGCTCATCAAATTCTTTATCACCTGCACGAACCAAAAAATGGGCTATGATCTAGCTATTCTTTATAGCTATATATAGCTAGCTAGCTGTAGAAAACGCTAGCATTATAACTTCGCATGCTACTTAATTTATTCTATCATACTGTAAGATCTTCCCAGAATTTGGAAGAGTAGGTCCCTCTGCACACTAATCGTAGGCATCTTCTTCAGCAACGTTGGAGCGCGACTGTACTTCAGTTTGCTAATAATTATAGGTGGGGATAATATTATGGGTGAGGCTAGGATTAGCGCATGCTCACAACGCATGCGTAGCTTTTGCTATAAAGAGATTAATTTTTGTTCACTCGCAGTTTTGTGTAAATTTTTTCTTTCTTTCTGCGAAGAAAGTAGCACTACATCTCGTCTAAATCGATTCATAATAATGTCGCAGTCTACAGAGAAGTCTGAAGGTATATTTTACTTGCAGATTCCTTTATGATTGGAGAGGAGCTCATTAATTGTTGCATGCCCCTGCTAACTAGCTTGTGACTAATTTGGATGGGAGAGAACTTAGCTAGTGCCATGATTTAGTTGTTTCTTGTTGTTGTTTTTTTGTTGTTTTTTTGTTTTGTTTTCAGTCAATTAAATGAAGAGCCTCTGGCTTGTGTTAGCTACTTAGCTTGAAGGGGGATTAGTTACTCTCCTGATTTGACAATTAGCTAATGTTAATGTTAGTATATTAAATAGCCAGCACCATTACACTGCATCTAATGTCCTCTGCTAAAAGTACAACTTGGCCCTTCCAAACTATAGCCCTGCATGGGGTACAGACATAATTGAGAAAATATGAATTTTGTGTGATGACATCACAAGTGATGACATCATAATTACGATGTGACGTCATGACTAATAATCCATTGGCTATAGTAAGTATTTAGGTACCTGCTTTTATTTTTTAGGCATATGGTTTCCTAAGCTCATTCAAGAACTGGATAGAAATGCCAATGATATCTTGGAAGGTGGTGCTGAACTGCAAGCTGAACATCCAGTGAGTCACAACACAAAATGTGTAGTTAGTCATTATTTTGTGTAGCTAGGACCTAGCTAAGGTTGGTGAGAAGAGAGCCAAATACCTTAAGGTAACTTTTATTAACGGGTACTCATTTTAGAAAAATTAATTTGTAATTTTCGCTAATAATAATACCAGCTAAAAATACGTAATGATTTTGATCACGCCCACACAACTAGAGATTTCTTCATCACTGGAGGAGCCGAGTTCTTCAATATTCGGAGTGATTTCTTCAAACTTTCCATCTACTGGCTCCTGGTATAAGTGGGCTTATTGATGGATCTACTGTACTCTCCCTGCTAACCCATTTGAAGAAACCATGGCTACCTGTAACTATTAAATTTTTACTTCTGACCTCTGAACTCATAACATTCACATCATCATTACAATCATGCCAATATTATAGTAATTATATGCTTGTGCCCCTCCTTTCCTGGTCATCTCCATTTCTGTATCCGCCATGACCAGAATCACGGCCAAATCCAATTGTACATTGTGATGCTAAACAACGCCAGACTTGATTTGCATTTTTCTTGAGCTGCTCCTCAAAATCGCCAAAATTAGTACCCTAAATTTTAACTGAAAGCAAAAATTGCTAAAATTAGTCTATGCTAATAATAGTTACCTTAAGGTAGCTAGCTTGATTGAAGAAATTATGAATTGGTAAAGGATCATCACTTAGTTATATTCAACTTGAGTTCTAAAGGCTAGTCATGTCACGTCGAGTCAGGGAGTATTTTGTTATGATGGAATATATCAAAGGTAGAAAGTGGTCCTTACCAGCTCCATTGCTAGATGTAGAATATTGGGGGGTCACTCCATGTGGAAACAATGAATTATTACTTTTTTTGTGTTTGGAATTTCCTCATCAAATTAAGAATTAATTTGAAATGGTATAGCTACCACACACACACACACACACACACACACACACACACACACACACACACACACACACACAAACACACACACACACACACACACACACACACACACACACACACACACACACACACACACACACACACACAACTATGAACTCCTAGTCCTGCCACTGCCTAGCTAGCTACCTCCCAATAACAATATGACATTTTCTCTTGTAGGGGTTTACTGATCAAGTTTACAGGGAAAGGAGACAATTCTTTGCTGACAAAGCAATTGCATACAAGCAGTAAATTTCTTATGTGCATACTTATTTCTTAACTAGCTAGTACTTTTCCAATATTCTTGTTTGTGGTGGTAGCCTGTGTTCTCTAGTGTCACCAAGAGCCATTGCTTTATAGCTAGTTAATACTTTAATTTGTGTTAGAACTACTTGTAGGAAATAAAATTATATACTGCAATGATATTGTCTTTCAGTGGTCAACCAATCCCAAGAGTTGAGTATACTAAAGAGGAGAAGGAAACATGGTAGGACTATTAAACTAGCTATATAATACTGTTAGAATTATTGTGTTGTTGTTTTTCCTACACATTAATTTTATAGGAAAGTGGTATACAATAAACTTTCTACACTATTTCCTACTAATGCTTGTAGAGAATTCAACCAAGTTTTCCCGTTGCTGAAGGAGAATTGTGGCTATAGGTAATAGCTATAGAGCAATAAAAAAACCTGCTGTTACCTTAATTTTTTAGTGAAGATAATATTCCTCAACTGGAAGACATATCGAGATTTTTAAAAAGACGCACAGGCTTTCAACTGCGACCAGTTGCTGGTATTATTACATAGCTAATGTACACAGTTAACAGCTCATGAATTTTATCATTATTCATAAGGGCTTATACGCCCTCGTGACTTCCTTGCTGGATTGGCGTTTAGAGTCTTTCACTCCACCCAATATATTCGACATGGTTCCAAACCTATGTACACCCCTGAACCAGATGTCTGTCATGAGTTACTTGGTCATGTCCCACTCTTCAGTGATCGAGTTTTTGCCCAATTCTCTCAAGAAATTGGCTTAGCTTCTCTTGGTGCTCCAGATGACTACATAAAAAAGCTCTCAACAGTTAGTTCAGATATGCTGAGAGTATGATAATGCTATATACGTACAGTGGACTATTAATTGTGGCATTGCCACTCCATAATAATTAGCTATTCCAATGAGTACAGGTGGGGAGGTAGGGTATAGCTGTTTCAAGATTATAATCTGATCATAATTAGCTATATAATCATGTGTCTTTCTTCAGTTGTATTGGTTTACTGTTGAGTTTGGTCTTTGCAAGCAAGATGGTGCCACCAAGGCCTATGGAGCAGGAATACTCTCGTCATTTGGGGAGTTGGAGGTAAGGAGACATTAGAGAATAGGGCAATGGAGCTATTCTAATAGCTAACTTGCTTGATTTAAGGGTAGCTACAAGATATCTATGTAGGTACGTAGCCTGCTATAGCCACTGATGGAATGGCCAAAATTGTGAGTAGAGCAGTGTATTATCCAAGTTTATGGCCCCTCTGGCCTCTCCTAACCAGAAATACAGTCTTATGCATAGCAGCTCTTTCATAACTGTTCTCTTTTTATGTTTATAGTACTGTCTCACTGATAAGCCTGAACATCAACCTCTTGATGTGGAAAAGGCCTGTGTAACTGAGTACCCGATTTCTGAATTGCAGCCACTTTACTATGTTGCCAACTCCTTTGAAGATGCTAAGGATCAAGTTTTGTAAGGATTCCATATATTTAGTGAAGGCATGCAGTTACGTAAGCATTACCTTTATAATTATGAGGTAGCCAGAGTGACCAGGGTCTTAGGAATTTGATATTTGTAGCCTTAAGTGATGCTAAATTTGGCCATCTTAATTAACGAACTGGCTATGCCTAGAAAGAATTAAAGTTGTGTTCATGCAGTTTTAATTTTAATTTTTAATTTTTATTGTGTAGAGAATTTGCTAAAACCATTCCACGAGGATTCTCTGTGGAGTACAATCCCAACACCGAAAGCATCGAAGTGATCCAGAACTAGCTATAGAGCATACGCAACTATTATTACTTTGCTGATTTCATTAGCCCTTACTATTTAGTGCTGCAAAATTAAGTATTACTTATGCTATTAGCTATAGTCCTTGCTATGTATTTATTCTGTAGTCCAAATAAGTAGCTATGTATGGTGCCACTTTTTATGAACCCACAATTTACACTGAAGAGTTTTTATTAGCTATTTTATTTTCAGCTTGTAACTCGAACAAGACTATGTATACTGTATATTGATTTACTAAAGGATCTGGTGATCCCTCAGTGTATCTTTATCACGTACTTTTACTTGTCTCTTACCACTGTCATATTCACCGTAAAGCATTTACAAAAAAAAAATTATTTCGGCCATACCCAAAGGATTGATCAATTACTTCCTTATTCAGCAGGTAGGTCAATGTGAATTAGTAAAGTATCGACATGTGCCAACTGCAATCTTTATGGTAAAGGGTCGGCTAAACCACCCCCTCACTTGTAATTGTGTAGCTAGCTAGCATTAGTCAAGCTACTGCTGCTACTCCTACTGATGGCTGCTTAATAGTTAGCTGAAGACCTTCCTTGATCTTCAAAGTATGTCAGCTCTAAATTAATATTATAGAACTCCAGTTATTTTTAGCTCCTATGAGATGATTCAGCTTAGGTGGATCCCAGCAACCCACAAATACTGAATGGATAGTTGTGCTCTTTTATTTGCCAAAGGGGGGGGGCTGGCCCTGCTCCTACACCAGTGTAACAGCTGGTATACATTATACCTCCTTCTCTTCTGCTGTTTGATCTATAAGTCCACTGTACAGTGGATTTCCACAGATTTCAAATATTCCATGCATTCTTCCTTTCATGTGTCTATCTATTGGTGGGAGCTTATTAGCTAACTCGACAGAGGCCTGGAATTCTACGTCCATGCAGCTCTGTTGGGTTGAATGGCAGAATGTGTTTCCAATTCTGGTTAGCTACATAGTTAATGGTAGCTATAGTATCTATGGTGCATGTACGTACGTCATCATGTGCATCTCTTTTTACATGGAAGGTACGCTACAGCAGAACGATTTTAACAGCTAAACCAGCCTGAACCATCTTGCTGTCTCAGTTGCCAAGGGTTCATGCATATTACATATTACACTTATAGCAGTGTTTAAAGCATAGAGTGCACCACCATCATCGAGAGCTGTGTTATTGGTGAATGTGGTAGTTTCATTAAACGACAGTTCTCCAGACTCTATATGCGTATATGCCACCACCAAAATAGGTTGTGTTGTTGGTAAAAATTACTGTTCCTTTTTTAATAATTTTGTAGATATAGCACCACCTGTGTTTGCTGAATTATTAGTGAATATTACAGTTCTGTAAATTATTGACTGCAAGAAATACAATATGTTGATTGCTCCACCTTATTGGCTATATTATTAGAAAATATGATTCTTCTAATGAATATTAATTTCCCCACTTTGCCTACATCATTTATACTGATGGCACCACCAGCATCAGGTTGGCAAATGTAGTACTTCCATTAAATGCCGCAATAAATCATATCTTCATTGCTCCACCGTGTACATTGGCTGTTATTGGAAAATGTGATTGTTCCTTTAAATACTACGTATGTCTCCAAAATTAACATTCAAGGCACCACCATAGCAAGCTTTATTGTTGGTGAAGGTATTCATTACTGTATTATATATATATATTTTTTACTGTGGTTTGTGTTAAGTCTATGCTTGATTGTGTGAGAAAAGTGTTGGTACCACTTCCTCTATATCTTCCATTGCAAGAATCTCAAATCCTGCAATCTGTAGTTTCCTTGTGATATTTTACTGAATTTTGTGAGAAAATAGTTGGTATGGCTCCACTTATAAGTATGGAGCTTTGTGCTGCATATATAGCACCACCTGACACATTGGCTTTGTTTTTGGTAAAAGTATTTCCTATAAGAGTCAATGCAGTTCCACTCATAGCACTAATAGCTCCACCTTGGCTCCCTGTGTCACCTTCAAAGAGGCAGTTTCTAATGATGGAATTATCAGAATATATTACTCGTCCTGAGGTGTTGTGATTTCCTAGAAAAGTGGAGTCTGAAATTAGAATATTTGCACTTATTGAAAAAGAAAGCTGCATTTTCGTTTACATGATTCAAAATGAATGTCAGTTGCTCAATGATCAAGTTGGTTACATTTATACATTGAATAGTAACTTCATTCATGTACAGGATATTTTGTGCAGCACAAGCTAAATGGAGATAAGATAGTGACTGCATCCTTAATTCTTCTCTGGTGTGTCCAAGTAGGTGCAACTTACAACTCCAAATTTATGAATTTGTAAATGTACCTTTTCATACAATATCAGTAATGGCTATAATGGTTGGACGGACTATCTCCGGCCTCATGGAGGGAGTGAAGTAGGGAGAGTTTTCTTAAGTTAGTTGATATGGGTGTGGTCATTGAAATTAGGAAGCCTAGGAGTGAAGTAGGTTCTTGATGGGTATGGGTAGGAGGTTACTTGACTCACTTGTTGCTGAAGGGGGGGGGGGGGGGGGGGGGGTGAAGTAGGGGGTGTATAGGTGTGGTTATTGATAGGAATAGTAATAATGCAGCTAAATTTTATGGCTATCCCTACTTCACTTCTTATTTCGAAGAAATTTTTTACACTCACTTGTTTCCATTCTTTTTCTTTGTAACTAGCAGCTGCTAGAGAATCATAACACAACCTTTAAATCTTCTTCTTTCATATGTACATACACTAGTGATAGAAGATTTTCAATATCAAACTTTACAATGACAGTAGCTAATATACGTAAATGACATATGCTTGGCAGAGCCTCCAACCATTCCTTAATTACCGGCATTTCCAGGGACTGATTTCCATGATAATTTCGATGAGAGAATATCAAAATAAGATCTTGTGAGGTATACCCATTGGCAAACACCCTCTCATGGCTGGTGGGACAGTCATATCTGATTGAATGATATTAGCCAAGTGGGAAAACATGATTATGAACATTTGCAGTTCATGAAGTTGCAATGCTGCTGCAACTTCCTTTGGCTTTTGGGTGAGGAAGTGTCAGAAGATATTTTAGAACTACCATGGGAGGAGAGTAATGCATCATTCTGTTAGCACCTATATAATAATTGATTGTGTCATAATAAATCTTAATTAGAAGTGGGCGTGATTTTGAAAATTTTTCCGCGCGCAAACGGATTGCCCCACCCTCCGCTCGTTAGCTACGTAGCTAAATAGAACTTCGGTCTTGGCAGTGTGTGACTTGGTTAGCTAGCTTTAAGAAGTGGGAGTAGATTCAGTGGAATGCTACAACGTTGTGCTTGATAGTGATTGAAACGTTGAGTCAGTATTATAGCAGCATCTTTTTGAAGGTGAGTTTACTTTGTGGTACTCCACCCAACTTCTTTTTTTGAGATCCCCTCGCTCTAGCACATATGATAAACTCCAGAGGTCCCTAAAATCAATTTGCTTGATTGACTTTTAATATCATTCATCAGCTAAAAAAAAATTAAGGATCAGATTGACATGTAAGCTATTGTCACAGTTATGATATGTACAAACAACAACATCATTTTAAATTTATATAGCAGTTCTGGCTTGTGGGAGTGCAGTTAAACAATGACAGATTCCAAGGAGTATTCCACTGTAGTCAATTGCAGAAGGAAGTTGGAGATTGCTCTGAAATCTGACAGAGATATTGCACAGTTTCTCCATCAACAAAGATTCATCACACAGGAATGTTATGATGAAGTTAACAACCCAAAGTCAAATCTGACAGATGCTGATAAAGCTAGCATGCTAGTGACTGCTATAAGGAATCGAGTTGAGCTCAACCATCACAATTACCACAAACTGGTCAATCATTTGCGTCAGAACATTATGAGATATGGAGACATCATTAAGATTCTTGATCAAGAGTATCATCAGACTGGGAATTTTCAGCCAGGTAGAAGGGAACACTGGTGTCAGTAGTGTGTGTTTGGCTAAGTCTAAACCCACTGTTGGGACATAAAGATGGTCTTATTATAGGGTCTGGCTTCATTGAAACTATTTATTATTGTTTTTCCAGTCCATAGGGTATGTTATTGGTTTGTGGTAGTGGTCAGTGTATTAACTAACTCACCATGTACAGATTAAGGAGTGGCCTTAGTTGACAAAAGTCTTTTTTTTTTCCCCTACTTGTTGGGACATGGCAGAAGTGGTGATCCCATTAGTGTCATTGGCATTTAAAAAAGCTGTTTTTGTTTTGTTTGTTTGGGTTGTTGTTTTCTCATGATAGCTATATATAATAGTTAGACAACGAGACCAAGGGATCTACGGTCTATTTAGAAACCTGAGAGCCCTGGGCTGTAGCGTCCCGAGCGCAGCAGCGCTACTAAGGGCCCGAAGGTTTCTAAACAGACCGTAGATCCCATTGATCGAGGTGTCTAACTTATTTAGACTAGCCAATCACTGGAGTTGTTTAACTTACCTCAACATGCACTTGGAAACAATAACCATGGTTTTAAATGCAACAAACATGAATCAGAGCGCACCTAGAAACAATAACTGTGGCCGGCCACCGCGCGCGATGCGTTGCTAGAATTGGACCAATTGGAATGACCATCTTTACCGGGTTTACCTAGGGCAAGTGAATTCTATAAGGCGTGATTCTAAGTGCCATAAGGCGTGATTCTAAGTGAATAGAATTCACTAAATAGACCAATGAGATTCCTTGATTGTGACTAGCTATAGTCTAAACACACATAGCTAACTAGCTATCCAGAACAGTCACATGGCAACTACAATTAACGTACTTATTCCTTGGTTAGGTTCCAATTTGAGGAATCCATAGGGAGGCTCAATGTATATAATATAAAATAAAGTTAACTGACTTTGAAAACCAAGACACGAAGGTTCAGGGGACCTCTCCAATTTGAAGTATCCATTACAAATGTATGGCAACCCACTCCAGTTAAAAGCACAGTATTGAAGACATGAAGACTCAAGATCACTTTCTTTTTAATTTGAAGTGCGTATTCAGTTAGGGTTATTCCAATGTATACCCGTTCCAATTAAAAACTTGACTTTGAAGACATGAAAATTCAGGATCACCTTTCTTTATTTATCAGAACATACTTTACTGTATGTACATAGCTATTCAGTTACTAATGGGGCTGTTCCAATGTACACCCGCTCCAATGAGACATGAAAAATCAGTAGCTCTCACCTTTCTTTCATTATCAGAACATACTTTACTGTACATATGTAGCTATTCAGTTACTAATGAATGTACAGCAACCCACTCCAATTAGAAGCTTTAAAAGACTGACATTGAAAACCTACACCAAGATGACTAACACTATAAATGGAAAAAATCTCCCAGCCTCATTAGTAGGTGTGTGCATGCATCTTTCCTTTCAAGTTGGAATAATTGAATCTCTTATTCCAGTAATTATTAGTTAAACTTCAAAGCCATTGCAATGTCCATGAAATATTTGACCATTTTATCAGGCTACATAGTGGCAACTGAGTTAGAAGAATATTGAATAAATATAGGGTATGAATTAGTGAGCAAACTATGGCCACAAAGTGAGCTACTTTCAAATTCAATAAACATGCAGTGAATATTTTTTTTTCACTTTACAGCTGCCAAACTTCAGTCTTCTAATCCTACTCCTCACCTTAACTCAGAATCTCAACCTAATATTGAACCTGCAGGTCAGATCCCTTAATACAACCTCCTAACTTAGTAATTCCCACAGCTATAAAAGTGGTTGATGTAGCTAATGACTGTAATAGGATTAGCTGGCTGTGAAAAAATTACATTTTTTTGGTTTCAGCTATTGCAAAAAAATTTCCATTTCTGAAGTCAGAAGATTTAAGGGATGAAGAGATGAATGAGCTCGTATCAAGATTGATAGCTGAGAGTGAGATTATAAGGAAGGAATTTACTTTCCTAGTTTTAAAAACAGAACAATCTTTAGATTCCAAGAATATTCCAGTGAAAAAGCTAATATTAACATTAAAAAATATAAATCGTGAACACTCTGCCATAGATAAACTGAAGAGCAAGAGCGACATCTGTGATGCATTCATTGAACTTACTGATCATTGGTCATTTTTTGATTTTGAAATATTAAGTTTATTTATCGAAGTTTACTGCAGTAATGATCCAGATCTCACGAAGTGTTTCAATGATTATAAGTTACACTTTCGACAATATTGTGAACGGAGACTTTATGAAGTTCCTATTGAATCCTTTAGTGCTGAGGTCTCCCAGAAAGAGCATACATATCTACATGTCAAACTTGATGAGATCTTCAATAAAGATATAAAACAGCTCAAACTGAAAGATATAGAACAGCTCAATAGAAGCATATCACATATTCTAAAAACAAGTGTACGTCTTGTCCAGATTGAAGAAGGTTGCATTGAATTGATTTATATAACTCTCTGTGAATTTGATGAGACATTTCATCTCAGTGATCAACAAAGTCATGAATTAAAGGAAATGGGTATAATAAAGATCTACGCCAAAAAAGATGATGAATGCGTATTTATTGGAGAAAAGAATAGGAATAGGAATAGTGGTAAGTTTATGCACAAAAACCATCATACTTTTCTATAGATCGTGTTTTTTATTTGTTTGTTTTGTTTGTTTGTTGTTGTTGTTGTTGTTGTTGTTTTTTTTTGGGGGGGGGGGAGAGAACAGAGTGTTCTGTATGTGTCACTTTTCATGGAATGATTTAGGCAATAAAAAGATAAAAATAATACATAGTATTAATTATTGTATAGGTCCAGAATGTGAGTTATATTTTTTGCTTTATTCTTCTTCTTCTGTTTTCCCCATAGACTCTCTCTTGTCCTCTGCTTCTCCCACAATTAATCCAGCTGATCAACCATTAGCTTCCTCTGCTCATACTAGCAGTTCTACAGGTGAGACTCATTCACTTCTTTACTTATAAGTATCATAAAGATGGTCTCATTGTGCATACAGATGTGTCCCGTAAATTTATATCCGAGTACAGTATAGCCTGGTTGACTCTGCCCATGGTGCTCTTGAGAAAGCTTTGCTCGCTCACCCAACAATGCATGAGCATTCACTAGTAATAAAGTTTGTGTGGCCTAACTGTCTAAGAGTTGCCTCTATAAACTATAATATATGTTCATTTACATGCAGCCTTCAAAATGTCTTCTCATCCCCATAAATTTGAAGTAGAAGGTGCTATAAATGCTGGACCAGTTGGTGGAAAAGCCAAAGTTAGATCTGAATCTGAAAACCCATCACCTCAAGGCAAAGACACCTTACATAAACAAGTAGGAGTAGGAGCTACAACTGGTGCAGTTGCTGTAGCAGGTGTTGGTGTAGGTATCGGAGCAGTGATCGGTAGTGTGGTGGGAAGCGTTTTACCAGGTTTTGGAACAATCATTGGTGCAACCATGGGAGCAGCCATAGGTGCAGCTATTGGAGGTGGAGCTGTTGGTGGAGCCATTCATCATGCTGTTAAGGATAAGAAAAAATAATTAGCTATACTATAACTTCCTGCCAGTTTTAGCTAACATTGACTCTCCAGGATAGCTATTGGATTGCTAAAATATTTTTTCATAGTAGTAAGTCATAATCAATTGCTGTAAGCAGCAGTCTGATTACTAAGATAAAAGCAAGCTATAATGAAAAGAGAGTGCTTAGTGTTGATCATTATAATTGGCGAGCGAGCGAAGCGAGCGAAGCCCCACACTAATTGGTCAAAATGGAAAATTGCGATATTTATATGTTACACGTACGTCACTCAAAATGCGCATGCGCTTACACATGCGCATGAAATAGCTACTAAGCAACGTCATAATAAGCAATCATTTTCCTTAAGCTTGAAGTTGAAACACTATTGTAGCGAGTATTATGGAACCCAGAGAACCATAAAACAAGCGAAGGAGGGTCCCAGAACACCCTCTAGAAACTGACCAGCAAAGAAGAGCAAGACCTCATGAAAGAAATGAAAGAGACAGAGCTAGAAGGAGAACAGAGTCAAAGGAACAGAGAAAAATAAGACTAGCAAAGAAATGCGACAGATAGAGCCAGGAGGAGGGAATGTGCAGAGTCAGCAGAAGATAATGCTGCAAGAGCAGAGCAAATGAGAGCCAGAAGGAGAGCAGAGTCAGCAGAACACAGAGCTGCCAGATTAGAGCAAATGAGGCCTCATTATTTGAGAGACTAGCTACTGAGTCTGAACAGGAGTGGTAGCCTGGGTTCAGGGAATGCACCAAGTCAGTTAACAACCTGAATAGCTAGATATCGAAAGTCACTGTTGGGGCTATATAATCATAAGTGAGGAAGGAGCACATTGAAATGACCACTGGCTGCTTGCTCGCCCAACTAATGCTATACGAGCATCTCTAGTTGGCGAGCGAGCGAAGCGAGCGAAGCCCCACACTAATTGGTCAAAATGGAAAATTGCGATATTTATATGTTACACGTACGTCACTCAAAATGCGCATGCGCTTACGCATGCGCATGAAATAGCTACTAAGCAACGTCATAATAAGCAATCATTTTCGTTAAGCTTGAAGTTGAAACACTATTGTAGCGAGTATTATGGAACCCAGAGAACCAGAAAACAAGCGAAGGAGGGCCCCAGAACACCCTCTAGAAACTGACCAGCAAAGAAGAGCGAGACCTCATGAAAGAAATGAAAGAGACAGAGCTAGAAGGAGAACAGAGTCAAAGGAACAGAGAAAAACAAGACTAGCAAAGAAATGCGACAGATAGAGCCAGGAGGAGGGAATGTACAGAGTCAGCAGAAGATAATGCTGAAAGAGCAGAGCAAATGAGAGCTAGAAGGAGAGCAGAGTCAGCAGAACACAGAGCTGCCAGATTACAGCATATGAGGGCTCATTATTTGAGAGACTAGCTACTGAGTCTGAACAGGAGTGGTAGCCTGGGTTCAGAGAAGACACTCTAATGCTAACTGGGAATGCACCAAGTCAGTTAACAACCTGAATAGCTAGATATTGAAAGTCACTGTTGGGGCTATATAATCATAAGTGAGGGAGGAGCACATTGAAATGACCACTGGCTGCTTGCTCGCCCAACTAATGCTATACGAGCATCTCTAGTTGCAGCGAGCGAGCGAAGCGAGTGAGCTGACTCTCAGGTCATGACTCATTGAAATTTTAAATATATATATATATATATCTAGGTCTACACTCCAAAATGCCCCAGGCGTACGTACGTACGTACGTACGTACGTGTCGTGCAATAGTAGCGCCCCTGCGCGTGCATTTATGCGCATGCTCCAGTTGCAATTGCTTGATTGATTTCTACATCGCTTTGTATATAGCATGGTGGATAGTATGGCTAGGCTTATCTAAGTGGATTGTAGGCACTAGACATATCCAAGTGCTTTGTGGTAAGTACTTAGCTTTCTATGCATGCAGCTGCCTGCCACTTAGCTACATAACACAACAGCAAAGCAAGCTCAACATTTCTACAGCCTTTTGGGCAGCAGGCACAAGAGGCTTATCTAAGCGGCTTGTAGGCACTAGGCTTATCTAAGTGCTTTGAGGTAAGCATGTATGCAGCTGCCTGCCACCACTTACATGATTCTTAGCAATATCAAGCACTGAAGCCTATCAGCTACTTTAATTGCTCACTGTCAAATGCTGCACATTGCTATAGATACTCAACAGCAAATGAAAATCGTTGAAGAATACTTGCTTGCTCGCTCGCTGTCAACTGAATGTTGAACATTGCCCTAGTAATATATACAATATATATTATTGCAGCGAGCGAGCGAAGCGAGTGAGCTGACTCTCAGGTCATGACTCATTGAAATTTTAAATATATATATATATATATCTAGGTCTACACTCCAAAATGCCCCAGGCGTACGTACGTACGTACGTACGTATGTGTCGTGCAATAGTAGCGCCCCTGCGCGTGCATTTATGCGCATGCTCCAGTTGCAATTGCTTGATTGATTTCTACATCGCTTTGTATATAGCATGGTGGATGGTAGGGCTAGGCTTATCTAAGTGGATTGTAGGCACTAGACATATCCAAGTGCTTTGTGGTAAGTACTTAGCTTTCTATGCATGCAGCTGCCTGCCACTTAGCTACATAACACAACAGCAAAGCACAAATGAACTATCAGCTCAACATTTCTACAGCCTTTTGGGCAGCAGGCACAAGACTGACAAGAGGCTTATCTAAGTGGCTTGTAGGCACTAGGCTTATCTAAGTGCTTTGAGGTAAGCATGTATGCAGCTGCCTGCCACCACTTACATGACTCTTAACAATATCAAGCACTGAAGCCTATCAGCTACTTTAATTGCTCACTGTCAAATGCTGCACATTGCTACAGATACTCAACAGCAAATGAAAATCGTTGAAGAATACTTGCTTGCTCGCTCGCTGTCAACTGAATGTTGAACATTGCCCTAGTATATCTAGATCTACACTCCAAAATGCCCCAGGTGTGTGTAAGGTATGTGTCCTGAATTAGTAGGCTGCCCTGCATAATGTGATTGTAATTGAGCTAGATTGTTTTCTACAGCCTTTTGTCATAGAGGTGCAAGGCTTATCTAAGTGGGTTGTAGGCGCTTGGCTTATCTAAGTGCTTGTGATAAACATTTACAGCTTTCCAAGTATGGTTGGGACCACCACTTACATGACTCCTGTCTCTGACAGTGATATTAAGCACTGGAGCCTATCAGCTACTTTAATTGCTCACTGTCAAATGCTGCACATTAAACGCAACAGCAAAATCTTGAAGAATACTTAGGCCATACCAATTTAATTTTATGTTTCTCAGGTCAAAATTTTCACTTTAAAAAAAAACTGTTAATCAGGTGGTGAGATCACTGCTCATTTTTTTATGATGGCTACTTCTGCTTGGCTTATATGGTGTGATCATGATTGAGATTATATATCAAAGCCAGACAGGTGGTGCAGTGTACCCGGGAAAGTTCTTTTAGATTATTGTTGTTCAAGTATGACCATCTATCTATCTCTCTATCTCTCATGTTTATATCAGCAAGTTTATATCAGCAAGCAAGACAACTTCCTCGATCCTGACATAATTGTTCCTGTGTCCCTGTGTGAACAGTTTAGCTGTAAGCATGTGTGCATCTGCTTGAAGAGAGATGAGCCTCCTACTACTTGAACAGTAGCTTCAGTAGCTTATATTGGTAGCTATTATTATCATAAACTTTTTTTTCCTCCTGCCTGCCGGGTGTCATTTTTCTTCCAGGGAATCTGAGAAACAAAATCAAATTGGTATGGCCTTGCTTGCTTGCTCACAGTCAATACGCTCGTGCCAAATTTGCTTCAATTCATATCCACGCCAACACGACGAAGTGGGCTCATTTTAGAGAAAACGATCACATGGCGGTCAGTAGTGTTTGTGAAGGTTGTTCTCTCTTCAGACCGGTGTATGGTGAGCACTTAGCCCATTGTGTGAAGCTATAACCCTCCCTACTGGATTTAGAATTTTTTTTTTCAATTGCTTGATATGTTCCGTCTACTTTTGGAAAGTTTTATTGAAAGTGTTTGATAGTCTGGCGGCGCCTAGTCTCGTGGGCCGACCCTTTACCAACCCAAACTCGCATGAACGTTTCGTTCTGCACACTCAGCAAAATAAAGCGTGCTAATGATTTGTATGCGTCACAGTGCGTCACATAATTGCGCACATGGAATAGTGCTACAATAGATCTATGCTGTATGCAGGTTAAAGAGCTTCTCTTCCACTTTCTGAGCCTGATGCCATGGATTTCAGCTAACACTCACAGCTCGAGCACAAGCACAATCTCTGCTAGGCTTTCCAAAGGCACAGTAGCTGCTGTGTAGTCTCACACAGCCGACCCTTCAGCGGCATAACTAGCTCCATGCAACTTCTTGTGGCTTAGTAGCTAGAGCAAGCCAGCAGCTGCTCTCTCCGGCAGTAGTCTCGCGAGACTACTCCAGCAGCTCGCTCTCGATCAATCACTAGTTTATGCCCGAATGACTAAACTTACACGCCAATTTATTCTTAACATTATTCATGCGAGTTTGACCACCTTCCCTTGAGTTGGTAAAGGGTTGGCCCGCAAGACTAGGTGGCGCTGACCCCCACTGCACCCCCATAAAGGGTCGTAGCCGCCAGACTAGGAGTTTGAGTTGCCTGAATGAGGAGTGACATGCTTCAAGTCTCTGTGGTTGGAGTTTACAGCCTCAGACATAAAACTTTGGTTAATGCATAACTCATTAGCTATGATATGAGCTGATAATTTTTACTATGGACTGTTTAAACAAAGAATGTCCGGTGCCAGAATAGGTCACTATTGAATCGTGGGAGGGTGTATGTGTGTGTGTGTTGGGAGGGGAGGAGGCTAGGGTATCCATGTATGGACTGCAGTCTTTCTGTACACTAGTGTACCATACCTATTATGGCCACTATTATGGCCACTATTATGACCAAGTCCTGGAGAAAATTACTACAAACGAACTGGCATGACTACTGGAATGTGAACTGGAGAGCATGTCCAAAAATTCATCAGCATTAAGGCTAGTGCTATACTGGAACACCTGCAGCTTCTGCTGGAAGGATGAGTTAGTGTAGGACATTCTTTATGCTGTTTTAGAATGTGTCAGTGCATTGTGCGTCACATGTTAGTAAGCCTCAAAACCAATTGTATTATTCAAGTAGTGCCAAATGATATGTGGGTTCCTCACCAAGCCTGGGTGCTAGAGAGCATGTTGCACATGGTAAGGGATCGAGTATAAATGTTACTAACGAGTGGTAATTACACGAGGCAAGAAGTTCACTAATTTTTTATTATTGGTGTTTCAGTGAGTACATTTTGGCCACTCTGAAAGTAATGATGCTGGTTTCACCATGTGATGGTGCACAATCCTTTACCATGCATGCTGGGTTTAATTGTTTATGTAGCCATCTCTGACCCAGTGTACCTCTCGATGTTGTTTTATATATAGCTACATATCAGTATGTCCTCTAGCTCTTGTTGTAGAGTGTTGTATATTTTGTTTCGATACGAGGCTGTGCCAACTAAAAAGCTTTATTCCAGAAAAAAGGCACGATTCCAGCTGTGTACTATATAGCCTATACTCCATATAATGCACACTCTGTGCTGCCGACCATTACCTACTTCATGTATACTACAAGGTGAGTTGATTAGAGCAACAGCATAAATCTCATAGATAGCTGGAGTATCTTTAGTTACAAGTCTACGATGGCTTTATGTGTTAGCTAGCTGCTGCTGTCTTACCTGCATGCTAAATCATATCTGTGCAGTTCTCCAAGCAGTATATTTTTAACATGTGATAATTCAAAATGAGAATGTGGAGTCTGTAGTACAGGCATTGCTAGCTAGCTCAACAGTATTGAATGCTTTATAGGTTATTCAAAATAAAATACCTTATCAGTTAGCTATCTGCTCAATATCCACAAACACACACATATAGCTAGTGTGCACAGAGGGTTAGCACTTCAGCGCTTTTCATTATAGCACTGCTCATTTGCACTGCAGATGCTCATCCCCATGTTCTCCTCCCTCAAGCAAGACAACCAAATCTCAGCAGCCATTAATATTAATGTAATGATTACTTAAATTAGCTAGCTATTCTGATCAGACGGTGTTCTACAATAAAGCTTTTATGCTGCAGTCGCTCCTTCAAGGTGGTCATACTCTCCTCCCTCAAGACAACAAAACTTCAGCTATAGGCTACAAAGAAAAAAAAGATAAATTCACTGCAAAATAAATCCTGGATCCACCACTGTTCATTGCTTAGCTAGCTATTTATTCTGGTCAGATGGCCACTCAGTATAGATGCTCATCCTACATGGCTGTACATATAGCTAGTCTGTTCACTTTACAATGACAGTGTGTGCACCTCCAACTACACAAATTTAGTTAATAATCTTCCATATCCAGTGCTACATACTTCTTACAAAAGAGGAAGATTGGAAGAAAAAAAAAGGAAAAAAAAGGAATTTCTATAGCTAATTATAATTAACCCTGCTCTGGTCAAATTTGGCAACCCTGAACCTCCGAAACTCTAGATGAATGGGAGGAAGTTTGGTAGTGTGCAAGAGCTGCCCCCCTGCTGAATGCTCCATGGCCAGGCTTCTGGCCACACTAAAGGTGCCCATGCAGGTCCCACACCAATGCCAAGGGCCAACAGCCTTGGAGTTGCATCTTGCCAGGGCACATGCCTTGACAGCTCCTTTTACGAACTTGGCACCAGCCCCAAACAGATGTTGTAGCCAACATTCACTCCTTCCACTGCATACTGATAAAATATAAGTAGTTATGTTTCTGTGATGTAATTTTTTGTTGTTTGTTTGTTTGTTTTGTTGTATTCATATATGTATGCACATCTGTTTCGTTGTTTATAATGTGTACACAGATATTTGTTTTCCAATTTCGTCAGAGTGCAGAGCCATTGCACCACACATGCCCAGCAAGTCGCTCCTTACTGCCCTAGTGTATATCAAACGTGCGCATGCTCCAAACTGAGGGGGCATGACCTGCGGAATTTTAATTTCATTTAACTGTACAATTAAATTCCAATATATAATAATATTATAGCAAAATTAATGTATTATATAGCCAGCTAACAAGTTATAGTTTAAAGTGGTCCTTAACTTTCTCAAGAGCACTCTTTGCCTTGGATTCAACACCCCTTTTCTTAGAGTATACCCTTACTCTATACTCAAGGAATGCTTGTGGAAGATTCAGTTTGGAAACTTTCTTCTGCATGCGATAGAATAAATGACTCACTATATGAACTGCATATACTACAATACAGGCTACCTTAGTGTCAGGGTCATCTTTCAACATTTTTGCTGTGTGTAATCCAGAAACTGAATCTCGTGATTTAGCATCCTAAAAAATGTTGTATCATTGTTACTGAAGTAGCTATAGCAATGTACATGCAGATGTAGCTATGTAGCTACCTTACTGAAGAAGTACATTTTCTGTAATGGATCTGTTGTCTTTTCTGATGCAAATTTGATGGGTACACACTGCATAGGAACGAAATATACAGTTATGATAATGATAAATAGACACTTGATTCAAGATATATACTCACTTCAATTTCTACATCAGCACTACACCTTAGTGTGTGAAGCTGGTTTTTCTTATCTTTCCAGTTCTCTTGCTTTTCAATCTATAAATAGATTTTATGTTACATCATGTACACACTTGAAACATAATAACAATTGGGAAATGGTCTTGATGGGGTGGGGGGATGGCCCCAGAGCTTGATTTTGTTCGAATACCTAGCTCTTATGGATAACATCATGTAGCTACATCTATGTATATTGTAGCTCTAGTTAGCTTATGTACGTATGATTACTTCTTTTTTTGCAATTTCCGACTTCACTTCATGAGGCCAGGCTAAGAATGGAATGGATTCTTCATGTGTGCACTTGTACATCACATTTTCATCTCTGCTCATAATTCCCTTCATTAGCTCTCGAGCCTACTCAAAATCAACAATTATTATTATTATTATTATTATTATTATTATTATTATTATTATTATTATTATTATCAAGCTACCTTTTTTAGTGCCTTTTTTTGTTCTTCGTTCACTTGTTCTTCGTGAATATGATGATGCATTATGAGGTCCAAGATCGTATCAGTTAGTGCGATATATCCACGCAAATCTGCTTTTCTAGATCTAGATGATGCTTTCTTCACTGCTTCCTTCCAGGTGATTGGCTGACCGCAACCACATTCAATCATCGGTATATTCTTAACCTCAAGAAGGATATCTTTGATCCTATGAATTATCAGTTCCATAGTTGATCTTGCATGTAACATGATCCTTTAGCTACATAACTCACATCATTTCAATTCCATTTGCAACAGGATGCTGATAAGCCTTTTGATGCAAAACGCTCCGAGTTCGAAACATGCCATACCCATTATTCACCTCCTGTAGAGTATTCATTTAGGTAGTTAAGGAGCTATAGCTGCGTAACTAATTTGAGGAGAACTCCATTATTATTTTTTTCCTCTGAACTTATACGTGTCCCGTTAGCTAAGATAGCTAAACTTACAATAATCAGCTACGTATATCTAGCTAATATATAGTGTTTTGGAATTTTGGCTTTTTTGATACCCTCACCTTGCTTCTGAATCCAATATGTAGCTCATCTTTTCCATCAAGAATGATTTCACTGAGTTCCATGGACCGTCTGCATGTATTATAACAGTTTAAACAAATATCTCATAGCTGATTGTAACTATAGCTACATGTACCTCCAGTCAAATTCATTGGTAAGTCCAAGGTAGTGACAGTCTCTGGAAAAATAGTCCCACTTATCCACATCCATACCACTCTCCTTATTGGCTACAACCTAATGGTATCAAGTAGCTGAAGCGAGCTATAGTACATCATGCAAAACACTATTGCTACCTCATAGAGAAAAATGGGGTTAAATGATGACACATCTTTTACTTCAACTGGAGCCTATAAGAAGGAAAAAAACAAAAACAAAACAAAACAAAAACTAGCAAATAGTATCTACATAATAAATGAAATAGTATTACTTTCTTCTTTATATCTTCTATGTTTGGATTGATCATGCTAGCAATTTTCTCAACATGTGTCGATTCCAGTCCAAGCCGAATGAAATTAGCCAACACCAGAGGACGATCCAAAAGGATCTTCTTTACCATTAGCTGAGAAATCACTTCATGTTCTTCTATCTATAGTGAAATATTAAATCCATGCATAATGTTAACAAACCAAAACTAACTTCAACAACTTTCTTAGCCACATTTCCAAATAAATGTGAAAATGGACCATGACCTGAAATACATATCAAGCATAATAATATACATGGTCATTATTCGGTGAATATTACATTCGATGCACCTAAGTCATGACAAAGAGCAGCCACTCTGATGCAATATTCATCCTGCAGAGAAAGAAGCTCCCCCATACTTTCCACACACTCTTTTTCATCTGTAGTGGTTGCATTTTCGCTTGCTTCCTTTTCAGCCCCTTGTGTTTCAGCCCCATGTGTTTTTTTAATTTTAACTTGTGTTTTGCTCAGCTTCTCTCGTAAATGTCGGACTAGTTCCCCAGCAATGTAACATACACTGTATGAATATAATATGACATGTGTGTGTGTATGAATGAAACATTTACATTTTAAAGCATCTTGTGTTGATATATTATACTATATAGCTAGCTATCACCTTTTAAATGGGATGGATAGCTAGTAACTACTTTAAGAGAGATCACTCTTTCTGAAAATCTTTTGGAATAACCAACAGTGCAGTGCTATTGGCAAGGAAAGCAAGCCCCCCGCCCCCCCCCCCCCCCCCAATTCAGTAAATATGATCACGTGATACATAAGTCACATTCAATACACATGCGCATATGTTATTTGACCTTTGACCCCACAAATAAACATGCCCACAGCATTTTGTCATAGAGGCACTAGGCTTATCTAAGGGGATTGTAGATGCTTAGCTTTCTAAGTACTTGTGGTAAACATTATACAGCCTCCTGTGTATGCAGCTGCCACCACCACTTCATCCTGACAGCAATATCTTAGCCTAAGAAGTTGAAGTACAAATGACTTCACCAATTGCTTCGCTCGCCAATTGAATATGTTAGACAAACATACCTATAGTTGTTGTCGAGCAGAACCTGAAAATTTACAGAGTAAGATTCCTTTCTCCTTTTCTTTATATATAATTTTTGTCCAGTTTTTCATACCATTTGCTACTGCAGTACTTAAGCTCAACAAGACTGTGTTTTATTGCTTGGTGCTCAGATTATTTTTTCATGAATAAACATCCATTCACAGAGAGATGAAGAATAGCTAGCTATATGGAAGCCTTGGAATTCCAAGGCTAATGCATACAACTGATAGATACCAGGCTCTCTTATAGACAGGTAGCAAAGGGCTGAGGCTAGGGGTGTGCCACTTATTCATGCAAACTGAGATTTCGTATGCATGCGCATAATGTCCATTTTGACCTTTGACCCCACAAATTACTAAACTTTCTACATCGACATGGCCTAGGCTTATCTAGCTTATCTAGTGGATTGTAGGCACATGGGCATCATACAGCCTCCTATGTATACAGCAGCCAGCTTCCTGGTGGGAACCACCACTTAGTACATGGTCTTAAACATACACTGCTGTAGCTATGTATGAATTAAACAGTTCATGTAGATGTGTATGCATGCATGTGTTGCACTCTAAGGTGAGAAATAATACTAACTTAGAGCTAACAGTGTTGTTAGCTAAGGCAAAGCGGGGCTATTCCGTAGGGTCAAATATTTTCAAAACTCCTCAAGCTTATGAGCTCTAATTTGAAAGGTATATTCTACTATTATAGTAGATTATATCCTACAACATTGAGCTCAGAAGCTTCAGTAGTTTCAGAAATATTTAAGCAATACGGAATTACCCGCCGTTTGAAATAGCCCCGCTTTACCTTATATCTCTCCTAACTAGTTAAGCATTTGCAGTAAATGTATATATACATTCTTCCTCTCCTCCTAATTAGCTACATACCCAATTGAGTGTTCAAATCTTGTGTGGGTTGCCCCTGGATACACATGAACTGCTCCTCCTACCATTGGAACATATAAAATCATGTAGGTAATAGCTAGCTATAGCCAACATAATTATTTTTACCAAGTTGTTTTATATCTTTAAGCCTGAAGAACTCTGGAGTATTGATGATAGCCTGCTCCAAACTATTCAACTTGATGGAACCATGAATTGGATCATTGAAAATTTGAGGATCTTTCTATATTTTGGGTAAGAGAAAAATACAGCTATAGCTAGTTATGTCCTAGCTACGTATTAGAGCTGTGTAGATAATGTATTTCCTACCGGGTTTTCCTCAATCCTCTTCATGCATTTTTCTGTATAATTAAAGAATAATGCAAGCTAGAATAGTGCAAGAATCATGCACATCTTGCAAGTTAATTGGTTTTACCTGGGATAGCCAGCTAATGTTTATAATTATAGCCATCATAACTTACCTACTGCTCTAATTCTGTCAGTGACATCCAAGTCTGGTTTTATAGTGACTGAGCAATGTTGTATTATGTCTTTTGCAGCATCTTCTGCTTTTTTCCCCCACCCACTACTAGCCATTATCAATTCCAATCACTAGCAGGAACTTTAGATTGCTAGCTATGCACCATTCCTTTTATAGAATACGTTCTTTTTATGTCATGGCTGATTGTTTATTGCATGCCTTTGCATGGTCATGAATGTATTTAAGTTGTACACATGACATATCCTGGGTTATCCACGTATTATACCCTATATGTATATAGTAGGGTAGCTCACAAAGGATAATATGAGAGTTGTACTGTACTTCTGCTAAATATGCATGTAGCTAGAATGGCGTCATAGTAACTACTATCGAATTACAAAGCTATTATGTGCATGACATATAACTTGATAGTGTCTGTGTCATCAGACCACCATAATAAGAAATAGTATTCATGGATTTGAATTTTTCAAATTAAAAATATTCATTGATTACTTCCTCCTGCATGCATCATGCATACAAACTATATTCATTATTGCAGTGCTCCCATGCATGCTAACTCATGCTTTTTATGTAGTATCATCAGAGAGTGTGATAGCACTCTCTATGTAGGGTTAGTATGGAATGGGCGTGGCTTCTCTCATTAGAACAATACAGACTGGACTCTGTATCTCTTCTATTCTTGCTATAGGCTCAACCAAACTGCTTACATCTGGTAAACAATGCATCCGCTCAAACTCTCCAGAACAGCGTCAACAATCAGCACCAGCCGCCATCTAAATCTAAAATTTTTATGATTCATTCATCATCATCATCTTCTTTGATGGCTCACGGCTGTAACTCCATGATCCTTTCACATACAACTATCAAATTCATATCAACTTTCGCAGTTATAATCACATAATGTGCTTTTACCATTATTATTCACACAGAACTCCAAAATAATCGGTCATATCAAACAATTTTTCATTACAAACGATACTATGTCAGCCATTTTGAAATATATGAAGTTATTTGTCACACGTAAGCGTCTGTCATGATCACATGCATGTACGCACGTGCCAACCAGTACCTAGCTAGCCTCTATATAAAAATGA
The DNA here is from genome assembly GCA_963924555.1 of Crambe crambe. Classification (NCBI taxonomy): domain Eukaryota; kingdom Metazoa; phylum Porifera; class Demospongiae; order Poecilosclerida; family Crambeidae; genus Crambe; species Crambe crambe. The sequence goes on from OZ004581.1 coordinate 2,331,178, forward strand.
GGTCATATAGAAAGGGAAAAAAAAAATATGCTAAATAAAATGGCCATGCATGTAGTGTAAGCTAGTCTGTACTTTTTACCTATAGCAGTTAAACATCAAAATTATGCTACCTTCAATAATAGTCCCTACATCACTGCCTAAACTAAACAGAACTTTTATACTGACATGAGCAGCTTGGTGGGAGGCAGTGATGTAGGGAAATTTTGATGTTTAACTACTATACGTAGGTAAAAGTACAGACTGCCATTTTATTTAGTATAAATCTTTTTCCTTTCATAATAGCTAATATATAGTATAACAAGTGAAAGGAAAAAAATTTATGCTGTGAAATAAAAAAGTGTTAGTCTATACTTTTACCTATAGCAGTTTCTGTAAACAGACATCAAAATTATGCTGCCTTCAATAATAAACTGCCTCCCACTAAGCTGCTTTAATTGTTCATGTCATTTTTTATTTAGAGAGGCTAGCTAGCTAGCTAGGTACTGGTTGGCACATGCATACATACATGTGATCGTGACAGACGCTTGCGCGTGACAAATGACGTCATACATTTCAAAATGGCTGATATAGTATCGTTTGTAATGAAAAGTCATTTGATATGACTAATTATTTTGGAGGAAAACTGTGTGAATAACAATAGTAAAAGCACATTGTGTGATTATAACTGCACAAGTTGATATGAATTTGATTGTCGTATGTGAAAGGATCATGGAGTTACAGCCATCAAAGAAGATGAATCTGATGATGAACGGATCATAGATTTAGGTGGCGGCTGATGCTGATTGTTGACGCTGTTCTGGAGGAGTTTGAGCGGACATGTCATCATCTTCTGCATTGTTTTCCAGATGTACGTATACACAAGAACAATTTGCAGGTAGGAACTAGTCTCACAAGCCAGCCTGAATATTCCATATACAATCTGGTCAGACTCGCCACGATTTTGTGAACAAAAGGAATGCAATTTATTAGTCGCGCAGTCAAGTCACGTTATCTAAATCACTTGACTATTTTTTTTTGAGAGTTGAGAAAGGATTTTGGATGGTGGTATACTTGCAGCACATACAACCACTCCTGAGAGCTATTGTTAATGAACTCTTTCCAGGCTAGAGTACCCAAGCCTTTTTGTTTCCTTGTCCATACTTTCTCTTAACTGTAGCTTCTCACTGGCCTCTCTCTTTCTTCACTTCTGCTTCGGTTCCATTTTCACACACGAGCTAGAAAAATAGCAACACGTCATCACGTCACATGACTTATTGAACGGCATGTGACTACTTTGATTTGATTGGCTCCACCAAAATTCTGGCGGAGCCTGACCAGATGTATTTTCTTCCTTTCCCCTCCCCCTTTTCACGCGTGAAAAAATGAGACTAGGCAGGAACAACACATCTTAGCACTATCAACCCACAAATTCCCAATTTTGAAATTTGAACACTGGTACATGTAGCTACTTTCAGCCTATAGCTATTATATACATCCCCAATTTGAAATTTGAACACTGTCTGGTACTTTTCTGTACACTTGCACTCTCAGCCTCAGGAAGTGTAATAACACTGTAACTAGCTACTTCATGCATGCATTCATTACTTTCTTGAGTACGTATCCCTGTCTTTGATCTTCCAATAATAATTATGGTCTTAAGACTCGTACACCATTCAATTCAATATGGCATTTTGCTGAGTTTGCAGTGCATGGATACTCTCAGTCAATGGACCATACTCTGTGGCAATTAAACATTACAGCTTCCATGCACACAGCTAGCTGCCTGCCACTTGCATAACTCAATAGCAAGGAGTTGAAACACAAAATTAATGAATTACTGATTTAGAGCCTATATCAGCTCTAAAAGCTGTGCTTGCTTTCTTGCTGTCACAGCTATGATTTTATGTACTTGTATGGTCATAATTTTTCCAGCTAGTTAGGTTATATTTATAGCTATGTACATAACACAGAACTTACCTACTCTGTCATGAGTGACATCTGGATCTGGTTTTACAGTTTCTGAGCAATAATCAATAATATCTTTTGCTTTCTTCCTCCACTCGCTACTAGCCATTTAGCAGATCAGTCACCCACAATTCACTTTCAGGAACTATAAGCTAATTGTACCATTCCTTTTATAGAATGCATGCATGACTGACACATCACATGTCATGTCTTTGCTATTCAATTAAGTTGGCACGAGCTTGTCCAGTGATGGCATAACAGCTGACCCAATGTCCCACTACATAATAAAAGACATGCAGACTAACAGCAACCAGCTATGCATGCATCGTGTGCATTAGCACATGTCGTAAATGTGTGCAGCCATTTTTGGTGCACAATTATCACTATGTCACCTTTCCCAATGTCTGAATGCATGCATGCATGCATGACTGTACATGTCTTAATATGTGCACAGCATCATCATCATCATCATCATCATCATCATCATCATCATCATCAAATAACTATTTTCATCATGTGGTTCAAAGAATCAAGGGGCAGGGCCTGTTTATAGTGCACTGCATGTTGAGTTAAAGGTAAAGGATTGTAGCACAGTCATTTCTGAGTAGATTAGTATCGCTTTTTTATGAACCATTTTTGAAATATGTTAACAAGAGTTTCTTCTCTATTAATTCAAAGCTACTGTCACCAATGGTTCTCTGTCTATTCATTGATCGAAGAGGAACTATTTTAACTTTCTCTTGTGCCTCTCTAACTATTGATCAGTCGAAGAGGAACTATTTGAAATTCAAAAAAGCTATTTTTCAATTGTGTGTTGCTGCCAACTTGAGTGTCTCGATTCTAATGCCAGCTGGAAACATGGACTTCACCATACTTTCATCTCTACATGCATCGATCATAACAAAAAATTAGATGAATAAGTAAAGGAAAAGTATAGGGATGGCTAATAATTATGTACAGTTTAAAAAGTTCAGTAACAAGTGAGCCATGTAGCTAGCTGCTGTACCCATCACCAAGCTCAAGAACCACACAATATTATCAAACTATACAAGCTAACTATTCCTACTTCACTCCTAGCCCTCCTAGCTATTAGCTACTACGTAGCTATACTGTGTACATTTTCATATTATTTTCATAAGTAATAATCATATGTAATAATTTATAAGTTAATGCTTGTCAGAGCTAAGTAATTTCCCAATTAATGGATAGCTAGCTGTAGAATAATCCAATACTTTATGTACAAAATATTGATCTGAAATCTTCTTTATTAGTTTCAATTTCTTGTTCAGTTCCCTTCTTCGTTGAGTATAGCCTTACTTTATACTCCATAAAAGCATGTGGAATGTTCATCATGGATATCCTTTCCTAATAGATGTTATGATTAGCTAATCCATATTATCCTTACAAGCTGTAGCTGTACCTCTATTGTCTTGAAATCTACTCCTTCAACAAATCCACCAACCTATAGAACATAGTGTTATAATTCTAATAATAATCATTGAAGACAGTATAATAGCAAGACTTTTCACAGCCCACAAAATTTAGCTTGTGACTGCACACTGGCTGGCTTACTACTTTATACAGATACAGTGGAATCTCTGATAGAGGACACTCCAAAAGAGGACAGACCTCTTAACAAAGGACATTCTAAGTAAAATGCACACTATACAAAAATTCAATAACCTCCAAAACTAGACAACCTCTCCACAAGGACAAAATGATGGGCCCCAAGTGTGTGAGGTTTCACTGACAGTAATAGATCTTACGTGTACGTACAGTTGTCTCCTTTTTAAAGAAATACATTTTTTTCACTGGATCTGGATCTTCTGCCGCAAAAGCAATACTTATGTGCTAAAATTTTAGCAATAGGGAATAATTATGGTGAGAAGGTAGCTATGACTACAATAGCTGATAACATACTTGGAGATCCATTGATGGCATCAAGTGTTCAAAGTCAAATTCAGGGTCACAATAATATACAAAATTCTCTCCTTTCCATTTTTGCAAATCTGCATACTTTTTTTTAGTCTATAAGTACATGGAAGAAAAAATAAACGAAAGTAGCTAACAACAACAATAACAACAAACAGATAATAACAGACTAGAGATTAGCTAACCATTATTTTTTTTTCCAAATTCGGGTAGGTTTGTTCAATTATCTTTTCATAAAAGTCCCTTCGTTGTATCCTCCTAATGAGATCTTGAGCCTGTTTAAAATTAATCAGAGTTAAATGGCTACATAATTAGAGAGGACATAGCAGGTGCAGTATAATACGTAATTAAGGGCTTAGCTATAGATCCTGGAGAGTATCATAGCTACGTAATACTGTATTTTGCATGTATTGTGTATTGCTTATAGGGTGGATAATAACCCACAACAACCTCAGAAAATTTGGATGGGGTCAGCAATTCATCAGATAATTGTACCATGTATGTCTCATACAGTAGGCCATGTATGGCTCATACAGTAGGTATAGGAATTTACTTTTAATTCTACACCTATCTACAGAATTAACTTCATTTACCTTTTTTAAATTCTCCTGTTGTTTTTCATTACTTGCTGTTTCAACTGGTGCATGCATAATAAGGTTAAGTATGCCATCTGATAGAACCAAATATCCAGTCAAATCAGCTGGTTTTTTAAGTGCTCTTTCCATGGCTTCTTTTAAGGAAATTCGCTGTGTCTCCTCCTTTGGTAGGATCATCTTCACTTCCTTAACTAATAGCAGGATATCCTTGACCCTATTGCATGACAAAAAGTTATATAGAATCTATAGACTACATACAAACCACATGTTCCTGCATGCACACATAAATGTGCAAGTAAAGAAAAAAATATTTATTCTAAATAAAAAAGGAAAGTACGTAGTGTGGTTCAAAAAAGTTCAGCAACAAGAGAATCAACTTCGGTCAAGTAACCCCTTACCCATCACCACTATGCGCTAACTATTATGATATCGCCTTGTTAGTTAGCTGTTAGTTGGAGCTACGTAACTTTAATCTCAAAAACATGACTTGTATGATATGATATGACCACATTATAATTAATTCTTTCCTTTTTTATTTCCTTTACTTGTTCATCGCCTTTTTTTTATGTATAGGAAACTGGATCTTGTGATCCTGCTATCCAAGTTATTGTATTATAGTTATGTAGTTCATTGGTTAATATTGTATGAGCCGAAATGAATCTGATCTGGAAGGACAGGCCTTTATTGGTGTTATGCATGTACCTGATACATACTTGATTAGTTGATTCATAACCAGACCGGTGCGCAATAGTGTGGTATAAGAATTACAGCATTTGAATAAACCATTTCTGAAATAAATGACCAGATGAAAACGGCAAGTCGCTGTAATGATACTGCTTTGTCTTCTGCTCTTCATACTCGAGTCCTAGCACATTGAAGGTGTTCTGTCTTCAAGTTAAGAGTTGCTGACTGAAGGAGAGAAGTATCGAGTTATGAAAGAAAATAGTCCAATGGGGCAATCTGTGCCATCCCTACATCCACATCCTAAACTAGCTAGTTACATATTCAGCTGCTACATAGAAGTGATCACAATTGGTCACTTGGTGCATGACCAATTGTGATTTCTATAGCATAGCTACCATTTGTTACCTGTGTGGATATGAGCATTTTACAGAAGCACTAAACACAATCATGTACATTTGGTTACCACTGTAGCTACTTTCATTCCAATATTTGTTCCTTCTGTAAAATGCTCATATCCACACAGGTAATTAGCTAGTTAGCTATATAACTCACATTAAATCAATTCCATTTCCAACGGAATGCTGATAGGCTTTTTGATGTAAAACACTCCGAGTTCGAAACATACCATAAAAATTATTCACTTCCTGCATGCATGTGTATAGAAATTGAAGGTCAATTATTCATTAATTTTTTCAGAGTGGCAGTATTGGGCAGGTTGATAGCTACTGAACCTGAGAAGTAAATATTTTTCTAAGCTACATCTCCCACCTTAGCTACGTACATAGCTCAATCCACTAATAGCTACCATACTTCTTCACAGGAATGACTCTATACTGCCACCAAAAACATCATTGTACAATAGGTACAATCATAATATCATACAGTCTGGTATTGGGCTCCTAGTGAGAAGCTGCAATATTAGAATGTATACTCGTATGGGATATGTACATAGCAAGTAGAAATTCCTCAAACCCAATTCTTCATATCCTAACGAGTGACTATTACACCTATAGCTGCTATATTATAGCTAGAGCTACATGACCTTATCTCTGAATCCAATGTGTAATTCATCTTTCACCTTAACAATTCGGCTGAGTCCCATGGAACGCCTGGAGGAAAGAATATCATAATAAAATGTCCCTCTCCTTAAGTAAGATGATATTACAGTACACTAGCTGTATATACCTCCAATCAAACTCATTGGTGAGTCCAAGATAGTAGCAGTCTCTGGCAAAGTAATCCCATTTATCCACATCCATACCACTTGTTTCGTTGGCTACAATCTAAACATACTTACGTAGATAATTACATACAGTGTGTGTTCTGATTGCTACTAAAACTTATCAGTGGTCATGTACTTTTATGACGTGACATAAGCATGCAATAAAACATAGCTAGTTTGATAGTGAATGCACCTAACTCTTCTCCCACAGTCAATTTCCTTTGAATCATTTCTAGCTACAGAAGAAGATAATAGAGATAACTATTATAGTTTACCTCATAAAGAAATTTCAAATAACTTTTATCTTCATTTCCAAAAGACACCTAAAATTAATGGATGAAAGATCCAGTTTAATTTCATATCACACTTCATGTCCTCACCATATCAGTAACATTCGGTTTACCAGTAATCATACTCTCAATCATCTTAACATGTATCACTCCCAATCCATAGGCTCCAAAATAAGCTAATACCACTGAAGAATCTAGAAGGATCTTGTTGAATATCAAACAAGATAACTCTTCACATTTGATTGGATCTTCTTCAGACTGCAAATTTAGGAATCATTTATGTACCTAGTCAATTTAATGATCAACAAACCTTGATGATTTTCTTGATTAGACCCTTCTTGAATACATGTGAAAATGGACCGTGACCTGTTATTAGTAACTGATTATTATAAATAGCACAAATGCATATCTGACCTTACCCAAATCATGACAAAGAGCAGCCACTCTGACACATAATATATGCTGTGGTTTCAATATATCATCCCCATTGTCTTTGTTCCCATTTGCTTCCACCATCTCCCCCTTTAAATGTTCCATGAGTTCTCCAGCAACAAAGCATACACTAAAGTCATTTGAAAAAAAAATGTGGAGAGGATAGAACTTTTGCTGCATTTTTTCCAGGGGCAAACCAGTAGAAAAAAATATGTATGGTAAGGGTCGTCAGAACTGCTGGTATACACGTACATACGATCTAGTGTCATGCATAGTCTGGCGTAGCGGCGACCCTTACTAACCCAACTTTCCCTTGGTTTGGTAAGGATCGCCGCTACGCCAGACTAGGTCATGTACGCGCTATACTAGCACTGTACTAGTCTGTGTTTGGGGGAGAATGAGGCTGTAAGAGCAGAATTCATTTTTATTGTATTTTTTAAGCCTTTCAAAATGTTTAAGAGATGTGGTAGATGACCCCTTGAAATTTATTTATCATATTACCCAACAGAGTGTTCAAATCTGGAGTGAGTAGCACCTGGATACACATGAAACAGAGGTCCTATCATGAAGGAATAATAATCACAGGTACTAGCTAATGGCTGTATAATATCTCCATACCAAGTTGCTTTATTTCCTTGAGTCTGTAAAATTCTGGAGTGTTGATCATAGCCTTTTCCAGACTATTCAACTTGATGGTACCATGAATCGGATCATTGATGATCAGTTGTTTCCTTTTGTGCATCTTAATCATTATAATAATTATTAATCAATATGAGTGACCAATATCTATTTTCATTCACTTAGATATGTATGCATAATATGGCATAGGATATCAGTGGTGGATCCAGGATTTTTAGAAGGGGGGAGCACATAGGTGGAGGCTCATGGTGAAATATCTGCGTGCTTGTGCACGGAAGAAAATTTTTACCCGGCCATGCCCACTTCACCCTTTTTAGGGAAACTGTGCCCACTTGATGCTTAGCCAGTCTGCAAACTTGCAAACTGTCACGCACCACTGTAATTCTTATAAGTGGCCACATCGAAAAGGGGGGGGGGGCATGTGCCTGAAATGCCCCCTCCTAGATCCACCACTGGATGTAGAGTCCTTCTATCAAAGAATTTATTCGTAAGCATAATATTGTCCTTACAGTTACAAGTGAACAAAAACACAAAATATATCAATTCTGGTTAGCTACCTGGTCTAATTTTTCTCTTTCTGTTCTGCAATTCTCTGAGAGTACAACAAAAATAATTATGTCATAGTCACATGCAGGTAGAAATCAAGCCATCACGTGCACTTAGCTAATTTGATGGAATTGCTTTTAAATTTTTTCTTATAAAGGTATGATTAACTCTTTCAGCCATCATGTCAATGATGATGGGAAGCCTATGTATAAGAAGTAGCCAAAAATGAAGGTTTGACTATCACATATCTGTAACTATCACAGTCATATATAGCCACAGTACTTATACAGTCATGAATATCTTCAGGATCCTCATATCATCTCTAAGTAGCTATTGGTAGTGACTATGTAGGGTCAAAGGTTGCTTATTTTAGCCAATGGTCATCAAAAAAAGAACCGTGTTTATAGGATGTACATAATAGTGTAATAATGTGACTGTAAGTTTTATGACTGTTACTATTAATGGTACTAGGAAAATGCAAAGCATTGTGGTGAGTGAAGCTTTATAGCCAATTATCACAAATGACGGATCTGGAACCCGTATGATACATATATATATATAATAGCACCTTTTCATTCAACATCTACTTGATGCTATTATACATGTGTTACATGTGTCTATCAATACTGACTTTAGACTCTTTTGTGTACTGTGCATGTACGTATACAGTCAGCCAGCTTTATACTGGCATATTTTTACTTCTCTGTTCTCTGTTATTCTGAGTAGCTCTGAATAAAGGATAACTTCTGAATACTTGTTGAGGACGTATAATGGACACCTCACTACAATGGATAATAGCTATACTTGGTCCCAAACCTTCACTCTTGTGAGTGTATTTGCCAAGCCTATAGTCATGATTATAGGAGTTTATAGCTAGATAGCTTTCTTTGGCTAAATCTACTGTGTACTAAGAGATAGAAGATTGACAGGCTAGCTCACTGAAAGAGCTTCAACAAGATACATGTAACATAATATACGTAGCTATGTTAGTTTCACGACTTACTTACCAACTAGATCATCAATTGAATGACTGGCTGGCCCCTGTACTCTTTCTGAACAATATTCTATAATCTTCCTTGCTTCTTCATCATCTTCATCATTAGCCATTGTTATCTGGATGGGTGTCTATACACTTGCTTACTCACTAACTTGGGTAAATGATAGCTACGTGTACTCCGGCTCTGTAATCATCATACCTTTTATGGAAAGTTTATTTTTACCATCACGTGATGGTCAAATAATCATGAGTCATGACTATATATAGAATTCAACTCCTTCGTTAGTTAGCTGTAATGCATTCAGCGTGCAAAAAGTCGTGCAAAAATGAGTGGGTTATACATGTAACTATACATATAGCATTTAATTATTATGGCCCATCTCTTGGCCCCTGTGCATGCTTCCATTTTTTACTCCATACAATTGTTATAAATAAAGATTTATTTTAATCAAAATATTTTTTAACTCTGTCGAAAAAGTGATCCAACTCTTCCTCAGTGTTGTCCTTCGTCTTTGAGTATAACCTGACTCTATATTCCAGAAATGCCTGTGGAAGATTCAGTTTGGAAACTCGGTCCTGCATGTGCACATAACAAATACTATAATTATTATAGCATCTATTTATATGTATTTATGAATCGTATATAGTTACGTATACTCAAATTCATATTTAATTAAACTACTGTACCTCAGTATCATGATTATTTCTCAGTATTGTTGTCTTATGAAAACAAAACTCTTGATCATCATCCTATAATGAATCAATAAAGGTGAAAAATACGAGGGCTTGATGGACAATAATAGAAGTCACAACACATTGCATGTAATAGAAATAATAATACTGGTGTGCTGTCACATATGGCTACAGCTATTAGTACATACCCTACTGAAGAAGTACATATCCTTTAAAGGATCAGGATCATCCTTTTTCTCTGATGCAAATTGTATGGGCACACACTGAATAATTATCAAAGATACGTAGTCCATGATGATTATTATGCAACTATCTATTTTTACAATACCCACTTCAATTTCCATTCTCTCGTTGGCAGCAAATTCTTTATGAAAGCTTTCTTTCTTAGCTTTCAAATCCTTCTGCTTTTCGATCTAGGGAAATAACATCCACTCAGTAGCTATATATCTAAACTCCATTACTATTTGGAGTGATCCATGTAAGCACCTATATGTACCTCTTTTTTTGCAGCCTCTCCATAGCCATAGTGATCTGATCTTTCATGAGGCCAGGCTAAAAGTGGATAGGATTTCTTACGTTTACATTTATACATCACACTTTCATCTCTGCTCATAATTCCCTTTATAAGCTTTTGAGCCTGCTCCATAATAATTTTAATAATGACAATAATATACTATGTTACTGAAGTACCTTTTCTAATCCTTTTTCTAACACTCGAGTTTTCCCATGTGTTGTAACAATGCGATGATGCATAATGCAATCCAAGATTGTGTCAGTTAGCATGATATATCCAGCTAGATCAGCTTTACGAGACAGCACATTCTTAACTGCATCCATCCAGGAGATCGGTCCATCACTACCACATCCTATCATTTTAACATCCTTTACCGCAATGAGGATATCTTTGATCCTATGCAATAATTATGATCATACTGTATTATTATACATGCATGGTCAAACTCACATCATTTCAATTCCATTTGTAACAGGATGCTGATAGGCTTTTTGATGTAAAATACTACGAGTTCTAAACATACCATAGATATTGTTCACCTCCTGTTCAATGATACTGCAAGTATAAACATCTATTATTCTTGCCTACATTATTATTTTCAGAACCTTGCTTCTGAATCCAATGTGTAGTTCTCTATTATCTCTGTCAAGAACAATTTCACTGAGTTCCATACAGCGTCTGTATGACATAGATGACTGTGAACATTTAGATTTCTCAATAATGTTCTTAACTCAAACATTCTGTGATATTTTCTATGCCTAACTTTAACCCCCAAAAGAATCCCGTGAACGTGTCGAATGTTCTGTGCAACCCCCCCCCCCCCCCCCCATCATACATCAAATATTGTACCTCCAGTCAAACTCGTTGGTAAGTCCGAGGTAATGACAGTCACGTGCAAAATAGTCCCACTTGTCCACATCCATACCGCTTGTTTTATTAGCCACAACCTACAGGTGCAGCAGAATAGTAGCCATAGTTCTACATACATGATAGCAATAGCTAGCTACATACATGTACTATATACCTCATACAGGAAAATTGGTTTGAAAGATTTCCCTTCGATTTCGATAGTCTCCTACGTATGTAAAAATCCAAGTACACATCACTTATTATAATCGACTTCTTTATGCATACTATTTTCTCCTTTATTTCTTCCACATCTGGATCAATCATGCTCTCAATAATCTCAACATGTGTCTTCCTCAATCCATGGACAATGAAATTAGCCAGCACCAGAGGATGATCTAAAAGGATCTTCTTGAATATTAGCTTGGAAAGTTCTTCGTGTCTTTTCATTTCCGGCTATTATGTATGGACTAATGGTATGTACAGTACGTAGTGATGTAATAAAACTAACAAACCTCGATTATCTTAACAATTTTTCCAAACAAATGTGAAAATGGACCATGACCTTATAAAACATCAAAGATTAATCAGCTGTCTAATTAATATATGTATGCATACCTAAGTCATGGCAAAGAGCAGCCACTCTGATACAGCATTCATCCTGGTGACATAATGGCTCCTTCATACTTTCTAACCATTTTGAAGAATTCAGCTTTCTTCTTTTTTTCTGAAGTGGTTGTAATTTTTTTTGCGTCTTTTTTCTTTTTCTTCCTCTTTCAGTCTGAACTTCTTCCCTTTGACTTTCTAACTGCTCTCTTAAATGTCGGACTAACTCCCCAGCAATGTAGCATACACTAAATGAAATATTATAATTATTGTACAGTGTATATGCATAGCTAACTACCCAAGAGAGTGTTCGAATCTCGTGTGGGTTGCTCCAGGATACACATGAACAACTCCTCCTATTGAATAATATATACATGTACTAGTTATGGTTTAAAAAAATTGTTACCGAGTTGTTTTATATCTTTGAGCCTGAAGAATTCTGGAGTATTAATCATGGCTTGCTCCAAACTATTCAACTTGATGGAGCCATGAATTGGATCATTGAAAATTGTACGATCCTTCTACGCAGTAAAGGAGAACAATACAAAATCTTCGGCAAGTTGTAGCTGTGTATTTCGATATCCTACCAGGTTTCCCTTGATAACTGCAATCTTCTCCATGCATTTCCCTGTACATGTGATATATAATTATAGGTATAAAAATTATACGCTGGCAAGTAAATAATTATTTATATTATATCTCTACCTAAAGAATTATGAACTCCTTGCACTATTTCTTTATGAATTGAATGAGCCTCGTACCCAGGCCCATGCACTTTTTTCCCTTTTTTTCTTTTCACAAAGTGGGCCTGGGTATGAGACTAACTTATAAGGTATAATGTCACGTAATTATTCAGAGTGAATAATACAGATGTAGTTACTGATACGTAGGTGACCGTAAGTACAAAAATAATACACTGCTAGTGTATGTACTTACATAGGTGACCGTAGGAAGCATGGGAGCATACCTAAAATGGCTGTGGGGTCCAGGCCCCCCCCCCCCCCCCCCCCCCCCCCCCCCCATGGCAATAGAGTGCTGCTAATTGAGTGGTACATTAAGAACACAGAATTTGACACTATGTATGTACATTTAAAGTATCACTTCTGCTGAAGGTGTTGTTAATGATTTCACTCTGGTGGTGTGTTTAATGGATACCATAAACACTGAAGAATAACACTGGGTGTTATTTTTGATACAATCGGTGTACTGGACTACTGGACTGCCCTTTCACCTGGCACATGCGAAATTATAGAAGGCTCTATACCCTCCCCTCCATTCCACTTCCCTCCCTCCAGTCCAGTGGTCCAGTCAGACACCCAAATACAGGTGGTATCACTGGTGTATGGTAGCTTTTAACCTGTATGTACTTCCTAGATTTTGTACGGGGAGGGAGGGAATGGAGTGGAGGGTAAATTTGTCTTGCACAAAAAATGGTAAGGCCATAAATCTACTAGATGAAGGTATAGCTACTACATGAAGGTATGTTTGCTGCTTGTAAAAGCTGTATTCAAATTTAGTTATTTCATAAGCTAATTAATTTTTATGAGAACTAATTCTATCGAATTACTGCAATTATTACATCTTCCCTCATCAGTTCACATGCATAATTGCAGTAGTTTATAATTGCACTCCTATAGCTACATCTGAGCATGTGCAGACTAAATGACACTTGTTGTCTTGCGCAAAAAATGGTAAGGCCATACAATCTACAGCTACTAGATGAAGGTATGTTTGTCGCTTGTAAAAGCTATTCAAATTCTACCCTCCCCTCCATTCCACTTCCCTCCCTCCCCGTACAAACTATCCTAGGAAATACATACAGGTTCAAAGGTACCATACACCAATGACACCACCTGTATCTGGGTGTCTGACTGGACCACTGGACTGGAGGGAGGGAAGTGGAATGAAGGGAAGGGTAGAGCTTGACTAAAAATATCCAACTAGTTGCAATTTTATTCTAGTTCTTACAAGCAGCAAACATATACGTACCATCTGGCCTTACCATTTTTGGGCAAGACAACAAGTGTCATTCAGAGGTATGCAGGATGATATGCAAGACAAATTACTAGTGTACGCAGCTACACTTCTATAATTTCGCATGTGCCAGGTGAAAGGGCAGTCAAGTAGTCCAGTCCACCGATTGTAATTACTATACACCCCCTCAAAAAGTTAGCTACTATTATGTTTATTCATAATTATGCCAAGTTTAACTTTCAATATGTCATGAACTAGTTTAAAAATTCAAAATCATCAGTTTGTATATCCAACTGGCTAACCAAATGGCTGTATAGAAAAGTCTCTCTGTCTCTGTCAGTAAGTATTTCTGGTTTGCTAACAGATCTATAATAGTTCCCAATGTGGATAATAGATACGATGCTTAATGAAGAAGCTACCTATATTGAGTCTCCTAGGATGCTATAAGTGAACGTCTTCCTTCTTTCAATGCCTGTCCTGCAAGTCTGTATATATACTAACAGATGTGTCATCATCAATTGCAGGTTCTGTGTTCTTCATGACATAATTATTATTGAGTGAAAATTTTATTATAGCTGACTGATTGTAATGTCTTATGCTATGATGCCAGTGTACACTCCCCTCCCCTCATGATAATTCAACAGAATCTGAGAATCTTGGAATCTTAGTGTGCTGATCAATAATTAAGGCATTGCTAAGGGCCTGAGGCTGATAGGGAAGTTAGTCAGGCCATATGAAGTTTCTCAGTAATTCGTGCTGAGGCAGACAGTGACCTCACTGGGCCTGAGAATTTAATATATACATGCTCCAGGCCTGCTATGTCACTTAGTAAAGGACATAGGTACGTATAGCTATATCTATATTATAACTTACCCACTCTGTCATCTAGGTCTGATTTTACTGTTTCTAAGCAGTATTCGATTATCTCTTCTGCAATTGTGATGTCTTTTTCATCTTCACTAGCCATTAACTATCAATTCCAATCACTACCACAAAGAAGCCTTACAGCTGGATCAGTAGGTACGTTAGTTATATCAAGCTAATCATACACAATTCCTTTTATGGAATGCACTCTTACTGACTGATTATTTATTAGCATGACATGCCTCTGATCATGAATGTACTTAAGTTGGAGACATAAGTCTGATTCTTATAATAGCTGGAAGTATTATGTCCAATAGTGGAGAGGATTATGTAGTATGTACATACATACATACATACATACATACATACATACATACATACATACATACGTACATACATATGTACATACATACGTACATGTTATACATACGTACGTACATACATACATGTTGTGACACAAGCTACCATAGCTGTTAGCTTTCAATACGTCATAATGTTATGATAACAAGATACCATTTCAAAATTTCAAAAGTCTTGTTTTAAATAGCTATCTTGAACTCACTTTTGAAATGGTGTCTTGTTATCATAACATTATGACGTATTGAAAGCTAACAGCTATGGTAGCTTGTGTCACAACATGTATGTATGTACGTACATATGTATAACATGTATGTATGTACGTATGTATAACATGTACGTATGTATGTACAAGTAAGTCAAGTAACCCCTTACCCATCACCAAACTACGACTTAACTATTTCTGCTTCAAGTAGGAATAGTTAGCTCGTAGTTTTTTAGTGGGTTACTTGACTGAAGTTCACTCTCTTGTTGCTGAACTTTTTTGAGCCACACACAACCATCTCTACTTTCCTATAAAATAGGCAAATATAGGGATGGCTGTATGTAATGTTCAAAAAAGTTCATGAACAAGAGAGCCTACCCCTCCTTGCTATCCTGGTTAGCTATTTCATTTACATGCATGCTCATGGCTCATCACACGGAAATAGGGATAGCTACATGTACTATGAAAATTTTCCTCATATCTCTGGATTCTCCCAACATGAATCAACAAACTTTGGGCAGCAGTTTAGGCAAGTAGGGATGGCTGTGTGTAGTAAAGTTCAAAGAATAAGAGAGCCTACCTCTCCTAATTTCAATAACCACACCTATACGTATTACCCAACTATACTCTAGCCCTACTTCACTCCTCATGAGAGCACTCATATGATAAACAGCTAGCTATCCTCAATGTGTACTGGACATGACACTATGAAAAAAAGTTATCCTAGCCTGAAACATGTAGGAAACTCGATAAGGAAATTCATAGGATACACAAGGGCGGAATGTTTACTTGTTTCCTATTCAAATTATCATGAAATATGCCGTGCCTTTGTGTATCCTACAAAATATACACTGTGTTTAACAAAAACAACTCTTATTTAGAGTGTAGTTCCACAATCAAATGCTGCCTAACCATTAGCTATAGAACACATGACAGAAGATCAAACATATAATATTAGAGAAATAAAATTAAGCTAATGAATTTCTACATGAACTGTGTGACATTATGTATAGCGCCCTTATATAGTTTGTACAGATTTCCAATGGTTACTACCTACAACAGCTGTTAGCTAGCTTTCAATACGTCATGTGTTACAATAACAATTAGCTAAGTGCAATTTCAAAATTTATATTTATAACTTTCCCTTATCTGTTAATAGCTATCTTCAAATCACAAATAATTATAATGTTTATTGGATATGAATAGTTTAGTTATGTATACTAAAATTCAATGATAAAAATGATCAATAGGAAAGTTGTTGCATAATTATAGTAGGGTAGCTCACATGCAGGACAGTTATACTGTACTCCTGCTTATACATGCATGTTGCTAGAATCATGACTATATTAATAATCTAGCATGTACAGGACCATTATATACCAGTGTCTGTGTCATCAGACTACCATAAAGAAACCATTATTCATAGATCAAATAATTAATTGATTACTTCCTTCTCCATCTGCATACAATCCTTTAAGCATGGTAGCTAATTCATGCGAGTAACCTGACCAGTCACTCCGCCACTGTTCTCCCCTTTCCCTCAATCCCTCTTATCTTTCTCCTCACTCTCTCCCTCCTCCCTCTCCTTTTCTCTCTCCTCTCTGGACAGTTGGCTGTTTGCTCATTCAGGTAATATCTCTTATCCTCTTTATTCTATTCATCAGGAGCCAGTACATCAGTTTGGAATGTGTGAGACGAATCCATACCAATTGAGTAGTTAGTTGACATTTGTTTTTAACTAACTTGTGCACATCAAAACAAAATTATTGAAACCGGTTAGCTACTTTATCCCACTATAAAAAGTTGTTTTCTCTTTAGAAGCAAAATGTAGTGATAGCTAGCTACTATTACTTACACATTCTACTGATAGATCTACACTACTGTTACTAGCTATATAATAATAATTAATTATTGAACTTATTGTTTTTATAAAAGTTATATTTACGATGAATATCCACAAGAGAATTTTCTTTTTATAGCATCCTTATCAACTCCCTTTTTCTTTGAGTATATTAGTACTTTTTTCTCTTTGAAGACTCTTGGGATGCTAATTAGTCTTGAAACCCTTTTCTGCAGGCAGTTAGAATAGTATTCTAGTATATGCAACACATTCCTCTTTAGCTACCTGTAGGGTGGTTTCACCATCTGACAGTTTTTTCCCCTCAACAAAGTCATCAACCTACATAATAAAGAAAATATAGCTTACTATACAATATTTAATACTACCATTAGGGTGTATAAGTAAGCATTCTCTATTTCTTACGTACTAGAATCTTCTCTTCAAAGAAATAAATATTCTTCACTGGATCAATGCTTTCTTCTGATGCAAACTTCAAGTCAGTACTCACTTGCTGAATTATAAAATTTAAAGTGAATAAATCAACTACTGTAAAATTGGGAATTTTCAATGTTAATTTATTTTCGTGGTCATGTTCAACAACCTGAAATTAATAACATGAAAATGAATTACAAGTACAGTATGAGCTGTAACAATGAAAATAAATTATCTAACGGAAAATTTCCCAATTTATGGTATTTCTTTGTCTTAAATTTTTATTACATTAATATCCAATGATTCTTGTTCTTCAGTAAATTCAATGCAATCTATAAAATCCTCCTCCTCTAAGTCCTTTAGATTCCAGTTCTGCATAGAGCATGGGAAATGGAATACTTAGCGTATTGCAAAACAAAACAAAACAAAAAAAAGTTGGCTGGATTCAAAGTTGGCTACTGTACCTCATTTTCATTGACATAATATTCATCAATAATCTCATAAATCTCCCTGCATTGTACTCTCTTTATAAGCTCTTGGGCCTGAAGTAATAAAATGATTATAGAGTATAGGCATAGTTAGTCAGTATAGTTTTATGGCTCTGGGTGTACCATAAAGCTACATGTACCTTTCTCATTTGAATTAATGAATCATCTTTTGTTTGAGTTTCTGTTTGCTCGTTTGATGTAACAGTTTCAACTGGCACAGCATGCATAATATGATGCAGAATGCCATCTGATAGTGCCAAATATCCAGTCAAATCAGCAGGTTCTGAAACAGTAAATACCCTCTCCAATGCTTTCTTCAAAGAAATTCTTGTCGGTTTCCTATCTTCAATGTTTATAATTATAATCTCCACATCTTGAACTAAAATAAGGATATCTTCAATCCTGCATGTATCAAGATGATATGGGCATTACTTTTTGTTAATGTAATTGTATCCAGCTATATCAACTCACATTCGGTCTATTAGTTTTCCTATAGAATGTTGATAAGCTTTTTGATGCAACACACTCCGAGTTCGAAACATGCCATACATGTTATTTACTTCCTGCATCATGCAATAGAATTAACTTAATTAAAAGTGGTGAGTGGTGGTCTGATCAGACAGGCTTCACTGTATGATAGTATTCTAATAATATTATTGTGTTTACCTTATCTCTGAATCCAATATGTAATTCATGTTCACTTCCTTCCTTTTGTTTCACTTTGACTATCCTACTTAATTCCATGGAGCGTCTGGATAATGATAATAATATTAGTTTTTATGATAGGATCACATCCATGGTATAAGATTAAATGATTCATCCTCTGAAGGTGATGTCTCTTGCCATAGCTAATAGAATGATATTATTTTGTAGCTAACAGCTATCAGGTTCCAGCTTAAATAGAAATGCCTGTAAGTATATAGTACCTCCAAATAAACTCATTACTGAGTCCAAGATAATAGCAGTCTCTGGCAATATAGTCCCATTTGTCCACATCCATACCATTATCCAAGTTATTTACAATCTATGATATCAAATGTTGAATATAATCCGATTGGGTACTATAAAATTTGACAGTGGTCTCCAAGAGAGATAGCTAATTATGGATTTAGCTAGCTCTCAGGGCATAGTTTATTTTGGCTTGGAAACCAATAGGATTACAGCACCTGTGATTTCAGTGTCTAACTAATAGCAAGTGCTTTACTTAAAAAAATAAAAATGTGGATATGACTTTCATAATAATTAAGAGATGAAGGTTAGCTAATATATTATTATTATTATACCTCATAAAGGAAGTTTAAATTTAGCTTTTCTTCATGAAGAGTTTCAAATGATATCTGCATGAAATGCATGCTATAATATTAGCTAATGATAAAAATATGTTATCCTCACTTTTAAATCTTCTTCAATTGGTTTACCAATAATCATACTTTCAATTATCTTCACATGTTGTTTCATCAGTCCATAATCTCTGAATAAAGCCAATACTACTGGATAGTCTAGAAGGATCTTTTTGAATATCAACCGAGAGAGTTCTTGATGTGTAAGAAATCGATCTTCGGGCTATGAATATTAAAACATTTTAAATTTGTTTTGTTTTATTTTGTTTTAATAACGTACAATGACTTTCTTGGACACTTTTTTGAATACATGTGAAAAAGGACCACAACCTAGAATGTACGTAATAGTTATATCCTGAGTGCGAGGGATGTATTTGGTTTAAGCTCATGGCCCAGGGCACATAGTGCCCTCAGGCCAAGAGCTTTAAATCCAGATACTCCCAGCCCAGTCTGAAGATCAAAGAAAGCTACTGTCCTTTATGCGCTCTCATTGGGTAAATTCATTGACCACATTGCACGTTTGAAATGATATTCATTGATCATATTTCAAACCCAATAAGTTTGGCAGAAAGTAGCTCTGGCTTATACTGGCATTCTGCATACCAGCTTGCCCAGCTACTGTGTCCTCATCTGTGTGGGCAAGCACAGTGCGTGGGTGGGTTGTAGCATACTTGAACTTTAAATCGCATAAAATTCGAGCAGCTTCTTTGATCTTCAGGCTGGGCATGACAAATGTACATACATGTAGCTATTATATTCTTACCTAAGTCATGACAAAGAGCAGCCAGTCTTGCACACATCTTATGTTCCAATTTTAGTATGATATTCCCACTTTTGTCTTTATTCCCATTTACTTCTTTTATCTCGTCCTTCAAATGACCCATGAGTTCTCCAGCAATATAACATACACTAAAGATTTTGATTACAATTCTGAAGTGTATTTCTAAAAACCATATGGTAAAAGTACCCAATTGAGTGACTGAATCTGGTGTGAGTAGCTCCTGGATACACATGAAACAGAGGTCCTTTCAATAATAGAAAAATTAATGATGCCACAATAGAATAATACTAAAATATCCTTACCAAGTTGTTTTATATCTCTGAGTCTGTAAAACTCTGGAGTGTCAATGATGGCTTTCTCTAGACTATTCAACTTGATGGTACCATGAATTGGATCATTGATGATCAGATGCTTCCTTTTGTGTATCTTGTATTATTTAATGTATAAATACATATTTTGAGTGACTAATCAACTACTGGTTACCTGGTCTAGTTTGTCTCTTTCTTCCTTGCATTTAGCTGAGTAATTACATAATATCACAAATAAAAAAATATGTGGCATTATGGTCTATAGACCCATTGCAGTAAGCACGGCTTATTGCCAGATCTGCTTAGTTTACTCCCATGTAAAACCAAGTCAGCTTTGCTATATGTAGCTAGCTACTGCAGAATGAAAGGAAGCACTAGCTCTATTACTGAGCAACAGGAGCTTCTACTGTGGCTATGTTTATTATTATACAGTCATATATACCTTTTATTCTGACATGCATGGAATACAGTATAAGGTATGAGGATATACATTATAGTGTCTGCCAGTACTGAACTTTTATGTATATCATGTGTGTAAACAGGCTTTTAGTCAGTTGTGCTTTCATAATTACATATACTGGCTTTTCAAATCTGAATGCATAAATTGAGTGACATAGCTTAAGGGTGCAGGCACACTCCGCCCACGCATGGTTGCTAGGGAAAATTAACTTTAAAATGATAGAAATTTCTTATCTAACTTGCACCACATTATTAAGTATCAGAATAGTACTACATACACAAAAAATGAAGGAGGACCAATCAAAATGACTGATGTTATGACTGATTTCATTCTCAAGGTAAACTGCGTTGCATCTCAATGACCACTTGGAATCAATGGCTGATTTTTGATATACAGCTTCTTATACTTATTGCCATAAAAATTACATTTAGTTTTTGTCAATTCACATTCTACTTTTTAATTTATCCATATAGGATCTAGTGTCCTGCACATTCTGTACTAGCTATAAACTAAAGCAAAATGTAAATTTTTAGACCTTATCAAGTAGCTGCCATATGCAAAATATTGGCTCATTCCCATGCATAGTTCCTGAGTTGCAATGACTTGTTCATTATTCATGCTAGCATGGATTTTATATGTGCCAAAGCAGCAGCTGCTATTGTGTTTACTATCTGTTATTTTAGCGCGGTAGTGTTTGTGGTTAATTAGTGCTAGTACTAGCGCATGCCTTGGTTACTATGTGCCTGCACCCTTAACATAAAGACATAACATAAAAACACATAAAGGCTTAACATAAAAGCAGGTTCGTCCTGCCTGAGCCCAGTACATACAGCCAGCATCTAGGCTCTAGCCTTGCATACAGCACACTATAAAAGCAGTCTCATAAAGCTTAGAACAAGGTTTCTCAAGTGTGAGTCGCATAATTATTTCCAAGCGAGCATTGTGTGAAGGCTGAGCATACGGTTAAGCACGTTCAGCCCATAATAGAAGCTTAGAAGACACTTAGCGCCGACAGCACATTTGGCAGATACAGACACTTCACTTAGCATGTACAGTCGTAGTAAAGGCCAGCTTGCCAACATTGCATCCCTGTCTGCGCATCACACATAAAGTTTAGCACATAAAAGACATACAGTATACCGAGGACAAAATATACAGAGAGCACGACACATGCAGCCCATAAAGGCTTAGCACATACAGCATCACTTGTGCATACAATGGCTAAGCTCTGTCTGAGCATAGCACATAGAGCACAATGCATGGATAGAATGCTTGGTCCCAAGGTTTCACTCTCATGAGTGTACGTATTTACCAAGCCTGTAGTCATGACTAGGAGTTTGTAGCTAGACAGCTTTTCTACTGATTACTAAGAGATAGAAATTGACAGGCTAACTCTCTCTTGTCACAGAAAGAACTTCAACAAGATACATGTAACATGCATAGCTATATTAGTTTCACGACTTACTTACCAACTAGATCATCAATTGAATGACTGGTTAGCAGCTGTACTTTTTTTGAACAATATTCTATAATCTTCCTTGCTTCTTCATCACTAGCCATTGTTGTGGCACCTTCTTGATAAATGATTTCATCCTCTATCATTACACTGATTACATCTCTTTGTTGAAACAAAGATGCTAAGGTATGTGAGCTCTTCCGTATTTGCATAGCAGATTTCGTTGGAATAAGCAAGACCACTATGAGCGATCCAATATAGATTTTATGAATGAGATAAGAGAGGGAAGGAAGTAGGCAAATGCCAGCAATGGACCTCCAAAGCTGATCGATATATTCAAGACTTTTTTCTGTTACACGTTCATTGAGTTTCATAGACAACTTTTTATAATACTGTTTGTCAAATCTTGCTATACGATCATCTGTTTCTGCAAGTTCTGCATCATCATCTTTGCATTCATCAATATACTTTACGATTTGAGTTGTAGCAAGATATCCTGCCAGGCTTACTTTGTACTTTTCCATCCACATATTGAGCTGAGCATCATCACTTCCAAAATGTGATATGATAACTTCCAACTTATGATAGTTATAATAGTTCCATAATCTGTTTATTCGAATTGATTCAAAAATCTCAACTATGCCAGCAGTTTTAGAAATGGAATGGTCCCGCAGATCAAACATATGGATGATATACGTATATAATGTATCATTGTCTATTTCTTTCGATTTCAACTTCTCTAAAACCTTACTGACAAGATTAGCAAAGTCCCCCTTGATGGTAGCTGTATTCATTTTATTGATCATAGTTGAAGCTGCAAGAAATAAAGGAATAAGTGGCAAGTTATGTGCTTTTCTGCATGCATGCTTGAATGCTAGCTAGGTTATATGCTCATTGGTGTGGCAAGTGAAACATTTTGTACCCAGCCCCATGCACAGGCTGGAGATTTTTAATGTGTAGGGAACATTCAAGCCAAAATTTTCTTGCTGTACCAGTGATAGATATATACTTTGTAAAGAAATTCTGATAGCCATACTGCATCATGAAATGTCGGCTAGTCCGCTCTCTGATGATGTTCTAGGCTTGTGATTACAGTATTACATAAATCATACATGTCATAAAATAGGCATAATCATCATTGAGTTGTGCTTATCTTTATATAAAGTTCTATCTGATTATTATTCCTACATAATTATGACCAAGACTATAATATTTTTAATGATCAAAATAATTATTGCCTCTCTCAGTGATGTCATGACACATCTGTAATGTAAAAAAAGCATACATTGTTAATATGAATAAGACTTATTGCCTCTACTTGGTATGTGGTCGACTCTTGAAACAAAAAACAACACCATTATTAATTTTGCTAATAATTAATACTAGATTAACACAGATAGTAAGTAGCTAACATTCATCTGAAAATATTTTAACAACGAAAAAACTATTCATGTTTTTCAAATAAAGTAGCTATATCACAAAAATGTTTTGTTACACAAAATAATTTAATAGCTATAGAGCAAGTTAACAGGTGAAAGGTCAGGAAGCACAACTCTACTCTCTCACTAGTGTCCCAAGTCACAGATTATTGAAGCTGGAAGGCCATAACCTGATAAAAGATAGGAAACATTTCCATGATCACAGCGAGCGAGCTGACTCTCAGGTCATGACTCATTTTAAATAAAAATGTGAAGTAGGGATGCTATTATAACTGCAGCTTCATTATGAAAACCAAGTACTGCAGCATCGAAGCAGTATGGCCCAAAAATCTAGCTGGAATATGTATTATAACTGCATGCAAGAGAGTGAACTTAGTGAAGTGACCCTTACCCATCATCAAGTACAAGATACTATTCCTACTTCACTCCCATGGGAGTGAAGTAGGAATAGTATCTCGTACTTGATGATGGGTAAGGGTCACTTCACTAAGTTCACTCTCTTGCATGCAGTTATAATACATATTCCAGCTAGATTTTTGGGCCATACTGCTTCGATGCTGCAGTACTTGGTTTTCATAATGAAGCTGCAGTTATAATAGCATCCCTACTTCACATTTTTATTTCGAAGAAATTTTTTGCATTCATATAGGTCTACACTCCAAAATGCCCCAGGCGTACATACATACGTAGGTGTCCCGAAATAGTAGCGCTGTGCGGGTGCATAATGCGCATGCTCCAATTGTAATCCAGTAGATTGTTTTCTACAGCCTTTTGTCATAGAGGCGCTAGGCTTATCTAAGTGGATTGTAGGCGCTTGTTATCTAAGTGCTTGTGGTAAGGTTGGAACCACAACTTACATGACTCTTGTCTCTGACAGCAATATCAAGCACTGGAGCCTATCAGCTGCTCACTTGCTCACTACACATTGCTATAGTAGTAGTTGTAGAGGCTTTAGCCTGGCTTATTTAAGTACTTTGTCACATATAAAATCTTCTAAAGAGTTGTAGCACTAACTTGCTCGCTTGCTGTCAAAATTAATGTTGCACATTGCTCTAGTACAAGCAACCTAACTGCTTTTTGTCAGCTATTAATTGCAGCGAGCGAGCTGACTCTCAGGTCATGACTCATTGTCTACACTCCAAAATGCCCCAGGCGTACGTACGTGTCGTGCAATAGTAGCGCACTGCGCGTGCATTTATGCGCATGCTCCAAGTGTAATTGCTTGATTGATTTCTACATCGCTTTGTTTATAGCATGGTGGATAGTAGGCTAGGCTTATCTAAGTGGATTGTAGGCACTAGACATATTTAAGTGCGCATGCAGCTGCCTGCCACTTATATAACTCAACAGCAAAGCACAAATCAACTATCAGCTCAACATTTCTACAGCCTTTTGGGAAGCAGGCTCAAGGCTGGCTTGTAAGCAATAGGCTTATCTAAGTGCTTTGAGTTTTCTATGTATGCAGCTACCTGCCAACTTATCAAAATCTAAGGAGTTGAAAGCACAAATGAATAGCTATCAGCAAGCCTATAGGCTTGCTCGCTCGCTGTGACTCAAATGTTGTACATTGCCCTAGTACAGATGCTAGTTAAAGCTGACTAGATACTCACCTGAACCACATAATGCTTGTAGACGAGTCTCATCTCTGTCTGCAATCAAGGCTTGCTGCTACAGGAGAAAGCTAAAGAACTCGTTCTTAGATTGTATGGTAAAGATCGTCAACATGGAGACAGTAGTACAATTACCGTCCGCGATCCGATGATAGTAAAGCTGACTAGATACTCACCTGAACCACACAATGCCTGGTAATGCACACTAGTCTCATCTCTGTCTGCAATCAAGGCTTGCCGCTACAGGAGAAAGCTAAAGAACTCTGCTTGCACGTGTTCTTAGATTGTCAACATGGAGATGGTATATAGTACAATTTCTGACCTGATGCGCAGTCCAAAACGAAGTAGGGTTAGGCGCTCTAAGTTAATAGCATGAAGAAGGATGAAGTTGCTTTAGAGATCCGTGATGGCAGCGAAGCACTGAGGTACTCAGGGAAGAAATGCGCTTTGATTAGATTTATACACATATTTCTTTTTTTTTTCTACTTGGTATGTAATTTTTGGTTATGCAAGTATAGATGAAAGTGTATACGCTATGGTGGCTTGTATAGGGGATGGTATAATGTACATTTATTATTATGCATTTTGTACCCATGTCCAGGCTTAATGTGTAGGGACTCAGACATCATGTGCAATTCTCTAAATGAAGTAATAGAAGCCTAGAACATCATCAGAGAGCAGTAGCTAATAGGACTAGCTGACATTTCATGATGCAGTATAGCTATAACTAGTGATCAAAATTTCTTTATAAAGTATACATCTATCACTGGAAGATTTTGGCTTGATCGTTCCTGAAAGTGAGAAATCACTACAACATGAATTAGCTAGCTAACTACCACCTTAATGACATTAAATCACCTTCTGAATAGATGCCACTTGAAGAGTGAAATGTTTCTCTAGCATTCTCTGGTTTCTTTCCAACTTTACTCTGAGGCCCTTCAGAATATAAATTTTGATTGGGCATAATTAGCTAAAATGCATGTTTGTGTATAGCTACATAGCAGAAATTTCCCCAAGAGCCTTTGTTTTTCTGTCCTCCTCAATAATTATGGTACGTAATAACGACTTCAAGAATTTATTTTTGTATGTTATGAGTACAACACATTTTTTGAACAAGGTACCCTGTTGGATGTTTAGCAAGGGGGATATAGAGGACTGTACATACATCCCATTGGTATTGTCATAAAGCATAATTATTGTGGATATAATTTGGTGAGTCTGTGACTCACCTGCTCTGTGTCTACTTGCAATCCTTTCAGCTTCAGCCGTGTTATTCCCTCCAGTAGGATGTTTGACAGCATCAACCAGAGCCTTCCAAGTTGGAGGCTCATGACTATCATAATTCTTTTTTAGCCACTCCACAATCACTTCCTTCATAGCTGCTGCTACATTTGACGAATTTTTTTTTTTAATTGCTTCTAACTTGTCATCTGACAGATGGAGCCTCCCACCTATTTCATAACAACGAGATAGGACGTTCTTCAGCTCATTCATTATAGTATGGCTATCCTTCTCAACTGCATTGAGAGGGTTAAGAATAATATAAAATGATTTTATCCTTGGATTTCCTGTATCAAGAGTCGATTACTATACTTTATACTACCTACTGGGCATGCTCAGATATAGAAATCAAAATAGAAGTCTAATAATAGAAGTCTTCTATAAACAGAACTAGCTAGTCAGGGGCAAAAATGGATATTCATCTAAGACATGATTTTAAGCCCATATAAGTGGCACAGGTCTGAGGTATCTCACCTACCTAGAGTGGTGGTATCTATTTTATCTGCAAAAGAGAGAGAGAGAGAGAGAGAGAGAGAGTAATGCAAAAACCATTTATGTAGCTAATAGTGGAAGCCGAGAGGGGCATATTAATTTTTAAAACTCTTTTTCATTAGTTGCGGAAGAATTGCGGAGCAAATGCGGCAAGTGTACGGAGCTTTGACCTTATGTGTGTTAGGCCTATGCAAGAGTGCATCAAGCCACAAAGTGGCAAGAGGGCATGCAACTAGTGTAATTGTAGAGGGCGAAATGTAAATTGTTATCCCTTCAGCAACCACAAGTGAGTCAAGTAGCTAACCACCCATCACCAAACTCAAGAACCACAGCATATTACAAAAATCTACTTCACTCCCACGTAGGCCTCGCCAGTCGCGATCCTATATAACATTAACAGTAGAATTCACTCTGATCACAAATATAGCTAATTATGACGAGTCATACTATATCTATGATTGTGCACACTCCCGCAACTATTTGCGCCGCAAGTCTTAATGTGCCCCTCTCAGCTTCCATAGTATACAACTACTGTAAGTTTATTAACTGGAACAGTGATGGCACACTGGCATAGCTATAGCAGCATAAACACCCCCTGAATCATAATGAAAAAAAAATACTGAAGTGCTAATCCTCAGTATTATAAGCTAATGGCATGCATGCATGTGCATTCAGCTACATAACTATAGCAGTGTGCTATCTTGATCTTGCAATTAAAGAGGTTTAATCATTATGGTTATGTAGCCTTGTTCCTTGGTCAAGCAGTTCAAACTTTTTATAAAGTCTGAGTAAAGAATCCTTTGTAAGATAGAGCTATAGCTAGCTATAGCAGCTTTATGCATTAGCAGTATAAAGTATAGGTTAGCTAGCAAGCTAATGTTTTATAGCCATGATAGCTAGCTACGTACATAGTATGGAACTTACCTTCATCTGAGTCTGATTTTACAGTTTTGTCTTCAGGGCTGGCCATCATCAATTCCGATCACCTTAGTTATATCAAGCTAATCATACACAATTCCTTTTATGGAATGTATTCTTTTACCACATGAATGACTGATCATTCATTAGCATGACATGCCTCTGATCATGAATGTACTTAAGTTGGAGACACAAGTCTGATATTATTATGGCCAGAGTTGTCAGTATAGAATATAGCTGGAAGTATTTGGAGAGGATTATGTACATACATACATACATACGTACATATACATACATACATACATACATACATACATACATACATACACACACACACACACACACACACACACACACACACACACACACATACATACATGTGAGACTATAGCTACCATAGCTGTTAGCTTTCAATATTATCATGTGTTATGATAACAAGACACCATTTCAAAATTTCAAAAAGTCTTGTTTATTTATCTGTTATGATAAACAGCTATCTTGAACACACTATTTACTGACTGGACATGAAGAGTGTAGCTACATATGAAAATGATCGTGCTATGGGAAGGTTATTGCATATAATATTATTGCTACGTACCAATATAGCTCACAAGACAGTTGAGAGATCAGTATATACTCCTGCTACTATCTAGAATTATGTTGTAGCAGACTATTATGGATGATGGCTATTAGCTATGTGCAAAAAAATACGTATGTAGTGTCTGTGTCAACGTTATTCATGGATTTGAATTTGCAGATTATATTCATTAGCTATTGGAATTAATAAGCATGCTGCTCCAGCCATGCATGATAGTGCTAACTCATGCTCCAGTAGCTAAGTCCATGCAGTCTCTCTCAGTCCACTGCTATGTCACAATTATGTAGTACCATAGTGGGAGCATGCCATGTTTAACTGTATAACTATGTTAGCTAATCATTACAGTGCAATGTAACAATATGGTTAACTGAATGTATTACTACAGGTAATCATTACAGTGCAATGTAACGGTTACTATATTATACAATTAACAGTTAACTAAAACTTTGTTCTCAAGCCCTTAACCTCACAATAGTTGCATACAAAAATGGGCCCAGTAACCTTACCAGAAATATAACACATTTCCAGAAAATTTATCCGTGACTACTGACCATTAATTTTTCAGTAACATTTAGCTTTTGTTGATTAAAGTGTTTACTCCATATGAGGCTTCCAGTTATACAAATTCTGGATTGGTGGCTGTAAGCAAATGCAACTTTGTTTACTTACATACAATAAGTTGCATGCAAGTAACTATGGGCCCATTAGAATATTCCTTCCACAGATACAGCACATTTTGTATTATCCCATTGAGATTACACCTGTCCATGATCACTACCTTCATTGTTCCACCACCCTTAATCAAATCAGAACCTAGTAGTGCTATAAGTATAGCTCAATCACATATGATATTTAACACAAAATTTAAAAGAGCCTAAATTTCATAGTAGAAGGTCAAAGGTTAGTCCAGTAGTCCAGCCAGTCCAGTAGTCCAGTCCACTGTTAACACACTCCCATTTCTCTAATTTTTTACTATTACTATACCCAAGAACAAAGTGAATGTGTCTAATATTCATATCTATTTGAGTGTACATCCCTGCCTCCCTCCCCATCTGTTTATTTAGTTGTGTAAAGCTACCTCCAGATAAACTCATTGGTGAGTCCGAGGTGATGGTATTCACATGCAAAATAGTCCCACTTGTCCACATCTACGTATTCCACTTGTCAGAGAGTACGATAGTACTCTCTAAGTAGGGATGACACGGATCGCCCCATTGGACAATAGCTACTTAGTATTTTCTTTCATAACTCCAGAATATGTACTTCCCTCCTACAGTCAGCAACTCCTACCTTGAAGACAGAACACCTTCAATATCAAGTACGAAGAGCAGAAGACAAATCGCCACTTTTAATTTCATTATAATTAAGGTATACACAGACAAAGAAAATATTTTTCAAAAAAATCACTTCACCTTCGCTATAATTTTTATATCACACTACTCAGAATTGACTGCGCTGTAATCCTTTACCTTTAACTCGACATGTTCAAAAATAGCACGTCATTTCCCCTTGCTACGTACGTAGCTTTCAACCTACAATGTGGCAGACATTTTATGTTCCGGCCCCGTACATGTGATTCTTGCTTGACCTCACAAGTACAACTGACTATAGAATCTGGCTTTCGTTGGTCTCTTGATGCTCAGAACGTAAATCCTAGGCACTAGACTAAGCTTAAGTCTGGTTGTGAATCAAGCCTTGATGCAACAGTATATCAGGTACATATCAGCTATACAAAATTAGGTCAATGGCAATCTTGTATAGATAGCATTAGTCCTTCCAGATCAGATTTATTTCAACTCATACAATAATGAACTACATAGCTAGCTACAATGCATGAACTTTAACTTGGACAGCAGGATCACAGCATCCAGTTGCCTATATATAATAAACATTACATCAAAAAAGGTGATGAACAAGTAAAAGAAAAAAAAATATTTTAAAAAAAGTAGGGATGGCTGTGTGTGGTTCACAATAAGAGAGTGAACTTCAGTCAAGTAACCCCTTACCCATCACCAATTTACAAAATTACAAGCTAACTATTCCTATGTACTTCACACTCCCTTTCATCTTGGCCTGTCATGGGTGGTAGCTATAGCTAGCTACTACAAGTGAATGCAAAAAATTTCTTCTAAATAAAAAGTGAAGTAGGGATAGCAGTAAAATTTAGCTGCATTCCTATCACTCCTACCCCTCCTAATATTTTAATATCCACGCCCATATATACACCCAACTTAAATCCCTACTCTTCACTCCCCCTTCAGCAATACGTAAGTTAAGTAACCCCTTACCCGTGCCCATCACCAAACTCAAGAATCACAGCAATAATATTATTACAAAACTACTATTCCTACTTCACTCCTAAGGAGGAAGTAGGAATAGTAGTTTTGTAATAATAGTAAATCTGTTTATTGATTGTTATGATAAACAGCTATGTATGTATGCATATCATGATGTTTACATACTAAGCATGTCATTCATTCATGGGAAGTTATTGCATGATAGTACTTGAGAAAAGGGGTCTCATGGATTCAAAATGGAGTTATTGGTACCATTTGATCTATGACAGTAAACTCCTCCATATCATGTAATAGCAAACTAATTATACACACAGGACAATATTACGTACCTGCATGTAACTTGATAGTGTCTGTAACATCAGACCACCATTATTCATGGATTCAAATTTTCAAGGTAATAAAATTCATTGACTACTTCCTCCTACATCTGCATGCAAATTACACGTCTGCTCAAACTATGACAACCAAAGCATGCCATGGTTCAGCCATGCATGATAGTGTCAAGCATACACATGTAGCTATAAGCTTCTCCTTCTGGGTGGTCGAAGAATTACATAAGTCAAAACATGTTATGGAGATATTTGTATGACCAACATAATGTGATATTTACGTATCATATCACACATACGTATGGAAAGGTACATGTACATGCATGTGAGCTACCCACACAAGATTTGAGGTTCTATCGAGTAGCTAAGACCATTGGCATAGTCTTATCCAAAGATGTGTATGTCCCTGGTTATATATAACTCAGCATACACTAATACCAAAAGATAAACTAACAGTAACTTTACAAGCTAAAGTTCTATTTTGATTTAAGGGCCCAATGAGATATCTCTAATGGCTAGCTAAATGTAGCCATTAGCTTTCATGGTTACTTTCAATACTTCATGAGTTATGATAAACATGCTAGACACCATTTCAAAATTTCAAAATCATCCGAGTCTTCTGTTTATCTAACTTGCTGATTGTTTTTCCATCTGCTATGATATACGTATATATCATGATGTTTACTAAGCATGTCATTTAACCGTTCATGATTGTCACATGCTATAGCTAGTCATCATGCAGCTACTCTTACAGTATAGAATAGCTCATAAAGGATCTATGACAGTTAATAGTACTGTACTCCTGCTACTATATAGACATGTAGCTAATAATAGACTTAACCTATGAATTACAATATTATGTGTAGGATAATGCTATATCCATATACGTACACCTGTAACTTGATAGCGTCTGTATCATCAGTCCAAAGGGATGTCTAGATTTGGTGGAATGGAATAAGCATGAAAAAATTGCTGTCACAGTCAGAGGGTTGGAGTGCACAAGAGATGTGATCATGTGAGCACATGCAGGCTATAGCTACCTTCTGCTGACCACTTATTCCTACTATAATTATAATTATCAACAGTTCCCTGAGGATGTTTACTGATATCAACGATGAGTTTCCTGCAGGAGAATAAAAGTTCCCAGGAAGATACACTAGCACTGATATCACTTGCTAACTAGCTGTATCAATTTAATGTCAGAAAAAAGTGCTGGCTGGATAGTTTAATTTAGTATATAGGCAGTATTCCATTCCAGTAATCCATTCCACCAAATCTATTCATGGATTTGAATTTTTCAAATTGCTATATTCATTATTACAGCACTCAGTGCTAACTCAGAGTTGCTCCACTGGTGAGTCCAATCTCTCCCTCTACTAGTCTACTCCTTATAATACAGCTGTTGCCATGACAACCCTTGATGTGTTACTATGGCAACCTTTGATGTTTAGCATTACACACCAAGTGTGTTAAATTTAAGCACACCATTTTTAACAGTGTGCTGTTCCACATATTAAGTATGATTATGGGAGACACATGTAGCTTCTGGATGGTTGCAAGTACGTATCTGAAGCTACCCGACGTACGTAGCTATATGTTGGCTGCATATACAGAACTAAGACTGATTCCATTTCCATCCTTCATCCTTACCCTTGTTTCCTTACTTTTTTGAGCAATGATCATCCCTACATTTTTTTTCATTTCACAGAAATGTTTTTTCCCTTAGCTCTACTTGTTACAATTCTGTGTTCAAATTACTTATAATCTACAAATTAATAAGCTATGGCTAACTTTATATGCTGGCTACAAGCATGAAGTTATCTATAGTCTCAGTTATACTATGCAAGTGGATGGTAGAAGAGACGTATAGCTATAGTTCCTTTCCATATATTCCTTTGCCATCCTGAAGGTAACATTCAAATCCTCCTCTTTATTTTTTCTCGTCTTTGAGTATAATCTGAGCTTATACTCAATAAAAACCTGAGGAATATTCAGTTTGGATACTTTCCCCTGCATGAAAAGAAAACACATCTGCAAAGTCCATAAGTGTGAATTGTGGACTATATGGAGTCAGATGGCCAATATAGGCTATACTGAGCTAGATTCCCATAAGACATGCTCCCTTCTAGCTACGCTAATACTAGGATATATACCTTAATTGTTTCCTTTGAATATGTTTCTGCTTCATTAAATCCAGATTCATGTTGTGTAGGATTCTTCAAGTAAAAATAACAATTCAATGGAACTCCCTATAGCTGTATGTATAGGCTTATAACCTTGTCAAAGAAATATATTTCCATTAAAGGATCAGTTTTCTTTTCAGAAGCATATGTTATGGAAACACACTGAGAAAAATTATATAAGTAGAATGAGGATCTACTTAATAAATGTCATTGAAATACTTACTTCAATCTCCATTAGTTTTTCATCAATGGGCAATTTATCCATTCCAGCCTTCTTTCCTCGAAAAATATTTCTTTCATCCTAATGCAATTTTCAGTATGCTTTGTGCAGCATATAAAACAGAGATGAATAATTACCTCTGTGACTGGATAGGATTCTTCGTAGCCTTTACATGTATAGGATTCTTCACCTCTTACCATGATTTCTTTTACCAGCCTTTGTGCCTGTCATAATGAGAGCTTCAATTATTAGTACCACATTAATTTCACATATTATAGCTCTGGCTATTACGTACATGAGAATCCTCTTTTTGATCAAGTGGTATGTGCATGATGCGGTCCAGGATGGAATCATTCAGAGTTATATATCCAGACAAGTCTGCTCTATCAGAGAATGCTTTATCCACTGCTTCTAACCAGGAAATTGGTTTCTTTCTGCATTGCCGTATAAGTTTCTCATCTTGAACTTCATCAAGAATATCCTTGATCCTATTATGTAGCATCAGAATAATAACTTAGTGGCTGAGGAGCATAGTTATAAAAAAACCTACATCATTTCAATTCCATTTGCAACAGGATGTTGATAAGCTTTCTGATGTAATACACTCCGAGTTCGAAACATGGCATAAATATTATTCACCTCCTGTATTATAAAGGTATTAACTATTGAAATTCATGTCCATTCACCTGGCTAGCAGCCAGAAGTAACTACATAAGATAACTACGTACACATTCTGTGTATCTTAAGAACCAGCACATTTTTTTTTAACAATCTGCAAATTCAAAATGAGACTAGAAGGGATGCATTTATTGTCCAGGTAGTAGATCTATAGCTGATGATTAAAAGCTAGAGCAAATGATACTCTATAAATACATTGGAAATTTTGATCACATCCCATCATTATAAGGATAGTCCATTAATTACCTAGCTATTTGTATGTACGTACTAACCTTGCTTCTAAATCCAATATGCAACTCTTTCAAACCCTCGTCCACAACTATTTCACTGAGCTCCATGCAGCGTCTAATTTTTTCACAGAGCACAATAAAGGCACATAGCTGAATATTAGTACAGCTAAATACGTAATTATAACTGGGACAATATGATGGTGCATTATGCAGTGCAGGATACTACTACGTATAATCAGGACACAATACACATACATACATATTCTTCTGGGGCATTTTGGAGTGTACACCTATATACAATCATAATTTTGACCTGAGAGTCAGCTTGCTCACTGAAATTAAGGTGGAAAAGCAAATCTATAGAGAGGGTGGATTGGTTGCAATAATAACCCTCCTGTAAGTAACTTGAGTATAGCATCTATCGCTACACTTTTTACCTCCAGTCAAATTCATTGGTAAGTCCAAGGTAGTGACAGTCACGTGAAAAATAGTCCCACTTGTCCACATCCACACCACTCGTTTTGTTGGCAACAATCTAAAACGACAATAGAGCTACTTTGCTATGATGCATTAATATGTCTGCAATTTGGAGGGTGTATAGCTATAACACAGACATAGCTACATAGAGGTTGTCCTCTGAAATGTAGTAGGCATCTTTTGTTTCTTCTCTTTAATACTACTACTGTATTACCTCATAGAGAAAAAGAGGCAAAAACCATTCTCCTTTTATTTTGACAGGAACCTGTAGCACAAAAAATTTAATGGGAACTTATGGGTATGTATGTATACTGTACTGTGTTGCATTTACATTGTATGTGTGTATTATATGTATGTATGTATGGGGCCTTCATCCCTACCCTTGTTTCCTACATTTTTTTCATTTCACGGAAATGTTAGTTCCCTCATCATAAATTGTACTGACATAGTTCTATCTGGAAAAATTTTTTTCAAAGCTTGCTTAAACTCTGTATTTCAAGAGACTGAACATACTAGCAGTCATACCCCACTTTACCCTATTATTATTATGGCCCTGGTAGTCGGTTAATATTCAAACTCACTCTGTGAGGCTTTGATTTTGCAGCTGCTTGTTCCTGTTAATAAGCAAAATAAATCAGTTAATTTTTGCTAATGGAATGTGAACTTGGGGGCATTTTATTTTTGTCGTTTATTTTCTTTAAATGTTATTGATTGGTTGATTGGCACTCACCAGCCTTGTTTCACTGTGAACACTGGCCTGTTGAGCTTCTAATTTCTATAATATAATAATACAAGGTAGCTAAAAAGATTACAACAACTAGCTATTGGTATGAAAATATTCTCACCATAGCCTCCCTAATTTTATCCATTTTTGGATCTATCATATCCTCAATTGTCTGAACATGCTCTTTCCTCAGTCCTAGTTTAATGAAATTAGCTAGCACTGCGGAATGATTTAGAAGAATCTTCTTAAAAATCAGCTGAGACAGTTCTTCGTGCTTTTTAAATCCAGGCTATATTAAGAAAGAGTCGTAAAAGAATATTAATTTTGATCACCTGAACCAACAAACCCTTTCTTTTTTTTTAACCATTCTTTCAAATAAATGTGAAAATGGACCATGACCTACAGTGTATAAAATAATTCAAGAAATCAAGTTCATTTTTTCTTCTCACCTAAATCATGACAAAGAGCAGCCATCCTGATACAATTTTCATCTTCCCAAGAAATCTTTAGTTTATCTTTGTCTTCCCAAACATTCTTTTTTCTCTCTAGTGGATCAGGCCTGTACATGTCTTCCAGTTGATTTTTGAAGTGTCGAACATATTCTCCAGCAATGTAACAAACACTGAATTAAAAAAAAAAAAACTAGCTAAAGTGAATTGCTATTTGTGTACATAATATTATACAATATACATAGAGGTTACCTTAGTTTCTCATCTATCACCTGTACATTATGCACATTTGCAGGGTGAGTGAGCATGCTCAGTTACCCAAGGTCGAAATGACCACAGTCTACACTGAGTAGAAGTAGATGACGTCTTGTGGTCAAAGCTCTCAACATGGTAGTTGTAATTAAATAATGAAATAATAGAAATGCTGCTTCACATGATTGGGGCGAGCGAAACGAGCCCCACACTAATGATGATGCACAGTTGACATCACAGACCAATATGGATTTCTGAGATTAAAAATGGTGTGTTCATTAATTTTGCACTTATATGTACAATACTAAACATCAAAGGTTGCCATAGTAACACATCAAAGGTTGTCATGGCAACAGCTGTATTACACACTAGTATGTTCAATTTAAAGTGCAATAGAACACACCATTTTTAACACATAAAAGATAATTTTTATTCAGTGCAGAGCTAGCTACAATAGCTATGGCTGCCTAGTATAGGTCAGCGTTGACGACGTTGAATGGTTAGTCTCGCAGGCCACTGCCCTAATAGGAAGTAGTCTATAATGTAGTCTACCTCTAATACCAGGTGACTATAAGAATAAGAGTGACCAATCAGATTACTGTATTCAAACTAGCATGTTCTAAATAATATATTGTAACATTGTAGTTTATTTCCGTGATGACCTTGGGTAAACTGAGCATGCTCACTTGCCCCACAATACTTTGCATTTCCCAGTAGGAAATATTGCTAGCCTAAATTGTCATTGTCTGAAGAACTGTGTGCATATAATTATTATAGCTACATGTACGTAGCTACATCAACATGTACGTATGTATACCCAATGGAGTGTTCAAATCTTGTGTGTGTTGCTCCTGGATATACATGAACTGCTCCTCCTGTAAACATAGTTATATAAAGTAAAATTAGATATGCTGTAGCTAAAGCTTATTACCAAGTTGTTTTATATCTTTGAGCCTGAAGAACTCCGGAGTGTTGACGATGGCCTGCTCCAAACTATTCAACTTGATAGAGCCATGAATTGGATCATTGAAAATTTGAACATTTTTCTGTTTGGGTAAAGAGGAGGTGCAAGTTACTATTATTATAGCTTTATATAGCTTTAGCTGTTATAGTGCTCATAATATACAAAATACAGCTGTATACTTACCGGCTTCTTCTGGAGAATTTTGATCTTTTCAATGCATTTATCTGTGGACACACACAATTAAATAAAAATTAGACTATGGCATTCATAACATGCTTTGAAGTTTTAATCACAATGAGGTTTTAAAAACAGTGAAACTACCAACCATCAGGACATTAAACAAGTAGAACAAGAGCCTGAGCTCCATAAGGACCTTAGTTAAGCTTGCTATTCTATAGATCTAAAGGGCTGTTTTTATAGATCTGCTATTCTAAAGGGCTGTTTTTATAGTGTCAAACTCTCAGAACTTTCAATGGGTTTCATATTTTGCATTTCTTAAACTTTACTAATGAAAATAAAAATGAATCACTAATTACATCCTATATATAACTCTCTCTCTCTCTCTCTCTCTCTCTCTCTCTCTCTCTCTCTCTCTCTCTCTCTCTCTCTCTCTCTCTCTCTCTCTCTCTCTCTCTCTCTCTCTCTCTCTCTCTCTCTCTCTCTCTCTCTCTCTCTCTCTCTCTCTCTCTCTCTCTCTCTCTCTCTCTCTCTCTCTCTCTCTCTCACACACACACACACACTTTTGATTTAAGAGCCCAATGAGCTATCTCTAATAGCTAAATGTAGCCATTAGCTTTCATGGTTACTTTCAATATGTCATGTGTTATGATAAACATGCTGTGCACCATTTCAAAATTTCAAAATCATCCGAGTCTTCTGTTTATCTAACTTGCTGATTGTTATTAGTTATCATGAGAGACTCATGTATAATTATGGCTAATCATGTGCATATTAATAATAGTAATAATATGCATATCAGAGAGTGCGGTATCAGAGAGTGTGGTAACACTCTCTATGTAGGGTTAGTATGGAATGGGCGTGGCTTCTCTCATTAGAACAATACAAACTAGACTCTCTGTATCTCTTCTATTCTTGCTACAGGCTCAATTAAACTTCTTACATCTGGACACTCAAACTCCTCCAGAATAGCGTCAACAATGATATCAGCACCAGCCGCCGTCTAAATCTATGATTCATTCATCATTATCAGATTCATCTTTTTGCCAGGCTGTAACTCCATGATCCTTTCACATACGACAATCAAACTTGTGCAGTTATAATCACAATATGCTTTTACCATCATTATTCACACAGTTTTCCTCCAAAATAATCAGTCATATCGAACGACTTTTCAATATAAACGATCACATGCATGTATGCACATGCCAACCAGTACCTAGCTACTAGACTGCTAGCCTCTCTAAATAAAAATGAGGTCATAAAAAGTAAACAAACAAGTGAAAGGAAAAAAAATTATGCTAAATAAAAAGGCCATGTAGTGTTAGTCTGTATTTTTACGTACCTACAGCAGTTTCCGTGAAAACATCAAAATTATGCTGCCTTCAATAATAATCCCTACATCACTGCCTAAACTTTTACACTGACATGAACAATTAAAGCAGCTTGGTGGGAGGCAGTGATGTAGGGGCTGAAGGCAGCATAATTTTGATGTTTGTTCACAGAAACTACCCATCACCCATCACCAACTACGAGGTGACTTCACTCCCTTTATGTCTCATCATGGGAGTGAAGTAGGAATAGTTGGCTCGTAGTTGGTGATGGGTAAGGGGTTACTTACTGAAGTTCACTCTCTTGTTGCTGAACTTTTTTGAACCGCACACAGCCATCCCTACTTCTCTTTTTTATTTAGAATAAATATTTCCCCCTTAGTTCCCATGCACTGTGCATAATAGAATGGTTATAGAAAGTCAACTAGCTATGTTTGTAAGTCCTGACTCCATACATAGCAGACACAACTGCATATAGCTGTAACTTGATAGTGTCTGTGTCATCAAACCACCATAAAAAGAAACCATTATTCATGGATTTGAATTTTTCAAAATTATAAAATTCATTGATTACTTCCTCCTGCATCTGTATGGAAACCATTAACATGCCTGCATGTTTCAGCCATATGCATAATTCTGCTACAGTGAGTCCCACTTAATAGTCCGTACGTGTGTCATGCCACAACTGTACTCCATAACCATACATGTGAATGAAGTCAAAATGAAGGGAATGATTTACAACTTTATTATAGATTACAAGTTTCGTAAGAACTGGTGTATAGGTGTACATATACCAAAAGTAATAGTTACATGATGCCTAATTTGGGACCAGTACCCCAGATTTGAAATTCACAGTGTATAGCTACTTTAATTTTGTATCAACCAAACACTGCAAAGCTTGAAACTCTGGCTAAAAAACACCATTATTGAATATTCTATTATAGATTACAATAGTTATTTTACCAATATGGAATTTCATAAAGAAGTCCTCTGTTTCAATATCTGAATAAATAAAATTAATGAAGCCACCATGACCAATTACATAGAGTGGGTGTATATACCTGGAACAGCTTTCCTTAGGGCAGTCAACAAATAACTCAGAGTACGGTCTTTCTCATTATCAAGCCAGGCTTTCACTACAGTTTTGCCATCCTCATCATGCAATCCAAGAGCTCTACTCAATTCTTTTATTTGCTCCTCCTTGATAAAGCATTCCAAAATCTCACAAAGTTTCTGAGTATCTGAAACTGAATAATTAGTATAGCTATACATTATAATACAAACCACTCCATGAGATAGAATTAAGCCATCTGATTGGCCAGTATGTATGCTATATGCTCATGGAGTTACTACATGATCATAGCTATGTACAGAACTTACCTACTATATCCAAGTCTGGTTTTACAGTTTTTAAGCAATATTTGATTATTTCTTCTGCGTTTTCATCCATTATCAACACTATCTACCACAGCTACCTGCAGTAGATAGGACTGTAACTTGCTGGCTATTATATTAATTGTATGCACCATTCCTTTTATAGACTACAATGTCATTCTTTTACGTCATGACTGATGATTAGCTATGCATGCCTTGCATGGTCATGAATGCACTTAGGTTGGAGACACAAGTCTAATTATGGCATAGCTAGCTGCTAGAAATAGTAGCCAAGTCCTTATATATAATGTCACACTACAAAAATAGCGACTAGTTATATGTTCATAGCTAGTGCCCTTATAGCTAGTTCATACAAATTCTAAGTGCCCAATGAAGCTAGAATCATGTCGTACATAGTAGAGTATTAATATTATGTGCAGGACGCTATAGCTATAGCCATATGTACCTGTAACTTGATACGCTAATTAGCTTTTGATTATTTTTTGTCCATGATTCTGACTCAGACATGGTACATTTAGCTTCCTGGTATTATTTTTATGTAATAAATATGATGATCCTGCAGTATTGGCCAATACTGGTGATATAATTAGTAGGGTGTTACTTTCATATGGGGTGTTATTCTTCAGCGTCTACGGTATGCTACCTCAAAAGGTTAGCTACTACTATAATGTTTATTCATAATTATGCTAAGTTTAACTTCCAATATGTCATGAACTACGTAGTAAACATTATTTTAAAATTCGAAATCATCAGTTTGGCTAACCAAATGGCTGTATAGAAAAAATCTCTCTGTCCCTGTATTTCTGGTTTGCTAATAGATCTAGTTCCCAATGTGCATGATAGATATGAATCATTCAGTGGCGTAGGAACAGGGGTGGCCAGGGTGGCCAGGGCCACCCTAAATTTTTGAGGCATTGCCAATGCGTATCCTTATTATAGCAGCGCCCTGCACACGCATAATGCAAGGATTATAAAAGTGCTTGTGGTAAGAATTACAATTTACAGCTTCCCACAAACTACAGGCATAGTCATGTTAGTAGACACATGGTCGTTTAGAGCAGGATGTCGAAGAAATTAGTTTTTCCAGGACACCACGGCCCTGCGCACATTATCTAGGCCACCCTAAGGAAAACCATCTTCCTATAGTCAGGTGGCTTAGTGAAATTATGGGGACACACTGGACAAAAGTGCCAAACTTTGTACAGCTAGTCTTAGGATTCTTCAAGTAAAAATAATAATTCAATGGAACTCCCTATAGCTGTATGTATAGGCTTATAACCTTGTCAAAGAAATATATATCCATTAAAGGATCAGTTTTTTTTTTCAGAAGCATATGTTATGGAAACACACTGAGAAAAATTATATAAGTAGAATGAGGATCTACTTAATAAATGTCATTGAAATACTTACTTCAATCTCCATTAGTTTTTCATCAATGGACAATTTATCCATTCCAGCCTTCTTTCCTTGAAAAATCTTTTTTTCATCCTAATGCAATTTTCAGTATGCTTTGTGCAGCATATAAAACAGAGATGAATAATTACCTCTGTGACTGGATAGGACTCTTCGTAACCTTTACATGTATAGGATTCTTCACCTCTTACCATGATTTCTTTTACCAGCTTTTGTGCCTGTCATAATGAGAGCTTCAATTATTAGTACCACATTAATTTCACATATTATAGCTCTGGCTATTACGTATACATGAGAATCCTCTTTTTGATCAAGTGGTATGTGCATGATGCGGTCCAGGATGGAATCATTCAGAGTTATATATCCAGACAAGTCTGCTCTATCAGAGAATGCTTTATCCACTGCTTCTAACCAGGAAATTGGTTTCTTTCTGCATTGCCGTATAAGTTTCTCATCTTGAACTTCATCAAGAATATCCTTGATCCTATTATGATAGGCATGCATCAGAATAATAACTTAGTGGCTGAGGTGCATAGTTATAAAAAAACCTACATCATTTTCAATTCCATTTGCAACAGGATGTTGATAAGCTTTCCGATGTAATACACTTCAAGTTCGAAACATGGAATAAATATTATTCACCTCCTGTATTATAAAGGTATCAACTATTGAAATTCATGTCCACTCACCTGGCCAACAGCCAGAAGTAACTACATAAGATAACTACGTACACATTATATGTATAAATGCTACCTTAAGAACCAGCACATTTAACAAGCTGCAAATTCAAAATGAGACTAGAAGGGGTGCATTTACTGTCCAGGTAGTAGATCTATAGCTGATGATTAAAAGTTAGAGCAAATGATACTCTGTAAATACTGATCACATCCCATCATTATAAGGATAGTCCATTAATTACCTAGCTATTTGTATGTACGTACTAACCTTGCTTCTAAATCCAATATGCAACTCTTTCAAACCCTCGTCCACAACTATTTCACTGAGCTCCATGCAGCGTCTAATTTTTTCACAGAGCACAATAAAGGCACATAGCTGAACATTAGTACAGCTAAATAATTATAACTGGGACAATATGATGGTGCATTATGCAGTACAGGATACTACAACATATAATCAGGACACCTATAATACAATCATAATTTTGACCTGAGAGTCAGCTCGCTCGCTGAAATTAAGGTGGAAAAGCAAATCTATAGAGAGGATGAAATGGAGGGATAGAGATTGGTTGCAATAATAACCCTCCTGTAAGTAACTTCAGTATAGCATCTATCGCTACACTTTATTCATTGGTAAGTCCAAGGTAGTGACAGTCATGTGAAAAATAGTCCCACTTGTCCACATCCACACCACTCATTTTATTGGCAACAATCTAAAACGACAATAGATCTACTTCGCTATTATATACATCTGCAATCTGGGCTATAACACAGACATAATATATAGCTACATAGAGGTTGTCCTCTGAAATGTAGTAGGCATCTTTTGTTTCTTCTCTTTAATACCACTGTATTGCCTCATAGAGAAAAAGAGGCAAAAACCATTCTCCTTTTATTTTGACAGGAACCTGTAGCATAAAAAATTTATGGGTATGTACAGTATACTGTACTGTGTTGCATTTACGTGTGTATTACATGTATGTATGTATGTATGGAGCCTTCATCCCTACCCTTGCTTCCTTACTTTTTGAGCAATGGTCATCCCTACATTTTTTTCATTTCACGGAAATGTTATTTCCCTCATCATAAACTGTACTGACATGGTTTTATCTGGAAAGCTTGCTTAAACTCTGTATTTCAAGAGACTGAACATACTAGCAGTCATACCCCACTTTACCCTATTATTTTTATGGCCCTGGTAGTAGGTTAATATTCAAACTCACTCTGTGAGGCTTTGATTTTGCAGTTGCTTGTTCCGGTTAATAGGCAAAATAAATCAGTTTGACATTAATTTTTGCTAATAGAATGTGAACTTGGGGGCATTTTATTTTTGCCGTTCATTTTCTTTAAATGTTATTGATTGGTTGATTGGCACTCACCGGCCTTGTTTCACTGCATGTGAACACTGGCCTGTTGAGCTTCTAATTTCTATAATATCATAATACAGGGTAGCTAAAAAGACTACAACTAGCTATTGGTATGAAAATATTCTCACCATAGCCTCCTTAATTTTGTCCATTTTTGGATCTATCATATCCTCAATTGTCTGAACATGCTCTTTCCTCAGTCCTAGTTTAATGAAATTAGCTAGCACCTTGGGACAATCTAGAAGAATCTTCTTAAAAATCAGCTGAAACAGTTCTTCATGCTTTTTAAATCCAGGCTATATTAAGAAAGAGAATATTAATTTTGATCACCTGAACCAACAAACCCTTTGCATTTTTTAACCATTCTAAATAATTAATATGAAAATGGCCATGACCTACAGTGTATAAATAATTCAAGAAATCAAGTTCATTTTTTTCTTCTCACCTAAA
This sequence comes from Crambe crambe, assembly GCA_963924555.1. Lineage (NCBI taxonomy): Eukaryota > Metazoa > Porifera > Demospongiae > Poecilosclerida > Crambeidae > Crambe > Crambe crambe. The sequence continues at coordinate 2,375,575 of OZ004581.1, forward strand.
TCATGACAAAGAGCAGCCATCCTGATACAATTTTCATCTTCCCAAGAAATCTTTAGTTTATCTTTGTCTTCCCAAACATTCTTTTCTCTCTCTAGTGGATCAGGCCTGTACATATCTTCCAGTTGATGTTTGAAGTGTCTAACATATTCTCCAGCAATGTAACAAACACTGATTTTTTAAGAAAATTGGCTAACCTATTTGTTTACATCAATCATATCGGGGTGAGTGCGCATGCTCAGTTACCCAAGGTCATCATGAAAAGAAATGACCACAGGCTACACTGAGTAGATGACATCTTGTGATCAAAGCATTGAAAAAACCTAATTAATAATGAAACATGATTGGGACAAACGAAACAAGCCCCACACTATAGTGATGATGCAGTTGACATCACGGGATTTCTGAGAGTAAAAATGGTGTGTTCATTTGCACTTGTGTATAATGCAAAGGTTGCCATAGTAACACATCAAAGGTTGTCATGATAACACACACTAGTGTGTTCAATTTAAAGTCAATACGTAGAACACACCATTTTAAACAGTAGAGCTAGCATAAAAGACAACTTCTAGCTGCTTACAGCATGCTGCTGGCATTCAGTGCAGAGCTAGCTAGCTAGCTGCCTAGTAGCTATAGGTCAGCGTCGATGACGTTGAATAGTTAGTCTCACAGGCCACATCCCCACCTATGTAACTAGGACTTCGTATGTTCACGTAGTTATCAGAATATGCCCTAAGAGGAGGTAGTCTTCAGAGAGAGTACAATAGTACTCTGATGGCATGGATCGCCCCATTCCTCTTAGAGTCAGCAACTCAATACCTTCAATGCAAACAAGTACAACTTAACCGTATTTCAGACGCCACGGCTACTAATTATTTCATTCTGCCAGAAAGGCTACAATTCGAGAGAGGCCACTAAACAGGGGTGACTATTACTATTAATGGTTGAACAGCTAGTTACTAGTCATCCTCTTTTTTAGGACTTAGCAGCTTCACGAATCTCTTGATGGCTTTCGGCTTTCCAGAAAGCGTGTAAATGCAGAGAACTTCCAAACCAACTCTGATGGACTTGTACACATGATGGCTAAGAACGCCTTGAACAATGCTATCTACCATATGCTATCTATCAAATGCTAACAGCGAATGGCCATGAACAAAGAATGGCCATACCATTTATGTGGGCACCTACGTACTATTCAAGAGAGACTACTAAACGGGGGCGGCGTCTGATCACGGAAATACAGTGTCATATGAAAATAGGCATCCTCTATAATCAAGGCCCCTAGGGGCCCTCTCTAAATATCTATAGGGGCCCTATTTACACATGGGAGCTGATTTGGGCCTTTATAGTATAGGGGCCCCATGTTTGTACATAAGCAATTAATAATAAGCCCCCCCCCCCCCTCCCTTTTACACATGATCTCAGTAACTGGTACATGTGGTCATGCGTACGTCCATATGTACATACATGAGGGGGGCCCTTATTTTATGGGGCTGGTGGGGCCTGATATTATGGGGACCCCCAAATTTTATGATAACAGGAATTTTCAGAATCTCTTCTACTAAGAAGTAATTTTTCCTTTCACATACCCAATGGAATGTTCAAATCTAGTGTGGGTTGCAGATCCATATCCATATCACAGTTCCATAAATTAATGACTGAAATAAATGCAACATGCTAATTGCTCCACCAGTGGTATTGGCTATGTTTTTAGAAAACATGGTCCTTCCAGCAAATATTAATTTTCCCAGTTCAGCTTCATCATTAATATTTTTCTTATATTATGATATCGCATCATATTAACATACTTCAATTATTAATAATTGAAGTATGTTAATATGATGCGATATCATAATATAAGAAAAATAGAATGTCAACAGATAGACAAACAAATTTTCACGATCATTAATATTGATGGCACCACCAGCATGAGCTGAATTGTTGGCAAATGTAGTGATTCCATTGAATGCTACAAGATAGAAATTATTTGTCTTCATTGCTCCACCATGTACATTCGCTGTGTTATTGGAAAATATGTGAAATAGTATGTCTCCAAAATTAACATTCAAGGCACCACCATAGCAAGCTTTATTGTTTGTGAAGGTAGGCTATACGTATCATATATTCTTACTGTGGTATGTGCTACTAAGTCTATAGCACCACCACAAAAATGCTTGATTGTGTGAAAAAAGTGCTGTTGCCTTTATTGTAAGCTTCCCAGTATCACTCATCCTTATGGCCCTTCCACTTCCTCTATATCTTCCGTTGCAAGAATCTCGAATCTTGCAATCTGTAGTTTCCTTGTGATATTTTACTGAATTTTGTGAGAAAATAGTTGGCATGGGTCCACTGATAACTATGGAGCTTTGTCCTGCATATATGGCACCACCTGACACATTGGCTCTGTTTCTGATGAAAGTATTTCCTATAAGAGTCAATACAGTTTCACTCATAGCACTAATAGCTCCACCTTGGCTCCCTGTGTTACCTTCAAAGAGACAGTTTATGGTTGTACGTAATGATGGAATTGTCAGAATATATTGCTGGTCCTGAGGTATTGTAATTTTTCCAAGAAAAGTGGAGTCAGAAATTTATACTTTTTTGAAAAAAAAGAAAGCTGATACTCTCCTCCATGATTCAGAAAGAATGTCAGTTGCTCAATGATCAAGTTGGTTACACTTATACATTGAATAGTAACTTCATTCATGTGCAGGATATTAACATCAGATCCTTTCCTCTCAAGGTTAGGTTGAAGACGTTAGTAAGATGCACTGTAGTCTGTAGTCTGTGATTCCCTGGCAGGAATAATTATGAATGTTGATCCTGATGTGAAGTATCTGTTACTCTCCTTCACATACTGACCCAAAGTAAGACATGGTTGATTTGGGCAATTGAAAGGTAGAGAATTATTTGGTTTCACATACTGAATATTTTGTGCTGAAGCACCCAGCACAAGTATCTGGACGTAGATCAACAGTAATGATAGTGACTGCATCCTTAATTCTTCTCCGGGTAAGTCCAAGTGGTCCAACTTATGCTTATATATTATTAGCTATATGTAGCATATGATTAGGCTCCCAAAGTTTTTAGTTAATGTTTTTTTCCCCCAATTGCCGATCATGATAATCAACCATTTCAATGGAGTTTTCACATTTTGTTAAACACTCCAATTCGTAATTATGATAAATAACCATTTCAATAATTTTCACAATTATTAACACTCCAAGAGTATAACTAGGGCAATGTTCAACATTCAGTTGACAGCGAGCGAGCAAGCAAGTATTCTTCAACGATTTTCATTTGCTGTTGAGTATCTGTAGCAATGTGCAGCATTTGACAGTGAGCAATTAAAGTAGCTGATAGGCTTCAGTGCTTGATATTGCTAAGAGTCATGTAAGTGGTGGCAGGCAGCTGCTTACCTCAAAACACTTAGATAAGCCTAGTGCCTACAAGCCGCTTAGATAAGCCTCTTGTGCCTGCTGCCCAAAAGGCTGTAGAAATGTTGAGCTGATAGTTCATTTGTGCTTTGCTGTTGTGTTATGTAGCTAAGTGGCAGGCAGCTGCATGCATAGAAAGCTAAGTACTTACCACAAAGCACTTGGATATGTCTAGTGCCTACAATCCACTTAGCCCTACTATCCACCATGCTATATACAAAGCGATGTAGAAATCAAGCAATTGCAACTGGAGCATGCGCATAAGTGCACGCGCAGGGGCGCTACTATTGTACGACACGTACGTACGTACGTACGTACGTACGTACGCCTGGGGCATTTTGGAGTGTAGACCTAGATATATATTTAAAATTTCAATGAGTCATGACCTGAGAGTCAGCTCACTCGCTTCGCTCGCTCGCTGCAATTATCACTCTGTTTACTGCATGCTAAATTGTCCATACACACACTAAAAACTAAATAGTGTATGTATATGGTGTGCAGTAAACACTTTCATTTTTACATTGCATGAATTTTAAATGTAGCTAGAAGTTCTTTTCACACATGCTCAGAGTGTATAGTGTGTAGGGATAGTGGGTCAAAGGGCATAAGACACTTATATTATACAGGTTCTCATAGTGCACTTATAGCTAATGTTACTCTCTCTATCTTTCCTCCCTTGATCTCGATCCTTTTATCATTCTTTCTCCTCCCTCCTCTCTTCCTTCTCCATCCCTTCTCCTTTTCCTCCCTCTCTCTCTCCACTTCCTTTCTCCCTCCATTTTCTCCTCCTTCCCTCTGGACAGTTGGCTGTTTGCTCATTCGTGTGTACATGTATTTTAACTAGTGGGGGCAATATCTCTTATTGTTCATCAGGAGCCCAATACATCAGAGTGGAGCATGTGATGACTATAACTATGTGCACATCAAAACAGTACAAATATAGTGGTACTATTACACTGTAATGCTATATTGTGTAGTGGTAACACTTTACATGTCCTTCTGAATGACTTACAGTAGCTATAGAAGCTGCATTATACAGTGGTTAATATTGCTATACACGGAGAACCAAATGTAAGCTCAGTAAAGAGAATAATGATAAGATCTGTATAGGTACAAGGCCTGCATGGGCACTAAGGCCCCACTCACTCATCAAGCAAAAAAAATTTGTATTTTATAAAAAGTTAGCTTAACATGACTATGTAGAGTAGATTCTTATTGCTTAGATAGGACTGTGCAAGTTATAATTCCAATTCTTTAAAACTGATTTTGCTTCTTATATCATCTTTATTGATCCCCTTTTTCTTCAAGTATATTAGTAATTTGCTCTCCTCAAAGACTCTTGGGACGTTAATAAGTTTAGAAACCCTTTCCTGCAGTTAGTTAGAATAGTATTTTACATGCATGTATACATGCTGCAATACATTGTTCTTTAACTACCTGTAGGATTTTACTATCTGACAGTTTTTTTCCCTCAACAAAATCATCAGCCTACATATAAAGAAAATATAGCTTCACATGATGGTAACAGTCTTTATCACACTGGAGGTCAGTTTACAATTGTGGATGAAGGGGTCTAAGTATATTCTAGTGCAGAGGCAGATCTAGAACATGTTGAGTTATTATAGCATGACTGGGAGGGTAATGTGGAGAAATACATGTAGCAGGCAGTAACTATTGGCCTGACCACAGGGAGGGACAATACAGAAGCCGAGAATTGAATATTGCCCGAACTGGAATAATTAATACTTATTGCACATTCCTGCGTTGAATATCATAATTTTTTACAGCCTCGTGAAATATTCCCAACCGAGGGTAGTAATAAATATGATATTCAACAAAGGAGTGTATTTTATTATATAAGTGGATTCTACTGTTGGTTCCAGCCAGGCGGCTACATATGCCAGTGTAGGAAGTTGTAATGTGAACCTGTAATGCACTTGGATAAGCCTATCAGCCTACCAGACCTATAAACAACTAAGATAAACCAATGCACTTTGACAAACCGCTGTAGAATTCAATTAAGCTTGCCTATCATCTTCAGAAATGTGGCCAAAAACATTACTAGGCTAGTTTGTGCATGCGTAGACAACATAGATAAGGTGTTGAATAATGCCATTGAGTACCGTGAATTATTCAACGGTAACAGACTAATCAGATTGCTTGAATCCACACACACACACACACACACACACACACACACACACACACACACACACACACACATATATATAATACATTATTATATGACTTCTTAAAAAATAGTTCATGCACAAGCTATATGTTGTACAAGAGACTAACTACTTCTTGTTCAGCTAGCTGTTCAGTGTGGAAAACCCCTAAATTTGTTAGGTAACTAGTGTGAAGTACAGTTATTGACCCATCTCTCCATGCAATACAGGCTCATATAGCACACCTATTGACCAATCAGATTTGCAGTATGCAGAGTAGTAGCTATTATAATTACTGTATAGTTATAGAGAGAAATAATTACGGAGAAGTGCATCATACTAACTATACAATGTTTAATATATGGAACTATGCCATTGTCATAATCATTTTAGGGTGTAGCTATAGCTATATAAATTACTGGCATTCCATATTTCTTACGTACAATCTTCTCCTTTTCAAAGAAATAAATATCCTTCACTGGATCAATGCTTTTTTCTGATGTAAACTTGGTAACCACTTGCTAAATTATAAAAATTGAGTAAATTGTACGTATAGCTATTTCTTTGTCTTATTAGTAATGGCTAGTGTATCTTATTACCTTAATATCTGTTGATTCTTCTTGTTTCTCAGTTAATGCTTGGCAATAAAAAAAGACTAAATCCTCCTTCTCTACATCTTTTAGATAGATTGATTTCAAGATCTGCATATAGAGTATAGGAAAATGCAAAAAACAAAAAAACATAGTAGTTGGCTGGATTCAAAGTTATTTACCTCCTTTTCATGAACATGTTTTTCAGCAATAATCTCATAAATCTCCCGACATTGTATTCTCCTTATAAGCTCTCGGGCCTGAAGTAGTAAAAGGAATAGAGTATTATTGTTGATAGGCATAGCTAGTCAGTATAGTTTTATGACTCTGGGTACCTTTATTAATGAGTCATCATTTGTTTCAACTGGCACAGCATGCATAATATGATTCAGAATGCCATCTGATAGTGCCAAATATCCTGTCAAATCAGCACGTTCAATAATTGCCATCTCCAATGCTTTCTTCAAAGAAATTCTTGTTGGCTTTTTATCTTCAATGATAATCTCCACATCTTGAATTAAAATAAGGATATCTTCAATCCTGTATCAAGATGATGGGCATACTTTTTTAGGTTAATATAATTGCATCCAGCTATAATATCAACTCACATTAAGTCTATTAGTATTCCTTTAGAATGTTGATAAGCCTTTTGATGCAACAAACTCCGAGTTCGAAACATGCCATAGATATTATTTACTTCCTGCATAATCATGTAATAGAATTAGCTTCTTAGTGCTATTCAGCATAGCGAGCGAGCAACCTGAGAGTTCATGACCCATTGAAAATCCCCCCCCCCCCCCCAGGTATGCATCCTGTTAGTAGCACCCTGCATGTGCATAATGATTTCTGTTAATAGGCTTATCTAGCTAAGTCGATTGTAGACACTATATAGGCAGCTGTACCACCATCATTTACATAACTCTTAGCTAAGGTTGAAGCACAAACTGAGTTCAGGAGCCTATCAGCTCTTTACTTCCTCGCTCGCTCGCTTGCTTGTTGTTGAATGTTGCACATTGGCTCTATATATTATATAGTCACCAAGATTGTTAATAAACATTGAAATTTATAAAGTGAAAACCAGGCCTGCTTATTGTGACCATGTGTATGAGCAAGCTTAAGTAAACCACTTACATGATTAGACAGGCTTCACTGTATGATAGTATTCTAATTTATTGTATTGACCTTATCTCTGAATCCAATATGTAATTCATGTTCTGTAATCGTTTTCACTTTGACTATCGTACTTAATTCCATGGAGCGTCTGGATAATGAATTGATAAATAATTTTTACGGCATATGCTTTTTCAGAGTATATATAGGGTCACATCTCTGGTATAAAATTAAATGCTCTGAATCAACTAGGTGATGTCTTGTTTACAATTATCATGTTAATTTATTTTTGTTGCTACAGCTTAGCTTTTACACTATTTTGTATAAGGTAATTAATTTTTATGTGATTAATTCATTGTTAGCATCAATAAATTTCCCAATTTACAGTAGAAAGATAATTCTGTAGCTGAAATAGTACCTCCAAGTGAACTCATTACTGAGTCCGAGATAATAGCAGTCTCTGGCGAAATAGTCCCATTTATCCACATCCATGCCATTATCTGAGTTATTTACAATCTAAATGTTAAATAGAGCAATCTGATTGGTTACTATAAAATTTGATAATAATCTCCAAGAGGGATATAAACCTCAAATGGATTTAGTAACCCTAGCTCTCAGGGCATATACATGTAGCTAGCTACCTGTAGTTTACTAAAAAAATTTTGGATATGACTTATAGAAATGAAGGTTAGCTAATATAAATTACCTCATAAAGGAAGTTTAAATATAATTTTTCATTGTGAAGAGTTTCAAATGATATCTGCATGAAATGCATGCTATAATATTAATGGTAAAAATTATGTTACCCTCACTTTTAAATCTTCTGCAACAATTGATTCACCAATAATCATACTTTCAATCATCTTCACGTGTTTTTCCATCAGTCCATAATCTCTGAATAAAGCCAATACTACTGGATAGTCTAGAAGGATCTTTTTGAATATCAACTGAGAGAGTTCTTGACGTGTAAGAAATTGATCTTCAGGCTATGAATATTAAAACATTTTTTATTATGTTATGTTATGTTTTGTTTTGTTTTAACAACGTACAATGAGTTTCTTGGATACTTTTTTGAATACATGTGAAAAAGGACCAAAACCTATGTATAAGAATTTATGTAATAGTTATCCTGAGTATGGGGGGTGTATCTAGCGCCAGAGCTTTAAATCCAGATACTTATCAGAGAGTGCTACCGCACTCTCTACGTAGGCTTGACACGCAAAACGCCCACACTCATTATAATAATAATAATAATCTTCTTCTTGATAGCCATAACTCCCGACTGCTTCATCCTATATCTACGATCTTGGTACCATATTGAAGCTCTACACCTGATCTAAGGAATGGTATTGTTCAAATTGAAGTAGGGTAGGTGTGGGTATTATGAGTCAGTCCCTATTATGGGTTCACCACTTGATAGGAATCTAAAAGAGTTGATACTTTAGATATGAAAACTTAATCATTTTTTGGTCTTTTGATCAAATAAAATCATCCAGAAAATGCCTTATTCATACATAAACATAATCTTAAATGAGAAGTTTAAAAATGGGTACAACGTAACCAATCTGAATAAAAAAAGTGCAGGGAAGCGCAATGATGCCACAAGATGGAGTAAAAAATGAATTTTAAAGTAATCTAAGGTTATTATTTTTATTTTGTAGAAATCTTAGCTACATTATCAATTTTTAGAGACAAAAATCAAGCCAGCGACTCATAATTCATACCTATGACTCATAATACCTTCCTGAGTATGTTATGTAAGATCATATAAACTCCTATCTACGTACAAGATGCAATATTTTTATTACTTTCTCCACACATTAGTTCTACATAACCTATTTTATATCTGGAGCAATTTTCAGGATTCTAAGATAGTCCATTTCCAAGAAAAGAGCAACAATACTTAGCTGACTCATAATACCCACACCTACCCTAAAGCTCAAGTCCTAACTGTCAATTGCCGTCCGAGTGCCTTCGTGGAGCCATAACTCTAGTCTGGCGGGCGATGACCCCTGGTAAAAAATAGGGGTCTGGTGACACCCTATGCCGAACCAGTTTTTATCCCACGATTCTGGGGGGAAGTTGCAGTATCGTGAATATCATTAGCGCGACCAAAGAATTCAATTAGCCAAAGAGCGACTTCCGCATGGCTGAATCTTGCTGCAATTGGGCGCCATAGATTTTCCATGCATGGAGCCCGAGACTGAATCTTTGAAGGTTGAGTCAGCTAAGCACCAGGCGATCTACAGTTGCAGGTTTCAAGAGATGTTTTTGGGATCTTGCCTACGGGGTATGGGAAAAGTCTTTGCTATGGACATTCGACAAGATCTGCAGCTCTGGATCCCCTGAGCCATCTATAGTTTGTGCTTTGACTGAAGAAGCATCGCGCAGGCGGCTGACCGTGGTTTTTTCTGTGACCGCGATGACGTCCTCAATTCGCGCGCTGATCACATTCGTATTCTATTAGAACTGGTACGGTATAGCGGTGTCACCAGACCCCTATTTTTTACCAGGGGTCGTCGCCCGCCAGACTACCATAACTCCCGACTGCTTCATCCTATATCTACGATCTTGGTACCATCTTGAAGCTCTACACCTCAGGTAAGGAATGGTATATCGTTCAAATTGATCAAATTGAAGTAAAGCTCAAGTCCTAACTGTCAATTGCCGTTCGAGTGCCTTCGTGGACGACTCAAATTCTCGAACACTTCGTAGACAGCAAAGTTAGTTTATACACTTCATAGACGCTACGTAGACGTTTCGTAGACAACATTAGAACGCTAGAACGCTTCGTAGACACTGCTAAGAAAAAAACTGTCTTGCTGAGTTGCAGTGGGCGTGGTAAGGTTATTTGGTAAAGGGTCGTTCTTGCCATCTTTAGCCACGCCCCTTGAAGAAGTGTGCATACAAGTGAGAGTAAAAATATTTCTTCTAAATGAAAGACAGGCGTAGAGGGGGGCTGAGGGGGCTGGAGCCCCTCCCCCCAATGTTTTTCAAGGGGGGGCAGAGCCCCCCTATCAGTGGCGTATCTAGAATTTAAGCTAGGAGGGTGCTGAGATAATGTGAGCGCGCGCGAAATTTTCTCGAACTACGCCCACTTTTGATTAACCACACCCTCTTTATTATGCCCAGATGATGGCCTAAGTACTAGCTACCCCACTTTACCAGCGTACAGGATCAGAAGTGAGAAGGCATTCAGTTTGAGACACTGGTGCAGACCATAGATACTGTACATACATGAGTAGGGATAGGAAACGCGCGCAATTAATTGATTCTATTTTTGATCATCCGCGTTATGCTCACGTGATAATAATAATTAATGTTGTTGCTAAGAGAAATTGTCTACTCCCGGAATTATATGCTCGCAAAATAATGAATAAGGTCAAGAAAGTAATTTCTTTAATTCTTGAAAGCCCAGAGTACCTTCTGGATACACCAAGGAACACCATCACATTGTCATTACTTGTCCATTCTCCTCTTTCTTTTTGGGAGGGGGGTTTCATCAATGACTATTTCTTTTTGTCTTCTTCTCTTTCTGCAATTTCCTCTGACAGGGTCAAGTGCCACTGAACCCTGCAATCTCAGCGAAGTAGTGTTATCCATAAACTGTTTTACAGTAGGATTGTCATTCCGGCCACCACAGGCACGTTGCTTGCCAAAGAATTCTTCCACAGGATCTTGACAGAATCTTTCACTGAATAAGTACTTCACCCCATGTTGTCTCAAGAGGTACTTTGCCATATCTACAAAGGAGTTCACTGCAACATGCTGCATGGGGTACTTTAAAAGTTGATGAGGTTATTGCATGCACTGAATATAGCTGTTTTATCCTCTATACCAGTTATCTTTAGGCCATCCAGAGTCTCCCTAGAGAGGCACATCATTTTCTTCTGTCCTTTTGTGAAAGTGGTTCTTGTATCAACACTATTCTGCCACTCCTCAAGATATCCCAGAAAGCAGTCCATACACATGAACAGTCCAAGAGCTATCACTTTTGATGGTAAGGCAGTATTTCATCATAGTACATTCAGCAGACATTTTACAGAAAGTAATGCATTCATTCGTGAGTGGTGAGACATCCTTCCATTCTACACTAGGGAGAGTTATGCGCTGTTTTATGGAAGCCAATTTCATATTCACCTATACACAGGAGTTGACATTATTTTTTAGGTACCTATGATCATAGAGTACCACTTACTCTCTGCTTATAATCTCCATAACGTTTTGTACCCTTCTTTGGTGGGCGCCCTTTGGGCCTGATGATATACTCTGCTGTCTTTCTTTCTTCGTTTTTTTCAACCTTGAGGCGTAATTTTCGTTTCCCCATTACTTGCTTCTGTTTATACCAAACAAAGATTCCTTATATTTATGGCATGTAGTAACCATTACTATGTATAATGATAAGAAATGGAAATTGAAGAAACTTATATGCCTTGAGAAAGAATCCCGCAAACTCTGTCTAGAATGTCACTAAGAAAAACACTAAAACCAGCAATGAACATAATACCTATCATTCTAAATGGGATAATGGCATGTAGTTGTGTAGAAACTGCCTGTTGAAAATACCTATACTATTGTGTCGATTTAATATCATCCAAAAAATTCCCACAAAGTATTATCCTCAGCATTAAGAATTTGCATGCACAGTTGCATGGTACGTGCAGAACCTCAAAGCAGACTATGACAATTGACATTTACTAGAATTTAGAACCTTTTTACATTGATAATCCTCCAGTTATCAATTTCGGAGGAGACAGCTTAGACCACCGAAAACTTCCCTACTCGCATAAATAACCGTTACTATGCAGGTACCGTAACGAGCTAATTCCATCGCTGTGACGTCATTGCCCGAAAAAATTTTGCGCGTTTCCTATCCCTAATGTACAGTATCTATGTGCAGACTGAATAAAGAAGCACAGATTTTAGATCGAGATGTGCATTATTTAGAGTAAAAACGTGCCGGGGCGCATGCGCCTCGCCGATGCGATTATTGAACTCTGACCCAATGCTGCACTCGGGAAGTGTATGTGTAATAACTGCTTGCTAGACGATCAGCTTAATTGGATAGATAACTATAGAAGCGAGCCTACTGAAAAAGCTAGCTAGCAGCTGAGGGGGGTGCTCGAGCACCCTGAGCACCTCGCTAGATACGCCACTGCCTATATTTTGACAACAATTCTTTAATCATTGTATTGATGAAGCTAGATTAAAGGTCATTCATGTTATGTGTTAAAATACTCAACCACATTCATGTTAACTGAATCACATAAAAACACAAAATTTATGACTGGTATGTTCTACCAGCCCCCCACAATGATTATGCTCCTCATACGCCTATGAAAGAGTGATGTAGGCTTGAGTACATGACTATAAAAAGTACGGAAACCTATGTACTGACCCTACATCGCTGCATGGACTGCTCTGTTAACTGTCATAAAATTGACATAAACCCTACATCGCTGCAAGGTGTAGCCAAAAGGATAGTATGGCAGCAGCCAGCACCTTGTTTCCGTACTTTTTATAGTCATGTACTCAAGCCTACATCACTCTTTCATTTAGAAGAAATGTTTTTACTCTCATAGTATTTTGTGTCTAAGATCAAAGAAGGTGGTGCACAGAAAATAGCTACTGTCTTTTTATGCTCTACTCTCGTTGGGTTCGAAAGTGGAATTTTATTCAATTTACCATATTGCATATTTGAAATAATATTCATTGACCACATTTCCCAACAAGCTTTGCAGTTGCCCAGCTACTGTGCCCTCACCTTCATGGGCGAGTTAAAGCACAGTGCGTGGGTGGGTTGTAGCACACTTGAACTTTAGATTGCATAAAGTTCGAGTGGCTTCTTTGATCTTCAGGCTGGGCATGAAAAATGTATGTACATGTATTCTTACCTAAGTCATGACAAAGCGCAGCCAGTCTTACACACATCTTATGTTCCAATTGTAGTATGATTTCCCCACTTTTGTCTTTATTCCCATTTACTTCTTTTATCTCGTCCTCCAAATGATCCACAAGTTCTCCAGCAACATAACATACACTAAAGATTTTGATTACAACTCTGAAGTGTACATTTATAGAAAAATTACCCTATAGAGTGTTCAAATCTAGTGTGAGTAGCTCCTGGATACACATGAAACAGAGGTCCTTTATTTAGATAATAAAAAATAATGATGCCACAATAGAACAATACTAAAATCTCCTTACCAAGTTGTTTTATATCTCGGAGTCTGTAAAACTCCGGAGTGTCAATGATGGCCTTTTCCAGACTATTCAACTTGATGGTACCATGAATTGGATCATTGATGATCAGATACTTTCTTTTGTGTAACTTATTGGTAGAATTAATAATGTTGACTATTATATGAGTGAATTATCAACTAGCTACTGCCTACCTTGTCTAGTTTGTCTCTTTCTTCTCTGCATTTAGCTGAGTAATATTATACCATGAATAAATCATTGACATCACCATTGACCCATTGCAGTATAAGCATGGCTTATTTCCAGAAGCTGCCAGTTTTCTCCCTATATCCAAACTAGCTACGTAACTGCTTCTGAAGCGTATAGTCACATAATTATATATACTCACATGGCATACATATGGAAGCCGAGAAGGGCACTTTTTTTCTTTTGAGAGTCGGCGACAGGCGGCGATAGGTCAGCGACTGTCGGCGACAGTCGGCGACAGGCGGCGACAGTCGGCGACAGTCGGCGACAGTCGGCGACAGGCGGCGACAGTTCGGCGACAGTCGGCGACAGTCGGCGACAGGCGGAGACAGTCGGCGACAGGCGGCGACAGGCGGCGACAGGCGGCGACAGGCGGCGACAGGCGGCGACAGGCGGAGAGTGGCAGTGCATGTTAGGAAGGTAAAGGGTCGGCAAAGACATTAGTTATTACTATTTTGGCAACTTGATCATCAACTCACTTCTCTCATGCTCAAAAACTTGCACTTTCATAGCCCATTTATATAATAATAATAATAATAATAATAATAATAATAATAATAAAGAGCTCTTAGTAAACAGTTTTTAAGTTATAGCTACATAGTTACTCCTATAGTGCTCATAGCTATAGGGAGTTGGTAAGGTACTTATTCATGCAGACCCCACAGATAATGAATGAGTAGCTATATGATAAGTAGCTATAGTGAAATATAATGTGCAATAGCACTAACACACGATATGCTCTGAATGTGATGTGGTTGTATAGAGGATATGATAACCCCGAGATCCAACTATACTGGCACTCCTTCCGAGACCTAGCTGCTTTACCACTCCTTACTCTTTATGGCATCCCTCCCCCTTGTTTTGTATTTCATCGTTATTTATTGTAAATAAATCATTATTTTCCTTGGCTTTTCATTTTGTCACTTTGTTCATCACTTTAATTGGTTTGTTCTCTGCGCGCTCGCCCCAGAATTTTCCTAGCCACTATAGTGTTGCCATAGTGTATATAATTGTTAGAACGAAGGTTCCCCTTGTCAGCTATGTCTTTGACTGGTATAAGTGCCTTTGTTGCTAGGTGTACTAGACACGAACCACGTGCGTGCATGCATGCATGCAATATCAATATCAATATCAATCTAAAGCCCAAAGGGCATATGCCAGGGATCAGGTGACTGCATGAGGGAGGCTATTCAGATCTAGTCTCGGCCCATGCTCCCACCCGGAAAGGAGAGGGGTCTGGTGACTATGGGCATAAATCTTGGTTTTGCTGACTCAGCTACGTGCGCAGCGAATGTCAAGCCCCCCCCCACACCTGCAAGCTTGGACTAGGCCGATTTTGTGCAGTGCTAGTGACAAGCAGGGTAAGCTTCGATCCATGGCGCTGGCAAGATCGATCCCACTAAATTGAATCATGTGACAGTTAGTGCTATTCTGAACTGCTGAGTCAGCAAAACCAAGATTTATGCCCATAGTCACTCTGGGTGGGGGCTGGGCCGAGACTAGATCTGAATAGCCTCCCTCATGCATGGCATTTAGATTGATATTGATCTTGATATTGATATTGCATGCATGCATGCACGTGGTTCGTGTCTAGTACACCTAGCAACAAAGGCGCTTATACCAGCCAAAGACATAGCTGACAAGGGGAACCTTTTGTTCTAACAACTACACTATGGCAACACTATAGTGGCTAGGAAAATTCTGGGGCGAGCGCGCAGAGAACAAACCAATTAAAGTGATGAACAAAGTGACAAAATGAAAAGCCAAGGAAAAATAATGATTTATTTACAATAAATAACGATGAAATACAAAACAAGGGGGAGGGATGCCATAAAGAGTAAGGAGTGGTAAAGCAGCTAGGTCTCGGAAGGAGTGCCAGTATAGTTGGATCTCGGGGTTATCATATCCTCTATACAACCACATCACATTCAGAGCATATCGTGTGTTAGTGCTATTGCACATTATATTTCACTATAGCTACTTATCATATAGCTACTCATTCATTATCTGTGGGGTCTGCATGAATAAGTACCTTACCAACTCCCTATAGCTATGAGCACTATAGGAGTAACTATGTAGCTATAACTTAAAAACTGTTTACTAAGAGCTCTTTATTATTATTATTATTATTATTATTATTATTATTATTATTATTATTATATAAATGGGCTATGAAAGTGCAAGTTTTTGAGCATGAGAGAAGTGAGTTGATGATCAAGTTGCCAAAATAGTAATAACTAATGTCTTTGCCGACCCTTTACCTTCCTAACATGCACTGCCACTCTCCGCCTGTCGCCGCCTGTCGCCGCCTGTCGCCGCCTGTCGCCGCCTGTCGCCGACTGTCGCCGACTGTCGCCGACTGTCGCCGACTGTCGCCGACTGTCGCCGACTGTCGCCGACTGTCGCCGAACTGTCGCAGACTGTCGCCGACTGTCGCCGACTGTCGCCGACAGTCGCTGACCTGTCGCCGACAGTCGCTGACCTGTCGCCGACAGTCGCCGACAGTCGCCGCCTACCATTCTCTGCCTGTCGCCGCCACTTTCCGCTTGTCGCCGCCTGGCGCCGCCACTCACCGACTCTCAAAAGAAAAAAAAGTGCCCTTCTCGGCTTCCATACATACATGCAGTAGTAAAGCCACATTTCTGAATAAACTAGCTACTGAGACTTCCCCTTCTCTATAGATCCTCCCCAAGTCAAAGGTATTCAATCTCTGCTCATTATAACTCCGTTGTTCTGGGTAGCTACAGTTAGCAGCTAACATAGGAACAATTAATATTTTTTCCAACCATGCGAGTCACTCAATTTAACCCCCATAGTCATGATATAGTTTTGTTAAAATCCTTTCTCTTTGGGCACTAAATCTCTCTCATCATAAAAAGAGCTTCAACAAGATACATAACAGCTAACTGTAGCGTTATACTTACCAACTAGGTCATCATCAGAATGAATGCCTAGTACTCTTCCTGAACAATGAGTTATTATTTCCCTTGTTTGTTCATCATATGATTCAGCCATAGTTGTTCACTGATAGAGTCTCTACACAACTATTAACTGACCAGCTTGGGTAGCTAATGAATGCTACGTGTATCCCGGCTCTGTAATCATCATACCTTATATGAATAAGTTTATTTTTATCCTCATGTGATGATCTAATAATAATCATGAATATCCTCTACATTCTTCAATTATTAGCTGCATGCAAGAAGTCATGCAAAATCAAGTGCATATTACGTATGTAATTATTATGGCCCATCTCCTGGCCCTTGTACATTATTTTACTCCATCACAATTTTTACAAAATAAGGTTTTTCAAAATATTTTTTCACTCTGTCGAACAAGTGATCCAACTCTTCCTTAGTGTTGTCCTTCGTCTTTGAGTATAATCTGACTCTATATTCCAGAAATGCCTGTGGAAGATTCAGTTTGGAAACTTGGTCCTGCATGTGCATATGACTATACTAATAATTATTAGCATCAATTTATATGTAAGTTATGAGTTGTAGCTATATGTATACTCGAATTCAAGTTTAACTGAACTAGCAACTGTACCTCAGTATCAGGATTATTTCTCAGTATTGTTGTCTTATGAAAACAAAACTCTTGATCATCATCCTAAATGAAAGTGAAAAAAAAAAAAAGATGAGCTAGGGCTTGATGGATATGAATAAAAGTTACAACATATCACTGTATATATAAGCACACTGGTGTGCTGTCACATATGGCTACAGCTATTAGTACATACCCTACTGAAGAAGTACATATCCTTTAAAGGATCAGGATCATCCTTTTTTTCTGATGCAAATTGTATTGGCACACACTGAATAATTTGATACGTAATCCATGATGACTATATACGTAATATGTAACTGTCCATTTTACTACCCACTTCTATTTCCATTCTCTCATTGGCAGCAAATTCTTTATGACAATTCTTCTTTTTGGCTTTCAAATCCTTCTGCTTTTCAATCTAGAGAAATAGCATCCACACAGTAGCTAGTAGTAGTTAACTCCACTACTATTTGGAGTCGTCCTATGTAGCTACCTCTTTTTCTGCAGCCTCTTCATAGCCAAATTGGTCTGATCTTTCATGAGGCCAGGCTAAAAGTGGGTATGATTTCTTACGTTTACATTTATACATCACACTTTCATCTCTGCTCATAATTCCCTTTATGAGTTTTTGAGCCTGCTCCATAATAATATTAATAATGACAATAGTATACTATGTTACTGAAGTACCTTTTCTAATCCTTTTTCTAACACTCGAGTTTTCCCATGTGGTGTAACAATGCGATGATGCATAATGCAATCTAAGATTGTGTCAGTTAGCATGATATATCCAGCTAAATCAGCTTTATGAGATAGCACGTTCTTAACTGCATCCATCCAGGAGATCGGTCCATCACTACCACATCCTATCATTTTAACATCCTTTACCGCAATGAAGATATCTTTGATCCTATGCAATTATGGTCATACTGTATATTATTATACATGCATGGTCAAACTCACATCATTTCAATTCCATTCGTAACAGGATGCTGATAAGCTTTTTGATGTAAAATACTACGAGTTCTAAACATACCATAGATATTGTTCACCTCCTGTTCAATGATACTGCAAGTATAAACATCGATATTCTTGCCTACATTATAGAACCTTGCTTCTGAATCCAATATGTAGTTCTCTGTCATCTCTGTCAAGAATGATTTCACTGAGTTCCATACAGCGTCTGTATGACATAAACGACTGTGAACATCATGTCCCTATTATGTACATATATGTTTAAACTTTCTGTAATGTACTATGATTTTATGCCCAAACAAAGTAAAATGTTCATATCTGCTTAGGCCAGTTTCAGTGTATTATCCCCCCCCCTTCCATCTGTTCATAATAGTACCTCCAGTCGAACTCATTGGTAAGTCCAAGGTAATGACAGTCACGTGCAAAATAGTCCCACTTGTCCACATCCATACCACTTGTTTTATTAGCCACAACCTACAGGTGCAGCAGAATAGTAGCCATAGTCCTACATACATGATAGCAATAGCTAGATACATACCTCATAGAGGAAAATTGGTTTGAAAGATTTCCCTTTGATTTCGATAGTCTCCTACGTATATAAAAATCCAAGTAGCATATATATACATCACTTATTATGATTGACTTCTTTATGCATACTATTTTCTCCTTTATCTTATCCATATCTGGATCAATCATGCTCTCAATAATCTCAACATGTGTCTTCCTCAATCCATGGACAATGAAATTAGCCAGCACCAGAGGATGATCTAAAAGGATCTTCTTGAATATTAGCTTGGAAAGTTCTTCATGTCTTATCATTTCCGGCTGTTATAATTATACATAGACTAATGGTATGTACGTAGCTATAAGATCAATGTAATAAAGCTAACGAACCTCGATTATCTTAACAATTTTTCCAAATAAATGTGAAAGTGGACCATGACCTTATAAAACATCAAAGATCAATCAGCTGTCTAATTTTTAATGATAATTATGTATACATACCTAAGTCATGGCAAAGAGCAGCAACTCTGATACAATATTCATCCTTGATACAAAACAGCTTCTTCATACTTTCTAAACATTTTGATGAATCATTCAGCTTTCTTCTTTTCCTATTCTGAAGTAGTTGTGAGTTTGTTCTTTTTCTTCCTCTTTCAGCCCTGAATGCCAGAATTTCTTCCCTTTGACTTTCTAACTGTTCTCTTAAATGTCGGACTAACTCCCCAGCAATGTAGCATACACTAAATGAAATATATTGTACAGTGTACATGCATAGCTAGATCATTAAACATTGACTACCCAAGAGAGTGTTCAAATCTTGTGTGGGTTGCTCCAGGATACACATGAACGACTCCTCCTGTTGAATATTCTAATCATACATGTACTAGTTATGGTTACAAAAAATTGTTACCAAGTTGTTTTATATCTTTGAGCCTGAAGAACTCTGGAGTATTGATCATGGCTTGTTCCAAACTATTCAACTTGATGGAGCCATGAATTGGATCATTGAAAATTTTATGATCTTTCTAGTAAAGAGAGCAATACAAAAATCTTCAGCTAGTACCAGTAGCTGTGTATTTCCTATACCAGGTTTTCCTTGATAGCTGCAATCTTCTCCATGCATTTTCCTGTATACATTATATGGGTATACTAATACGTATTGCATGCATGCTGGTGAGTATTTACTAGCTCTTCGTACCTAAAGAGTGTTATAGCCATTATCAATCGATCACTAATTGAACTCCTAGTTCTGTATGGTCATACTTTTATGGAATGTGTTTTTACATCCTGAGTCTTTATTATGCATACATACATACCGTTATATATTTGGCGGTGTATTAAATTTGATGGTTTAGTGGTCTGTCTTGGAACCACTAATTATATAATGTCCGCCAATATCTATAGCTATTGGGGGTGGGAGGAGGAGGGGTGGCTAGCTCGAATGTATGCACGCACAAGATCAAGTAGCTAGCTAGTTCCATTTCCAGCTGTTTTGCGATCGTGATGGCCCAAGTTCTCGAAGAAGGAGGAGGAAAGGGAGTATTTCCTTGATGGAAGCTCAAAGAGATAGATCATGAAGTGAAGAGGACGGAGCAAAGTATCAGACCAAAAAAAAAAGAGAGGGAAGCAGCATGCATGAGTGCGCGATAACGCGCCGCCACCAATAATAATAATGTCCGACAAAGGTGTATGTGCTTACATAGGGATAGGAAACATGGGGGCAATGGAGCCAATGGCCTCCATGCCTAAAAATGCTATGGGGGCCAAGCCCCAATGGAGCTAATTGAGCAGTACATTAAGGTATTGCTAAGAGCCGGCCTGAGGCTGAGATTTTATTGAGACTCTATGAGATTTACATGTATGCCACATGAAGTTATCAGTAATGATTTCATGCATGCAGGTGTCAATCAAAGCACAGTACGTATTGGTTTCATACTTGCCTGAGCACTTGTGCATGCTCCAGGCCTGCACTAGCCCTAGCTCTAGCCTTCTAGCTCCAAGCCCTAGCCCCCTAGCCTAGCAATGTCACTTAAAGGACATAGTTATTGTAGTTATACAAGGTAATGCTTTATAGCCAAAGATACACAACTTACCCACTTTGTCATCTAAGTCGGATTTTACTGTTTCTAAGCAATATTCGATTATCTCTTCTGCAACTATTATGATGTCTTCTGCATCCACACTAGCCATTAGCTATCAATTCCAATCACTACTACAAACAAGCCTTACAGCTGGATCTGTGGATACTTTATGGAATGCATTTTTATACCTCATGATTGACTCATATAAGCATGCACGCCTCTGGTCATGAATGCACTTAAGTTGGAGACACAAGTCTGATTGTTATAATAATTATGGTCATAGTTGACATAGCTGGAAGATTAAATCAAGGATATGTACATACATATGACCAACAGCAATAGCTATGTACATGCATAGTGTCCATGTAGTTCATACAAACCCATGAGGTCTCTTATGGCTACTACAATAGCTGTTAGCTTTGTTACGTATGATAACAAGACACTATTTCGAAATTTCAAAAGTCTGCATATCTAACTTTCCCTTTCATCTGTTTTGATAAACAGCTATCTTCAAATCACAATAGAGTAATGCTTACTGGATACAAAAATGATCATGCTATTCAACCACTATTGCATTAGCTAATTCCCATATTAGTTCACATGCCAGGGGGACTGATCAGTTAGATCATTATACTATATAAGTAGCTAATCATGTCGTAGCAGACTATTATGGATATCTACGATAGCTATATTATTTGCAGGACAATGCTTATAACCTGTAACTTGATAGTGTCTGTCCAGTGCATTTGAGCCCAGTCTCTCCCTCCACTTCCTATTTTAGTTGCGATTAAGACATAGAAAACATTTTTTCTAAGCAAGTAAGACACTCCCAATGGGGTTCTTCATGGAATTATTCGCTTCGGTGATCAATTACGTACATCACTTTAATTCCATGATGAACTCCATTGAGAGTGTCTTACCTATATATACCACAACCACAATATTACCATTATGGGATCCAGGAGGTGGCATGTGATGGTTGCAAGTACATTACTTGGACATTTACTTGGACATCAGGTTAGTTATAATGCAAGAGAGCAACTAGCTATTTATGTATAGTGCCCTCATAGTCAAACTACGTATTTTGATCTAAGTGCCGATCTAAGCCCTAGACAAATTACTAGTGTATGCAGCTACACTTCTATAATTTTTCACATGTGCCAGGTGAAAGGGCAGTCCAGTAGTCCATTCCAGTAGTCCAGTCCACCGATTGTATACACCCCTAAGTGTCCATGAGATCTCTGTTATGATAACAGCTAATGTATCTTCAAATTCCAATAATGCTTACTGGATATAAAGAGTATAGCTAGTGTATTAGCTAGCTATACATGTTATTCAACCATGGGAAAGTTATTGTATTAATTTCCATAATAGCTCACAGTTGAGCATTATAGCTACTTCTATAAAAGTATAGAATCATGTTATAGCAGACTATTATGGATATCTATTATGTGCAGGACAATAGCTACACCTGTAACTTGATAGTGTCTGTATCATCAGACCACCATAACATTATTCATGGATTTGGTAATGTATGCATTATTGCCTGTTCCAGCATTCATGTATATAGTGCTAAGACACCTCACCACAGGCAGTACGAGCCTATTTTAGTTGCCTTCATGGAGATTAAGACACCTCCTCATTATAGAAAACATTGAAGTTCACCATATTCTAAGCAAGTAAGACACTCTCTTCATGGAATTATTCGCTTCGGTGATCATTTGCATGACCTTCAGTGTCTTTAATCCCATGAAGAACCCGATTGAGAGTCACGATGGTGTCTCGTTCCTGTCTCATTGAAATCACACCTCCATGATGCATACAGTGGTCTATTCGCAGGACATTTGGCCGAGAAACGTGTTTACAATAGACTAAGACGTGAATACTGGTTGCAAGGGATGAGAGGAGATGTCAGGAAACATTGTCATTCATGTCTCACTTGTGCTAGTCAAAAAAGTACTGTACTGTAACCCGTCCCCCATTGCACCCGATTCCAGTAGGTGAACCCTTTTTTTCCCTTTATCATTATGTATAGCATGGGTAGGAGTGAATAAATTTCACAAAGTACTGTGGGAATATAAATTGCAAGCGCAGCTGAATGCAATTTGCATGAGTAGCTATACAATCCATCAAAAGTGTACATTTTCAACAAATCAAATACAATAGGGGGGCCCTAGGGGCCTAATACAATAAGGAAATGAAACTACGGCTATAGTCTCGTTCCTAGACCTATATTTTTCTCCATGCAATTTATTCAAATGTCATATGCTACTCCATGGGATGTTCTTCAAATAGATATGAACAAGCCCGCATTATAATTATACTCAACTTCTCTCCCTTCTCTCCATCCTTGACCGGTTTTCTTATTTCTTTGTTAAGTGCCAGTTCTCTGTCCCGTTCTTTCCGTCCGTTTTTGCCCTCCACAAAATACATTGTGTGCTTTCCACACTGTACAGTATCTATTAGTTTAGCCCAGTTCTTTAGCTCTTCACTTTTAATCAAACTCTCTTCCACAGCTTGAAGTTCAGATTGATCAAAATCTTTGCAATCTTTCTTCATTATCATAATCCAGAAATAGTTAACACAATCATCATTGTTTCCTGGATATTTCTTTTTCAGCAATTTACCAATTTCGTCTGTAGTCATCTCATTTTTCTCGAATGGCATTGTAGCTGCAGCTTAGTCTACTATAATTAAACTATGACACTCCCTAATATTATTGCGAGCTAGGGTTGAGGTATAAGTTCAGTTCTGAGACTGTCAAGAGACCAATTATTCAAGTGTGATTAAAAATAATGCAGATTTTTTTTCAAACTAATAGAATTCATGAAGTGGCTATACGTCCGGCAGCCAGACGCGATTTTTTAATTGGGGTCAAAGGTCGGCCACAAATCGCGCATGCTCGAAAACCTCTGATGTCAGATTCCTGTAACTTTGTCTTGAAGTCTGTAAGCTCAGTATTCACTTTTCGGTACCTTCTTTATCTGTTCATAGTCTCAAAAGGCAGGTGAAGCTTGGAACTTGATTGGCACGGCTAGAGTTGTGACCTTTGACCTGTTGCTAAAAAATCAAGTTCCAAGCTTCACCTGCAGATAGAAGGCTTTTGAGACCGTAAACAGATAAAAGAGGTTCCGAAAAGTCAATGCTGAGTTTACTAAACTTCAAAACAAAAGTTGCTGGAATCTAGCATCAGAGATTTTCTAAGTTTTTGAGCATGCGCGACCTGGTGACCTTTAACCCCAGAAACCGTTAAAAAATCGCCAGCCGGACGCTATTAGCTAGTCTATCGGTTTCAAACTGAGCGTTGCCACTGTAGCGCATTGGTTAGTTTGGAACGTCCGGTAGTCGGTTCGAATCCTGGAATTGCTGGCTTCTTTGGATCTGATCTATGACAGTAAACTCCTCCATATCATGTAATAGCAAACTAATTATACCCACAGGACAATATTACATACCTATAACTTGATAGTGTCTGTAACATCAGACCACCATAAAAAGAAACCATGGATTCAAATTTTCAAGGTATAATAAAATTCATTGATTACTTCCTCCTACATCTGCATGCAAATTA